>OZ038428.1:6649878-7912342 GCA_964036235.1 Heterorhabditis bacteriophora | reverse complement strand
TTTATGAAAATACATCGTTCAAAATCGGACACGTTCTTAGAAAAGGCAAAAACCACTTGTTAATTACGCATAAGACACTTTGATACGAAAACATACAACACCTAGTAATATGTTAGATGCTATTGTGAATAGACATGAGTGGTTAAACATTTAATAAATTGTCAAAAAACAAAAATGAATGAGTAGAAAGGTGTGTAGTTGCGATATTAACTATGAAAAGTATCCAACACAATATAAGAAATTATAAAAAGTCTTGAGAAGAATTTGACAGAGATGGAACGTCTTTTGAATGTGGGGTGGGAAAAAAAAGAAGAGAGGAGAAGAGTACAAAAGAGGTAGTGCAGCAAAGAAAACTTTGTTTATTTAAGACGTGAAGTAGTAGGAGAGTGATGTAGATCGGGAAGAAGGGCGAGGCGGGCGCGCTTTACACCAACGATACAAAAACGAGCTATTAATCCAAACTGGATACTTCTATACGCATAACTTGACTGAGGGAAGAGAGAAGTCGTCGTTAGCAAAAGTATAAATTCTATAACAGCCTCACTAAATTATCCATCGTTGCTTATATATTCTTAAATACATACAGCAATATGTCGAATAGTTCTTATCTTCTCTATCCCTTTAGCCATTCTACTCCTTCTCAGACCTCTGTTATCCTGCAATCAACATCCGAGCATGGGAACATCACCATCCATGAAATGGATCAACATGGTTGTACTCACATTATTACCATCAGCTATAATAATATTTGCCTTATAATCTTCAGCCTAATTAGTATACTTAAACCGCAGAAACTTTTAAGTATCAACGATGCAACTTCAGAATACTAGTCCCTTCACTGGAATTCCCATCAATCGTTTCCTCTCTTTCGGCCTCCACCGTTATTCCAGCACTTGCAATGAAATGATGAATGCATTTTGCAGTGAAAAAAAAAGAAAACCGACGCAGAGCCATAGTTATGTTTCGAAATATCGCTAATGAGGAATAGAAAAGCAAGGTGCTATATCTAGAGATGAGAGCAAAAACGTTAAGATAAACGCAATGCATTAAGTGACATCTATGAATTTATAATATATGTCGTCCCTGTTTAAGTCACTGCTCTACAGTAGTGACTGAAAAGAAAGTGCAAACTTCGTAGAGAACGTGAGAAAAATGGAAAAAGCTAGCGCAGAAAGCAATGCATTTTCGGCGGGTTGAGTAAATATAGAGTGAATAGTTCGCAACAAAATTCCACAAAAAGGATGAAATGCGGGCAGGGCACAAAAAAAATATAGCGGAAAAATCAAAAAAAAAGACCAAGGAACTAAAAGAATAGAGGCGGAGTCCGGAAAAAGGACGACATTGGAAGATAAAAAGATCGATCGTCGGAGACGAACGTGCAAAAAACATCTAGGCACATTGAGTGAGGCCAACAGTGGAATATGGCAGATAGAGATAACGAAACATACGTAGGAAAATAAATTGAAAGCAAACAATAGGAAAGTCGAAAGTGACAAATAAAAGAAACCAATGCAAAGTTAGTTAGAATATCTTGGCATTATCAAGACACGATGTGTCATAATTCAGAGTAAGATATATAAATAGAAGAGGCATACTCTTCTTTGATTAACCCCAAATAATTTGATCCCTGATTACTCCCTCGTGCCCACTCGCGTCCAATTTTCACTTGGATTAAAATGCTAAAACAATTACTATTTCCCTTCACTTAAAGTCACTTTTCTCAAATACAGTAACATTAGAGTTTTAAAATGTTAAAGCATCTCTAGGATTCCTAAAGAAGTTAGACAGAAATGCTAGGAGAGACCTTGTACGTCTTTGCAAACATGCGTTCTTTTGAGGAAATAATCTCTATCCGAACCAAAATGGAAAAAATAACGTCGGTCATGTATTCTTATAGAACTTAGTTTAAAATATTTGGGAGAGACTTAGTACATAATGGTGGAAGCATTACTATAATTATATTTATATAGAAGCATCTAGCTATTACTATTATAGTATATACATCTTATAGCCATTATATAAATAGAGGAGATTAAAAGTTAGAAGAAATTAAGTATGAGTTAAATTAGAAAAAGTTTGAAATTTGGTAGAAAAGGCGAAAAACTAAAAATCTGATAAACGGAAAGCATAAAGGATTAGTAAACTCAATCTCAAAAGTAGGGAGAAAAGACATAAAAACGCTCCGAAGAGGTTTCGAAACACAAGAACTGTTATTAACTAAACTAGAATGAGAATAATCTTAACGAGATCTACCAAGACGAGGTACCCATATGAGACACTGAATCTTTGCACTGCTTGCACAATGACACACATTCTGTTTATATTAAGTGCAAATGATAGAAATCCTATACGTTTGTCGTTGATAATATGATGGCGTTCTTTATATATTTTTGGTTAGTTCTCCAATTCCACACCTTTGCTTCATTATTTTCCATCCTTCCTTCATAGTGACCACTACTTTTTATGAAATTCCTCCATTTGATCACTTTTTAATCTCCATTAGCGGGGAAAATCCGTGTTGTTCGTTCGGGGAAGGTAGCAAAAAGTTTTATGCGAGCTGGCTGCCTCTGCTATTGTTCCCAGGAGAGATAGACCTCCCACATAGAAAATGAATACGATCGAGAGCACTCACATAAAACTATAAATCAACATCACTTCCATTTTTTCATTTGTATTTCAATTTAACTTATTTTCTATTTGTTTAATACTGTAAATGTAAATTGCAAAGTGAAATATCGAACATTTTACTTCTTAATAACCTATTACCGCCGTGACAGAGTAATGAAAGATTTAAGGAAGTATATTATGAGACAGTCTAAATTCAAAATGTTATCTACCTGCTGAAAGGAAGTACTAAATGCTATAAGCTAAAAATGTGTGTCGATTAAAATAATGAAAATTAAGGACTAAAAATGAATTTTTTCATAGTCTTTAGGTTGAAACACGAAAATGCAAAGAAATCAAATAATGTAAATAAGCAAACTGAGCGAGTGTGCTAAAGACAAAACGAATATTAAAAGTTAGCTTAGCAAGAAATCCACTGCAAAAAATCCCACGCTAAAACAAACACAATTGTTAGATTATTCATTCTTTTTTCACTCTAATAAGCTAAGTTTATTCACACAACATTATTAAATGATACTCAAGAATTAGTTGGTGAATATATGCACTAAAATATACCATAAAAAATACCAAATAAAATGAGTTTGTAAGAAAAGAAGACAACTAGTGGCCACCGTAGTATTACTGTGGGTGAAATTTTGAGGTTTGTTTTGTCTAATAGTATCAAAGATATATTTGCTATCTACTGAGTATAACTAAAACTAAGAGTGATAAGAGCATTAATAAAAACTTAAAGATTAAGCAGAAGCCGTGACTGATTACTGCAGATAAATAAAATAGGGACACATAATGATTCTGAATCTAGGGGTAGAAGAATGGACAGAGAAAAGTACGTCCAGCGAAGAATATATGAAAGAATCAAACAACAAAAGTTACAAAAACGATCAAACAAATTGGGTTCATCAGTTCGGATTCTGCCGCAAACACTTATTGCAGTTCTCAACTACCAAGTGCAAGACAATTAATTTCATTGAATTTTTGGTGCATAATCAGAATCCTAGGGGAAATTACTCTTAATAGGAATTTTATGTGTAACTCAAGGAAGTGTCATAAAGTCATGACCTCGTGACCAAGTACACTCTAAAAATATAAAACTACAAGACGTAGTTAGTTAAGATTAACTCGTATACATTATTTTCGGTCGTTTGCGCGATTTTGGTTCCAAACGCTAGAAAAACATCTATCTAGGGATTACTCAGACCACCAAAGAAGAAAAATAAAACGCTAAAACAATCGAGTGGAGAGGCTAAAATGGAACTTTCAAACTTGATCGCTCATTCTAATTAAATGTATGAAAAGTTTCTAATGATTTGTGGAAATTTTTATAGATTATTTTTATATTAAGTTTTTCATTCCATCTATATATAGATTTTTTTTCTACATAAACTATAAGTATTCTTTTTAATAATTTATATTCTCTACAAATCTACTTAATAAAACATTAATGTTAATTTGTATTTTAGCAATGATAGATCCAGATTCCATTTTTATATGGGTGTACTATAGATGTATATGGTATTAATAACTGAATTTATAAAGCTTTAAAGCAATAAAAAATCACTAAAAAGTGATTGGTGCTATGAACTATTTAGGAATAAGCTAATCTTTTTTTCACAACCACAATTGAATAACAGCTGTGCTCGTTTGTAACCACAAAACAGCGTTCTGAGTAAAAAAATTCCGATCGAAAAGAAAAGCTTTACGCCCATAACGAAGATTCTAAAGTGGCCGTACTAGGAAATTGTTTTTTAACTAAAGTGTAATGCCAGTGTAGTTACATGAACACATTGGTTTCTTTATAAGTATATTAATACATCACGTGAACTCGAAGAGTTAATTGCCTAATTTAAACAAAAAAAAGAATGCATTGTTATCAGTAGATGCAGGCTTAGTTCTAAACTTCAATAATTATTTTAGACCACACACTAAGAAAAGTGCCAAATTAATATTATCTCATATACTTTATACTAGGTAATTTATCTAATGGTCTCTAAAAGCCAAACACTTTTTTCTCTAGTAGGAACAGCCAAATGACTCATAACTTGAAATAATCAGTATGTAAATACCTATTATATGAAATATTTGCAAACATTTTTTTCCTTTTTATCCGAAATACCTGAATTACTTATTTTGCTAAGCTACTCACAGTAGTAGTTGGAAAAAGTTTGTGTAAAAAAATACCCAATCACGGCCTCACAAATCGCCATTGTGTCTAGCTATAACCTCTCATTATATCTTTCGCCCACTTTCTCCCGCAACTAACCTATTCATTTCTTGTCAGCATTAAGGAAAAATAATTGTGGTAAATTCTTTATGAAGCTAATCTTTTTTTAACTTACTTCCTTTATTTAAAAGTTGTCAAACCTAGACTAGTGATTACTATGATTCATCGTATGCAAAATAAGAAATAGTATGCGCAAAACATTAATATAATATTGTAGTTCAAGGATGTAGGAGCGAAACAAGAAGACGCAGAAGTAGACACCGAAGAAGTGGCAGGGGGGGTTGTTTATGAGGGGCGGAGAAAGGTATACGGTAGTCATCGACCTCGTTTTGAAATGGCAAATTGCGCGAAATAACATCGAAGGCCAGTTGTCCTTTGGTTACTGTACTACAATTAGTTTGACATTTACTTTAGAACATACTGTATTCATTATTCTTGTTCTTCTAGCTTTTCCGTTTTTAATTTGTTGATTGTGATATAATGTAACATGAGAAAGAACGCTTCTGCTTACCACTGTACATATAAATGTATAAAAATAATAGAAACACCTTTCATAGGCATCTGTACTATATAAATTGCATTAATTTTAATTACTTGAGTTGCCTTCCTTCTAAAAATTAACTCATTACACACTCAACATCTACTGAATAAAATATCCTCTTTTCTAAAAGTCTAACATCAGATTAGCTGATAAATTTACCTATTAAAGATTATAGTATCATAGATATTCTATTCTTCTTATCACATTGGAAAATCAATTTATAATTATGTAGCATATTTCGTGAGAAATCCCAGCCTTTGAAGAGTTATGGCGCATATTATTATAAATTACACCTCATTTAAATTGTAATACTTTATATATGCAAACATCTCCTTTTAATAAAACAAAAGTTTAAAATATGCTGTCAATATTGTAAAGTAAAACATTATCATGGTAAATAAAGAACATTCTTCTTAATCTTCAGTAATGTCTTAGATCTTCTAGTTCCCATAATTTGAATAAAATCCGAAACCTGTATAAATCTACATCACTTAGATTTATCATTAAATTGACATGAATATCCCTCTCATGACCAAAAAAAAGGCTCACATCATAATTTACAAATTGTGTTCTATCCCAGCACCAGTTAATAGTACTTGGTATTTGGCTGCTCTAAACGCAGTTTTACCCACCGTTGTTCAAGCGGCTAAATAGATGTCCTTGCGAAAAACTGGCCTCGAGCCTCTTTTTCTGATTCGTTTTGTCCCAAATCTAACTTCCAACATGCTATTATTAATAGCACATTGCATATACGATACGCTGGTGAGAACCGTTAACCTTGCATGCAGCTATAAAGTTGGATATCCAACTTCACGTACCTGTAGCAATATTATCAAGATACTGGTTTAAACAAATGAACCTCAACCATAGTACAACGACAGCTTTATTATAAATCAGTACAACATAGACATTATCAAAGACTGTTGGTACATGAATTGAAGTTTACACTAGTGTATAAAAATCTAGCAAATGGACAATAATAACGCAAATATAATAAAGCGTTAACCTAGCTAAAGCAGACTCGCATTTCACGGGATATCAACATTTTAAAAGAACCCTTTACAAATTAACAACACCTCTATGCTACTCAACAAAACAATATAGTAGTAATTGAATGATGGGACATACTAATACGCAATCAATAATGGGAGTAATCACCTTACTTCACTAAATTAAAAATTAGATTTTCTGTCATTTTTCGTTACTGCGAAGTGTTGGCACAAGTTTTGAATAAATGCTTAGTCCAAAATGAGTTGTTCCGTTCTAGTAACAATTTTAAAGGAAAATAACTAAAATATGTTGCACTATTTACTGCACCAACAACACGTACATAGAGCATAAAAAAACGCTCTTCAATATCTATGGAATGTACAAGACCCTCTAACACAAAAAATACATATAAGTGAAAAAATGAGGTACGTGATCTTGGAGATATTTAACTCACTCTCCCTTCATCATGACCCATACACGAGGGCACTCGATGTAACCTGGAATAAATCATACGTCAAGCGGGAAACATAACGCACAAAAATATCACACAATACAAATAAATTCGTCAAGTGATTGAAAAAAAAATTTACGCGGCATAAACCAATAAATATAATTACTACATAATAGTTACAGAAGATTCTTTATTTCATTAAGGATGTTTTGGAGCTTAAGTCAGCTCAACAGTCTTCCGAAATGATGTTATCTCGATCCTGTTCGATGGGAAGATAATGCTGTTAGGCATTAACAGAACTAAGCTGAAACATCATTAGATTCAAGGCTATTATTATGTCTTTGCTTGTGGCTAAAACTTTCTAAAGATCTTACTTCGCGCAAATAACAGGACTGGGCCATTGTCGATTATCCGCCGTAAACCATAACCATCTCCAAAAAAACTAAGCCCTTTACCCCCAGATTATAGACAGACTCCACGTCTTCAGCTGATTCTAAATTAAGTGGTCGACCTCCTTTCATATGGGAGAGTCGCCTACCGGTATTGCTTTCGCTTGTTAGATACCCGCCGTGCTCGCGAAGCGTATGATTCTTGATCTCTGACCATTCTGCGAACTTTTCTTGACAGATAGAACACAAATATCCATGCTCTTCCTAAATTTGAAGTTAAAAAAATAAAGAAATGTGAAGGGCAAATAGATGCAAATTAGTTACCTTCTTATGCTCTTCCATATCCAGATAGCGATTAGCTTTGAAATCACAGATTTTACATTCAAATTTAATAATGCCAGTATGCATACGTTCATGTGTCACAACCTAAAAAATACTAATAAATATTTGATGTCAGTTTTAGAAATACTCCACACAAAAAAAAGGATAACGTACTGATACTTCACTGGTAAACAATTCTTCACAGAAGTGACATGGATAAGTTTTAACAAACACATGGGACATTTTCTTGTGCTTTCTGAAAATAACATGTAAAGTATATAATACGTACAAATTCGATAAAAATAAACCTTACCTTAATTTTCTCGGTGTGAGAAACTTCATGTTGCATTCATGACACTTAAAACCAGAATTAGCTCCTCGATGGAATTTCATACGATGATATAGTAGACGTTGCTCAGTGCAAAGATTTCGAATTGGAGTACACTCATAGCACAACCAAGACTAAATTCAGAAAAAATACAAAGTAGAAATAAAGTACGACTATAATATAATTCGAAAAACTCACAAGATCACAATCATGTTCTTTCAAGTCGTTCTTAGAAGGCAAGCACTTAAAGCAGTCAAGGCACTGGGCAAACTCTATACACTCTGGATGTTTCTTAGTTACATGTTTCTTTAGAGAAATCTCATTGCGGAAACGTTTATCACAAAATGGACATTGTGGAGAAATCTAAAACAATGATAATGATAAAAATATCAATAATTGAGTGAACCCTTCTAACCTAAAACAAGTAAAATAAAAATATAATTACCTTTTTCTTGTATGGGCGTTTTGGTTGACGTAGCTGTCCATATACATCAAACCGTGCTGGTACACCATTTGATAGTTCACCGGGTAACGGAATACTAAAAATATAGTATTTACAAATTAGAAATGCAACATCCAGATAAAATGTTATAAAACAAAATACTAACTTGTTCACAGTGACATCAAAATTTTCGGCTTCAATTTCAGATTGAGGGGGAATAAAGCCACCAGACGTTAGCTCCTCGATACGGTTCCGTTCCATTTCATCTTCCCTTAATTATAGTGTTATATAATTATAAAATATCTGAAAGGTAAAAAAAAATCAAGTTATCTATTACCGTTGCTGCTGAACTTCAAGTTCTTGTTGGAAAATAAACTCGAGGTACTCAACATGATGCCTATCTCGCAAATGGCGCTCAAGTAGGTTTTTCTCACCAAATCTGTTACCACACACCTAAAAATGAAAGTACTAATAAAATCGTAATTAATAGAAATCATTTCTAGTTTAAAATTCACCTTGCATCGGATCATTTTGCTTCTAACTAGTTTCCTAATTTCTGCAGGATCTGTTGGTCGTGGAGGTGGAGGTGGTAAATCAAAGTCGATTGTCTTCTGTGCTTCAGATGATAACACTACAGCTCCCCCGCCTTCAAATATATCCTCAGATTGTAGTAAACGTTACAATATAATATAATTGGCATTTACCAAATAAAACAAATTCCCTAATAAGCGGATCATATATTTTAGACATCAATACAAATATGATCTCATTTAATCTGCAATCAGGCTTGTATATAGACAATCAATGACTTAGAAAATAAAGTTACCTGAGACAGTGCTTCTTATAGGTCGTTTTGCTTGAATAGGAATTCCATTGCTATCTAGCACTATTCTCTCTCGTCCTACTGTTTCTGGTTGACCTCTCAAACGACAAACTGTTTCACCGATACCCTCCATTTTTGCTGGCTATAATAGTATTTTTCATTCATCAAATCAGAATACTAATAAAGTTTCAGCATCATGCAATTAACCATTTTCTCAAGCTTAGAGAGATCTCTCTCGATCTCTCTCCGTTGTCTTGCCATTTCAGCATCTAGCCTCATTTGTCTTAGATCAGGAGAATGTGAACGACCGTAATTGCCATCAGATACCATTTTATATCCGCTATTACTCTGCAAGCATATCATATAAAAGTAAGTGAATACAGATACCATATATCAGAAAAAAGACCTCTTGATCTTGTGTGTCCATGGTGTCTTGATGTGTGATTTCCGCCACGAAATCAGAATTCATGGCACTACAGGGGTATAATACCTAAAGCAACTATTGATAGATCTATGCAATATGAGATTATCTCAAAATTTTAATTGGAATTTCACGATAACAACTCAGAATTTCATAGCCTTACTATTGAATTATTATAAAGAAGGAGCATACTACATTTTTACCCGTCTCATTTTAAGTCACTTACTAATACATGTAACTAGTATAGTCTAAGATGCTTTAAATATTTCACTTAACCGATAAAATACACCATGTAATCTAAATCCAACAAATAAAGTAAAGCTAAACTATAGGAGAGATTCTATACCCAAAACTTTAAATTATCTAACATTAGATCTGAATAAAGATTAAAATGATAGGAACCATAATCGCTCAATTACATAATAAAAAATATAAAATTTTGTTCGTAATTTGATCAATTCGAAAGAAATACATCTCATGAATTTCCATGTAATTATGTAAGATTAAGATATTACAACTTGGATACTCACTAGAAAAATTGCTACGACTTTGATGCGTAAAATATAAGGAGCTCCGCTTAATTTTAATAGGCCACTCAATATTTCATCTCTTAACAACCATTGCCTGTAACTATATAATCCCTTTATAACAGCATATATTACATAAGTAGGTGAGACGGAAAATTCCTAGCTGCGTGGTGGAATAAATTGACTTATTTCGAAATTTGCGGGAGCAATGTTGTTAAAGGACTAAGCCAATCTTGTTAAGAGTTTTTATTCAAGTTACGTTTTCTGAAATTTCGTTGGATTAAATTGATAATTTTTAATGGTCCACTATCGTTAAATTTATGGATGAATTAGTCACATTGCTTATAGTTATGAAACGTTAATGTAGAAATCTTTGTATACTTAAGTTGGACGCAGTATTATCTGAATGTTCCTTTCCATTATTACTAAAAATATGTATGGGTATTCCCGGATTGCTAATATGTAATGCTTTTAATTATAGTTCAATATTTGTTTTATCGTAGATGATGAGAAAATCTTTAATTAAATAATTCAACTCCAGAAAAATAAATCATCTTTTACGAAACTAATTAAACCATTTTAAAGATCAGAATACATAAGATTAGTTTTTACTGGATGTCCACTTAAGTAAAATTAGTTGATGGATTTTGTGTATTGTGGTAGAGTTAAATTTAGTTTTGGTTAGTCTTTATTTTATCATATTAGGTATTGCGAATCTGACTCCCATATATGGTACTCATATTTCTAGGAAATTATTGTTTTATAGACACCATTAAGTTGTAATCAATTAATGGATAGAGAAACGCAGTTGTATTTTTAACTAGAATACATCAAGTTTATAATATAATTTATATTGGTATTACTAGAATAACAGTGTGTCTATATATGCTACATCTATGTCTTTTTGTTCTGCCATTGTTTTCTAGCTGGATTGTTTGTTTAGAACGAGCAAACTCTCCAAATCCATCTGCTGACACTCGACTTGGTCGTTAGCCGAAACCCAACAAGCTCGAGTCAGCGATCATATTGCTATAACTGTTAACATTTCATTTATAACGTTGTTTTGTCTACACTATGTCTAGGATATAATAAGTAAGTATATTTCTATAGTATTTAAAGTATCTTTTTATTGTTTATTCAGCAGTATTTTGCCTGAATTTCTCTTTATATTATCGTCTTAATAATTACTTGTATATATTGCATATGTAATACAAACGAAAGATGCTAATGAAATTGCACTGATTTTTATAGCTAAAAGTAATGTATCGAATTTGTTCTGGTGAATTAATTATTCATAGTGATGAACTAATGATTATAAAACTAGGTTGTAATTCATTTATTTAGATGCTATAATAAAGTATCTATTCTAGTAGCCACTTAAGCCATAAAAGAATTTGATGAGGATAGTAGTTGCTTTGCCTTTAAAAGAAATAGTTTTTTTGCAATATGAAATTTGTTGATGTATACCATTTTAAAAAATTACTTGTTTTCACGTCATCTAATCTTGAAATTTTGTTATAATTTCATAAATCTTAATCTAATTATCTACTAGCTAATTATCGAATGAGTTCTCTCTAAATTACGTTTAGATTCGATTTGCACCAAATGTTATAATGTTCCATTTTATTAATGTTGCAGCATTCATCAGATATTTTAACCACTAGGAACTTTTATCTCGATCATGAAAAAAACAACAGTTTTATAGTATCCTAAACTTACTATTGTAGAGCGGATAAAAATATATTGAAAACCAGGTTAACACAGTTCATTTGATATATGATCATACTCTTTTTACAGTTACGTTCTGGACTTAAATTTAAAAATCGTAATGATATGTTCTACTTTTTCTATAGCAGCTGTTGAATTTGATGTTTAGAAAGGTTATAGACATATGTAGGATACTTTTCACGTGATATATAATTCACTCATAATTTGTAAGTACACATTTGTAAAGGAATTTTTTTTGTTATATACAGAATTCCAAGAAACATTGGAGAAAGACTTCGAAAATGTCTGGTTATAGGTAGATGTGTGCTTAATTTAGAACAACTTCAAATAAGTTTTATTCTTTGGATGTCCAAAATATTAGTTGGGAAGGTACCAAAAATTCAATTTATTGTTTTGAGGTAACCTCATGTGGGGTGGAATCGATGGTCCCCTATCACGAACGGTAACTGCTGCTGCGCGTTTTGTTACGGACAGTAACAGTGACAACACGGCTTTACTTGATGATAGCTTAAATGTGGGTTAAATAGTGTCATTTATATTGTATACAATTTGTAAAGTAAAATCTTATTAGCTCTTACATATAGATTTTAATTATGTTTTAGTTGATAGGACAATTTGAAAAATCGTTAAAGATTTGGTCTTATATGACATAAAATAGTTTACATCTTTATAGTAGATATCTTTCAGATATTGATACGATTACTACAGGGTGTGGATCCAACTGGTCGCCTTTTATTGTCTAATAGATTTGTATCAAGTCTACTTGATTACTGCCCTACAATTCTTTTATCTGATAGTGCAAGCCCTACTACTCGATCTAAATTACATCGATTGTTGTTTAATATAGGTTTGGGCATGTATAATTACAAAACAATATAATATTTAAATATATATATGTTTACACTATTTTCTACATTGTACTTCTCAGTATCTTGCTGACATTCTTTTGTATTTTCGACTTAGCTGTATATAAATCAATTTCTTCTTTATAGGTCTTTACAATGTTCGACTGCGCCGATTCATGTGTTGTGATCTCGAATTATGTGGACCTGTGTTTCACTGTTTAAAGTTGTCACTAAAAGAGCAGCTTGGGCCACAAAATATGATAGATATATTGAGACTCCTACAGGTTTGTTATAGTATTGTTATATCAATGATAGTATTTTCATTCTTATTTTTAGATTCTTACATATGAAAAGTGTTTAGTACTCGGACTGTGGACTAATGATTTGATATCATTTCTGTTGAGTGAAGTGTGAGTTTTTCTCTGTTTATTTATTTTAATTCCTTCAATTATATGCGATTTCATGATTTCAGTAGCAGGGAAGATGAGATGGAATGGATGCCGTACTGTATTGCAATTCTATGCAATTTGGCTTCTCGATCAAAATCAGTTTGTAGTAGAATTAAAAAATCCGTCAGTTTCTTACAGAAGAGTATTGTTCACTTTACGTAACAAAATTACTGTATCTACTGTTTCAGTCGTCTTACAAAACATTTTCTCGCCGTATCATTACGAAGCTTCTTTCGCATGATTCTAGAATTGTCGTTGTATCATCTCTCGTATTAGTTGGCTACTTAGAAGAAAAAGTCAGAGACATGGTAGTTACCTCCATTATTACTAAGATTCTGTTTTTATCTCCCATATCTCATAAACATGAAAATCCAGTTGATGCTGATTTTTAAAAGTACTAAGTGGATCATTGAACAAGTGTTGTGCTGAGATCTCGAGGGAAGGAAGGAAGTTTTTTTGCAATGATTGTAGTATTTACAGGTATTCTGTGCTCAAAACATTCATGAGACATTTCAATGTGTATTTAATGTATTGATAATGGGTGATGGTGAATGCCTAATGACAAGACAGATTGCTTCCGATCTTCTTCGTAGACTAATTGTATCAGAAACTCCTACAGTGAGCTTAAAATTGTTTATATCTTAATTCTTCCTGATGATTTTCTATACTAAAGTATAGTCTATTGCTCCTTTCGTCCTAGGTTTCATCCATCCCAGTTATTACATCAACAGGCAAAGATGTTATGAATTACTCGTTCTTCGATCGTTGTATTCAGCAGACAGCGGAATTATTAGTTGTTCTTGATCCAAGATTGGAGGAATCTGTCAAGGTGCTATTTATTAAAGATAATAAGTAGTTTAAAAAATTAGTTCTGATTATACTATGGTATGCAATCATCATATTTCTGTTTAGGTTTATGATCTACTGCTAGCATTTTGTTCCTTGAATCAACTGCGTAGTCCTACTTGTTCCTCAATTTTACGGAGTCCACCAACTGAAACACGTCTGACCACACCACTTCTAGCAATTGCTGGTACCGCTGCCATGTCTTTCGATGAATCTATTGAACCCTCAATACCTTTAAAAGCGCTTCGTTTATTAACATATCTATTCAAGGTCAGTGGCTATCGTATTTATTTTCTTATAGTATTTAATTTGAATAATGCTAACTTCCCAAAAAAATTTTTATATAGTACTTATGGTTACTGATATTTTTGAGGAAGCAGTAGAGGCTAGTCAGAGAATTATGGGACTAGTTCCTTTGGAAAAAATCATGTCGATTGTGGATGATGCTGCAAAGACATCAATAGAAACGTCTAAAGAATGCATCGTATACCAGTGTCAAAGAATAACAGAAGGACTACGGTTGGCTGAAGGTATATTAGATATTAATAAGATGAAATTTAGAGAAAATTTCTATTTGAGTTATTTTTTTGAGAAAAGTATTCTCCATTATTCTAGTCTGCTCATTAGACGAGGAGTTGAGACAAGAACTTATTGGAGTGGTTACGGCTCCTCTTTGCTCTCACATCGCTGAGTTTCAGTTAATGACTAATCCCATAGTATTGCATATGGGAAAGCCACCATCTCAAAGAACCGATCGGGTACCCGAGTGGAGGTGTATTTTTTTTTGTTAGGATATCCACAATTTTAGGAACTTACATACCACGCATAAGTTTTAATTTAAAAAAGTATTATATCGGTATTACTTAATATAGGTGATATTCGAAAATATGAGTATTGTTTAGTATTCATGGTGTGGCTGTAGTACTGGAATTATTACGGTTACTAGCTGCATTGAAGGATTATTCTAAATTACATAAAGATCAGTACTGGAGATCTTTGAAGGTTGGTGTATTTATAAAAAGTATATTGGTAGTGAAGAATTCGTTAATAATCACTGAAACGGAAGAAATATAAGCTAATTGTATTTAAAAAATGATTTATTAGTGTTTTAAATCTATATTGGACGTGTAATGATGGTTAATTATATTATATTTTGTTTTAGGAGGAGCGCTTAGTTCCGTTTATTGCTTATGCAATTGCATATGGTGATCACGAAATGGTTCATGATGCTCTTTTGTTGTACACACATTGTGCTCAAGTTCAAGCGTTTCCGAGTCGTTGGTACGTTATCAAAGAGGCATTTTTGTTATTAAAATGTATTTAACATATTATTGCATAGGCTTGGTGACCTTGTTGCGTCTTGTGCTATTGCTAAAAGACATCAAGCTGAATTAACGAATGTGGCAACATCCTTGAACACTTCAAAAGAGTTAAGACGGTAGATTTTCTTTCCTGTTTATATGGAAATTATAAAAGTTGCTATGTCAATATTACTTAAGATACTCATTTCACAATGCTTAGATCTATCCCTGATTCTGGTGAAATATGTGCTATTCGATCACCGGATCAGGTGTCAACACTACAAAAGGAAAATAACCGCACAGTAGATGATTTATTACAAAGGCTGAAAGGTGGACTTGATGTATGTTGTTTGGCTAAGTCTCAATTTTGTACATATATCAAATAAATTTAAAATTATTTTAATTATAGATTAAAGATGTCAAGATGTCAGAAATGTTAGCAGCTTATGAGAAAAAGATTTCAATAATGGAGGTTGTCATATCATTGCTTAGTAGATCTTTTCTCTTTTTTTTTTTTTACAGCTTTTAAGAGCTTACGTTTCACAGATACGAGAACGTGAACTAGAATTATTGGTTTCTGCGAAAGATCAAGCTCTTGCGCAGAGTGAGAAATTGCGAATCCAACTTAGAAATGGTGCAGGAAATAATGAAGCTGATGTGAGTATTTAAAAAAAATTTTTACCTCGATATGGTGAATTTTAAATAAGTGACAATCCTCTACAGATGGCTTGGATTCGATCATTTGTTGGAGAATGTGAAACACTGAAGTCACAACACGATAAGCTAGAGATTCAACTAGAGGTAACAAGAAAGAATTTTGACGAAAAAACGGCTATGATGAGAGACGAGTGAGTTTTGAAGGATCTAATAATGATTGGAATGGTAGTCCTCTAATTGCATAAAATATGTTATTTGAGACTTTTGCGTGTACGACAGGAGCGGGAGGATTTGGCGACTGGGATTTGTCAAGAGAAAGAACTTGTAATATCAATGAAAAAACAGACAGAAGATCTTAAAAAGAAGCTAGAAACGTTTGTTATTTTATTCATTCATTTTATGAAATTACTATATATTGTTTCGAAAACCTAAATATAAACATTTTATCTTTATTTTAATGAATATTTAGTGCATCTGCTGCTCTGTTGGATCGGCAAAACGAAGTTCAGACTCTTAATGCAGATAAGACGAAATTGAATGAATTGCTCAGTAGTTAGTTTCGATTTTACATCACTAAATATCATCAGTATTTACATGCAGCAAAATCAATACAGAGACCATTGCTGAGCTATCTACCGAGAAGAAGACTCACGAGTTGGATATATCAAGGCTCACTGCAGACCTTGCCATTAAAACTACAGTTATAGAAAAACTTACACGAGAGGTTTATTTTTAAAAATAGTTTTTCATGCGTTAAAACACATCGAAATAATCAAAGGCTTTTCTCTGTATACTATATTTATTCCTTACTATTCCTGAAATACAAATTAATTAATTCTGCATTTCCATATGTATTCTATAGATATATACGGAGTATTAAAGCAGTTTCTAAGTTTTCTATACCTCTTAATTTATATCTAATCATAATTTCCTGTTTAGCTTCTCCAGTAGGTGGTAAATTTCGAGCAAACCTAATGCCATAAAATTTAGTAAAATATAGTGTGGATTTAACTATCATAACAAGTTTTGCACAACATAAAACTAATGTTTTCCATTAGAAAGCCTGACTGGCCAAGAACAGAGATGCTTTATTATTATTATCTAAAAGAATGTGTAATTTTTAATGAATTACAAATTTAGAGCAATGAGTTAGAGTCAAGATGTGCTGAAAAAGAAGCCGAGTGTGAGGAATATTTAAAAGAGGTAATAAATTTGGTGTGATATTTTCCTGGAAATCCAACTAAGTTTATTAAGTAATTTAGCTGACCAATTTGCGGAGTCATGGCCAGAAAACACAAGCAGATTTGGAGAAAATGAAGCGAATGCGTGAGGAAATGTTAAAATTGGCTGGGGGATATGAATAGTACAGGAATACTAAAATAACCACGTTATTTGTTATTGCCTAGTTACTTAAGTTATGACTGATTGTTTTGTACAATAAATAATGATGATTTATTTTTATGTCTTAGTAATAACTTATTTAGAAAAATTTCGTAGCTATTCTGTGTACCTTTCACCTATAGTGATATTTTATATACATATGAATTTAGTACATATATGCTGAATTTTTACTACTCAGTTTTTCTGCACAATTTTCAGTCATTATTTAATATGATTCACTTAACTTTTTTTTTAAATTCGACTATGTAATATATTGACGGGTTCAATGTTTAAAGTTTAACTGTTTCTACTAGATAATTATTGCACTATTGTGGTAAAATCTTTAATATTAGTATCTTTTCTGTACGAATGTAATAGTTTAGTTCTTTAGATATAAATGGTCCTATACATTTGAGTGGTCTTTCAGTGTTTGTTGGAGTTATGATTACGATTTAAGGAGAATATTGTAACAGAATTAAAAACAGGGCAAATTTATAGTTAGCAAGTATTCTTTCACACTTTGTTATTTAGGTAACAAGCATAGCAATGTTCACTATCATGTTTCATAAGAGGGTATTTTTATTTGTGTCTTCTTTGGCGTAAACGAGATATTTGGGTGTGTATGTGTATGTATATGTGTGTAGATATCCAGTTCCACAACCCCACAGAAATAAACATTCAGATGGACCTTCCCTGTAAGTGGTTAATATAATTCAAACTGGTATTCATTTACCCTAACATTAAAAGAAACGGAGTTGAGGTTTTATAGAAATATTCTCTGAAGTGGGTCTTTAGCTTAACTGCTACTCAATAGGTTTTTTTTGAATATGCCTGACCATCCTTAGGAGAAAACGACACATCTCACTGCTCTCACGATCCGCCCTGCTAACTATGATGTGTCCTTTCTTCTTTTGCATCTGTTGATGCTGAAGTGTACATTAATTAAACCAGGACCTAAAATTCTAGGATACATTCAACAGTATAATAGTAGCAATATCCTTGAATGGACTTTTAATTAAAATAAATATAAATACTAGATCCTATGTACATTACGTATAGTTCAAGTCAATAATAGTTTAATTCTCTATAGAAATTTTTTAAATGGTTTATCCCTTATTAATAAACCTTCAAAGATATTTACTGTTAACTATTTATAAAACCGTGAGTTTTTAGAACTCCACAATGAATTTCATGAAAGATACTACAGGAAAATTTCATATATCTAAAGATAAACTAGTTAGAATGTGTGCAGGACAGGTAATATCTAAAATTAATATTTCACTCAGAATTAGCTAATTAATATTATTTATCTTACATATTATATGTAATGTGTAATGATAATTCAAGGGCAATAAAATGATATAACTCCTTTTAAAGAAGCAACTCTGAAAGTCTAAATAAATATTACCACCCCATTGAAGTTTTTCTGTGTTGCGCAAACATTTATCTTTACTTACGTCATCTTATCCCTTAATTATCTCTAATTTTAAAGCTAAGCTAGGATTAAAGTAATGGGCTATTTTGAAGTACTTAGTTTTGGGAAATTTCACTGTGAAACATGAAGGCTGACATATTATTTTGTTATTTGTAAATGTACTAAGTCGAAAAATAATGTAACTTACATGTTCATTGCACACACTAACAATGTCTCCAATGTTATTACGTACTGGCATAGTGTCCAACGGCGAGTCTTTAAAGTCATCTGTAAGAATACTACAGATCTGCTATTTTTATGGTTTCCTCATTATTATATTCTAATTCATAGTCAAGACTAATGAAAAAGTTAAACTATTGAAACTAATAATTAGTTTGGTAACTCTTATAGTAAAATATGTTTGATATTTACAATAATCTCACTATTTGTAACATTAGTGAGTAAGCATAATTATCGAAACTGTAGCCATAAAACTATCATTAGTTTCATTTTAGAAATAATTGATCTTTATAATCGGCTTTTTTTCTTGTTATACATTTGAAATTAAAGATTTAAATCATTTCATGTAGAATCTACACTTCAAACTCACCAAAACAAAAAAACAAAAGATTGGTGTTTTCCAACAGTATAAAAGGAAAAACACAAAAATTTGCCTGTGTTAAAATGACTCACTAAAGGAGAGCCAAGTTCCTGCTCGTACCATGCTGGAAATAAAGAAACAGATGAAGGCCAGAGATACATTTAGAGACGCCATGGAAACCCTATAAGGAAGTGTTGCTTAGAGTTTAAAGATAATAGTGGAAATCTATTATTTTTAAATGAACTAGGAAAATACAATCGATAGAATAAAAATATGATAAGATAAACACACATTCTCAAGGTAAGAATAAGAACATATGTTCCTCCTTTTTCAATTGTTCTTTTATCTCTCATATCTTACTCTATTAAAAGGCTGCAGTAAAAAAACAGATACTATTTAAGCAATTTGCTACTATAGGAAAAAATAATTTATTTGGTACTCTTCTCCTCTTCATATTTTTAATGTGTTCTGGTAAATATGATACCATTACCGTTACTCATTATGGAGAATTCACATTAATTTCGATAATAGCATCGTTGCCATGTTATGCACATGAACAATTATATTTCCAGAGGAAGAATTTGAAAAGTCACCAGAAAAAAGACAATAACTGACAAGAGAAATAGTTTTTTCAGAAGACAATAATAGTAAGAAAAAAAGTTGAGAGTATTCATCGACAAACAGTGAAAATCTGGTAAAAACCAAAAACCTAGTCTCTATTTCAAATAACTGTTCTGCAAAACACTAAATTCTTAAAGCTACACCTCTCAGCAAAAAATTACTATTTGCTTGAAGAAAATAAAATGTATAATAAACTCAATAGTTTACTGTTGAAGGCGTAAGCTATAATACTCCCATTATATCATCTATAATTACTCACAGTATACTAAATTCGATGTGCTAAATGTTAAATCCAGTAAACGCTTAGAAACACCATTGAATAATTTAAACAATAAATGTCTTGAAATAATAAAAGCCACCTCACAAAGAGAACCTTATTGTATAATCTCATTCTTAAAACCGAGTCTACGATAATACTGTATTCACGTCGGGGGGCTGAAAGAAATGAGATTTGGCAATGTTTGCTTAGTGGAGAGGGTGGTTTCAATTAGGGCTAAAATCGCCATTTATGGCCCTATTTATTTGAATGCACCTTTAATTAAGAAGGACCACAGGTTGTTTTTTAAGAATCAAACCATAGATTATTTCAGTTTTTAGCCCAACATTCGTATCATAAACCAGTAAATCTATGCCAGTATGTCCTATCGTAGAATAAAATAAGAATTCTCATTTTAGGACCTTGAAGTTCTCAGCATGTTGACCGTAGTCTCGAAAACATTTCACATTTATTTGCATATTACATATATAGGATGCGATGATTTATCATAGATGATAGCATAAGCATGTAAGAACGTGTTTCACTATATTATATACACATGTTTCTTGATGTCTTCATAGAGAGAACTAACTAGAATTTCACATCACCGATCTTCGCTTGAATTACTCCACCACCTATTGCGAACCCGTCTCCATAATCCTAAAAGACAGTAATAGAATATATTTTTCTATATAAGGTGACAAGAAACAATACAACGTAATTATTGAAGAAAAGCAGATTAACCTGATCGTCTATCCCTTCTGTGATATCGTCATGCAATGCATTGAATACACTGCTCATGTCTAATACAGAAATTTTACCAGCAATAAGCAATTCTCTGGAAACAGAAATAACACTAGAAGTCAACCATAAGATTATTCCAACACACCTCAACTGCATCAGAATAACACCAAGAACGTTTCTTCCTTGTGCAACATTTGGACACATTGAGATGCTTTCTGTTGTTAACGGAAAGAGTGCAGGAATCTAAAACAACTTAATTTACCACAATCAATGAATATTATTTTGAATATCTGAAGTAATATAAACCTTAAGCATAGTAGCACCACTCGCTTTCATATCTTCACACCACTTCCTGATTTGTGACACTGTACATCTAAAAAATTCATAAAATAGGATAACAAATAGAAAACATATTATATTAAATTTATATTGTTTGCTTAGAATACCCACCCTGATCCATAGATACTGTCTCCTGCATAAGCATGGACTAAAATCTTTGCAGAACTATTCCTCAATGCTTCACGGAAATGGGTAGATTGTGATACTTTCGCAAGTAATGCCTTCTAAAACTAATGAAATGTAACGATATTTAAAAAAAACTTTATTAAACTTCCTCAAATGACAAACCTGAGTAGCCTCTAAACCTTTTCCATAACGCCATTCATCGACAACCTTTTTATCGATCTAAAAACTAAGATTAGTGTTCAATTTTTTGGTATTCGTAATATTTAGAATATTAAATTCGTCATTTTAATCCTAAAGATGTATATTCTTCTTACATTATTTAGGCGAATTATCTCTTTTGCAAGTTGACTGAAGCTTTTATCATCATGAGACCGAAAACCAATCTTACCGTCCAAACGACGACCACGATCATCACGCACTGAACTGAATAAAAGTAATTTTCAATGACCAAGATGTTCGCTGGACTATAAAAGCGAATTTAACTTTCCAGTCTCAATAAGCTTGTCACTGACGGTACCACAAAGATCTTGTACTTTCTGAATTTGGTAATAGTGATCACCACTTTCATAGATTTTTCCGTCAATTAGTAAGGGGAACTGTAAACCATAATATAACTTAAAAAATTGACAATACGGAACTCTAAGCGAGCCAACTTACATGATGTTGTGTTGTAAATATACTATTGAATCCATGAAATCCTATGACGTTATCTGGATCAATAGTTAATGAAATCGAAGGTTGATCTTCAGGCAAAGGTACGAACTGAAAGTAACCATTAAAAATAACTATTAAAAGAAAACAAAGGAATAAAACAAATAAAAAGTCATATTTTGCTAAATGTTCTATATAATTAAAACACTAAATTACCGGGATATCATTTTGGTTATTATTAGATCTAAGTCGTCGTCCACTCCATCCTCCTCCACGGCCCCTACTGTAGGTATCCCTATATCCCATATTATAGGGGATATTTCCCTGCTCGCCTAGAATACTCGTCAGTCGAAACCACAACGCTGGTCTAAATAAATATTACTCAAACCTCCGGACCACCATCCACTATTGCTGACTATTCTCTGGTGATTTGGAGGAAATTCTCCCTGATTTTGGTCCATATTTTGCGACAGATTCTTGTCTCCTATGATATCAATCTTAAGTTTTGTATTGGAAACAAGTGGCGTGGGGCTTGGTAACACTAAAACATGGGATTCCTAAATTCATCGTGTAAAGAAATCCAATATGTCTATTAAAAATGGCCATGTAAGTAATTTTCAGAGTGTACAGATTACCTGAATTAGTGATTGAAAGATCCGAATTCTTTACAGTGGGAACAGTTTTTCTAGTGCTCACGTTCTTAATAGATGCAGAGACTGGCTTAATCCCAAATGTTCTCGTAATTTTAGGAACTGTACCTTCTTTTCTCTAAATTAAGTTCTCTTGTACATGTTATTGTTCAAAATATAGTGGATTTATTATAGATTAATAATTTTACCTTTTTAGATCTAGAAACGTGTCTAAATGAAACTCCGCTGCACACAGGTAAGTTTGGAAAAACTTGACTGCTCTAAAACATTACAAAATTAGTAAATTTTAAACATGAAAGTTGCAAGATACATATTCTTCACCTGCTGATATTGATATGGGTATAAATCCTGATCATACGTTACTTTAGAACTGGGGTAGGTGCAATTAGGCTGGTCGTTGTTGACTTGATAAGTATAAACAGGATGCTAAGAAATAAGTGTACGTTTTGAAGTATAACATGTAAAATAAAATTTTCGTATAAGATCGTAACAATAATTAGTCCAATTAAACCCCTATCTTATACGTGGCATTTTAAATATAAGCAAGTTTAATTTTCTAAAGCAACTAATACCGCCTTTATTGAGCGCAATAAAGCAGTGGCTACATAAAACTTAACACATCCATTTTTACAAGAGAGAAAAATAACTTGTTGATAATTTTCTTTAATCCATCAATTACAAAGGATTGAATCACATGATAGAACAGGAAATTTCTCATACTAACCATTAAACATAGAATATAAACTAATGGATTAATTATAAATATTCAGAAACTTAGGATAATAAAATGTAAAAACCTGCGTATAACCCGGAGAATAACTGTAATTGATCTGTTGGCTAGGTGTCTGCAAACTACCTAACCAAGAAGTAGAATTATATTCAGAGCTATAGCCAGATGAAATATGACTTTCTTGCAATCCAAATGAATATGACGCACTGTAACATCCATTTTCAAGAAAAAACTTGAATTTTTTCAAAGAAAAACTAACCTTAGCGAATTGTATATATTATCTTTCCAACCGATCCCTCCTCTGAAGCCCGAATTCATATCATACAATAAATATTCAATTACTTCGACTTGGTGCAACTGGAAACGGATTGAAAGTATTTTGCAATATTATTGATATACTACATATTTTTTGTCAGTTAGATAAAACACCTTACTCAGATAAACACCTACGCTCTATGGACACTATTTATATGCAATTTAATAATTATCTTCAGCAATAATCACCATAGGACTACTTACGCAAGCATTCCCTTTAAGAAGAACAGATTATAGGTCTAAATGTAACCTTGTTGCAACACGTTTTGCCTTACAATGTAAATCCTGAAATAGAGTTGCAAAATTTGGATCCAATTTATTCAAATAGTTTGTAATCTTGTTGCATAAAAGAAGATTCTAAAGTTCAACCCTACAGAACTTTGTGTTATTTTTCCTATATGCTCTTGACATAATGCAATACCATTCAAAATCATTTCATAGAATTTTTTTAAATTCATTAATCAATAATACAAATCTTCACAAAAAATTAAATGATCAAAGTGACATATTATTCCAGTATAAATTAAATTAATTACTGACGAGATGTCGTACAGCATAGTTCGAATACGATATTAGTCTCGCAACTTTTCACTCGTTTATAAACACTGCCTCTATAATGTTTGTTGGGACAGTGCCAGTACATTGTAAATCATTGATTTTGTATTAGACAATTGGAAACCAAGGATGAGTATTAATTCATGAATCTTAAAATTAACAATTTGAGCTTTTCTGGAATATATTAGTTGTAGCAAGAGGAATGTAAGGGTAATCAGTGAAATTTAAGTTTCTAATAGAGTAAATTTGTAATTGAATTTTAGCCATTAATATTATTAGTAGGGGAAGTGGGAAGTTATCAACTGACCAAATTATTTCTATAAGTAAAGTACGACTTTATATTGCTCGAATATATATATATATATATATACGTATAAGTAAAAATGAATCATTATTATTGTTAATTATCTATTATTGTTACTTAGAAAAGATTAGTATATTTTGTTATATATTACGTATAAATATAATAGTTCATTTCATATATTTAAGCAATTTTAGTTGTGGCAAAAATATATTTATGGTTGTCTTCTATAATGCATTAAACTTACGATTATTTTAAATACATTTTTAGGTTATCCCTCACTTGGAAGTTTACCTGCGAGCTTCCACCTGATTCAAAATGGTTAGTAAGAATTTTTTACCTAAGGAGGCTTTAATAATTGTTATTGTATTTTAGAGTGAACAACAATTAGACTGTGCTCTTGATTTAATGCGACGCCTACCACCACAACAGTGCGAGAGAAATTTAGCAGATCTCATTGATTTAGTACCTGGTCTTTGCGAAGATCTTCTTGGTAATAATTGATATCATTGTTTTAGATTTTGTCTGATTACAATTACTTTTTAATATATATTGTCTTAACATTAATTAAGGCACCGTCGACCAACCTTTGAAAGTAGCTAAAGATAAGGAAACAGGAAAAGAATATCTTCTTTGTGATTATAATAGGGATGGTGACAGTTACCGGTATGAATCACGTAGTAGTAAGATGAGTTAATATTTATTTATACATGAGTATGATTTTGCTTTCCTAGTTCGCCGTGGACAAACACATATGATCCGCCTTTGGAAGATGCACAGCTTCCATCAGAAAAGCTCCGACGTCTAGAAATCGAAGCTAATGCTTCATTTGAACGATATCGTGATATGTAAGCAGAGAAAACAGCTATTTATTTAATTTTATTTATTTGTTCGAATTTTTTATTTCATTTTTATCAATAAATTTCCTTGTATTAGGTATTTCGAGGGTGGAGTATCGTCCGTGTATTTCTGGGATTTAGATCATGGTTTCGCTGGCGTTGTTCTTATCAAAAAGGTTATTTACTATTATTCTTAAGTGATGAAGTAAGAAAATTTTCAACCTATATTCCTTAAGATATTAGATTTAATGAGTAATTTAATTCAATTTTTTAAAGCTAATTTTGTCTGAGTAAGGAGGAAAATCATTGTATTTTTTTTAAATGTATAAGATTTATTTGTGAAACAAACAAATTGTATTCTAAGATGCCATTAAAAATATTTATTAGTATAGATTACTATGGCTTTTTTTAGTAAGTGTAGAGACGCCTAAGCAATTAGATATTTTTGAAATTTTAGATAACTTAGTTTACAGTAAAAGATGACAGCATATTACCATGACACGTAGTTTAGTATGTAACTTATATAATAATTAAAATAGCTATATTGGTTTTTCCACGATTTTGCATGTTAATTATTAATTGATAATACAAGGTAGATATAAATAATTTTTGCTCAATATAATAAATAGAAGCTGAGTGATTAATTTACTCTATAAGATTACAAGACTAGGTTTATTAGTTTATATAAAGTAGTTTTTTAGAATGGAGATGGAGCTAAGGCTATCCAAGGTTGCTGGGACTCAATTCATGTGATTGAAATCAATGAGAGAGTAAGTACTTTAATTCTATTGTAGTATGTTGTTATTGTGTAAACTCTTGGTTTTCAACTTTAGCGGGCAATAGATTTTCAGTCTGCTCGACAAGCTCATTACAAATTGACAAGCACGGTAATGTTGTGGTTACAAACAAATAAGCCAGGAAGTGGTTTAATGAATTTGGGAGGTTCTCTCACAAGACAGGTATATTTTATTTTCTCTATTTAAAAAATGGAATTTTTTTTTCTACTTTTAGACTGAAATGGATTGCCCTATCAATGACCAGAATCCTCACCTGGTTAACATTGGAAAGATTATTGAGGTATATATAATGATGGTCGGAAGTTTACTAACCATGATTTTTATCCTTGGAAGTTAAAACCGCACTTTTTATGAATAAACAGCAGCTAATTATTAATTGATAGATTTTCTAAATCATGTTCTAATGTATACTCTCTTTGGCAAGATGGAATGTATTTTAAAAATTGGTTTTTTAAGCTTCGTCTTTCAAGCATAACTAAATTCCAGTAATTATAAGTTGTATTATTAAGTATTAGGCTTGAAGTCATTGTACTTAGTACTAGAATAACCTACAAAAATATAACTTTTGATCACCAATGTATATAACTGTTCTACTTCGGTAGTTTTATTTATAATTTTTTGTATTTCACATCATGAGAAATAAAATTAGTTGAGATAGACGGTAGATTAAGAAGTTTGATTTATAATTTTGTGATAGTTTTTATATTCCATATTATATGAGAATCGTTTTTAAAATTTATTTTGGAAATTTTGCATATTTACGTAAATAAGAATTGGTACTATTTCGGTATTAAAATTATTGCTTTTATAATATAAATAAATAATTTACTTAGTTTTCAGGACCAAGAATCTAAGATGCGATCAACTATCAACGAGATATACTTTGGGAAAACCAAAAAGGTTAGTATTAGTGAGTTTTCTATTGAAAATAGTGTAGGACATCCCGCTTATTAAAGAATATATACTATATAATATGACAATATTGGTTTAAACTTCTATCGTTAAGGCGTCAATTGAAGTATAGTTTACAATATGCAAAACAACTATTTAAAAGGATGTTTGTTTATATGTATATTAGCAGATATATTTATTTAGTAATATATGCTATATATTGACATTTTCAGGTTGTGGGAGAACTACGTTCAATGGAGACTACAGTGGACATGGAAAAACAGGAAGAAATTGTTCGTGAGATTCGCACTGCTGTAGCGGGTCGGAGTGGTGCTGCTTAATGTGGTAAGTAGTATTAAAAATTTCACTATCTTTTCTACTGATGTTGCTTTAAAGAATAATAATAGATAATTAATTTGGAATAATTGAGAAGAGTTTTTTTAAGAGTAAATTAGTGGGACACATTTCAAGTTCTTTATAAAGAGCAATATTTTAGAATACTTCTGCTGAACTGATGTTCTAAATTTTCTGTTTTATATTGTGCTTTATTTGTGGCTGCTTGCATAAGAATGGAATAATTCCTGTTCACCCATTTAACCTTTACTTATTTGCAATTTGTATGAATTTAGCGCTTACATTCTTTTTGAGCGCAAAATGTCCTTTTTAATTGTGAGTTTTTTATACTGTGTCACCTGTATTTGTTATTAGCCAACCTAATGTCAAAGTGGATCACTGTTATGACACTCCTGTTATGTTTATTGCTTTAGCAGTTGATTTATTTTGAATAACTTTAATTATTTCAACTAGGTCCTAATTTGATGGGTGACCATGTAAAGTAAGCTTGTATCTGTAGTTTTATTCCTTAATTTTCATAAGCCATGAAATAAATATATATTCCAAAAAAGTTTGTTTTAGTTGAAAGCTAGATTTATTTCTTATTGGATGGCTACAATAGTTGTATTAGAAGTCAAATAATTGAGGTATCCATGTTTAAAGAACGAAGAAATAATTAATCTCTTCTGTATATCTGCTTCTCATGCCTATGACATTAGATAGGTATAATGATGATACAATATAAAATTTTATAATATTCAATCAATGTACAGCTATAAAATCTATCACTATAAATAAAAACGACTATGACAAGTTTTAACCATGTGAAATTTATTAATCCTAAATTGGCAGTTTATTCGGGAGCTCTCATTATGAACGGAGAGCATTTCGCATTCAATTATCAGAGCATTCCATTCAGTCGCCTTTCTTCCCATTATCTTGAGTGCTTGAAAAGATCCTCATTGACGGAACATTGAGGCTCCAACACGAGCGTGTATCGAATGAAGCGCGTTTCGAATCCGATCATACGCAGCACCGTCTACTGCATCTAGATCTACATTCTCCGAAACAGCACGGCTGCAACATGAAAGGGGTTTTCTACATTGACATAAAACATTTAAAAAATACTTACCTATCAGAATCATAATCATCAGCGACTTCATGATGTGGCAGTTTTTGTAGTGGGGATCGAGGAAATGCACGACAGACCGAGAGGAAAATAATAATCAAAGGGATTGGGTGCATTATAATGGACAACCGAGAAGCAACCAACAAAATTGGTCCGAAGTTTTCGGAGAATATGGCAGACTGGGGTTCAATTTGTGATAATCTAACGACTGGTTGATTTAAGCGCAGTGGAACGTGACGTAGGCAATACAGAGAACAGTCACGAACTTTGATCTAAAAGGGGTGGAGCAAAGGGAGAGCAGAGGGGAGTGACGTCACTCAATAACGGGACAAAAATTAGTGATGCCTTACTGGAACTAGATTATAAGCGCAGAACATTCTTAATAATATACATTTATTTAGTAGAGTAAATTAGTGAAAATCAGTTATGCATTTAGGTAACGCTATGAAAAATTTTAATATTATAATGGTGCTTGGAACATTTACTTTTTTCACGTTGTATATGTACACTAATTTTTAATATCTTATGGCACCATAAGGCATTAGTATATTAAGAGTTGCCCATATTTGGAGGAACCAGAATCTACTTAGTTATTAAACCGTAAAATCGTTATTCTGACAAAGCAACAAGTGTAAAACAAAATAGACATTGATGGTTGGATGTTAGTCATGAGATGCTACCGACCCAGAATATTTTTGTTTCACGGTCTTTAAAGTTCCACTGATGCTACGTTCCCAATTGAATAATGTGTACTGAGAGGTGTTTATTTAAATTTTAGTGGTAATCATAAGCTAATTGCAGCCACGATCAAAATTCATTTAGAAGTCGGCAATTCATTAAGGTATCTTTTACGAACGCTTTAACCTGGAGCTATAAGCAGTTGAAAGAACAATCAAAGACAAGGTTTTAAAATAAGCTATTTTAAATATTTTCCCTGTTGAGTAAGTATAAGATATTTTATTTGAATCTAAGTATGTTATCAGATTTACCATACACTTTGTACATTCGATGTTTATTCATTTCAAATTGTGTGCGTGACAAATTAAGGATTCTAACACTGGAGACAAACCTATATATCATTGAAGAACATTACAACAGTAGACATGTGAAACGAACGTGTAGAGGGGAATATGCATTGAAAAATGAGGCATCGACAATAAGACATAAATGGAGGAGAGTGAGGGTGTCGGGTGTGTATCTGACAATGTGAGTTGTAAAAGGTAATCCGAAATCCCTGATGCACATTTATGCCCATCATGTCAGGGAAAATCACTCATTCACTTCGAAACGTCAAGAAAGGTGGCTAAATGCCATGTTTACCAGCTTGGTTATTCGTTTAGCTAATCTTATTATATTTAAGAAAATACCTAAATGTGTATTACACTACACTTTCCAAGTTATGAAGGCGAGATAATATGAAGTATGGATAACTTGTTTTATTGCATTGGTAAGTACTCTAATAATCTAAATGTCTCATTTTAATCACTCACCAATTTTATATTAAAATTTATTTCGATCATTGATGCGGCTTAGGCTTTCTTAGTCCCATACAGGATGGTGTGAAGATGTCTGCCCCAGGGTTTTTTGCATGGATTTCACGTGAACTACGGTAGTGAACGCACCTAGTTCTATTTTAGACAAGCTGACATAATCTTAGATATCCCTTCCGTTGTTCTATCCATTCATATAGACCAGTGGAAGACGTTTATTGAATGAGGGGTAGAAAATGAAAAAAATGAAAAAGTGAACATTTAATTATATATGTATGCATATAATCTATTTTCTCTAGAACATGTGAAATTGATGTATGTTGCAATTTCATGAGTTCAGGCCATTATATTTCTCCCATGAAATTATACATGCAGAGTCATAATTTTATTAATGATTCATTGATTATACAGAAACGATGAAAAAACCTTGCGCTGGACATAGTCTTCTGATGACCAATAAAATATTTAAAATTCCATGATTTACATCTTCATATTAATATAAATTTGAGGCGATTTTCAGGTACTTTTAATTTGTCCAATGTCTTCGTACCGCATTTCTCCGCGGTATCCATCACAAGTGCGAACAGATAACTAAATAAATGAAATGGGAAAACTTGTAGATGATTGCTTTTACTTAATCATGGTAATGATATTTTGATTAGAGAGGAAAATGTACTCGCGCTAGTTAATTGCATGTGTCCAATAAAACTTTTTACTTTCATCTGTATCTTTGATTCGTTATTGCTAATTCCACTAACGTATTTTAACCATAATTTCAATCAGATAATTCTGTTTATGTAATTTGCAAATTATTTCATTTATACTTTCTATGCAATTTTTGGCATTAATCCCTACTGATTTTCTTCAAGTATATACATAATATTTGCCTTCAAGATAATGTCTCATGACAGCCGATTACAAGTTAGTTACCCCGAAAAGTTTGAGTGGGCATGTTTTTACGTTCTCTCAAAATAGAGAGAAATTTTAAATGTTAAAAATAAGTCATGAAACAAACAAGAAGTAGACTTATAAGTTTAAAATTTCCTCTGACCTTTTCAAATCAATGAAATGAACATGTAGGAAGATATTACTATTTGTCAGTGAATTCATAAGATTTTGTGTAGTAGTCTCAGTGATTAGATCTTACTGCACTCCTGATAGCACCTTCACCTTTAGGAGTACACATTATACTTGAATAAATGTAATCTATATCATATAAAGTAAAAATCCTTGGACTTAAGGTGACAACTCAATAATATAGATTTTTGACCAAGTTGAACAGCACTAATAAAAATCTAAAAATAGTCAATAAATACGATGCTATCCTCATGCCATTGATCAATTTTGCCTCCTACATTGATTAATTGCTCTCTGGAGTAATGGGAAATAACGAAGTGATTTATACATATTTGTATTTTAGTTATTATGAAAGCTAGTGAGATGATTAATATTCCTATTTATAAAATATTATGAACGCATAACATATATAAGATTCAGGTTGTCGATCGAATTGCTTAAGAAAACATATTCGGATCCGTCTCATCTACTGGCTGTTTCATAACCCAAAGAATTTTGCCTCAGCAAAATAAAGCAATATTATTAATGAGAATAAAAGTTAATAATCCCCAAAATTATTACACATTTAAAATATGACTAGTGTCTTAAATAATACAGATGATAGGAAAACATATTTATTTATAGATGATGAGTAAAACTATTGTGCACATAAAATTGTAATTGATGAGTGACAGGAATTTTTAAACATTCTACTTACTTGTTTCATATGTATTTCTGTAATTGATAAGCAAAGTTATTCTGGTGACAGCGCTACTAGAAGCGTCAGAACATAATTCGCACAGACGGCTGAAGAGTCACACTAAACCTGCTTATAACTAGTAGGCAAACACCACATTAATAATTTAAAACAAATCTAACCGCAGTCTGTATTCAATTATATTATGATCTCATTTAGGTAACGTAGTGGATCAGTGATTACAATAATTTCTAACTTTTGTTTAGTGGCGCACTGAAGGACATTGGATACTACATCGCTCTCCTGAGAATAAATCTATGAAATACAAGATTATTTTTGGCCCTAGCGATAAACGGTATAATTTTGATAAGTTGTTTACTAAAATCCTCACATCCACCTGACAACGATTACTAGATCCAGATTGTCCTTAATGGCATACGCGAAAGGAAGGCAATTCTGTGGCATTTAAGGCTGTTTAACATCACAAATGTGGTATTATATAGATGTTAGATCTTCAATAACCTGAAAATTCAAAGACTGATTTCGCGAGACGGGATATTAAGTAAAATGTACTTCAATGCAATGCAAAGCACACATTTGCGGTTATTGCAGTCTTTAATTCTTTGTCGTCTCATTCGTTTAAAACAAATATCGAAAGTATGGTTTATTAGAAAACGTAAAATAAGTCTAAACAGGACAGATAAATAATGTATGGTCATGGGAAACGTTCGAGCTACCGTACTTAATAAAATATCATTTGTTATGCACAATTAACCACGGTAGTGATAGGAATATTAACAAATATAAACCGGCTGTAGGAACAAAAGGGAATGGCGGGTGCTGCACAAATCTCACAAGACATTCGACCAGAGGGAGTGACTCTTGATCACTAGAAACCAAAGAAACAAGAAATACAGATACAAATATAAATATAAATACACTGCACATTGGGAGAGATTCTTTGAGGGATTATACATTGATCAAATATAGTTGGAGGAATAAATAGGGAGGTTGGTAGTCCACATACTCCGCGTAAGCAGGTCACCCGCATGGAGAATCATGGCTAGGTATGTGAACCAAGGTCTCCCAAGGGATTTGTCCAAATAATTGCCATTAGTAAGAGCTCAGACTCGATAGGAGCGAGCATTATTGGTTTCCAACACTGCATCATCGTCCCATTCCAATCCTGACCGCTGACCACTTTCCAGATGTGGAAGCACCTCTGGACACTCCTCCTCATCTGACAGATCATCTTCATCTCGGAACGATCCCTCGCTTAAGACAATATAATTAAATTTTTAATTGCTACTCATCACTACTCTTCATTTCTCATTTACCACTATTATTACTTGATAAGTATATCACCTCTCCTCTCCATCTGTAGTTTCATCGTCTTCGCTATATTCTTCTTCTCCAGTATTCTTTTCAACATCATCCAACGGATTTACTGTTATGTTCATTCCACTATCATCCCAGTGCAGTCCATCATCCTAAGTTGACACTAGTTTAATATTATGAAAAACTGATGCTAACATATGTGAGATTGAATTTTGCAGATACACAAACTTGGCAATTCATACCTGTTTTTTGGTCTTTTTTCTTTTTGGAATCGGTGTATCTCTCATTTTTAGCACGCCAATAACGAGAAGGACCAGTAGGAAACCAACACATACGACTACCACTACCGCAACTGCTCCTCCTTAACACAATTTTTTATTGTATGCAAACACTAATATGTATTTGAGCTCGCTGTTACCTTTGTTACAATATTTTTTAAAAGTACATACCTGCGATAGCACCTTGTCCAACATCATATCCATGATGTGATAAGAGAGCTTTGGGACGTGGTAAATCTATTTCTAGAATATTTTGAAGTCGACTACTACCCAGCTGGTCAAAGGCAGGCTCAAAGTGTCTTTCAATCATATCCAGTGAATCGAGACTTTCAGTTGATGTCACTGGCTCAAGAGTTGGATTAACTTTCGACGGCTCTATTGTCATCTGAAATACAAATGATACTTTACATCTAGCTTTAATATTAAAATATCGAAGTTAAAACTATAACTTATTTGTCACTTATTGTTTATTTAACTTAACAGTTCTACTTTTTATTTGTTACAGCAGCAAGTAGCCTCAAGCAGAAATATTTAGACCTATTAAATAGGCAAGCAGTGGCTAAGGTGAAAAACAACATTTCGTATGAACAACTAGATCAATAAGAAAAATAGCCTGGAAAAAATACTATGTTACATGCTTTATTACACTAACACAGAAGAAAATCTGTTTCCTGGAGCAGAAGACGTCGCATAAGCACGGAAGAGCAAAATGCAGATAAAAAGGTAGCACTTCAAGATGCAGGAAAAGATGAAAAGTGATTAAGGAAATGAGATAGTCAGAAAAAAGACATGGCTTGTAATAGGGGCATAAAATAACTTATACAAAAATTTGACAGGCAAAACGTGGAAAAGGAAAATTTATTTAAATTTATTTCACAATGATATTCAGTAGATAGAACTATACCTCGAAATAAAAACAATGAGAATGTTAGGTATGCAACTTCGATAACAAGTTGTTAGTCGAAAAAGGTAGGATTGCGGCGAAATAATTCATAAATACCTATGTATGAGTGACACATAGATAGCTTGCGAAAACAATAAAATTGGGGAGGAGATATGGGTAATATTATAACTGTACCCGGAAAAGATAAAAATCCGTGTCGTGAGGCGTGGAAAAGGACGCCAATTTAGGTTGAAGAGTTCCGACGCTTTTCAATTACGAAGCGATGTCAAACAACAGAAAACGAGGCAAGGAAAGATCGATTTGAAATAGAGCGCCATTACGAGAAAATATATAAGGATCACAAGACATGGACTAAAGGTTGCTGCTATTGCAATTGCTATTCTAGTCTTCATACGATTTGAATGCATTGGTTTTGATGCTTCTGAGGTTGCACTTCAGTGCAAAACTAGACACGACCGCTACCGTAGTAGCAATCCTTTTCCTACTTATTATGAAGCTGATTAAGTAGCGACATTCACATGAACACAGCATAAACTTAGCGGGAACTTAATAAGCCTATGAAAATCTAGCGCAGATGCTTTGAGGTGTTAAACAACACATTTCTTATAGCCATACTTCTCTCATTGAAATATAGATAAAACAAGCATTAATACTTTCTTAGCATTCCAAAGATAATAACTAATAATATTCTTCAACCAATATAGATATTTTAGACTTTATAGCATCCCTTTGTGACTATTCAGGGCTTTATTGACTGCTACTCGCGAACAAAGAGATGACGAAGGAGAATTTTTATATGAATCATCAAGTGAAACGAATAAAACGATGTAGAAAATTATATCACTTTTCTAACAAGTTATCATCTGACCGTTGTAAGTAGTATAATTTTCAGTAAATATCGTTATTTGAAGAGATTTGGTATTTTCTTACCGTGACTACAAGTTCATTGCTCAAAACGCGAGCCTTGAGCATGGCACATTGAATGGAATATATTCTCTTGCTGTAACTATCCGGACGCGTGTTGAAGTAATGTATCTTAGAAAGTACTTCTCTATATCCTTTGGCTGTCTCTTCACCACGAAGAAGTATTCCCTGTAAGGAAAGCCTAGTTATAAAGACCACCCATGACTAGATAACATACTTAAACCAGTTACACAGCAAGTTGTTTTTACAATAGTTACTTCATCTTATCATAGAAAGCAGTAAAGGTCAGTGTTTAGTTTAAAGTATGTTTCGTGTACACATAACGGAATGCTACACAATTAGCCGATGACGATTTTTTAAAGCATTTTTCTCAATTCAAACTTTGGTTGGATAACCACTCGTTTCATTATTTGACAGCCCAGGACGTTTCATAATCGTTTCCGGCAGAATGAACGGAACCATATGTCAAACGCTTAGGACTGCGAGTCAACAAAATATGTGGTAACAAAAACGCATGATCAGTTTGGTTTATCAATGGAAATAAATAATATGACGTTTTCATTCTCCAACCTTATAAGATTTAGTTATATACCTCTTTATCGTGCTCAAAGTCTATCTGGAGTGAGGCAATAAGGGATGCTGGAGATGAGAAGTACTCCAAGTCCATGTCTCGCGAGGGCTTTAGATGAACTTTACAGTAGTCAAGGGGATAAGATGAAGTAACATCTTTAACTTCGCCTTCTGGAAGAAAGATTAATGGGAGTTTAGAGACAAATAGTTAAAGTGAATACATTTACGGATTTAAACTCTGTGTTCTTTAGATAAGTGTTAGAATGTCGAATGTAGTTATTGAAAAGAAATAGGTGCGACATAGAGAACCTAATCGTTCGTGTACTTTGACCAGTGAACTAATCCCTCCATTCACAATACTTTGGTTCATATCCGATATAGCATTTATCAATATTGGAATTTAGAGGATAAGGTGTCTTATGCTTATATTTGATGCTTGTTTATCATACGCATGTGAATATGGATAGTCAACATTGTCATATAGATTTCCTTTAAATGAAACGATGTAGAATTCATCAATGCCCATGAATCACGCATATTGTTGTTTATGGGAGCATCCTAAGAGAGATTTGTCGCTCCTTTTTTACTGATTCTCATGCACATCACATGACAGAAACGTACAAAATTTGCACAAGATATGCAAAATATTGAAATAATAGTAACTGTAGTTTAATTCCTATAAAACCCATATAGTTTATATCATAGGTCAAAAAAGTATATTAAAGGAAAAAAATAACACACCTGAACTTGTTTGGCTGACAGTGATCTGAATATCTGGTATCATAGGAGTTCCAGTTTTAACTGCGTGTTGATCTGCAGAGAGCACAACAGAGCCAGATAGTGATAGAACTGGATCAGACTCCTTCTCCACAAATATGTATCCTTTTACGGAAGGTAGTTCCATCTAGGAAATATAATTAAATGGATCAGTTGGGGATGTAATGAGTAAAAGGTTTAAGAGATAGAGAGAGAAACATTACTACCTTCTTCCCTCCCTTGCACTCGACACTAGTGGCCATATTCCATGATCTGTGGCCTGGAATCGGCTTTTCTTGAATATTCGTGTAGGCTACCTGAAATTGCATAAGTTTAGTTCATTGGAATCATCCATGAATTTTTCCAGTATGAATTATATAGACTCACTCTTTGAAGCATTTTACTAATCTCCTTTGTATTTGAAGCTTTCAGAGTAACTATGGATTGATCAGAGCTAAAGGTGACACTCTGAAAAATACATTTTAATTTAATTTACGAGTTATAAAATTCATATTTTATATACCTGTCCTTCAATAATTTCATCAATTCCAGTATATTGTAGCTGCTCAGGACACCTATGTGCGCACTCAATCGCTGCAGGGGTTTCAGTGGATCCCAAGAGAAGATGAACAGATGACAGAGAACCACGGAAGAATTGAGCCATTGTTTGCTGCCGACCATGCCAACATGCACCAATTACGAGTTTTGTCTTCTGTATATGAAAGGACATTGTATATTATTAACAAATAATAAACTAGAATACATGGACTGGCGAACCTCCTGTTTGGTCTTATGCAGTGGCCAATCATCGAGGATTTCAGGGTTCCTCTCATCTGCCTTAAAAGACACACCATCTACGACAAGATGGACATCGTCGACACCGTTAAAGAGTAACGAATAAGAATGCCACTCATTGTCGCACACCTAAATATTAGTTATCTAACTTCTTAAATAAAAGCATTTCCATATATCCATTAACTATTTATTTTCCCTTTTACCTGTGGCATAGCCCATCTCCATTCAGCCGCGCGGAACTCTGCCTGGCTTCCGGCTTCCCTCCGCAATACAACCTCTAGTTTGCAGTGGCGTACATACACAGAGAAGTGATGCCGATTCATGTCTGAAAGGTATTTTTGATAAACTAGAATACAATTATCCGGTATTTCATAGCCTACTAGGATTTTGAATGCCATAATTCCACAACACTCCCATTGTTCGTCCCTTGTGGCTTTCTAGTTCTTTATATTCACACTTACTACTATGTCAACAACAGAAGCATAATGATTAGGGCTGTTTTCAAATTAACTTAATACATTTAAAGGCCGCTAGTCAGTTAAATCTCTTAATATGGCAAAGATTTTCAACACCGTAATTAATATGCAGATTATTTATTTTAGTTATCGTTTAAATAAAATAATATCACAATCTAGTTTAATTAGGTCATCAAAAATAGTCTTCGATTTTAGCCAAACCCTTCCTTATTTATCGTGAGCAAATTATGTGTTTGTGATGAGGCACGTCAAACATTACACAGGCAACTCCCATAGAAAGAAAACTTGATGAGGTTGTTTTTCCAAAAGCTATTATGTCCTTGCATGAATGAGTGAAAGGAAACATCATTCCGGAGATAAATAGATCAAACAACAACACTAACTAAAGTCGTCCGATTCGCAAAGAATGTTCTGCTTGTTGTTCTGTTCTTCTTTCGTACCTTTGGGATGTTTCATCGAAAAAGAAAGGGCGAGTTTGTCTGGTATGAGTCCTGTAATTTTCTTCCATATTAAAGTGTTTATTGGAATATATTAATCTTGTTAACATGTATAATCTTTTCCTATAATTACTCTATTCATACTTGCTCTAATTGCTAAAGAGATTATTAGCTAGATAATTTTATTTCCCTTCGATATCAGTTAATTTCTCATTTATGAGATTGAATTTTTTCCCTGCAAACAATTTACCTTTAACAGTGTTGGTGGACACAACAACAGAATTGGTGGCTCCATCAAAATGAACTTCACTCAAGGAACTAGCATCATCCGATTCATCAGAAGAACTTGAAGATGTTGAAGGCAAAAGAGAAACTGTTGCTGGCGACAAGCCACAGCTAAAATGAAAGAATTAAATGAAATCTTAAAATTCGAACGATTCAAAGCGAGCATAAAGTTAACAATGGGAAAAATGGTACTTTTGGATTGTTTCATTGCTGAACATAGTATCAGCAGAGCACCCTGTCATCACGTGCTTAACTTTCAGCTCAACAACGCTTTGTATGGAGGAAACTACGCATGTTGATTCCTGTAGAAAACAGCTGTAAATTGATTCATTTATGTAATTTTTTTTTTTTGCGTTATTAATTTGAATAGACCTGATATGTACTAGACGTTTAGGCTTCTCCCAACTTCAACAACGTACAGAATTTCGTTGTCACCTTTTCACATACAGAGGCCTCAACATCGGGAAGGATCAAACGGCTGCTGCTGCCAGGTGTGAAGCTCACTCTAAAGCAGAAAGGTAAATAGAGATAAAAGACAACAATTTAAATCATAGAGGTAGATGGGCAGAGAAAGATAGGGAGGAGAAGGCAGGGGTACTTAGAATAAAGGAACATAAGTAAATATATAAGAACATGCCTGTCGTTGGTATGGCTAATGCCCTGCACACATGTCTCTTCAACATTGACGGTGACAAGTGCGCTTTTGCTTCTTCGCATTCCACAGTCAATAGCCACTACTGTTAAGATGTATGATTTGGTCTGGGTGTAGTTCAGCGGTTGCGTGTTTCGTAAAATCCCCTGAAAACAATTTATAAGATGTATTCTCATTAAAGTCCCACGCACACTTTATGCACTACTTATGTCTCCTGAGTATAATTCCTTTTTCAGCGAACATTTATTATCCCCCTCATCTATATCGCTTTTTTCTCTGTTGCTGTGACGACTGCGAATCAGATGATACTGATTAATATGCAGATCAAGATTAAGAAGGTTTTATGTATGAGTGTCAATCATTATGTATTGCTTCACTATTCACTAAATTCCTTTCGCGTGAACATATTTCTCAAAATTACATAATTAAATGGAATGTTATGATGAAAATGAATCAAATTAGCGATATTGGAAGCAAGATAGATAAAGATAAATATAAACACACATAAAGTGAATATGATTAACTGTTCAAACCTGCTTGCTTATTGCAAATGGAAAGTCCTTTAATCCATTGGTTATTTCATATTCGCAGATTTCGCCATAGGGACTTCCACAATCTGAGTCACTCGCTTTTAGCACAGCGATTTGGTGATCTACTTTTCCTAAAGTCCATAATATAATAGCGACTTCATGAAGAAAGTATGTTATCTCCTTAGCAAACCTTCTTCTACAGTGAATGAATACCAGGGACTATCGAACTCTGGCGAGTGATTATTTGTATCCTTCACTGTTACTTTCAGCAACACTCTGCAAGTAATAACAATTTTGGAAACCCACATTTACTTCAGATCTTGGATACGTTCCCAAATATTTTCTACTACACATAAGTACAGTGTTATTTAATTTGCAACATCTTCATTCGAATGTCTTTAGGCATTCTGTATAGGTCGTCTATTTATTCCTTGGGAATTTTAATTAACGCATGAAATACAATAAAGTTTGTACAAACATCTTGAATAAATCCTGAAGACAGCAAAACACTATTTCTTAGAAAGGATTGTTATCTTACATTAAAAATTCAAACTTCCACATAATTATTCTATCTAATTAACTCCTATCCATCGTCACTTTTCCATCTTCTATGCTTTTAAATACTGCTATTTACTAGGTGTAGATCATTAATCACTGTTTAATAAAGACGTTATCACTTTTCTGCTTTTAATTTTTGCGAAAAACATAAATTATATATAATAAGGATCTTTTACGTTTGTTTCCTGTTATCATGTATGCCTATGCTACCGTAATCTAATTGATGTAATCAGGGGGTCTCGCAAAGAAGATTTGCGCGCTCATTTGAATTGCAATAAACAGATTAATTGCGTTTCGCATTTAAGGATTACTAGGCAGTCGGGGTGTAAAAATGAGTGGATCAGGTTAAGGTAGAGAGGGATCAGGCAAAATTGATACTTATAGAGTCTGTGACTGTTGAAAACAGCGAAGCAAGCTGGAGGAAAAATTACGTAAAAAAGTAGAGTTGAAGAAGGTATACTTACGGTTCACTTCTAGCACCTTCATCCTCGCATCTCACCGCCACAACATTCATGGTATATTCATTCTTCTTACAATCAAGGATAGCCGCATCCTGATAGTTTTATCTTGTCATTTCGAACAAATCAAGGTATAATATCGGAGAATTACATATATATATATATAACATGAAGTGAAAGAAGAGAAAGAAGTGGCAATTTATTTTACCTTGACTCTAATAACTGCAGCACCAGTATACCTATCAACAACCTGTGCTTCAAATGGAACAGCACCTTCCAAGGAGGAAAACTGGTATTTACACACAGGTCCTGCAATGCTATAATTTATACATACAATTTTTTTTCTCCGTGCAAGTAACTTTGGGATTCTTGTGCACTGCATTTTTTATCTCAAATTCCCTTCTTCACCCATATTCTTACGCTTCATTGCCCTTCTTGTGTCCTGGATTATGAATGCTCTCGAATCGGCGAAAACATTATTCACACACTATAGTCATTGTTATCATAATATCTCATACTTATTTTTGAACTTTTAATTTTAACACAAAAAAGAAATATAAATAAGTGAATTACTTGTTGTTTCCTTATTTTTCCATGATATCTTTAATTAGTATTTTCAATTGAGCAAAGTTAAAGAATTTCTGCGAAATGAAAATCTAGACGAGCATTCTGAGGATGACAGCTCGTTCACTGCTGGCACCGAAGGGACAACTCTCTTATTTGTTTTGGAGTGGGGAAATCGATGAGAGGGCGCCGATAGCGGCTAATCGACGACTACTCCTCCGCCAAAATCCAGGGCTCTATTTAGTCTAAATCCTAAACCTCAGCTGTTGTATCATATGATGGAAAATGCATAAAATAGAAGACTCTGACATTAAAAAGATTACTGTGTAGCAGACTAGGAAGTACGAAGTGGATCATACTATCTTACCAGTTTCAGCTACGATTGCGAGGTCCGGAACAGTGTTTAAGACATTTTCATCTTCTCGAATGTTGGCAACCAATTGATCAGCACCTCGTAAGTTTATTATTGGCACTAAAATATGATAAGTTCAGATATCAATATTATAATTTCATACACAAGATAGCATAAAATAGTTAAAGTAAAATACGAGGCAATTGACAGGTTTGTCCATTTTTACTTTATTTTAGAGGCATCATAATAAAAACTACAAAAACATATAGTGCAAATAGGCTTCCGTTCCTCCAAATAACAAAACGATGAGTACTTTAAGATTTACCTCTGTGTCTATGGTGCTTGGCTGCTACAATACAGCATAAAGAAATAAGAAGCGCCGTCCGCATCCGGATGCGCCTATCTGAGGAAACCCTAAACAGATGTTCATCGATATTTGGCAAGATTGGAGAAATGTTACAGATTGGAGTAACATCAAAAATATCACATGTAATGCATATATCACGAGAAATAAATTTACATTGAAGTTAATAACACTTCTAAAATACAAACTAGTTTGTATGGTATTGATAAAAAAGAATGTGAAAAGTACAACGGATGGCGGGATGGAAAAGTAATGAAGCATAAAATTTGTGAGTACGTAACAGGAAAGTGCTATTTAATCTCAAATACGGGCAAAAGTAGAGCTTCATGAAGAGCAGAATAATCTAAGAGGACTCCGTGTAAACCCTTTAATTAGTTAAAGTGCAAGAACACTTTTTATTACGAAGTACTATCATTGTTATTTCAATTATAATTGTTAGTGAGGATAGTGTAAGATTTAAAGACAAACATACATGTTGTTTTGTATATTCAATGAATGAGTTTGACCGTTAGATATAGAAAAATAGTTAGATTATGAGCGTCGTCAATGTCGTAATGTGACGTTAATTGTCTGTGTAGATTAGGAGAGTGAGCCAATTGGCGTAATGAGCACCGACCACCAGATGTCGATGGGTTATAAAGGGACCAACCACGTAAGATTCTAATATCAATGTAAAAACAAAAACGAATTAGTCACATTTGTAGATTGAAACAATTTAAATGAAATCATTTTTTATTATTATGTTTGTTATTTCCTGGAAACATTTTCGTAATAATGATTGTGTTATAATAAACAATTTTCCATATATGATTCTATCCACAATAATATATGACTCCCAAGTTTATATGCTGTGGTAAGAGCGGAATGAGAGAAAATGCAGCAAACACTATCCACGATTGCTACCTTCCAGAGAAGTTCCCTTGATGCCGCGAAATCAGGCAGTAGATTTGATGCGCTCAAATTGAGTTGGCAGAATACAGCAGCACTAACTGGCGGGCTTTGTCCTCTTTCTCATTCTTTCTCAGAAACCTCTTCGTCTATACACAGGTTCCAACACCATGACCTTCTCTATCCAAAGTACTATTATTCGCGCTTTTCGCCGTTACTAATAGCTCCGTCTCTATATTTTCCTTATTAAAGCTCTCTATTTCTCAGTTCATATCACCTTTTCATCACCGACCACTGTCTGTATTCTTTATGGTGAGAGGAGTGCATGCTGTTCACTTGGGCATATACAAGGATACTATGGTAATGCGTGGAGAAGTGGCTACGGTAGTGAGCGGAGTGAAAGAGAAGGCCGTCAAGCGTGTAGAGCTAATTAGAAGGATCAATAGGCACACGAAACAAGCAGAAAGCACTTTAAATCGGCTTACAGCTGAGGGCTATATGAAATGAAACGTTGTTCGTAATATACAATGAGAAATAGGAGATGACAATTAGAGGAGGTGAAGTGTGTCGAAAATGGAAAGAATAGGTGAATGTAAAACGAAACGTAGGAAAAATTTTGGTCGTATAAATTGACCAACGAACGGAACAAATGATACTTCTATATTCCCACTAATTGCTCCGTAGAAAACTTCAGCTGGTTACGCAAACAAGAAAGAAATATGGAGTTGTGATGGGGACCCATGCTTGAATGCATGGACAAGCAACGAGTAATCGAAAATGGGGCGGGGGGACAAGCAGTGTGTGGAGCAGAGAGACTGCAGACATAGAGACGGATCTAATGACTCTGAGGGAAAGCAGACGGATGACAAGAGAACTTACAAACTGAGAGACGCAGAATGCTCCGTTGCCGTGACAACGATGAAATTCTCTCACGTTTACAAACGCTTTGGGTATATGACTTATCAGGAAGGGATCAAATAGAAAATCTAGAAGATGTTAACTAAAGGATGTTATCGGGAAGGAGTAGTAGGGAAAAAGGACAAGTAGTGTGAGAGAATAGGGATGAACTTAAATATTAAACTAAGATAAATGGGAACAGCATAGTACAGGACATCAAAAGGTCAGTAAAAGGAGAAGGAGAATAGGAAGGAAACAATTGATAAAGATGGTGAAAAAGGAGATAAGATTAATAATATTGGGAAAGAAGAGAGGCATGATCCATAAAATAAACAGGCTAGGCAAGTGGGGGGTAATCACTAACCAAGGGAAGAAGGAGAAAGAAAGTAGATCTGAAAGCCAATATGTTTGCTTAGATGACAGAATGCCAAAGATAAATAGGAAGATAGAAATACAAAATTTCACAGTGGAAGAAGAGTAAGTAGAAAGAAAGGCGTTTTTTGACATAAAGGAAAAAGTCTTGTAATGTTATGGTTTGAGAGGCATTTATAAATTAGAGAAAATAACACACAGAATAACTATAGGATACTACTCATTGTTGACGAAATTATTACTGGCCGTCTGATAGGTTTTATTGTACTCCCGTTCATTGAAATATATTATTAATTCTGTTCTAAATACCAGGTGATGTTTGGAATATACTCGATCGTGAGAATGAGGCAAGAAAATTTGAATGTTTTTATATTAAGTACTAGAAATATCGAATCAACAGAAAATCTTCCGTGTACTAGAGGGAGGCATAAATAAGTATATTCTTTATTTAAGTGACAGAAATCAAAATCAGACCAAACTAGGTCACTGACAATATGAATAATTACCCTTAACGAATTAACTGTTATTATTTACTGGTTATTCTTCAGTAAGCCAGAGTTTACTTTCTTCATAGCCAATTTTATCTTATATTTTAAAGCACACTTCAGTCAATAATATATCCAACTATTTAGATAAATATTAAATTCAAAAGCAACTATTGGATTCAATAAACCTACTTTAAATAACGTGGAAATGAATTTTTTGTTTATTGGCTTTGTTTTAAATAACTATTTTAATTATTTACTACTAGTCAGTTTGAAGAAGACTAACAAGTGAGTAAACATACTAATATGACTAACACTATACTTTTTAAATGAACATTTTTAAGTTACTTTTAGGTAAATCCTCAATATGTTATGAAGATACGACAAACCCACAAAAGAAGATAAACAGAAAACTTGAGATTTATGAGAATTTCTAATGAGATGAAGCTAATAAAAAAAGCTTTAGCATATAGGAAAGAATATATTTGTGTGATGCAACATGTCTCGATGCTAACTGGTTTATTAGTTAACCACTTGATGGATCACCATCTTAGGGAACGGATGGGAGGTGGGGAAAGGGGGGGATTATTGAGATCTACTAGGGATAATGGGAAAATCATTAAATATTACTCTTTTGACAACTATAGTGTTGTTATGTTCCTAGTCGCCGCGTCTAGTTGGATAACTGAATAGAATTATTGGACAGGAAGGACAAAGGACCAGCTGGCGCGGATATTACAGGACGGATAGATAACCGAGCAGACGGAAACGAGAGCATTTTGATCACTTTTGATTATTGTCCGTAGCTAAGGAAAATCTATTAATGCACAAATACACGAAGATCCATTTTAGTTAGCGATTGTGACATAGTCAGAAGCCCTAAAAGAATATTTGCTACGCATTTATTGAAAATTAGCAAACGCATTGATGAAATAAACATTTCACTTGAATTAAGTTCTAAATAAAATAATTTACCGTAGTAGAAAGCAGCAGATAACTTGGCTACACGTTAGTACATAATATATTATACTGTGCTGAAAACTGTTTACAGCAGAGGCTTGTGATAATATAATACATTTATAAATGGCTTCAAAAGTATGGATAAAAGAAATTCGAAAAATAAACCATGAATCACATGACTGTGTCTAAAATTATTACAACAAGGGTTTATAACTAAGCCAATTTAATATAGGGATTTCATGGAATTGACATTTTTCAACCGATATTTTGGCAGTTTAAAAACGTTACGACAGAGTCGGATTAAAATTGCGGTAAAAGCAATCTAATTCATAGAAGCTTGACAGACAACGACAGAAGCTATTTTCAAGGAATTCATACGGGGTGGAGGTGAGAACGGAAATATGAACAGCTAGTGAAATTCTATGAACTGCATAAAGCTGATGGGGGAATTAAAGAAAATGGTAGATTAAACGTGGAAGTAGGAAATAAGATACTATGAAGAATGCGAACTGAACGTTGTCATCAACAAATAAATTGGAGATGCAGGGACAACAGAATAGTTATTGTGAGGGTGACAAGTTGAATTAAAAATTGAAGCTATCGGAAGCAAAAAGGGAAATATCATGGAACACGAAAATAATTCAAATGTTTACATTAAGTATAATCAGATAAAGGATACTATTTGATGCACTATTAATAATTGTGGAGAAAGATAGGAAATCGAGAGCGAACTGTGGAAATGGTGATATCGGGAGTGGGCCGAGCAATATGACGAGAGGCTGATGTAGAATGAAAGTGACGGGGCGACTACGAGCGTGAAAATGGGGAGAGGAATGAGAGAATGAGAGATGTGAACGGCGGGAGATACTCTGCTATAACTGAATTAAATACGAAATACAAATTAATCACATTAAAAAGTAGATCTTCAAAAATTAAAGCTAAAACATTTAGAAGAAAAAAAAGAATATTTTCCATTGAAATCTCGTCAGAAAAACTTAAACACAATATATTACAATATAGGATGCATGATACTTATTATAAAATAGACAATTATTTTTTGGTGGCTTTTTTGCACATAGGTATGAATTTATAATCGTCCTTAGCCAATTGCTTTTCATATGAGCTAATGTTGACAATGGAACCACTATGTTCTCTGAATTTAGGTACTAGAGGTTCTATTGTTTCTACTATTACTATTTATTTTATTTATATAAAAATATGTATCTATGTAAAGCTTTTTGCATTCATACAGCTTAATATTTCAAAGTTATTATGTATTTAATGGATTTTTGTGTCAGTATGTTTCTGAGAGGATTTTTTTTGGTTTATTAAGAAATTAAAACTGTTAATTATATTTTGCTGTGTGGTATATTAAGTACACATTTTAAACTGTGCAAATTCAAGCACATTTACAATACTCGAGCATAATAGATTTTTAAATGTGAAATGTAAATTACTTAGGTTATCTTTCGCATTCTTTGCGTTTAATTTCGTTTTAGAACGGAGACATCACTTCTAGTCATCTAATTCGTGCCGTAGCCTAGACATAATTATGTGCTTCGAAGCCCCTATATCTGAAAAATATCCATGGGTACGCATGCTATTCTACGATAAATATTTCTTCTTATTATAAGAGTCTAATTTTTCCTGGAAATTCTTCTGCGCATGCGAGATTATAGAAAATCAGGCATTTTTTCTTTGCTAATCATAATACTCCTAATTTGCAGCATAAAACAAACATCTAATTTGTTAAATATAAATGATGACAGCGACACATAAAGAAACAAAATCTAGTCTTAGCACTCTGCAACTTCTATAATTTTGGTTAACATCATAACCACTTAGACTGGCACTAGAATTCAAAGTGAATGACTAATAGAACTCAATAAGGATTCCTTAATCAATAAATGCGCATTATTTCCCACTTCATTCTGTTTTTCAATTCCCATTTCAATTTTGAATCGAAAAACTTTCATTAAAAGCAAGCCACTTTACTGCATAGGTAAAAAGAATATCGCTAAGGACCACCGAGGAAGGAGAAATGGCCATTGGATTACCTTCTAAATAAGTCACTTCACGGTGGAAATATAAGATTTACTAGAAGCAGTACTTTTTCTAGAAGATCCCCGATTAAATAGTTTAAAATGAGAATATGTACTATGGTTGAACCTTTATTTTAAACAAGTCAAAAACATCAGCATATGGTACTGAGTTTGAGTTGAATGATGTTTGTTAAGAAATATTAGATAAAGCTCCATTTTCATGTGAACAATTTGTCGCATGTTTGTAGTCACTTTATAAACACGATTTGTAGCCATAGCTTGAATTGCTACGAAGTTTAATCTATCATCACTAAGTAGGACTCCATTTTCTGTTATAATTTGAGACATGAATTTTAAATTGGGAGAAAAAAGAATGTATAAAACAAGGTAACCAGAGAAAAGTACTCAGGTTTAAAGAGGATTTAATAAGACATAAAGTGGTTTGAATTTATTTTTATACCAATTTATTTAAAGTGCACAGCACTTAGGCTGGAAATTCCCATCTGAAAGGTGGTTATTGACGACCAAACTGTTCTCAGATGATCAAAATATTGTGAGAACATGGACATAAACATTCCACTTTTATAGATCATATATACAACAGCAAAACATTCAAATAAAGAAATAGATGTAATTAATTGTAGCTGATATAATGAATAAAGAGAAAACATGGTATTCCGATAAAATTTTCGAGAATTTTGTCGTCTGGCGAGAGATTTTTGTTGGTTGTAATCTGGTCGAACGAATATTTAAGGTGAAGTAGAAAAAGAGCTGATATGAATGGGCTAACTCTTATGTAGGTGAAGTACGAGATCTGAAATGGAGATAGCAGTTTATTCCAAAAGATCATTTCGGTAAGACTGATGCTTTCGGGGACACTTACATTAATATCTTATATTCTTTCTATCGCTACTGCGTGGTTTCAGTAATTTATAGATTTATTTATTAAAGCTTCTAGCCTTCTTTATTTCCAATGGCGCTTTTCTCATATTCTTAGTATAATATGCCAAAGCATAAATGCTAGCATTTTACTGAATCAAACATAGCCTTTTACGTTTTCAGTGAGCTCTTGTTGTGCTTATAGTTCAAATTTCAAATTTATCCTATGTTTCCCTGCTATCCCATGAATTTTTTAGCAGTTTCGTCCTTGGATAGCTGCTTAATGTTACTGCCACTGTACGGTGTCATTTGCTTCTATTGCTACCCATATAAGCAGCTTTGTCGTCATCAGTAACTGTCTAAACAATTCCTATTCCGAAATAGAATATTTACCGAAATTATGCATTTTGTTATAGTCGTGTTACTTACCTATTGGTTGTTCCAATTTGCTGATGATGTTTGTCCCTCATCTCTACATCTTCCAACGTTATTCTCCCACTTCATATCAACGTCTGTACTTTAATTAAAGACTGATTCCAATTTTATTTGTTTTCATTCTTCGCTTGACAATTTGCTGGGATACCAAATTATTTACTCCGTCAAAGTTCTCTTCAGTGTGAATTTCTTACAATGTCTATCTTAGATTCCACCTAATTTTTCAAACGTGTTTTTACTATAACTTCATTGAGTTCAAATAATTGTTATAACATTTTCAGGTATCCCATGGCAAGACTGCGCTCTATTTCATTTGTACTCTTCCTAATTCTTTGTTGTGTTCCTATCTCTCTATCATTGGCTCTTCCCAATCTGAAGAACATTCGAGGACGAGATGGGTAGGTAAATGTCATGCGAGGAAAGTACTCAATACAACGTTGATATAGATGAAAAATACAATTAATATAGTAATAGAATTTTAGAGAATTTATCGATTCTTCTGTTTTCGTCAACCCACCACATAGACTTGATGTGTTATACAGGTATGACTTTTAACATGCAAGAACATAAATAGTAATAAATAAAAAAGAATAAACCAGATGTGTTGTAAAAAAAAGCTATTACAGAGACTACCAATACCCCCAAATGAGGAGTGCCGTGTCACCAATGGTGGTGTTCGACGGACGCATCTATCCACTACATAGATAAAGAAATCATCTGTAGTATTGCGTTCTTGACTTCACATTTCCAATCATCGTTAAGTTTGTTTTGGAGTGGAATTCCTATAATAACAAGGAATGAAGATATTGAATTTGCTTTTGTTATTTCTTAATAAATATGAATACGAAAATTACCTATCATTACACATCATTTTGTTAAATATTTTTCAGAGGGTGCTTATGCTAGAATATTCATGTCAGCATCTTTGTGCATATGATAATTAAGGTACAAATGAAGTTTCCAGTTTAATAGTTTTCCTTCAAAAATTTTAATAGATTTAAAACGAGTAGTGTTTAAAAAAATCGTGTGTTGATATTTAGACAAAGACAGATTTTCTGAGTGCTCTCACACGATGTTTACGACCTGAATTACTCAGTAAATCGACGTTGGAAAAAAACACTATAATCCTAGTCATCACCAACACTTCTATTAATTCAGACTAAAACGAAACTTAATTCACAGGAACATCGTCTTGTCTTCTTCGTTGTTCTGCTATAACTGACCGAATGATGTCACTCAGATTTCCACTGGATATCTCGTGCCGATCGCATAATTCATGATACATCCATCACGACCCATACATTAGCATACCAAAATACAGCCTACTCGTCCGAGTGATCTTAATCTGAACTGTTATCTTTTTTTTTTTATCTACACCCTTCGTCCATCATTTTCCCACTGAAAAACAATCATGTGATTACTGGATTTTCAACATTCCGTTTATTTCTTTTATTGCTTACCAATCAGTTCAAATACTATTAATCCTGTCTCCAAATTAAAGTCACCACTATCGGCTCTTTTCTCTTGTTCTCATTATTGTTCTTTCTACTTTAACTTTTCCCTTGCAGCATAAAAAATCAGTTCGCGTGCGGAATGTTGCACCCTTTATTTTGACGGCCGTTGTTTCCTTCGATTTGATTAATTGGTATCACCTGATGACGTCATACTCCGTTAGCGCACGCGTCTTGTGACGCAGTCGGCTGGACAATGGTTCGCTTCCTCTTCGTTTGCCTTATATTCGTAGTCTGTCAGTTTTATTCCGTTGATGTGAGATTATCCAGCTCACTTTAGTTGTCCATACATATAAAACGTTTCAAAATATAAGGTTGATAGATTTGTGGTGGTTTCCCTTACCTCAAGTTCTTCCTTCTAGTGGAATGGATGTTGCGGTTGGATAGTCCCGGGGGATTCCTCTGATGATGAATGCCCATCCAACTGCCGGATGGGTTGGGCAAAGGTGCATTCCACACACCTTCCACAAACGTATATTTGGTGTATCCTTATATATCCTTATATATAAATATATCCAACATCCTTATAGAAAAAAGCTAGGTTTCTTATTCCAAATAATTCGCTCTTTAATCAATTTTAAAATAAAATTTGACTTCATTTTTATGTGACATTAATATGCGATTTTTGATTAGAGTCACTCTATTAGTTGAATAAATAGATCTTGATCTCATGATTTAGTTTCGAATCTTTTATAAACAGTTATCCAAATAATAAATAACGGCTAATACTAAAAAGGAAGGTAAAGAATAGTAAATATCAAGATATCTTAAGTGAACTCTATACTACAATTATCTCATTTATTCCCTATCATTATTGTTTGTATATTAAAGGATAACTGTTATCTGCTCCGTTCTACGTCATTTCACTAGTTATATATTTTGTGCCTCTCCGTCTATTTCCTTATCCTCCATATTTGCTGTTTCTCGATCTTCTAATCAGTGAGAATTCCTCTGTCGTCTTTTGATGGATAACTTTTGAATTCGTTTGGCGGTTGTTTTCAGTGAATGTATCCGACGTCTTCCGAATGCACAATGTGACTAGATTAAGATGAAAACGACAGTTTCGGTAGCATGGTGAGTTAGATCAGTTCTTGAGTGGTGTATCTCCTGTCTCTATAACTTGGCCTCAGAAGCTTTCTTGTTACATTAGATTATGATTTTTCTTTCTTCCAATTACACGATAGTTCGAATTTTGTTGATATAAATAAATTTAAAAGCGTATGTTGAAAATTCCATCCACAAGGGCGGATGAAGAAGAGAATTCGATTGCGACTCAAGATTGTTGCTAAAAATTATTCCAGATCCTCTTTGCTTATATATAATTTTTTTTAGCTTTCTTTATAATATAAGGCTGATTAAGCAGTGAATAAAATATGCTGGAAGTTGTTTTCAAGTCCTCCGATAAAATCATTTTTAAAGGTAAAAATTGTAATGAAAAAGAATAATATTTAATCATAAGTCAAAATAACTCCCACTCTAATATAATCCAATTACTAGAGAATATTTTTGAAAATTTCTCTCATAAACATTTTTCTAGGAAGAAAAACCGTAAATTTGTTTTGATGTTCTTTCTTATAATGCATTAACTCATTAATTTAACATATTTTTCGTTACTAAAAATTAGCAGCACTTCATTGATTAATATAGTCATATATATTGTCTCTTTTCTAGCTGAACTTGTCTGGTTTAATTTTAAGGGCGAATATTTTCGAAAAACATCTTAAATAAGTTAACTATTAATAGATAGAGGTGGATAAACACCCTTATATATGTTTAAAATTGGGGATAAAACCAATCTCTCTCTATATTAATTAATGCATTTAGAGAAAAATTGGTATTACTGAGCGTAATATTTTTCATGCAAATCAAAATAAGTTGCTTCAATTCCCATAATAATATATTCTGTCTATATAATAAAAATAGAAGACTTCTTATAGCTATTACCTTGTAAAAGTATTTTAGTTCTAATATTTAAGGCGATTAATTCTTACCGTATTCCAACTTTCGATCAAGTTAGCAATTTGATACACTTTTCATTGCACAATATCTTTAGATGACAACATTGCTAGCTAATAATTACCATATAGCGAGACTTTAGAATTAAAATCATGTTGGAAGACAATTTTCTAGGTTAGAGCAACTCGTAAAATGACATCATAGATCATTGTTCAATTTTCTAGAAACTGAACTGAAACTGTGGATATATCTTACTCTTGAGGTATATGATCTAAAAATAAGCTAGGATGCAATGAAACAATTAATATTTTGCATGAAATGAGTAGGGCGAGAGAATTGTACATAGATTTATCTCTCATGAGTCTTAATGGGTTTAAAATACACTGTTGCGATTTTCAGTGATAATATTTATTTACTCTGTGAGCATGGTTTGTTATATAACTTTATTATCAGCTGAATAATTATAGTATATTCAAGTATTCTGCTTATTTGAGAAGTGATATTAAATGTGATTGAATGGAGTCGCATGTGATAGCTGAGACACGCAATTTACTCCGTGAACAGCAATTGAAGGTAAGAAAGTGGACTGAGGGACATCTGACAATAGGAAGTGATTTCTCTAGTGATAGATGCGACAGTGAAGGATACTGTTGTATTTCTCTGTAGTTATCGTGTGGAGTGTCTGCTGACTTTGATTGGAATGGGCCTTCGCCCCGCCCCATTCATTCTCCTTAATACTGTCTCATATGCAATAGCTCTGATATATGCATTCAGCTATCAATGAGTTCTTCGCCAGTAAGGTCAGTCCCTCCAGTTCCACTCGTCTAGCTCCCCTTTTCTATTTGTCACTCTTACCATTATTCGACCATCAACATCCTTCTCTTTCACTTACTTCACATCAAATAATCTCTTTTTTGTCATTAATATTATTGCTACTGTATTAATTACATCATAAAATAGATTAATTATTAAATCGTGAATGCAAGTCAAAATTATTTTAACCACTAGATTGCATTTCGAAAAAAAAGCGACAATTTAGAGATATCCGATCAGATGTTCGCTAAACGAAATCCACCCATAACCGCTTTAACAAGGTCACCACCACTTATTCCTGTCCATCTATGACGTCATTTCACTCCAAAGATGGGTGTTCGTCTAGAAATGAACGAAATTAGTGGTGAAAATTTGCAGTCAAGATCCACATAAGCTGAACACTGGCATTTAGAATAGTTCCTTATCCGATTTCTGTTCTACGATTCCCTTGGGAAGAATGCCTACAATCTGCACCAATTCACATGAATACGGCGAGATGTGAAAGAAAGTGGACGGAAGTTTCCCGCGGGATAGCAGCTAAACATTTCTGATACCAAAAATAATATGGCATCTGTAGTAAAAGTAAAAATAGAAATAATAGCAACCTAAGAGTTACACATGTGTGCTCCAAGAATAGTATGCACATGACCGCGGCCTGAAATTGTTTCGTAACTTCTAGACAATTGTCCACTTTTCCAGTTTTCAGCGTTTCCATACGCATAGGTGTCATGTTACAATCACTGCTAAAACTATCCACTGCTATTTTTACTGCTAGTGACTGAAGCAATAGATCAGTTCTAGAAACAAATCGATGTCTTTTGTGATTTGAGATTACTACATCTATTAGTAAATAATGAAGCACATCAACAATTTGTTCTTTACTAACGTAAATTTAGAAAGACGTGCGTCTTCTATTTAATTATCTATTGTGGCTTTTGTGTTCTGATGAAGTTGGGACTAGTATCAGAACAGCGAAGAAAGTTTTGTTTAAATGGTCCATATGAAGTGAAAGTGGCCGTTAACAATTTTCGCCTAGGTGGTGTTTTGCGAAGGAAAGACGATTTTGAGTGGGGGCGATAGCGCGTTCATACCGCGTGGTTTTGCGCAATATAGCCAATACTGCCCCGCCACTGTTATTATCCATGAACAACAATAACTGCCTACAAAATTTACTCTCAATTTGTGATGAACACGTGACAAATGGAAATCCGAAAAACGTCGAATTTGCAGAATGGAGCGGGCGGCGATGCGTCTTTGGCGAAGGCACCGATGGGTGCCGTGGAGATGCCGTTGCTTGCAGCCCGCGGACCATCATCACCGCCATATTTCAGCAGAAAACGGGTTATACTAACTGCGCTTGCCTTCGTTCTCCTTACTACTGTATTTGCTGTGATTTTTGTTGTTTATTGGAGAGTTACAGGTACGCTGTTATATTATATTGTTGTATATTAAACAGTTGACAAGTTGATTATTCAATAAAAGCTATTATAAAGATAAGTCGTCTAGCTTTGCTTTACCTACAAACCACTCAATTTCCTTAATATGTAAAACAAATAAAGGCCACTAGTGTTTGGAAACTAACTATAATATTGAAGAGTTAACCATTGTTTATCTTCAATTGTACTGGTCAATTTTAATTTCTCATGACACAATCACAACCGAACGCCATATTTATTTGAGCAATATAATGAGCAGTGAGCATAATTATAAGGGTCTCCTATTGAATTACTTCGTCTGAGGAGGAGATCGGGCTACTGCCTGTCATCTCTCAAAAGTCTCAAAACAAGAAGAACCATTAAATAATACCATATAGATAAATATTTGGAAGCAAAAATTTTTTAGCATTAAGATTTGCTAAGGAAATAACAACTTCCGTTATCGTATTTCTCTATGAACAGATCTGAATAGGCTGAATAACAGACATATTTCTATTTAAATCTTCGTTTCAGTGTGCACTACTCCAGAATGTGTATTGACTGCTGCCAGAATGCTCTCACGAATGGATCAATCTGTAGATCCCTGTGATGATTTCTATGAGTTTGCTTGTGGGACATGGGTCAAGCATTCCGTCAACCTCAATTATCCATCGTGGAATTCACTCTACGAAACCACCATGCGAGCACATGACACCATTGTACAAACAATTCTCAAAGGTGACAACTTAGCAATTACTCATTTCCTGGGTGTAGGACGGTATACTATGTGGTGAGAGTTGATGACAAATATAATTAGTGGTAATTACTTTAGATATTACCAGTATGAATACAAACTGCTAAAATTACCTTCTATAGTGGTGGATGGAGACTTCTCTCTGCCACTGAATCGTGGCGAACGCGCAGCAGTGGAGCTGTTCCGCCAATGCACCGATATGGACACACTTCAGCGCATTGGACTCAACACATGGCTACAGTTCGTAGACGTTAGTGAAAGAAATTCCTTCGATTCATAGTGAATATATACTACTTTTATAAACCACAAAAGAATATGCATATTAGTGGACGAAAGGAACATCTAATCAAGTTTTTATTTTTTCATTTTTATACATGTAACGGTTTTTCCATTTTTTACAATATCTGAAATATTAGTGTTTGACTATTAAGAAGGAATGAAGAAATGGAGGCATTTACTTTGAAGAGTATCGGCATTAAACTGTATCTTAAGAATTTTTCACAACTCCTTTAGGAGATGGGAGGATGGATACGAGAATTGGAATCAGAAATTTCTGAACCTCCTTTGGAGTTAGCTCTCCTCCAGGCTTTTAACTACTCCGTCTTTCCTTTATTTTGGGCCGGAGTAGAGGTCAACTACTTCGATTCAAAACATCACCTTATCACTGTAAGAATCTACCTTATTTTTTAGTGTATTAATTAAATTTATTATTTCTATCGTTATTTTTACTGATGTTATAATTGTAGATATCATTTTTGTACTGCTACTTATCAACAATTATAATAATGGCAATAATTAAAATACTTCATTATCTAAAATTGTACCAATAGCATTTATTGTTACTATTATTATTCATACGAATCTTCTCGATATTACTGGTAGAAGTATTGACAGGCTGCTAGACGCACTTCGTGATTATCATCACCTATTAAAATCTATCATTATTGTTAGCTGCACTAACGTCAATATTAAAATATACTTCAGTAATTTATAATTCTTAATCTATTCAGATCTATGAGCAACTTCCTCTTCTCTTGAATCCTAGTGTATATCAATTCGATATACCTGTGACTGCAGAAATGATTCTCAATAGAGATGGACCACAAGTGAGCTTTGTTAGCCAAAATACATATAAATGTTTTATTATTTGCAGGAAACAGTATTTTGCCTTCTGTCTTTATTTGCAGGCGACAAGTCTTCTGCAGGAGGCAGGAGAGGAATTGGCTGTTCTGCTTGGCCTTGACCGTCACTCTAGGCGAGTTCGTGAAATGATCGCCCAGATGATAGAGTTGGAGTGGCGAATCACGGTCAGCGGTTCACGTGTGAGCATTACTTGCTTCCTAGATACTCTATGCCTTGTTATTGTGTTGTTCGTTTGCAATCGTTATTTTTTATATACAATTTGAGTTGCAGTTCTACAAGAACAAAAAAGAGCTCTATGAAGTCATATCACTGGGTGAACTACAAGCCATCGCACCTGGGGTTAGTTTGTCAAACAGCTATATAAATTATTCTTAAAATAGATGTAAGTAGTAGCAATGTTATTTTCCAGATTAATTGGCTCTTCTTTCTAACAACACTTGTTGGAGAAAAACTAAATGAAAGAGAGGAGATTGCCTTAAAGACGGGAAGAGAATGGGTGGTGAAACTCTCCCAGATCATTGTGGAATACTCAGAAACCGATAAACAGCGAGAAGTATTGAGAAACTATATAAAGTGGAAGATAATATTTTTCCATCTAGCCTACGTTAAACCCAAGTGCAAGGAGGGATATTTGTGGGTGAGTTTAAAATCATAACTTGCACGCATATTCTCCTGCAATTTAAGCAACAAAGAAGATTAATAATAAAACAAACAGTTGGGAAAGGACAAAACGAACTGCTAAATGAGTTGCTGCAGAGTGTCGTAGACATCTACTCTGGACCTCCACATCTAAGAAAAGAATTTTGTATTATGCGTGCTTCTGGTATATTTCCTCTCTCACTACCATCTCTGCTCAGAAAAATAGATGGAGATAAAAGATCACGAAAGGTAAGAATGGAGATTTCACATGAGGCAACGCAGTACATGCTTTTGTTGTTTTCCAGAACAAAAAGCTTGTGGAATCGATAGCAAGAAATATTATAGACGAATATCATAAAGTATTAAAACAAAGTTTAATACTGGACAATACAACTGAATCAATGGCACTGAACAAAGTAGGTCCTAATAGATCTCTCACTCATAATTTTCTGACACTCTTTGGAGAATTACTCAATAGTTAAAATTTTTAGTTTCTTTTTTTTAGCAATTTAAGTTAGAGTTTCACGGAATATTTATAGCTGTCTAATATGTCAATGTTGATTAGCTATCCCGATCAGATGAACAACGAACGAGTAGTGGAAAATGAGGCGAACAGAGTGCGTTTAAAATTTTTTTCTTTTCTCGCATGAATTAATAAAAGTTCTTAGTTATTCCAAAACAAATAGGTATTAAATTCATTTTTATAAGAATATTGTTCCAATTAATAATGCGAGCGTGGTTGATTAATTCAATGTTAATGAAATAATAAGAAAATATGAAAATTCCAAATATTTCAGATTTCACAGGAACTATTTTGGTCTATGGTATATGGTGCTCGTGCAGTGTATCTGGAGAAGATTAGCCGGTTACGGAAACCGGTGAATCCTCGGTGGGAAATATAATTTTTTTTAAACGAAATAGCCATAAAAATAAAAGTATCTCATCATGATTTATGTGGTATAGGGATTGGGTGGATTCGAAACCAGCACTGTCATCGACTCCAATCCACAATTATGAAAGAAACCTCGTTCAAGTCCCCTTTGATGCAGTTCGAGCACCCATAGCTGATACCGACCAGACGGAGTGAGTTTTTATCACTCATTTATTGCAACGCAATTTCCGTGATCAATTTCTCCCGTTCTCTACGACTAGTTTACTAATGGGGTTTTTACTCCCATTTATCTTAATTCTTAAAAAAACTATTGGCTTAAAAATACTTCAAAATTTGAAATCGGGAATATTAAGCAAATATGATAGCATAAATAGTGTATGTAGAACTTGTTAAATAAATCACTCATTAATAATGAGTCGCATTTTCCTTTAAATATTTAATGGATCACATTACGTATTCAATGTTAGTCCTAATAATTAACTCAAGCTAGCATTAAATTATTTTTCAGTTTGGCAAGTTATGCATCTGTCGGGTCCATTATTGGTCACGAAATAACTCATGCGTTCGACGAGCAAGGTGAAATAATCATCTTATTCTGAAAATTAGAATTTTTTTCTTTTCAGTTGTTTATGTTTTCCACTGAAGGTAGAGATCGATGTATTTGCGGGAGTTCTTCCTGCCTCCGCTTATTGATGACAATTATAACAGTCTATTTTAAACATTATTATCAAACTATACACTAGCAATGTGGCCGGACGTGAGTCTAAACTGGAAATCCAATTGTGCAATCTAAAGCGTTAACAGTTATTACTGTTCTTTGACTTATCTGTGATTGCTTTACAGTCGTCAATCTTGCCTAAAAATTCCATCTTCCTTCCATCGAATTGCTCTACATCCTCTCTTCTCAAGTATATACTTCCTAGTGCCATCTGGACGGAAGCATGGCAATCTCTTGCTAATTAGTCGCATCTTCTCTCGATGAGGCGACAATTGACTCCCTATCAATAACAGACAATGTTGTTTCTCAGCACGGATACGATATCAAACCCTGTTTTTAACTGAAATTACGAATGTAATTAGTCAAATTATGCGCTCGAATATAAGTTTTTTTTAGGTAAACTACATGGTCCAACAGGCAATCTAGGCGAAGAGTGGTGGTCTAAGGAGTCTAAACGACGATTTGCAGAAAAAGAACAGTGTTTCATCAACCAATACTCAAGAATTACTGGAGCAGATGATGTAAGAAACATGCATAGACTAGTCATTTTCAGATCATCTAAAATAAGCTGATCTTTGTTTTAACATCATGATAAGAATTGAAAATTTATTGATTTAGGATAATGAGGCACGAAAATCGCTATATGAAAATATAGCCGATAATGTTGGAATGGAAGTGGCATTTAAGGTTAGAAATCATTGACAAATATCACGAAGCACTACCTAGCAAAGAAGATACTAATTTCAGGCTTGGAGAAAATACGGTGATCATTCATATAATCGAGTTCCTGGTCTAGATTTGACACCAGAGCAGCTTTTCTTCGTCGGATATGCACAAAGTTGGTGTGCTCTTAAATCGAAACAGCAAAGAGGGGTTCACATGGAAGAGAAAACAAGGTGGGCTAAAGTAGGAGTTGCTTAAATAAATTGCTCAGATATTTTTCCCTAGAGCCCATCCATCTAATAGATTTCATTAGAACCATTTTCCAGAGTGATTGGTACCATGCAGAATTCAGTCGCCTTTGCCTCCGCTTATTCTTGTCCTGTAAACTCCACAATGAATCCTAGTCTCAAGTGTATCTTGTGGTAATCCCACCGGTTGAACATATGATATTTGTTTCGTGATCTCTTTGATGTTATTCAATTAAAGGACGACGATTCATACATAAATGGTTAGGTGTTACATACACGTTGTAGAATATTTTATGCCTCCGGAAACAGCACTAATTTAAACCCGTCCAGATATGATCTCTGTAATGTATACTGACTTAGCTATATGTTTGATTCTCAAGTGAAGTCTAAATATGTAACAAATTAGTCAGAATATACCTTCGATCCTCATATCCATATCACCATATATCTAATTTCCATGAAATCAGTTTTTAAAGCATTTCTTTTTCTGAACAATTTTATAGTGTTTGTTGTGATGTCTGAGATAAATCGTTGCTGCTCCACCAAAATTAAATCTTGTCTTCTTTATTGTTTGTCGTGTTGTGATTCCAACGATGTTTCGTTTATTGGCTCACCAATAGCCATCCGTCATTTGAATCAAGCAAATTGACCAAGAGGTAAGTCTAATTTTTGTCAGTCATTTCACTATTTTTCTTTCAAACATAAACACTATTCAGAAGTTATTACGATTATCGCCTAACTCATCTCATTCTAATCACGTATTGCTAATTAACAGAATTCTATCCCCGGAGATGCGTGCAAGTCTCACTGAGTTCTCAAATTGTCAACAACGGTTCCTGCCAAATGTTTAGTCGTCTTCATCATAGTCTAGCCTTATTAACGCACATATATTGGATATGTTTAATGCTTTTGAACTCACTGATGATCTATAATCGTGCACATGAAAAGATTAATCCTACTTCCAGCCACAGCCTTCATTTGCCAATCATTTTCCTGCTCATCGAATCAGCCAAAAGATTAAAAGACTCATTAAATTTTCAAATGAAATAAGCTACTCTGTTGCAAGCAGAACCAATTAGTTTTCGCCACACATGTTTTCAGTCTTAAGTGACTAAAGAATCGAATTATTGAAGAAAAGTTTAAAAGAAAGTACTACCAGTACACAAGAATTACCTATTATTATCATTATTATTATTATTATTATTAACAATCTGTTGTAATTGATAGTTTGCCGCGTAATGACTACTAAGCAAATGGTTATAAATGTGTTTTCACTAATTTTACCATACATTTCTTTGAAATAATGTTTTATCTAACTAAATTTTTCATTTGAATGAATATAAAAGCTCGTATACCGTCCTCTGTGTTCCTTTGCCCGTTTTCAGTCATTGACATTAATTATTCACTTATTTTAGTTTGCAACTAACAGAAACTTATGCGGAAATTCGACAAGACGTAAGTTGCACCATTTTAGCCACTCTTTCATTGTTAAAAACAACATTATGTAAGAAATTATTAGCAAATCACCTTACAGGTATCTCATTGTTCTTCTACTTACACTTACAACCATTGGCTTGTGCTATCCAAGAGAACCAATGCAATTTGAGAGGATGTTAAAAGGTTAACAACTTTACAAAATTCTAAAGACTTTTAGTCAGACGAGAATCTCATTAAACACATTTATTGTCAAATTAAGGACTTGTAAGACTAATGAGTTGTTAAATTGTTTTGAACACCAAAATTATTATTAAATATACATTTCCTACTGTTAAAATATTCTGTTTATTACTCGAATAAAGTTACTCATTCACATAATAAGCACCATTTATTAGTGCTACAGACACTTTGATAATCTTAATGGATTGTGATATTATGTTAGAGCCCATACGCTTTTAAACGACATTTTCTAGAGATCGTAGATAGCGCAGATTCGCCGTACCGTGTATTCCCAATGGCAGTCTTCCCTGACCGCCTCCCCGCTCCATACGTCGCCTGGTGACCCCATAGAATGGCAACTATTTTTACCCGTTATGCAATCAACTAGTAGTTGACTTGGTTCTGTTAGAAGATATCTATGCTATATTTTTAAATAATCCAATATAACTTACTCATGTGTACCCACCAGTTTAAATAAACAACTGTGTGAATATGGATAAATATTGCTTTTAGTGCGTTATGCTTATACTAATGCAAAAATGATGTCACTGTTTTTATAAATTTTCATTAGTTTTATATATTACATCCATCATAAGGGACCATACAAATTTTTGGGTAGCATTTGCCACTTCACTCGAATATTACCGTAGATTTTCTATTAGCGTCGTTCCAGCGAATAATCGCGATTTAAATTCGTGCTGATAATTCATGGATATTTCTACTTCTAATAGTTCAATCAATTGACTATCTTCTGTGGACAGGTTTGGAATCACCTTATGTTTGGGTAACAGAGCCTAAACCACATCAATGTCAGATAGTTCTATTGGTACTTCGAATTTACTCAGAAGCATTTTTACGCAGTGAATAATAATGTCATCATGTATGTAAACGCATTCTTTGAATTTCCAGGAAAATGCCTTCTCCCATCTAGAGAAGGCAATCTATTTACGGCTGAGATTGCTGGTGCTGTTTTTACATGATTTGCATTAAAAGAAACAAAGGCTCTAATGTTAATGCAACTTTCGCGTAAACCATATCGTGTCTTGAACTCTTGACGTTTCTACTTTCTCATCCTTTCCGCGATGGTTGCCAATGGATTTCATGCTATTTATAGAAGTGATGTATGCATAGGATATATAACAAAGGTAATTAGGTAAGCGAGTAGGCGAGGCGAGATTCATATCAGATAATGAACACTCTCTTTCGCCCTGAATCAGTGTCTTTCGTTGTGCAGTATCCTCACACTTATATATTTTCAATCTATTGCACCTGATTTCCCTCAAAGGTATCACAAACGCTAATAGCGATATGAATAACATAAAACTCAACTATTGCTTTCGAAATATTACAAAATGGCCACTTGCCTTAGTGAATATTCCTCGCCAATTAGATACGTGAATTTCACAGAATCCTGAGTTAAATTATCAGTTCTTATTTTGTCCATTTCCTCAATTTCATGGAGCATGAATACTGTCATTTAATAAACTAATTCATCTCCATTTATGGACACTGATGTTGATTCCCTTTGAGGAGCCCATTAATGTTGGCTGGGTGGGATGGTACAGCATAACCTGCACCCATCAACCAAGCCATGTTTAGTCGTTCCCCATGGAGCAAACTCAACGATTTTGAGTGGTGGGCAACCTCATAAGTTAACTGCTATCTAGCGACTTGGTCATTTATAGATCACTCGTTGTCTCTTTTGTACGTCAATCACCATCTTAACTTCCAATTTCTAAAATACAGTTCGTTCACGTCCGATATTTCAGATAAATGCGTTCGTGGACTTCCGCAATGATCTTTATATTCCTATTTTTAACTAATCCCGGTGAGAATATTATTTCGACCTTGCTAGCTAAAAATTTTAATAAATCAACAAAAGGACTTTTCCTCTTTTCCGTAAGGGAATATTCTAGTTGCATCGTTCTACATTATACGTCCACTGGGGTTTTCTGATACCTCATCCTACCATGACAATCCTGCAATCAGCCCACTTACCATCATGAACACGGTAGGTTATCACTTTCCTGGAAAAAATGTGAACGGGTAACAAGGTGTTCACTTTTACTTTTAAACTTCAGTGCTATATCGGAGAAAATACGACTTTCAAAACAGCACCGTCCATGTGTTGTAATTTAATGACAGAACTAGCAACTACAAATTTACTTATATCCCAGCCCTAATGTAGCATTCACATCTTTTTTTAAATTACTTTTGTTTTCAGAATACTGCCCTGCTCCATTTTCCAACTAAACACACACCAGATCTACCTGAGTCATACTCACCATCCTCCTCATCCGCTAAGCGATTGGTGCATACATTCCCTCACTCAGAATTCAACACAATGAGCGGTCGATTACCACAGTTCTACTAACTACTTTATCATTTCAAACAACGGGTACTCAACGGGTGTTTTACAATGAGTACATTTTACAAGAAGTATTATGATCTTTGTGATCTCCGAATGGCAACATTTAATTGGAGACAGTATATTCCTATGTAAACCTATTAAGTGAGCAAATAATCATTCATCATGTAATACTGCTAATGTTTAAAAAATAAAATTTCGTTGATTATCGGCGGACCAGAAAAATAATTCATGGACTTAATGCATTAATTTGTGGCCAATTTTTAAACCATTTCATTACTAATAGACACTCATACAACCATAAAATAAACTGCGTAGAACATAATTATCGGCGTTTTAATGGTTATTTTTATTTGAGGATTTTTATACTATATTAACCAGCTTTTTATGTTTTCCAATCATAATAAAATAATACAGTTTATGCTTCAGTTTTTCTAAACACATAGGCTTTTTAGATATATTTCAAATAATAAATGTAGAACTGACAATCATATGAACAACAAAGTAGATGCTAGATAACATAGCATTATTAAAGGTTGTTTGTAAAAAGGCTCTCAAAGCGATTAACTTGCATTTGATTTTACGTCTATTCTATTCATTGCTACAGCTGATTTTTAGTAACTATCTTATTGAGCAATATGAGATTGTTTTTATTCTATGTGTCCTATTTAGATGTTATTTGTCGTTTAGGGAAATATTCAACCTATTATTTACAAAGCAATCATTAGGTTTTTTAAGGCTGAGATTGTTATTTATCTAATCGTATTCTTTAAAATTACATTTGTGTTTTCATTGATATCAATTCGAAGGTGTGATATAAAATAGGAGATAAATTTATTTTAAGTTTGAGTAACTATTGCTGTTTTATCCTACTCTCGAAACCTAGTTTTTTTGAATATCTGGTTGTACAGTAAATTGATTTTAGTTCGTTTTTCTAGATATATTTTTTATTTATAACTTAACTATGCACTCACATAAAAACCCATATTTCGTTTGTCCTTGTTATCAAAGTTGAATCTGTTGTATAAACCTGTGGATGGATGCGTTATAGCATGAGATGATTATTGGTAAAAGTGGTTTATAATATTCCCATTCCTAGTCGTACTTAAAAATCATTTTTTTCTCCTTTGTATATCCGAGTACTAGTTATTCGGCTATATTTCTATGTGATTTAGTAATGGCCTCAGTTGCAAAAGGGAAGATAATGGCTGTTATTGGGGATGAGGATACTGTGGTAGGATTCCTACTTGGTGGAGTTGGTGAACTAAATAAGGTTGGATTTTTACTTCGAATAATTTTCATGTAACTAGAAACAATTAACTGAAAATTTGAATTCTAGTATTATTTACAGTTAATTTAAACCCATGTTTTTTTCTAGTTGGTTTATTAACTTTCAATGCAAGAATTTTGTATGTCGTTCGTTTTCCTGTTAATCAAGTGAAAATAATTATTCCTAAAATATTAATTTCAAATTAAATAATTTGTATTGCTTTATCTATTAACCACTAATTGTTGCATAATCATACTAAAACATTCGCATAAGATAATTAGGGCATGAATTCGGCTCATATTTTCAGCAGCTCAGTACTAAAACTGATCTCAATTACTCGATTTATAGGCAAGAAAGCCGAATTATCTTATTGTTGATAAGCAGACTGGTGTGCAAGAGATTGAAGATGCTTTCAAATCGTTTATAGCAAGGGATGATATAGCTATAATTCTTATGAACCAGCATATAGCAGAAATGATTCGATATGCGGTATGTTTTGTTCCATTTGAATTTTTCAAGATTTATATGTGGTAGAGAAGTTTTGTTTCTCATCTTAATAGGACAAAGGGCGTTCTATTGCATCTAATTGTTTCTATTTTATCGAATTAAATATAATTTAGGGAAGGTATATATATATATATATATTCATATTAGACTATGTTAATGAATAATATGATTATCATACTGCATTAAACAATAAAAACAATGTATAACCGTGCTTAACAGGTTGATCAGCATACTTCATCAATTCCTGCAGTTCTGGAAATTCCCAGCAAAGAAGCTCCGTATGATCCAAGCAAGGTTAGGCTATTTACTGAATTTATCGTTTATTTTATATTGTATTATTTGGCATTATTTGCATGTATATATTTAAGGACAGCATTCTGAATAGAGCTCGTGGTTTATTTAATCCAGAAGACTTCCGTTAATTTATATTCACTTGTTTCCTACTCACTTTAGATGTGTTAACAGTTTTCATGTAGGAAAACCCAGGATAGAATGCTACTTTGTAGTTCTGTGATTATATAATTCATTCCAGTTATCGAGTTTAAATGGTTTAATATTTCTATATTGATAGTATCACTTGATTTTTCATATTGTATTTGATATTACTTGAAATATTATTTAATTTTTATTGTACAAATATAATAAAATTATCACATTCCTATCAATTACAGAGGATACGTGCCTGTAATCACATAATGTTTTTCATATTAAATATTTACATATTGAGGGGTTAAAACAGTTTACATTGAGTATTCGTAGTGCTATTTATAGCCTCTATGTTCTTTCGGCAACTATCTAGGATGTGTGGTACTTCAATACCACTTCGTCGTTTTTCCCATTCCCCATCCCTCCGGACTATTCCATTTGTCATCGAAAATGAAGGGAGAGGTGAAAGGTCGTATGATATATACAGCAGACTTCTCAGGGATCGCATCGTATGCCTCATGACTCCGGTCCGTGCCAACAATGTCTCCTTTTTTTGGTCCTTCTACTTTTTCTCCACTTATAATTTATTGCTGGATTTAATATTTAGGTTGATGATATGGTAGCGTCTTCCATAATTGCCCAACTGTTATTCTTGCAGAGTGATAGTGGGAAAAAACCTATCCACCTTTACATAAATAGTCCTGGTATGTATATTTCTTTTTCTACCTACTGGTTAGATGTAACCAAATTTGCAGCAAAAGTATGGCCAGTAGCAATTTTGTTTGAGGTGGTAGTATTACATCTGGTCTTGCAATCTATGATACCATGCAAATGATCACGGCTCCTGTGGCTACATGGTGCATTGGACAGGTAAACGAAAATCCTGAGTTCATATTGTAAATAATCAGTTTTTTGTTAATTTTTTAAGTGGTGTTTAATTAGTATATTTGGGTGTAATTAAGATTTGATTAAGATTGTATACTATTGTAGGCATCTAGCATGGGTTCTCTGCTGTTAGCCTCAGGAGAGAAAGGTATGCGAACTGCATTACCTAATTCACGCATCATGGTTCACCAACCAAGTGGCGGAGCACAGGTATCAGGTCTTTTATTTTATTTTCTTGTAGTTAATAATAGTTAATATTTACCATCTTTCTAAAATTAGATTATTCTCTATTGCTCTTTTGAGAAAATATTCCTTAAGTTTTCTTTGTTATCTTATTTTTGATTTACTTCATATCAACTGTTATTTTAGTCACTAATGATAAGGGTACATATAAATTGTATTTGATAATTAATAGATCTATTTAATAACCTGTTTTACATCTCCTTAGTTTTCATAAGATTGCTGCTATTTACATTAATAATAATTTATATTTCCATAATTGGTAGATTTTAAACAACACTAGTAAACTATTTTCTATTATAAGAATTTTTTGCATTAATAAATGCTGGTTATAATCATTATCGTAGTAGAATTGTACTCAGTGAATTGCGTTCCTTATCATTTAGTGGTTGTAAATGCCTGTCTGAAATATACAAAGTCTTCCCGGAAAGACCATGGAAAAGTTTCTTAGAAGATCTCATATAACTTGTTCAAAATCTATAGCTTAATATGATTAAGTTTAGAAATTTCAATATTCTTATTGTGCCGTGTAATATATATCTATTAGCACTGTTTATTTGTCTGGCAATTAAGAAACTATGTTTTAGGGTACCTGTTCTGACATCATTATTCGCGCGGAAGAAATTTCGCGACTAAAGAAACGTACAAATGAGATTTATGTGCACCACACTGGTCAGACCTATGAGGTAAAATATTCCCCATGTTTATTTTCTACTGTCATCTTCTTTCATTTATTCACTTTCTACTCATCGCTTTCTTTATCTTTCTTCTTTCTTAGTCTAAAGTTCAGTCATTTTTATAGGTAATTCAAGAAACACTAGATCGCGATCGCTTCATGAGTGCTACTGAGGCAAAAGCATTTGGACTAGTGGACAAGGTTGAGTCACACGCAGGATCAATGCCGAACCATTAGCATCATGTAGTTCAACAATTCTTGATACTACTATAGACTGTGGAATTGTCTGTAACTATTGTAAATGAATTTCATCATTTCTTCCTCCGTTACGTTATAGTTTTAAAGATCTTTTAAAGCGAAATTAATGACATATCTATAATATCTTACGTTTTAATCCCAATTTTTGTCTTACTGAAGTTTATCTTCTATTTTATAGCTTATTATTAATATTATATGAAGTTATTAAATATTTTTTCTAAATGTTCTTGATCCCATGGCACGAGTTTTTTTTATTGTCTATCTGGATTCGACGGGAGTGGGTTTTGCTACTTTCTCACCGGCCTTTAAGAAAAAGTCCTGATTTGAATAGTAGTGGATGGGAATGTTTGAGTGAATGGAGTGGTACGGCACTGTATACGAAATTGATTTGTGAGTGTGCACCTCTAGACGAACTATACCAGAAAACTACTGAGGATATTTCGCCAAGTCCGACTTTCTTCTCAATAGAATAGTTAAGAGGACAATACTAGAAATGAACTAAAATACCAAATTAGTCGCAATTTTGGCACACATTTAATTCTGATGTATTAGACAGTTTATTCTATATTTTTCTATAGTGTTTTCATTTAGGTCCTTCGACATTGATATAATTGTGATTAAAGATCCCCATTTCTTATGGCGATTTAGACTTGCTTTTTAATATTAAAGTTAATGATAATTTGCCATTGTTCCATAGTATAAAGTCCCTCTTTTCGTGCTCTACATTGCTCTCAACCTAATTTTATTTGTTTTATTGGCTAGTGTATTTATGTTTTAGCATCTTAATGCACGTAGTTTTTGATTTTGTAACTTTTTGTTCCAGCAAATATTTCTATTGAATTTTTCTGCGCATACTTATGATTCAAATTTTAAGTTAGACATTTCTTTTACACATTTGTTCATATTTGCTCCCTGGTTAACTCCCTTGCTAATATGACCATATTTTGCTTTGTTATATTCGATTTAAATCGTTGAATGTTCGGATCTTTTCATGCAACGTCCTCACACTCGTTTTTTTGTTTTACCCTAATGTTGCATTTCATATCATCAGGGCCGCTGAATGATAGTCGTATTGACTGGTGCCCTTCTACCGATAAGATACTGCCGTGCATAAAACGCCGTCGTCCGGCCGCCAGACAGTAGTAGTCGGCTTTTTGCTTCGGTCACTTCCCCTTCTCTCTGCGTAATTCAACTGTCTTCCTATCCAGCCAGTCAGTCCATTTTGTGTTTAGCACATTACATTTTAATAGTAAAAATTAGTATCCCTAATTCAATTGTTTATCCTAATATATGGCGAACTGATCTTGAACTAGAGAATGTCATAAAATCCTTCAAGGCGATATTATGCACATTTTCTGGTTCACGAGATGTAAGCCTCCAAAAATTGCTTTCTAGCTGGCCATAGTTGTACTAGTTTTAAGCGTAATGTGTTATTGTTTATTACATTAGCGTCTTAACTAATCAGACGTTTCTGTCCTGTTATTTTCAACCATAAATTCTCATTCCAGTAAAGTGGATATGACTAAAATGACATTGTCTTTCTAATCAAATTTTTTGGGCCTGTTATTCTAATTTTAACATATTTTATACGAACCAGTTGTGCTTAAGTCTGGCAAGCAATCTAACTTTGATTTTTGTAGATAAGAAGATCATACAACTATGTACTTAAATTAAGTGAAAATAGATAATGGAATAGTACGTAATATTATAAATGACTGCATTCGTTTGTTAGATGAAGTTGGCTAATCATTTGTGCTGATATTTTGGCAATGTTTGCTGATTTTGGCTGAGTCACCTAAAATAAAGATACATGTCTTCACTTATGTCTGCTTATCTTCTGCTGGAAGAAACCTTCGAGAACAGTACAGATTGAAAACTGTTTGCACTATAATACAGTGTCAGTGCTAATTTGCTTCCATCAGTGAGTCGATAAGAGTGATAAGATAGTACTGTTTGCGCGACCTCAGCCAATGGAGACTAAATGTGAACCTGTATTGATCGATCTCTTAATGGCAAAAGCAGAAAACTATAAAAGTAGAGTATCTAGTGCCTTCAGTTGCCCTCTAACATCTCTAACAGCCTATAATTTCTTGGGAATGTGAACAAATATCATCAACTTAATTCCACAATTGTCTGAAATTTAATCACACAACACGATAATGTCTTTCATTATTTGTTCTGTTAATTATCTGAAAACAGCATCCCACACTATCACATTTATTGGTACATTAATTCTAAGCATTAGATGACATTATTTTAAGCACTTTATAATTTGTTCTTGAAAATAGCAGTGTTCTTCATCGAGAATGCGATTAGAGGCTTTGTTGCACGACTAGAATTTAAATACTTTCTTCGAATTTTGTTGCTCATTACGACAAAATTTCATATTAATAATTTCTACAATCTACAGTTATTTCCCTAATATTAAACAACAGGCTATGATGAAAAATAGAGTACATTAACGTTTTTTCTAAAATTAATCAATGTATTTGGTTGAGTAATGAAATAGAAACCAATAATAATGGGAAAGAAAAACAATAAGTGGTCGCAGTAATAACCACTGAAATTCCCTGTACTTAAAGAAAAAACATGTGCTTGGGCTATTTGTTAACTATTTATTTATGATTTTTATTTTTCCTTGATTTCTTTTCCTTTTTCACTTTGACTTTCTTCGCTTTCGGCTGATGCGAAAGACGCTCTGCAGTCATATGCCTGTACATAGCAGATTGAAGAAAGAAAAGAAATTCCATCTTCTAATATATTCATTCTCAAACAATTAAAGTTAGCGGAAATACAGAATATAGAATGCCATCGAATATGGCAACAATAGTAGCCATTTAAATCAAGTTGCTGGTACTTAAGGTAATAATAAGAATAGAATAATCTCACGTAAAGCAAAATAGCAAATCGTCTATATCAGCTGAAAGCGAGAGACATTATGTAAATAGAAAGAAGGTCTTTACTAAAGCATTAATGATTTCCTATATAATTGTTTTAATAATTCCAAACCTGACGATTCGAATGTGAGCGTAGGCTAGAATTAGACCAACTGCAATGCCGACTGTGAGAAAAACCAAAAACGGGTGTAGAAAGTTGACATTCTGTAGTTTCTCCGATTGGTCACGTTACATATTCTCATTAAGCATGAACTAATGCAAAGTGAAGTTCAAATTTGTGGATTGCTAGTGTGCAAGTGTATAGAGGTTTAAATTTAAAACAATTAAGGCTCTTTTATTTTTTGCTAAACTTTAAGTGGACTTGGGCACTAGTATATAAGTAGTTCGATAACGAATTTTATATTGGCTAAATTTGGGCGATTTTTCCAACTTAGCTTTCGATGAAACGTAATAATAAAAGATGACATTTTTATAGGTGACAATTAAAGAAGCAGAATTAAAAAGTAGAGAATGGCAGAAAATTTTTAAATGACCTTACATCTTTGACTATTATAGAATCGTTTGTCATTTTGTGTAGAGAAACCGCTTGATAGAGGTTTTCAGTAAAAATGAAATGTCTTTTTGCATTGGGAACTTTTAGATGTTATCGTGTTATTAGTTGCCCTAATGATGGTATTTGCAGCAATTGGATGTAATTCACTTCAGTAAAATATAGAGTGCTTAATTGCTGATAAAAGGACATAATTGCAGTATAGACATCACCAAAATTTACATTATCGGAATGCGATAGCAGAGCCAATGGGAGATATTAAGACGTTAAGTGGAATCCAATTCTAAGCTATTATAGAATTAACGTTTGGATTTGATGGGAAATTCTTCCTTTCTTTTACATGATTGCATTAATGAGTACAGCGTAAACAACTGAATGCCTTCATAGACAGATAAATGGCCACTTTTTTCTCGGTGACGGGCACTAAAACTCTTCATAAACTTCGCTCTTAGACTCATTTTATAATGGTTATTGTATAGAAATGCCTTAATAATTTTCAATTTTTATAACATTGTTTATTTCCAATAATAATTAAGTGTAACGTAATCACATGCACGAATCAATGCGTTTTTTTATTAGATATATTCAGTGGTTAATTTCTAGGTAAAAAAGGAGGTTGTGATGGAAAGTAGTGAAGAACTGGATGCTCTATACTACCTTGACTTTACATAATTAATTATTGTCGCGTTTGATACGCTGAGTGGTGATAATTGTTGCAGATATCTTAGTTTTCTCACTTTTGTGGTGACCCTATAGAATAATCGGAATCTTTCTATTGGCCGTGTAATTGAGTGACGGATGCAGTTTAATCCCTTTTTTCTCTCCACCCTCTCTCGCGGTCACTCTCACTCGTCCCACACATTAGCATATGCTCGGAATAAGCGCCATTTACTCCTTCTGAAAGCATTTTACCAAATCTCAATGCTCATTACGGAGCTGCGTTGATTTGTTTGTGATTAATGGTGGTCGATGCTTTGTTGCGTCCTCGTTTTTTGTGTCTGTATAATGAAAGAGAGACATCATAATTACCAATGTCATCATGTCTACAACCAATCGGATGATCGTAAATTACCAAAGCCCACTTAAGTTTTTCCATGCACTTGCTGCTACGCACTACGGTGAATAAACGCCTTCATAATTTAATATATGCGTCTATATGTCATCACCCAGTCGCCTCTTCGCCACTCATCGCCTCATATATTCTTTTTTTTCATTTTAACGCTGGGATCCTGCCAGTTAGTCTGCTTCATTTAGTTTCCACTCAGTCATATCGCGTATTTTCTAATCAATTGTACCTTTACCTACATTATCCGACTTCTTAGCTCCAAGCGAAATGATCGATTTGCTAGTCTTTGCTGAATCTGCACGTTTCCATTCTTCTCACTCTCACGCTGATCACTGTTAATAATAGAGCGTACTGAATTCTCAGCATTAATTGGCCCATTTTCTTTCAAATATGTAGTGTCCCTTGTTCTTCTCTGCGAACTCGATTATAGATAAGTATACACTCATTTTAGAGCAACTACGTTTATCATCATCTTTATCTCAGCTCACACGTTGAAATTATCTCAGACGAAATTGATTTAAAACAGCGTATTAGACTTTTTTTTAGTAATTGAAAATATTCACTTGATGTTGGACTGATTTCTTCTGAAATTTAGCAAAGATCTCTTTTGAGAAGTAAACAGATATCACTCGTTTTATTCATGTTTTATATTACGCTTCTCACGAAACAATAGCCATCTAATCTTTCTATTTTATTGTTGTTTTTTTAAGTATAAGTAATGTTCAACAAAAAATACAGTGAAACAGTAACTATCTTAAGTATAAATTATAAAATTAAGTAAACAAAATCTAATAACTTATTATTATTATTTAGAACGCTGGTCTTCAATCTCTGTTTCGTTCTTAATTATATTATTCAAATTAGCTCCCAGTAATTGGCTTCCTTTTATTTTTATATGCACTTGTTAAATATATTCTAGAATATTTACTAAGTAAAACGCATAATTTAAATTTACCCTATAGGAAAGAATAAATGCAGTCATTCATTGTTCTAATGTTGTTGAGTAGAAATATTTAATATGATTTTCTTTAATAAAATAATTAGCAAACTATGACGTCTCCTGTTTCAATATTCATAAAATTAAGAAACACCTGTATTAAATAGTCGCGGGAGACAAAATACGTGTGGAAGGAAACCAAAAAATGTATTTGTCAGTTTCCACAATATCTACTATGAAAACCCCAAAACAAATATTAATCTGCTATGATCTGCCCATTGGATTATACGATATTTATTGTCTTCAATATGTTACGGCTGCAGAAATTTTTGATTTTTCACAAGTAGGCTTATCGGTTCCAAAATTCCTCACAAAAATCGCTGATTGTCTGCATCGCCACTATTCTAATAGGACTGCATGTAATTGTATTTGCTGACGTCAGCATTTTATAGTCATAAACTTTTAAAGTTCAAAGTTTCATTTAATGATAATAGCAAAAACACGATAGATCTTTGACCAGAATTATATTTTCTAACACTGAGAGAAAATTAGCGAAGATTAAATATATCCATCTTGTCAACACATTTGTTGTAGATTTGAATGACACTTTCTGTTTCAAACGTAGATGATCTTTGTACTACTTATATCCGCACACGCTTGCTTGGGATAGCAGTAATTCGTAAGTAATCCGACAAACTTTGGCTTTAAATTTCTAGTAATAAAATGAGTAATATATGCAAAGCTGGTTATTGTGAAGAGCTATTAGAAGAGAACATGCTGGATTAGCTGGACATCACACATCTCTTTAATTTTATTGTTATAAAACTATTTAAAACAAGTCTTCCTTATCTATTTGTTTCCCATTCATTAAAACAGCAAATTCAAATATATGAAGAGTATCCGTATGACTATTTAACTATATTGATTTCAGAGTCGATATCTAAACATTTTTTTCAGCACTTGCTTCAAAATGAATATCATAAATACTACAATTTCCTTTCGCAAATAAACAATAGTTGGCATCCATTGCCTATAATAGCTATTATAGAATGACACCCGTGTATAGAAGTCTACAAATCAGTTTAATAAATGATTATAATAAAATCTAATAGAAAGAGCGGCAATTATATCTATAGATTAAGGGAGATTTTGTTAAGCGTTTCGTTTAATGCTATTTTCGATGTTTACTATGCATGCTTAATCATTTAATTCACTAATCAACATAAACAATCATATGTTTATCGCCGTGGAACATCCTATAGCTCATATTCGACGTGAACCATGTTACAGTTGTAGTCACTAATTAACTACCTATTTAATTTCTCTGTTATTTTAATATCGTTATAATATATATTAAACTTGAATCATTTGTAGCAAAAGCAAAAATCTTATACATTATTTGAACTCAACGATCTGCAAATTTTATACTTCCTCATTTCCAAGCTGTGAATAAATGCACTTTAGGTTCCACGAATCATTTGAAACAGCATGTGTCCTAACTATTACGGCCACTGGCAAATGACAAAAACAAAAAATAAAAGAAAAAGACTAAGTTTAAAAATAAAAACGTTTCAGCTGATCTTGGAAGCTATTGATGGCTTGAGTCGACAGCCATTATAATTATTCCTTAGTCAAGCAAATTATGATTTCATATTTCAATATTATTTAGCAGTTTAAAAAATTCATCACTTCTAAAACTTTACATTAAGTTAATCCGATGTATTACTTTATTGCGAAATGTCGAGATTGTCTTGCCTTATGGAAGTGATTTAATATGCTGACATCGGCAGTTTATGAAGAAAAAATCCGTGTTCTTCACCATCTCTAATATTAATATATGCTGTCTTAGTAATACTTCACTTTTGTTGTCATCTAGCCTCTGATTTATATATATATATATATATATATATATATATATATAAATCATGGAGCGGTTGTGTAATTCTATATCGGATAGCCTTCGAATGAAGGGGACTACGGTATCCCACTTTTTATGGTGAACTCTCGATAGTAGATCAGTGGCATCTCATCTCTTTACAACTGCACTTGCATTAACAATTGCGTGTTTTCAGTCCGTCTTTCGCCATACTTGGTGCTATTGGGTAACAGAAGGGAGATTGTAAATAACAAGCCCTTATTGCAGATGACCAATGTGGTGATTCCAATTCCTCGACTATGGTTTAACAAACGACAATCGAACAGAACGGCAAACATAGCTTTCAAGACAGAAAGGCTAGTTTTCACACTTATAAGTTATTCTTTACCTCCTTCCTCTCTAAATTTGATTTTCGTTTTGATAAATAGATTACATTCTTTCTTTCTCCGCCCCCTCCTCTCTCTCTCTCAACACTCTATTTTTTTCCTTCTATCCAAGTTTCATTTTCAACATGACTTTGTATGAATAGTAATATTAACTTATATTTAAAGCTTTTCAGATATGGTTCACTTTCTTTTTTTTCTGTTTTTGATGATTGGTGATAATTTATTGAGATGTATAGTTTACAAGGGTTGAAGAAAAATCTATGTTCAATTAATATGGCAGGACAACACTGTCATCAAATTAAAGGTTTTAATTTTTCAAGCAAAGGCCTTATAGTCTATTTTCTCTTCTTGGATGGATAACCACGGGGATCGATACATTCAAAAGGAAGCCTTACGCAGAGCGATGGCAAAACAGTAATCTAACCATAATTAGCGAATGTCAGAAAGCAAATGAAAGTAATTCATATCTTGTTAGCGTTTTATGGCTGATCTCTTTTGCTCGCTTTTCAGGTGTTCCATCTCTCAGATCTGCTTTCTCTTGCGTGACAATTAAAAATCGACCAACGAGCACTTGTTCCCTTCATTAAATATCAGAAAACTTTGGCTTATATATATTAGCGTTAATATTCTGATAAAAGGGTTGGGATTTCGAAATTCTGGGTTTCTGCTGTTGTTAAAAGCCGAAATTTCTTCAACACTTTTGAACTTTTAAATGCAGGTGTGCGAACCAATAATTTTTACTTTGTGAAATGTAGAACGTTTCGAACAATGTAAATCTGCGTTCTTCCCTCATCAGGTTAGAAGTGCATATCTATAAATCTCTTTTGTCCACTTTAGACATCCCACTCTCTCCTTATTTTCTAAAAACCTATTTTTACCTAACTTGTGGCTTTCTTTGTTTCCTTATTTATTCGTTTCCTGTGCCCATACAGAATTCTAATGGCGTTAAACCAAACAATCATCTGTCGCCCTTGATTACCTTTGTGCCATCCCATTTCATCTATTAAACTTCACTTTTTATATTAGAAAAATGGTCTAAGAACATTACTTAGGTTGAATGGTTTATCTGAATGGTGAATAAGTTTACTCTGGCACGGATCTCCATTACGTAATTTCCTCTCGTCTGAAGGGATAAATATGATCTCTGCACTTGTGACTTTAATGTCAGCCCTCTCGTTCTCTCTCATCTATGTCCTTTCTCATTCCTCATATTCCCCTGAGCTCATCCATTACATCGTTTTTGCGATTGCCTATGCACACATGTGAATAATTTAATGCATCTCCTATTACATGCAAGAAGTTGCCTCTGTTGCTCTCACCAGCATTCTGTCACATGGAGAAAACTCTTCTCTGCTCCATGGACTCCGCTTCAATTAGTTGTTTTATGTGGTGTCCCTTTCGACTCGTTATTCCTCCCCTTGCCTTCCTTTAGTGGCTCGAAATACACGGGCAACTCAAAATTGCCGAAAATCTTATTCGTGCATGAACAAAGCCAATTGTTGGCGTTCTAATCAATGCCGTTGTCAACGCATGGATGCGTCATGTGATATTCATTTCTCGTATTTTCTATAAGTTTGCTCTGTTCCTGTATCCTCGGTCTCTCCTTCTCTCATTTTTTAATCTTACACCTACTCATTCATTCTATTATTGTTCTGATCTTCTCCTTTTAAAATGATTTATTTCAATCCTTCAAAATATTTATATTGTGATGATTAACTATTTATATATTCATAAAACCACAATTACTATGTAAGAGAGATCTAGTATTTCTTCAGACGCTCCCACTCTATTCCGATTTCTCGAATATCCCCGAGGGAGCCACCGTTCATTATGTCTCACACCATCGATATATCTATATCACTAAGGTAAAGTTCGCCTTTATATTTTCGATTTCAAGTTCTCTCTTGGGACTAATGATGTCCATACTTGTGGCTTTCGTGTCACGGGAATTAGCCGAGAGATGACTCAGCTGACTGGCTCGATATTCGTTGCCCGGGAACATTACTCCTCGTGAATTATCTAAGCGACAACGGAGAAATGTATACCCGGTTGGCTATCGAAAGAGCCTAGGAGGTGTATGATATGATAATATTTCAGAGATCTACTTTCAACCGACTCGTCACTCTCTCGTGTCACATGCGTTTTATGGGATAATGATACTGAAAGTGAGAAGAAATGGCGGATTTTAGCAACATCTAAGCCAGTTAATGTTCTTTCCTCAAGACGTCTTGACTTTGAAGAGAAAATTCGATACCAATATATATTTGAGAAGACACAACTCATCAAAGTGGACATGTGGGTTTTAAGAATCAAACAAAATGGGATAAAGCAAATATAAATTTAAATAATAAGAAGAGTAAAGATTGGTAGAGTAATTACCCAAGTTTAAGATGTCGTTATCATGATGGCATTACCGCTACCTCATCTGACGACGTCATTGGGAGTTGTATATTCAAAGTTGATGAGCTCATTGGCTCATTTGGACTACAATTACGTCGGTCTCTATTGTAAGTAATATTTTGCTATTGTTCCTATTCTTCTGAAAAGTTTCATTTAGTCCTTCAATCTCTATTGGCTCTGTCTTAACAAATGTTCGACCTGCACAAAGTCCCATTGGGGGATTATTTATTTCCGGTTCGTATCTTAATTTTTCTTCAATAATTTTAAAAATTCTACTCAAATTACTAATGTGACCCTGATATTAGAAAGAACAATTAAATTTCTCCTCGGTTTATTGTTAATTTGTTAGTTGCATATTATTTCTTTAGCGGAAATGCCTGAAAAAGACCAGCCGATTGTTGTTCAATTGCATGGTCGTGCCCTTGATAGAAAAGATCTTCTTTGGGATGAAACAGCCGTTTTTTTTCGGGTAACTATATAAGATTAACCACTTTGATCCTATAATTTTCCTAACATTTCGAGATTGTTAAATTATGTAAAGTACTCAACTTATTTGATGTAGGTATTTCGATTGGAGGAGGGGAAAAATGAAGATTCTCTAGTTTTGCTATATGAAAGTGAAGCAATCAAGAATCATTCACATCCTCAGTGGGGAGAATTTAGATTAGGAGCCCACGAAGCTGCAGACAATAGGAATCGGTAAGAATATAAAGAAAGATGAAGTTATTAATTAATATAGAATCAGCTGAAATAGTACTTTTAAATATCGCAAATGATATTCTAGACTATTGGAAGTTTGGGTAATGTATCGTGACGTGGATGGTTCCGAAGGTTATATTGGAAAGTTTTTGACGACTTACGCTAAAATGAAGTATGGACCAGGTCCGGATAATATGTATTCTATAATAAATGAATCTAAGAAGCAGCACAAGAAGGTTGGTAACTACTCTATATGACATTAACTTTTCTATAGCTTCCTTTGTTATTTAATGCCTAAAACTTTCAGAATTATGAACATAGTGGAAAAATGGAACTCGTAAAATTTACTGACGTTTCCTTCTATTCATTTCTAGACTACATTGTCAGCGGGTAGGACAAATTTTGTCTACTGTTTATACCGTATAGTGATTGGTGGAGCAAGCAAGTAGGCAGATACCCGCACAATTTGGATTATTGAAAATAAATGGGAAATTTAGAACACAACTACATTTCGAGATTGCTGTCGACTTTTCATGTGAGGATATGATTCATGAACTAGACCAGCATAGGTTCGATGGTGACGTGCAGATGGCCGTTAGAGCAATTGGTGGCATTCTCAGAGATTATACGCCGTAATTTTTTCTTTTAATTTCAACAAATTTATGTATATTTACCTACTATACACGTAGTCATCTAAATATCTAGCAATCGACTTTTTCCTGCCTTCGGAATAGGTGCAAAGATTCCACCTACTTTTCATGAATCACACGAGTTCCACCTAGTAAGTTTTATAATTTTATGTTATTAGAATAGTAAATATATTCTATGGTTAACTCATATTTTAATTTATTCTGTTTGGAGAATTTTCACGTGGACTCTGTGTGTCGTGGTTTGGATGGTGTGATGGAGGCTTTCAAAAAGGCACAAGCAGTCGTTTCTCCCCTTAAGACAGCTAAATTTGCTCCGATTATTAACAATGTTATAAGGTAAATATATTATTGCATTATATTGTATTCATATGTAATACTATTGTTCTAGGATGTCACATCGCTCAGGCTTTCGTGGACTTCATTACCATATACTTACAATATTTACGAGGGGTGCATTGTCTGACATAAAGGTATAAACACTATCATTAAACAAATAATAATAAAGTATTCCGGCAATTCAGAAACCTCTTACAGGAAGTACAATCTGCACTAACAGCAGCATCAGAAGCACCCTTGTCAGTTTTGTTTATTGGAGTGGGAGATGGTGATTTTTCTCAACTACATAAATTAGTCTCTAAAAGAAAGGATGGACAGAGACAATGTGTTCAAGTGAGCATCTTATGAAATATATCTACAACAGTTTAAGAATAAAGGATAGATACTAATACTCATAAGTAGGCAATGAATTTATTGTTGTTGAATGATTGTAGTTATTTCAGCTTGTCTGTTTGAAAGATATTCTGAATGCCAGTGATTCACCGTTCGAGAACAAAACAAGAATAGCAGAAAATGCACTAAGAGCAATTCCTCAACACATGACCGATTACATGCACACCGCAAACATCGCTGCAAAACCACCTATTCAAGTAAGAAACTTTTCAGTATTTCATATATGCTTTGTATTTCATGTTATTTTTCAGGTATGTCGCTCACCGCTATTCCACAGCTCGTCATTAATTCCAGACCGACCCACTCAATTTCCCTTTGACACTCTTTTACCCCCTCTTACTCCCAACCTTCCTCGATCTAGACAGGACAGAAGAGGCAGCGATTCACGTACTGTTTTACTTCATTTTGAGTACATGCTTTATATTAAAATATGGAAAGAGCTGAACACGTTGTAGATAATTGCAGAGTATTTGGACGTAGAATTAGGAGGCCGGAATTGTTTAACAGTCCGTATCCCGGAAAGATCGCATTCAGTTCTTCAAACAACAAAAGAACAATATCAACGAAGATTGAAAGAGAGAGGACTCGCCAAGGTAGATGTTATTTTTTTACTAAAATTTTCTTATATACTTAGATTTAATGGCATTCTATAAGTAAATAAATGCCAAGAACTTCCTATATGAGCAACATGAGAAGATATACGAATTTCCCGTACTTTTCAGATGAGATTTCCTCGTATAGAGCTAAGTACTCTAGAATCCAGCGGATCCACACAAGACAGCTCATTATGACTAATGTTTTGATTTGTAAAGGACCAAAAAAAAGAATCATAACTAAAGAAAAAATGTTTTACCTAAATAAACTTGTACATTTATTTGTGTGCTATGACAAACAGTACAAAAATTTCATAATTATTTTAAAATATTGAGTTTCAGACACTGTAAGATTTTACCCTTTAAAAATAAATTAGGTATAAATTATGAACTAGGCAAAAAGCTATTGAATTACAAATAAATAATATTAGAATTTTTCCTAAAGAAACTTTATTTTTCCTTTTTATCACTTTTTCATCTTATTCATGTAGTATGCGAGGGAGAATGTCATGGACTAGTTCAACTTTTTTCTATTCCCCAAGGACTGCGGTCGTCATCTTTTTCTAAACTTTCGTATTGGGAGGTCCATTAGTCTTTTGGCTCCGTTCTATTAGTAGACCAAATTTGCTTGGACTTCACGATACAAAAAAAAGTTGATTTACACTTTACAAACCTATAAAAAAATTAAATACCTAAAATAAGGTTAAAATAAAGTTTGACCAAAACTAAAAGTACAATGGCTAGGTGTTTCCTTTTAATGAAAGCAACTCCCAGTGACTAGTTTTGATGGTGTAACAGACAGAGTCGCAGAGATCAATAACAATAATAACGGGTAAGCATATTTTCCTTATTAGATACTATCGTTTAAGGTTTAATAATAGTTCAATTTTTCTGTACGGCATAAGACGCTTATTGAAACAAATAGAGTAGCAACTACTTACTGAGATCACAAACTTAAAGATATTTCAAACAAAACAGCTGTTTCTTGTGCAGCTCTTCAATCAAATGCTTGCTTGCAATCGGTCCGTCCCCCTACTAACACTTTTTGTCTGGCATTAAAAATTCCCACTTTTTCTTTCATTTTTGTTGACTACAAACGTTATGCTAACTGATTAATTAATCAAATTATTTAACTCCTCCCAAGGATCAAAGTTGGGACATGAGATCAATAAGCGAGCTCAGGCATGTTTAGTAAATACTATTTATAATTTTAAAAATATCCAATCACTTAAGCTTAATCGATGTCTTCTTTGTAATAAAGAGTCACTTCTTTTCTTACTCATGTCAGTTTTATACCTTTATCCGAGTTTTCACTTAACAAAATGTTCTTAACACTCAAGTGATGATGGACTTACCTATTCTTTTCAAGTAATTTTTAAAGTTTATATCACAAAAACATAGTTCAGATGTCATCCGAAACTCTCTTCGGATTTGTTCGCTACCCACCATTTAACTCAGGCCAGCCTAGATTTCCCCAAGATTCTTTCTTTGGCCGTTACCTTCATTACCTCGATGTCATCGACCCATCAACACTTCTAGTATCGGATGTAAGCTTATGCCTGTGTAGCTGTGATAGTTATGATTATTTTGATCAAGTTAAAGGTCAAATTACTAAGCTTTTACCGCATACTTCTTTTAGAATATAATTTTTAATTTAATTAGGAATACAAATCGAAAGCGAAATAATTAACCAAAAACATTAAAAATAATTAATTAATTTTAGAAGCATCTTCGTGAGTGCATACAGCTGTTGGAAGATCAAAAACAAGGAAAACTGGTTGACATAACTGACAAGCAGTTATGGGAGGCGCAGAAGATCAAACAGGCTATTATACATCCTGATACCGGCGACAAGATACTTCCTCCTTTTCGAATGAGTGGCTATGTTCCTTTCGGATGGATTACAGTAAGTTACCATCATATCTAATAGGGAAATCCATTTTTTAAAGCATATAACGGATGAATAACATTTTTTTGCCATGCTGTATATCATGTATCCTGACTGACAATACGGCGTGGTTCAAAATTTATTGTTTGTTTGGGTATTTTGTCATATCAAAATATTTTCGGAAAGACCAATGCAAACCTTCGGGTTAGACTTTAGTAGAATATAAATCAAAAAAACAAAGTTTCATCAAAGAAATATGGGAAATAAAAATTTGTAAGAAATGGAAAGCATAATTAATCTATTATATTATGAAGATCATACTTTTTTTTTAAACTTCTTATGGTCAATAAAAATATTATGTTGTAACACCTATTGTCGTTAACTTTTGTTGATCTTTTTTTTATCCTTTTAAAATGATTTTGTTATGCGCATCTAAAATTGATCTCCCCATTATTCAGCCAACTATTGTTTTAAAGAGTATATCTCTTAGTATAATATTAATTTGGGTGTATGAAAATCATTTAATATTAATCAGTGTATAAGGAAATGCTTGTGATTTCAGGTAACTGGAATGCTGCTACCAAATCCGTCGTGGCCAACCCTTCTCTTCTGGCAGTGGATGAATCAGTCCCACAATGCTTGTGTCAATTACGCCAATAGAAATGCTTCTCAAGTACAGAATTATTGTTTAAATATACTGCATTCCGGTTGTGAATAATCTGCGTATACCACGTAGACACAAACCAATCTTCTACCCAGTCGTTATTCTGCTCTAGCTTTCTATCACTCACTCTCTATTTCGAATAATTTATTTTTTGATATCTCTGCTTTATTCCAGCCACAACCTTTTATGACCTATGTGAACGCCTATCTAGCAAGTGTAACTACAGCCTGTTCTATATCAGGAGGTCATATGTGCTTATGTTCATTATAATTATTTCAAACTCTAAGTGTTCCATTTTTTAGTTTACTTCACTTTTAGGATTAACGTATTTGATTAAAAAATCCTCTTCTTTATCACCCACAGCACGTCTTATCATCCAGGTGAGCCAAGGACAACAACAATTTCTTCCTACTTGCTAAAATAAATTCGTAAGTGCATTCATGACTAAGCGTTAAATTGATGATTTATTTTTCCACAGAGATTTGTGCCACTTCCTGCAACATCTCTCGCTTCGTCTCTCAATGTCATTTGTATGCGCTGGAACGAACTTCGCTCAGGAATCGAGGTTTATGATATGAGCGGAAAAGTCGTTGGTGTGTCCAAGGTTACTGCAAAACAGGCATGCTTTTAAATTTTTGAACAACTTATGCTCATCTCAACAAATATATTAGTATCTTCAATTATTGATAAAGTGGAAACTATGCTTAAGATAGTTATGCCAAAAAATACGCTAATTGTTTCAGGCGCTGAGAGATACTACTGTAGTAAGAGCATTTCTACCAATCCCTCTCCTTCTTGCTCCACCATGTATTATGCCGTTTCTAGAAAAGTAGGGAAAATATTAAATTATTATATAGTAATTTGGATGACAAAATATGTCTGCATGAAAAGAAAATGAGAAACTAGAAATTATTGTTTAATATCAGAGCGCTTTAATTAAAGATTTAGAGAGATAAAGACAGTCCAGAATATGTCAGAATTCAATGGGTGCGTGGATCCCCAACAAGACACTTATTGGTGAATGCTATCGTATGTACGTTGTCTTTTGCCGTCAGTCTGCCCGTCGCCCTCGCCCTGTTTCCGCAGGAGGGCAAGGTATTCTCTTCTCTTCCATATCATGTGATTTTACTGGCACACAATTAATAATGCTTCTCTAATTTATTATTAGATCTGCGTCGAACAGCTGGAACCCGAACTTAGATCAGGAACTGAAGCAAAAATTCTTTACTACAACAAAGGACTGTAGATCATCGAAATGAAAATTATTTTAAAACTAAGGTTTGTATTAAAACTAGTGATGTACTATTCAGTTAAATAATTTTTTTATAGTTTTAACAGTTTTCGTTTACTTTGTAGTCATCTCAGTCTTTTCTCCTTCTAGTTATATTTCTTTAAATCTACTACTAGCTATGCTTAGAATATCATTATTCCGTTGGGACATCACCAATGACAGCTGATGTTAGAAAAGATATTGGCTTTCCTACAAATATACTATAATGGTGCATATTTCTCGGCAAGATATAGATACTTTGATGCGCTTCTCTAGATTCGTAGAAGTATTACGCTGAATTGAGACTGCCAAAGACGACTGAAGGTGTCGAGTGAGAGAGAAGTGCCTCATGAGATGAATGTGATGTTCAATTTAGAATGTGGATCGATGTATTGATAGGTAGATGGAGGATGTATGGGGCGGCTGTCGCGAAGAGACAACAGAGTTAGCACATGTGTTCCACTCAGCCGGAATATTTCTTCGAAGCATTAGAATCGTCTGCTGATTCTTTTTTTCAAACATCGCTCGATTAAATAGCAAATATCACTTGAAATATATATATATATATATATATATATATATATATAAGATTTGATACTGTTCCAGTAGATTTAATACTATTCATTATGTCTCATTTAATTTCGTCTTCACTATTAGTTGTGGTCTATCACGCAGTATATATAGATACACCGTTCATAGGCTATAGTGTCGAAAGTTGATGACAATAATGCGATAATTGAGGACAGTACTAAGAACGCCTACAACTAGTTTTATTTTATCTTCCGGATCCCTCTACCCCGATATGGTTGATCTCATTTTAACGTCTAGGTGTTGTTCAGAGTTGGTCATAAATCGTGGCCGATTTGGGTTCACTAGAAAAGAAATTTATAAAACAGCACTACGAAGGTTTTGCAAGGATAAATTTCATTTAAATATAATGTTCCTAGATTTGTTTAAAATAACAATTAAACTTATCTAAACACCTATCTGGGATTTTAGAAAATTGTTATGAATCAATGAATTTGCTGAAATGCTAATTTCATATGGAACTCATAGATAACATCTTTTGAGGATGCTCTGGAGACACAATGGAATAGTACAAGCCTAAGTCATCGTTCTATGACAGATTCTTTTCTTTGATTGAAATTTTAACTTTTATAGCTTAAACGTTGCATATAAGTTTGCCCTAGTTAACATTTGTTGTTTTGAAAATACGGAATAGTAGTTTAGAGTAAACTTTGCATGTTACGACAAGGACAGGTTCAACCTCCTGTTACACAAGTACATTATTTGGGACTCGTTTAGTTGAAACGCTTCTTTGTTATTAAAACAACTCCTCCACCAAATATGATCCCTACACAGTTTCTTATTCCTCGATTCTATGGTTAATACCAGTCTCTCATTTTCTCTGACCCGCTGATATTCATTCATCTGCGTCTCTCTTAAATTCATGCTCTCACTGTCTCGACTGCATATGATAGAAGATTTTCATTGACAACGCTCTATAAAGATGATGTTTGCGAAAGTCAGCCTTTCCTCTTGATAAGATAGGCGATCATTCTATCTATCACGTATAATTATTTATCTCTTTGTTTTCCCCCTTCTCTAATTTCTACTCTCTCTTGCCCCCCCCCCCCCCCCCCTGTCCGTAAATGAATTTCTCATGATTGTAATCTATCCTTTTACGTAACTTCAGCTTCATCTCATAATCAGTTTAAAAGAAGGTTCAACTCATCATCAAATTTTTTAGTCGTATTCCATGTTTTAGTTTATGATAACACTGATTCACCGTAATCCCTCGTACTCACTGACCTCTTTCTACCTCGTATTGTTGTATACCTTGTGTTATATGGTTTGTGTCGTGTATTCTACTTATGATTTGCTGTTTTTACACTAAACTTAGTCACCACGTCCATTTATCTCTAATGAAAGCGAAGTTGATCGAACAGATTTAAGATGAAATCGAGATAAGTAGACTATCTTCAACTTGGCGAAAGACATGGTATTAAATATCGGTTTGTCCGATACATCAAGCCCATATGCTTTCTCTGTATGACTAAATTAGAAATGTGACCAATCGACTCTTTTGAAATATATTTTTGCGTATTTTAACAATTAAGTACAATATACCTGTGAGATATACCAGAAGGTTATACATCAAAAATATAGTAAGCAAAAAGGAATTGAAACACTATAAAGAGGGAAAGCGGGAAATACAAAATAGAAGAGAACAATAGTAAAGAAATGATGATTTAGATAACTTGAACTTTATACGCCTTATGAATTGTAAGCTTCGTCATCAGCCATGCTTTTCCTTGAATAAACAATATTCATTACAGCAATTCTGCAACTTTCCTATACTAATAATGTAAATTTCGTATAATAATGATTATTTTTCATTCGTTGGCTTAGAATTATAACAAAATAAATTGGTTACAAGTGTTATCAACAAGAATATCTTCACTGCATCGTTCTGTCATTACTAACTTAAGAGTCGTAAAATTATGTTGATTACTTGTTGGTTATGTCATCAGCAGCATTTGATCGAGTAGTTATCCACATCACCAATAAGAAGGAAACTATATAGCGCATGGTTCTACGTTGGTTTTGACGATTTTGTTCAAGCATAGAACCCTAAGTGGACTCTCCGTGGTCGCGCTCCCTGATATTTCCACCCCTCTTCCGCCCTCTGGCATACGTCATGAATCATTCGCGCATATAAAAGGAGGCGTAGATGCGAAAATAAAGAGCAAAATCCGAACACCTGTGTTCCAGCCATTTTCATTCATTCATTTTTTGTCGTCTAAGTAGTGTACTTTTCTACCAATCCTTAAAAAACCTACTACTCACAGTTCTCCTCTAGTTACTGTACTTGTTTTTCTATCTATAATTATTTCTTTTCTAAAATATGATTACATTAATATCTGCAGAGGAATGGGTACAGTTCTATTTTTATTGCGATTTGGTTCGGATTTCCTTTCTTTTCATCTTTGATCTCGGATGATCGCATGGTTGTTAGAAAACTATCCAATGCTCTTGTTCCATAGATTAGCTTAAAAAATTCGATCAATCATAGTTAGTTCATCGCTCTTTTCTTTTCTATCACTTTATACTCATGAGTAGTTTTCAGTTTCGATTAGATATATTTTCTATATTTGTCTATCACTGAGTGGTACTTTGCAGTTATACAGAGATATATCCAAATCCTTAATAAAATTTTTACATTAATTGTTTTGATATATTACTGATCACCTCAGACTCCATCGAATGCCCTCTATATCGATTCACGTCCTTTCTTTTGCTCTCTGCCTTTCTGCGGGCTTTCAACAAGGGTATATAGCATCAGTACTGAATCAGCCTTATCTCGAGATCGAACAGTTCATCAACGAATCATGGATGGAAAGAACTGGAGAGCCTCTCAGACCAGCGACACTTGTAAGTTTCTTAATAATCGTAGATTATTTTCTTAGAAAATACTTTGCCCACTCAGTAATATGAATTAATTTCCAGAACCTATTGTGGTCACTTCTCAATGTCTGCTTTCCTATTGCAACAATATTTGGTCAGTTATTAGCTGCAGTTCTTTGTAAAAGGATTGGCCGGAAAGGCACCGCGATCCTAGCTAGCACTCTCTACATACCTGGTGCTCTACTCAGCGCCTTCTCTAAATTAGCACACCCAGCGTTTGAGCTGCTCTATGTGGGCCGAATCCTTTGGTGAGAATCAATTATATCTATTTGTTTTACAAATTTTAGTTTCCTGCTTTCATATTAACTTTATATTATCTAAAAGTTATTGGGGACTATTTTATGTCTCAGGTCGCTGGCAAATGGTATTAATAGTGTTAACGCAACTGTGTGGATAGTTGAATGCGCTCCTCCAAAAATTCGTGGTCGAATGGCTGCTATGCAAGAGTTTTTCATGGCAGTGGGTATGTCACTTTTTTCTTTACATTGTTTCACCTTGTAAATAATTAATTTCTTACAGGTTCAATGCTCACCCAAGCAGTAGGTGTTCCATTTTCTCATGAGACTTTGTGGCCACTCGTTTTTATTCCCAATGTTATTGTAACTCTCGCATCTCTTGTAATGTTCTGTTTTGTCTGGGAATCACCTCAGTATCTAATGGAAAAGGAAGGAAATATAGATGAGGTGAGGCCTAACCTTAAGCAACTGATGACTCATAGAAACAAGTAACATTATAATTCTAAAATAAGTGTAATTATATACCTATTTGACTTATAGTGAGAATTCAAAAATTTATGACCACGTATTTAAATGCATCAACCAAAGTCACTTATCTAATATTTAAATTAATAAGTAAAGTAGCCATATTTTTTATTTTTTTATAGGCCCGTAAAGCTTTAGCGGCTTATCATGGTGTAGCAGTTGATGATGTTTCTGTGGAGGCAGAAATTCGTATTTGCGAAGAAAGCATGAGAAAACAAAAGGAGAAAGCCAAAGTTAGTAATAAAGCGAACACGAAAGTGAGAGTGATTTTTATTTATGTATATTACTTCTTATTCAACGCTATATAGATTAAAACATTATTAAATGTATAACGTATATTTCAATATAGATCAGCTAGAATTATTTATAGGCGGCAGCAGCAGGAATCGAGACTGAGTATGATAGTATTACAATTATGTTCTTTCCATGGAAAGCAAATGACAGTACTTCTAAGGTTATCCGTCATGCTGCGTGGCTAGGAGTCATGGTTAAAGTAAGTGCATTTCTTAAAAATATAAGAGACTCGAAATTAACAGAAAACGTATAACTAGTAGTATTCATGCTATTGATCGTCTACTCAGATTGCTTATGTATTCACCGGTGCACGCTGTCTTCGTGCTTACAGTACTTTTATTCTTCATACAATGTCAGGATGGGGGAAAAATGAAGCTTTATATGGATCAGTCCTTATTGGTCAGTGATAATAAAGAGAAAATTTCGTGAAGAATTTCTAGATTAGAAATTATAATTTATCTATTGTCAGGCGTCCTTCGTATTCCAATAACCCTAGTGCCTGTATTCCTTGTTGATCGTCTTGGACGAAGACCTCTTATGATTGGATCAACAGCTACATCCTTTCTTTCACTTGCGGTTCTAATTATTGCTGTAGACCTAGGCTCGGACTGGAAGGTTTGATTTATCATAGTTTCTCTTTATTGTTTTTCTCTATGTTTTGTACTTTAGATCGTGACTTTAATTGGATTAGCGGTGCTTTTACTGATTAATGCATGTGGCATTGGATCAGTGTCACGATTCTATGCAGCAGAGATGGTACCTCGGAATCTCCTGCTGTCTTCTGTTTCCATTCTTACTATATTCGAGGCTCTTACCAAGATAGGGGTAGAATTTGCATTTTACCCACTTGCCAACGTGGTATGAGTTCTTTAAAATAAATTGCATTATTTATATATATACATAATTCTCTAAATATTAAAACGAACTTAAAATGAAATCTGTTTAGATTGGAGCACAATCCTTATTGATGTTCTTGATTCCAACAGCGATTTTCATGATTTTTATGTGGGCTTTGTGCCCAGAGACAAGCAAAAGAACAGTCAATGAGGTAAAAGTCAGGAAGTTAAAAAAAGAATGCAAGGGATGTCTAAATTCATGACTCATCATATATTTATGATTTTAGGTCCTCAATGAAATAGCACATCGAAAAAAATTAAAGGTATCTTTTCCCATGTAAATTCTGGGAAATATGTACATACGCCGACAGTAATGGCTGTTTTGAAATATATGTATCAAACATATAACAAATGTTACTCATAATTTATAGCTTAAATAGGATTCTGTCAATTTTCAACTATTAAATTTTAGATTAAGAAAATAGACTTCGATCTTTTCGAATGTAATTATTCAATGACGGGTTAGCCTCTTCAATAGCTAACTATATAATCTTGTTTTATTAATAAGCCGAATGTTCTTATCTGCCACTATTTAGCTTTGTTTCTGAAAATTTAACTAACTGTCGAACGATGTCGTATTTATTGATTATTTCACTTGCTCAGCATGATCACGTGTAAATGTCATACATAATAAGAGATGTGAAAATTATTTACCAAGTACTGTTAAATATATAATTCGATGAATATTTTTCATTAGCAGTTAAAACTGTGCTTTAGTATTACTTATACATCTAATACAAAGACATCTGTTAGTAAACATAATTTTCATAATGAGGAGGGCAAAGCTACTTTGGGCATAAAAGAAATACTTGTAAATGCAGCAGACTTTTTCTGTTTTTGCTCTACATAATACTTCTTAGTTGTACTAACAAGCCTAAGCCACCATATCGAGCAATCTAAGCCTTTGAAATTCACGCTCCATCTACCTCAGATATCCTAAATTCTCCGCTCACCAAAATCATCACCAACGAACTTAGTACGTTCAGCAGGCCGTAAACAAATTAATAGTAATAATGTCAAGCAGCTATGTACACAAATTTGACAGAAAAGTAAAGTAGAATAACCTAAGGCTAATATCTGTATTGCCTGGTATTCTCTTCTCGAATATAGCATTGAATTGATATGGTTTTTCTTCATAGGAAACTATGTTCAATTTAGTGCTATTACAACAGAGCTAAAATTGAAGTTATGGAACCATAAATTTAATCCATTATTCAAATTCTTCTCAACACGTATCAATACTACCGTGCACCATGAAGCTACGTTGAGCACTGAATGATCTACGGGACATCATAATTTCTAGCCTCTATATAGTGGTTTGTGAAGGGATCCTTTAACAAATATTTATTGACTAAAAACCGATTAGTACGGTAGCACTTCCTTCTATCTCACGCACTTACTTACTATATTTTAAATTTGCTCAGTTAATAATTTCTACGTGAATAATCATATTGCGTTTCAAAAAAAGCAAACTAATTACAACTATACTCAGAATAGGTCTTCCCTAGTTTTAGATGTTAGTTTTTATCGAGGGGATCTCTTAATCTCAAATAGAATACCATTACTATAATTTTTTTGGATGGAATTGAACAACTCAACATCTATATAAACCATCTCCACTCTTTATAATCCTTTTAGCATAAACATATTTCATCTCAGAAATGTGTCTAGTATGAATGATAGCCTCATTCATTAGTTAGTTATTTACAAAAAAAGGAAAGGTGTTTCTACTTATACTATTAGGCTGATGATACAATCCTACAATAATCATGTTTCTTAATATGTAGCGAGTTCTATAACTGTCACTTCAACCAGGCCTGTTAATAGAGAACTACTAACATGAAATCTTCTTTTTACAGCTACTGGAGCTTCACTGAGCAATAACTCATTCTGACTTGAAGCAACTTTTACAAGTTCACTCACATTAAGCCTAACAGACTTTTAGATCATTACTCAATGTAGAATTACTTATGATAACAGATAATACCGTATAAAAATTGCTCTAAACAGTGTTTAAATTGTTACGACACCATAACAAAACTTGCAGTTTTCTTCTTACAGATTTTTTAAGTCTGGAAAAATAAATACGAATACACTGTTTAAAAAATGTTCGATAAAGACAAAATAAATGCTAAAAACAATTAAAATTATTTCATTCAAACATAACAAAAAATATGAAACAAATCAACAAGGCTAGCCATCAGCCTAGAGACCACAATCGAAAAAAGTAAATATCAACTACTTTTTTGAAATTGCTTTACAAAAAGAATAGAGAAATAGTGTTAAAGAGATAATACTAGTAGTTCGCTGCATTGTTGTATTTGTTTTGTCGAAATAACCACCTTGTCAAGAATGAAAATCCGAACAAACTTCTCTTTTCACTGCAAATTTAGTTTATAGGAAAACTAGTTCTGATAAATAAATATATGCCTTATTAAACAATATTGTAGAAATAGCTAACGTCTACTCTTCCGTGTCCATTGAGTTATCTTCTGTTCCTTCACCCCCCTGCATTGCATATGCTGCATCTTGCTCTGCTTTATCCACTTCTAACACTTCAGGAACCACTGGAATGCCGTCTTGCACTTCGTTAATGTGTGATCCTACATCTTCTATTTCTTCTTCAGCAACAAACCTTAATGACACAAAACATACTGATCTGATTCGTAACAAGATAAAATTTATTCCTTATTAGCTAAACATTTAGGAAATTTAAAATAGGCTTCACCTGCCATCATCAATTGGTGCCATATGAGTAAGGTCCATCATTCTATTCCATCCTTTTTCAGGAATCCTACCACTTGCAAGAACTGATTGTAGATATTCCACTTCAGCTAGGGAAGTAGCATTAGCAATAGCTTCCTAAAAAATAAGTTCATTGATTATCTATTATAGCACGGAATGTAAATAAGTTCTAACAAAAACTCAACATATTTCAACTACCTGAATCTTAGCGCGATCCTCCACCAAAACTCCTCCAGTATTGGTTTTTATATTCTCATCATTCTCCTTATTTGCATCTGGTGCAGCACCACTCCTCAAAATAGCTTCACGTGCCTTCTGACCTCTCTTTCCTTTAAAGAGGCGTTTTGCAGCTTCACGTTCCTTAAAATTAGAAAATATAAACTGTAACCTAACAGTTTAATATAGTTATAAAGTCAGTGAAATGATAAAACATCACATACTGCTAATCTAATCCTCTTAAAATCGATAACTCGCACAGTAGGAAGCCGAAATATAATGTAAGCACGGTAGTTTTCCTTATGTGTGATGGGATTACCGATGAACCTATATATAGCATAAAAGATAAATATTCTATAATTTTAGGAATATTGCTATACTTACGTCACATATTCAAGCTTCTTGCACCCTGCCAAAGGATCAATATCGCCCAGTTCACAAATATTATTGTTTGTAAGAGCAAGTGTTTTCAGGTTAGGCAGTTTCTCCCCAATATCTTGTTGAATATAACTAAACAGATAAGTTAAACTCTATAGCGCTAATAATTTATATAATTTAATATAAATCATTAGACATACTAAACGCGATTGTTGTGAAGATATAGAGTATTAAGCCTTTTCAGTAATGGTAGATTGTCCAGTTTTTTTACATCGTTGTCCGTGAGATCAATGACGTCGAATTGATCCTACAAAAAAAAAATACGAAATGCATAATTCTGTGACATATGCTATAAAGAACTTACTCCTGTGACTCCCATATTTTCGATGACAGGAATTTTGAAGCCACGCAAGTTCAACTCCCTTTCCCTGACCGTGTTGATATATTGGGGCGCATTGTCGATTAATTCCACCGAAAGCCTCACCATTATTCTACCTGCTTTCAAAATATAAGTACAGCACTAAAATGTCTTGTTCGTCACGATCCCTTTTTATAAATTCATGAATATACAAAAAGGGAACAAACTAAACTATAGAACATATTCAATGAAAGACTTGGAAAATAACCACTAATTAGATAACGTTCGATAAATCGAAAATCGTTTATTGGCTATTAAAATAATAATAATAAATATGGACAATGTTAATTTTACAATTTGGGCCATGCAGAATCGATTTTGAAATCACTTATCAATAATTATAAGTCAGTTTTTAACAAAAAACCACTTCCCAATTCTGAATAGCTTAGCTGTACACGTTAGACTATAAATAAACAAAAGAAAAAACAAATATTCACATGAATGCCTCCTAATATCTGTATAAAGCAGCCTTTAACAATGTATAAATATTAGTAGTTTACCTTCATAAGATCAGAACGAGTGTTATAACAATTGCAGCACAAAGTATAAAAACTGCCCACTGCTTCAAAAAACCACCCACTCTGAAATATTGCAGACAACATTAATAATAGTTTCTTTTTAAATAGTAACTAAAAACAAAATAATTTTTCTTAAAGCCACGCTTTAATTATTCAAACGATATTTAATTAAATATAGTGACAGTAGCTAATCTATATCATCAAACACTAGCGAAATCTCGTAATTTATTGTTAAATCTATAAACATTATTAATGTAAAGAATCTCCACTATTTATTTATGTATTGCGAATTTTTTTAAAGTCAAGTCGTAACATTAGAAGTGGAAATTAGATAATAGATTACTAAAGTAAATATTTTACAAAAAGTCATACTAGATACTCAAGCTCAGTTTCATTTGGTTATGACAAAAGATGATTTAGCATTTAAGTTTAAGAATAAACACGCTATAATGACCTCACCCTGTGTATTTTCCTTTAATAAGAATATAATAAGCAAGCCGAACCATATTCCACTTATCGTGACCATCATATTTCATGAGATTGAGTGCAAGAGCTACGTGTGAATGACAATTGTCACAGCAAATATTGTGCTATAAATAAACGTTCAGTGGTACTCGGTTACAATAAATACAAATACCAAATTACCATATGACATTTGTATTCATCAGAAGCGTCCTTTATAGCACGATCAAATGCTTCTGAACCGCCTTCTACATTATCTGGAGATAATTGCCAATAAATAGTAGGCCAGCCAAATCCCATATCATCTTCCTGTAAAAAAAGCTGATATTCATTAAGTAATATAAAGAAAGAAAAATTTACTATAAAAAATACTAACAGTAACTCGATAACTACCAGAGAAGTCGCGAATTATTCCTTTAGAAGTGGCAATCCCCATATGTCCTATGAAAGGAATAAACCAGCTGTAATAAACAATTACGAATTTTTCAAGTTATTTTAGTATACATACTACTTTGGTAATTTAAGATTAATATGAAACCAGTATTGGGATTTTCTTATATATAGAAAAAATAACAAGTGATTCTAGAGAACTGAGAGAAAAATATTTCTTCACACAAAAAAACGTTGATTTCAAGCGAGCATGAAAAGTTATTAGATGATTAACACCAGAAAATAATTTAGCATTCTTTTCATAGATCTATCACAATCATGAAGACAATTTATACTAATAAAAGCGAAAACGGTTTAGTATAACATTTTGAACTAAACTTTTTTAAATATTAAACCACACAATTAATCTGATAAATACATAAACAATTTATTACAAATTTACATACCATTAAAATTTTGTGGAAAATATATCAAAGCCTACAAAAATTATATTACAATGTCTAAATCTGTTAGAAAGATTAAGACACATGGATAGTATTTTAAACAAGGAGAAACACTTTAGGAAAAGTTAAAACAGCTGATAATTTTTTCTACCGTTATTGATGCCAACATGATTAGTATTTGCTTACATAATAATCCACGCTTTAATTAAAACGTAAATAAATAATTCAAAGAAGAAATGAAACTTACGTAATAAGGGGCAACGGACACCATACTACGCTGAATGGGAAGCGGTGACGTAAAATATCAATTTCATTTGAGTTCATCTCAGAATTGGAAGAGGAGTTGGTGTTATGCTCTGTAGTAAGGTATGACTGCGAAAAATCCACTTTGCTAAAAAAATATCTTTATTGGATTCTATGATATATACGTTTATGGAATTAATCAATAAAATCTTATAATAATACCACTATTCTCTCACGCTTCCATAAGCATTAAAAAATAAGTGACAAACAGAATAAGTAATTTATTGTGTCATACGTTATAAACCATAACACGAAATAAATGAACATATTTAAAGGAAATTCCTCAACTTACTAATTCACTTACATACACCGACTATTTAAAGAATGGCTTTCAGATATATATAATACTATTTATTAAGCACAGCGCCAAAATGCGCGTGTTAATAGTCACGTAATTTACGTACTAAGTATGAACTGGATCTACAGTAAGCAAAATCATTAATTGAAATTATTGGTGGTCGAAATAGGGTAGTACAATAAATTAAAGTTATATATAATGGATCTTGCTCTTAGATTCTAGTATTTCTTTCTTTATTATAATACTACTTGTAATTTACGTTAAATGAGCACAGACAATTGCTCTGACCTACTAGCTAAGCTTTAATAATTTTAATTATAATCTGTATAATTCGGAACATCTTGAACTAAAAATTAGATTGCTGGAATTTTTAGTAAACTGAGAAATAGTATTTCTAGTATTACGTTTGTTAAATATAGCAATACTTTTAAAAATAGTCATTTTTATAGTAGATAATCTATAGTTTTAAAATATGCCAATTATTAATGGGATAGTTTTTTGGTATTCTTTTCAATAAAACGCAATTCATAGTTATGTTTAAATAGTACGTTTAAGCTTTTTTTGATAAAACGACCACTTGTAATAGTCGTACTCAGATAATATGCAGAGATATTTTTTTTAATGTACAAATTAAAAGAAATGTTGTTCCCCTACGTAATATAGTTTTACTAACATGATGTAGTATAATGCTTTAAAAACTCTAAATAATACATAGTACTTTCAGTTCTGTTTGAAAGCTTTGAAATGATATCTTATAACTAATTTTTGAAAAATAAGCTGTCTTTAAATAGAACATTCTAATAATCTCTAGTCTCATAATTCATATCTGTAAATAAAAAGTAGAACTAGTATGAATGTTCGTCAATTATGGTGGGTTTTATTTACTATGAGCTAAATATTTAATCAGAATCTATGTTCAAAGTTGATTAATGCAATAAAAACATGAAATTGAAATTGAACTGTTATTGGCTAATTGTTAGGTGTTTCCAGTTTTATTAAATTAACTTCTCAAGATTTTTATTTCTACAACTTTGATTTCGTTATATAGTTTGTTGTACTTCAATATTTAAAACTTATTAGCTTAATTGTAATAACATTGCATAGCAAATTCAATATCATTTTGCGAAAGCTAAATCTCAAAAATTTAACAGACACTGATAGGTATTTTTCATACTTGCAATGTTGCGTATTGAGTAAAGAAGTCATCAAACATACATTTTTACATAATAATTGTAGAGATCATCCACTTTGTTACTTATATGTGAAATCTGCAGTTACAAATACAACATTACGAGAATTGTTCCTGGATGTACAACTTGATGGAACTCCTGCATTAATATTTGCCCAAACCATCTATATCTAAATCATAGATTGTACTTTTGTTCTGTATAAGAGTAGATTTTCTTTCTCGATACGGCTTCTCCAGTACATTTTGCTAACACTGCTTATTAAACACTCCCATTTTCTTACTATAATTAGATCAATAATCAACAGATGGGATTTACCCTTGTACCTTTAAACAACATAGAGAACTCTTTGATCTATCTACGAGATAATATGTACACAGAAAAAGAAATCGTGGGCGCAACCCCCAGTGAAAGAAATCAAGGACGGAAGGAGGTAGTCAGAAAGCAGAGCGTGAGAGATCGTGGGCGCAGGCTGCAGAGAAAAGAGACTGAGGACGAAGATAGTCCAGAAACAGTTGCGTTGACCGAGGCTTACACATTAGCTGAATGATAATTCAACAGAATAAAAACTGGCCATCAAATGCCACGAAACACCTATAGATCGCTCACTGGAAAATATTTCTAATGATATCATGTAGTGAGAAAAATAATTAGCAAAATCGTCATATAGCGAAACGGTGAAGGATAACAACGCTAGATACCCTCTCTACATTCTATGATCTCAATCAATGAAAATTTGCTACTTACTCGTGATTTGCCATAAACATTGGTCATACATCGAATATACAGGTGAATTTTGCCAGGTAAATAACGCTATAGGTCTCTAAACTAACGGTAGTTATAGCAATATTAATAATATATTTTCCAATGCTTCAAAATATCTTCATTTGGCTTTGAATGTAAACAACAGTTTTCTTTGAATATCTTTATAGTGGCAAATTATGTAGAAAATACATTCTACTAACTAGTACGTGCTTGTTAGGTGTTGTTGAAAGCCTAGTTCACTTGCATATTCGCTATAATATAACAACATAATGTGGATAATCTATTTATAACATAGAAGTTTCAACCAACACTTTACCAAGTATTAAACCCTTCTGAAAGCAATGTTATCTGATGAATACTAACAAACTATTCTTGAATGAATGGGATTTATTTTGTGTCCAGCTTAATGAGCTGCTCTCGTATCTCCACTACAGTGCTAAATGCAACCTGTTTAGATTGCAGGTGATTTTCCAAAAACCTATGCATCACTATTTATCACTGAAATCGTATGCCACATGGGAAAATCACTTGATACACTGTTTCACTGAATCGTGTTGCTAATCTCATAGACTTACGTTTTTCCTCGTAGTGCCACCTCAATCAAATATAACAAACAGCAACCCAATTTCTATTTTTGATTCGCAATGTTGCATTCCGCTTTTGATCGGCTCATTTCAAAGGATGTTTTGTGCGTGTGAAACACTCTAATTAGAGGTACGATTTTGCTTGGTGACGTCCTTGTTAGTGCGCTACTTCTCAATCGAGCACTATTGACGCCGACGAAAACTACAACTAGGCGCCAAGAAACACTTCCCACTAGAATAATATGAAGGTCGAAGGTTACTTCTTTCTGCAGCAAATCATATTTAGATACTAGTCAAACGCCAAATATATATATATAGATTATTTATTGCATATGTATTTACATATATGGTCACGTATATAAATATACAAATAAACATGCATATGTGTATATAATTATAACATATAGAAGACATAATTTAAAAACTCGTTAAATTACCGTCCAAATATGTTGGCTCTGTTCTCCAGGAAAACATTCTATACTAAAGATAGTTTGTCCACGTCAAAGTGTGCTTCATACGGCGAATATGTCAAGAGAATTCCCACCGTGATGACTACCGTATGACATATGGCCTATTTTTCGCCACTAATACAAATCCTCAGTCCACAAATGTAACAAATAGCCTTTCGTAGTGGGAACGTGACCTGAAATTGTAGTCACAACGTACCTAGTTTCCTTAGCATGTGAATCGGCACAGGAAAATTGTTATTTTCTTTTTTAATCCCTCGTATTTTTTAGTCTTCTTCGTCCTTTTTCTCTTTCTTTCTCCCTCTCTCGCTATCTCTCTATGTTTTAAATGTCGTAGTGGGTGCAAATCCTTTGCTAGAGCCTTTTGTTTCTTTCCAATTAAGGAACTACTACCTGTCCAATCACATCCATAGAAGGTCAATCCTCATATAATTGTGGGTATTTACCTTAATTATTGGTTAAGTAATAGACGACTTGCAGCGTTTTTGTACTTTCAGTGCTATTCTTGATTGCTACTTGGCTCTGCAATTACAGCATTCGCTAAGTATGATAATTTATCGGTTGTTCAAGAATCAGTTAACTATACTTTTTGGCAAATAACTTATTATCATCTAAAGTTAGAGTAGAAAAACTGGATATAAATTGAACAAGAAAAAACATTTTATAAAACATTCATTAACATGCGTAACCCTATTAACGAGACAACAATATCATATATATCTAATAAATTACTACTGGAAATGGATAATAATCGATAATAGTGATTTGGTACAGTACAAATTGGACGAATGAAGCCGGTGCGATGACAGGCATCAACCAAACAAACTACTATTTCTATAGATAACGCGGAGTACATACAATTTTACTGAAAGGATATTTCAACTGATATTAACTTCATACCCGGACAGCGGGAACGGCGTTGTCGAGACACTAGCATCTAAGAGTACCCGTACGCGAAAGAATAGATCTGTTGGCTAGAAACAATCGATACCGTATTGATGGAATATCCTAGCACAAAAAGGGACAATGCCCCTAAAGATATTTGACGAAGTAATCAGAAGTTATCCTTTTGGTCTGGTTTCTGGACAACACATCTTATGGATTTCTGTCAGTGGACACTGGTTAAAACAGCACTTCTCCGTTAGAGTCGCAGCGGATCGTTTCCATATCCGACCTACAATTAATAGTATTAATTTATTGTATAACCTTATAGAAAATCATATATTGTGAAATTTGGCTTCTAATGCATGAAAGATTAGTTTGATATATGATATTTTACAGATTTTATAGATACAAATAGTATTCAGAGTACAATATGTAATAAATACTATTTTCTTAGTACTGTGTACAAACTGTTCAGAAAAAAACAGTTAAATTAGAGATAGGAAAATCTATTTAAAATTAGTTTTATTATAATATTAAGGCAGAAGCTAAAAGCCAAAAATAAACTCACCAATCGACCTTTTACTGTTCATTGCAACCAGCTCATTTCCTTCAGGGACCAGACAGTTATTACAGACTTTCTTCATCATTTCAATGAGTTTTCCTCCACAGAGTCGTCCTCTTCTCTCTCGTGGAAATATGAGGCTATCGAGTCGTCTTTCTTTCTCCTTCTGGAGTTTTCTAAGCTCTGGTTCAAGAAGACCAGCATTGATAAGATTGATGTTGTCCATTTCAGCAGGCTCGAGCTGGTCCGGTTCGAAGGGTTCTACATGATTCATCTGTTGCCTCCAGTCGTAGTACTGGGCCGATGATACAGCGAAGAGTATAGCCAAGAGTGCAGTTGTGAGGTGCATTTTTGAGATGCTATCTGCCGTCGCGCCTTTTATCCAACGGGAGGCGGGGCGACTGGCTCCCACAGGAAGCCAATTAGAGTTTCGAAGCAAAAAATTGAAAGGTTCATGGTACTGTCATAGACCAAATAAAGGGTCTAGTGTACAGTTTATAAAGTACTATAGGCTATTAATACGTCATCTCTTATTCAACTACTAGTTTAATTTGAGAGTTAACCTCTCTAATCAACCAAAATTATCTTTCCAAGTTTTACATCCAAAGAACAAATGCAAAGTAGCTATCAAATATGACGAACACGGTAAAACAAATTGTGAGCATCGAATTATTATGAAATTTCATTTTCCACTATATCTTATCCAATTACTAAGAGCTCTGATGGCTCACTTTGAATACAACCACTGGGAGTAACGAAGAGATCTTATCTTTTTTGATTCTATTCGAAATCTTAGTTCACTATGTGATTTTAGTAGAACGAGATTAATCTGTGATATTTCCGAGTTTAGACAAAAGAGTAGATATGAATAGGTATGAAAGGTTGGTAGATGCTTAGATATGAGTTGAGATTTGAGTTCAATGGAAATGTGTATCAATTGTAGCTATATTGTACTAATTTTAGCTGAAGTAAGATTGAACTACTCCAAAGATTTGTTCTCCTTTGGATTGTCGATTCTCGTCCTGCTCCGCCTGGACTCATCCACTAAGTGTAAACAGCTTGAAACATCTCTCGTGTGCTTCGTGCATTCATTAGACGCGAATAGCCGATGAGAAAAGGTGGATGTTGCCGATTGAAGGAACCAAATGAGAGGAGATAACAACGTTAAGTAGTTGATGAAGCTGGGAGTCTTTTAGAACTAAGAGTCAGAAGTTAAAACACGCTGGTGAACACAAACACAAGATTTTAAATGGCGTTGTAGATAGATTTTCATCGAAAAAATCCAAAGTTTATAATTATCTGAATTATTAAGGACTCATCGATCCCAATTATACTTTGCTGATACTTATAAAATTTTGCAACTTATATTTTTTCATATACATTCGATTAAAATATTACATAATAATAAGTGGGTTGTATTGTTCTACTGGAATATCCAGGAAAGTACCTGGAACGGGCTCGTTTATCTATTTACAGTAAATACCTGACTGCATCACTAGTCTCAAGAGAACTTCTGCCGAGTTTGCTCAAAATATTTTCGCCTTAGATCAAACTACCTTGGGGAGGAACAGGGAACAGAATGGGGATAAGCTGGCCACTCATCCTCCTACTGGACCTTGATAATAAGCAAAATATAACAAGCGCAAATAATACATTTCTGCTAGATAAACTTTCTTTATCATATGAGCAGTTTTGCTTTTTCCTCAATCGGGGCCTTTTCTATCTTTTATAATGTAAATAACTCTTTCTCATATCAAATTTCTATGAGATTTGGATGTTTAAAAGGAAATTTTCCTACCCTAGGCATTCCCATGCATTCACTGTTGGAAAGGAAAGATGAGATGAAAATGGAACTACAGAAATCGGATGCATGACTAAGAATGAGAGAGTGAATGAGTGAGAAAATGGGAAGAAAAGAAATAAATAGTTTTCTTCAACGTGAAAAAATGGTACTATGAAAACGGCAGGTGAATCACAAGAACTACTTTAAGTAATCAGTATGGCAACTTTATTATTACGATCTCATTCGATTTCGTGTTTGTTTTTCAAATCTCGCAGTTTATGACGTCAAAATTCAACTTCAGAGTCTCCTGAGAGATATGTGTAAATAAGCTATTCACATATTTTTCTTCAACAAGTATTTTCATGTAGTGACCTTTTCGATCATTTGAACAATATATTCTAATTATGTTGGTCGAGAACTAAACGAATGATACACAATTTAAAAGAATCAAAAGATTCAACCCTTAAACTTTCCAAACCACCTACTCATTTTTTCTCTTATTTTATATAAAAAATTTTAATGGCTTTTTAAACTTCCGGATTTTATCTCAATGAAGTTATTTTTGTAAGATTATGAGATTAGCGTGGTACATTCTCCTATTATATGAAGAGTTTTTGTGAGTCTTTATGGTTCCGTTTAAAAATAGCTCTACAAAAGTAAGAAGTTAATTCGATTTCTCTTCCGTGAAACTGGCAAATTTGGCTTTTCTCAGCGCAATTTTTTTACGTTAGGGATACACCTAAAGATCATTGACTACATTAGAAATATTCGTTTAGATTGGGGAAACCATTGACAAGAAATACCTCATAGTGAAGTAAATATATTAAGAATACTAGTAGCTCATATAATTTCCTTGAATTGTGGTGGGAATTCATATGCCAAAATATTTGTGTCAGAATGCTCTTGTTCGATATTTTCTCATTTGGCACGTATTCCGATCGTTCATCATACAAAACTGTTACTTTCTCTCTAATTAAATGGGCGTATTTGGATGTTTTCACATTTTTCATTTTTTCCTTTAATAATCTGCCGGTACAAATGGTATATATACTTTAATATCGTCTTCATGTACCATTTTGTTCCAAGTGCCGATTTTCGTTACTTTCCGGATAGACAGAAAAGCAATATCTGTCTAATCACCACATCTTGTGTTGCGACAGATCCTTTGATATTACGCACACTTGCAAAAAAATAGGTAGAAAAACTTGTAACCGAAATAGCGGCTACACAAGACACAATTAGACTATATTGCTGCAGTTACTGCCAGTGAATCATTCCGGTAGAAAGTTTTTTCTCTTCAATTCATCAATTATCATAAACTTTGTTATCGGCTTAAGTGAGTTGTCAGTTACGAGTTTCCATCGTCTAATAACAATCTTTGGGATATCTAAATATGTACTTGTTAAGACTAACTGTCTACAGGCAGTTCTTATTGACTCATACAAATATAATAGTCATTTGAACTCTTTCTTATGAATTTAAATAATGATACTTCTGCATAGGAAAGCGGGAGGAAATGTCAGCTGGAATCACAAATTATAGTCGTCAAGAGTACCTAACAATTCAAGCACTTACTCAAGACAAAATATGTACTAAATGGAGTGGTGTTTTTAGTATGTATATTGAAAATAATAAGCCCAATATAACCGATTGTTATAAACCACGGTTTTGCTCTTATCAGTGATTTGTAGTGGCTGGTGATTTAAATCTGCAAAATTCTCCCTTAGCAAAGAATTGGTTAATCTCACTTTCAGACCTTTATTTAATTGTGCGTTCTTAACATTGAGTCAGTTATTCTTTATCCCGCGAGATCATGAGCTCGTGATGAAAAGAATAATTGTGCGTTTCCTCTCGAACACCCCTTATCTTGCTTTCATTCAACAAAATGTTTCACAGTACAAGGGTACTCGTTCGTTTTGTACTGGGGACCATCGAATGCTAGCGTCAGTTGTTATTCTGATGAAATGTATCCAACGTGTCCAAAGCATATCTATTTATTTAATTCAGTACTAATATGCAAAGCTCTAGCATAATAATATTAGTATTCAGTGTAGTGCACATCCAGGAGCAGAAATCAAGCAGAGGAAAAAGGGACACATAGTATTTGAATAATTTCTTTTCTTGGTTCAAACAATCCCTTTACATCATGTTTCACACTTTAGGCACATGAACGACTAATAGTTGACCAGTTTCTAAATATCAACCGTGACACAGTTTATAATTATCGTAACCTGAATCATGCATATTAAGATTTGAGGAAAAAACAGGACTGAATTTTCAGAATTGTGTTAGTCTTTCAAAAGAATCTAAACAATTCACATCGTATTATCTTGAAGAACTTATATTTATAGGGTTTTATTTTTGTACGAAGCTTATGTCTTATATTTGTATCTGAGCTAACTAAGTGCTAAGAGACGATATATTTCCTTTGCAAACTGCCGTGTATAAATAAAAGTGACAGGACCAGTATGTGGCAAAGTTCCATTGTTGACTGTACCTTATGTACTTATGAACGATTATTGTCGGTATGAAATAACCGTCAGTTAACAAAAATATTCGGCTTTAATATATTTATCACTACCAATTAAAAGGACTAATTCTAGAATACTCTTAGTCTAAGAGTTTTTCTTTAAGAAATGCGATGGTTGCCACCCAGGAGCGGTTGTCTGCTTCCTTATTGTAGTCTACACCGGGGACACCAAATTCACCAGCTTCTAAACAAAGTCATGGTGGAAATAAGTAGACTGAGTCCTTGTAAATGAGTATGAGTCCTCAAATTTTCCGCTAATTGTTTGGTTATAGATTACTTTTCAATAGTTGCACAGTTAAAAAAAAATTTCAAAAACGTGAGATAGTAGCTAAAAATAGAATCTGAATAATCATTGCTAGAAATAAAGGACAACAAGTATAAACGATTAAGACACAAACGGGGTTCAGTAAAGCCATGTTGGGCATTTCCATATGAAATAAAGGACCAGTCAGCTTTCCTGGTACGCATTTCTTGCATAAATTCCGCCACCTATAATAGGAATTTCACTTGATTATTCTCATCAACAAAACAGAATATTAACATGTCGTATCGAAAGAAGCATTTTAAATTTTACTAATGGCAAATAAGAAATATAGTCTATATTTTTGAGTTTTTCTTCTTCCATTTTCTAATATTATCCAGGAGACTACTATGAGCAAGACATGCATAAAACCGAAAAAATCTCACCGATTCTGCTTTAATGTGCGGATCCGCATCTCCATGATGAACCTACAAAATACAAACTTTCTTCTTTTCTTTATTCACTTCCTTCTCGTTTTTCCTACTTGAATGCTTGTATCTATGTGATCTAGTTCCAACTCCGGTATGGCTGTTAGAGTACCATGAAATGACACAGCTGCTTTCAGTCCTATTCTATGCCTCGCTAAATCTAGAGCACATAGACCTCCGAAACAGAACCCGATAGCACCAATCTAAAAAATGTTATGGATTATCCGTTTTATATAAAACAGAACTATAAAGTATTCCTACTTTATCCTGATTAACTCCTTCGACAGTTTGTAGTGCAGAGACAGCAGCGAGAAGACGACGTTTTAAAAGAGAAGAACGCTCAGAAATCAAAGGACGCATCAGAGAAAAATTTTCCTCCACAGATGAACCATGAATGCCTTTTCCATATACATCGGCGGCCAAAGCAATGAAGCCAAGCTGAGCACTACAGGAAATGAGGAAAGAAATAATTAGATAAATTGAGAAAAAATATAGATCGTACTTTTCTACGATTTGAAATTAGGCTTAACTCTAAAAAGGGAATATAACGTCCTTAATATCGTTAATTTATACATCCCATAATGCACTTCATAGAGTTTATCATTTGAGATCACTTCAGATAATTATTTTATGCCCCAAAAACCTCCTGCTTAGAGAGTTGGTTAGGGAGGAATCTACGTCACTTATTAAGATTATGCTTATAAAAAATGTACAAATAGTTGGTTAAAAACAACAAATCCCGAATCAATTTTTTTTTGAAATATCTATATTATTTTTATTGCAATTTTGCTTCTCTTTGTCAAAATGAGACGTAATGGCTCCTACAATAAAAAGCTACTATTGGAAAATATTTCATAGCATTTAAAATTACTGGTAAGTTTAAAAGTTGTAAGATAGGAGGGATTTCTCTTAGCCAACGAAATATTCTACTATTGTTTGATTAATGATAAATTAGTTCGATATTGTTTATGACTATATAGTAAATTTAGCTTAGTGTTGCTGATTAAATGCATTGAGAAAGAGAAGAGAGTATAATGCTAAATTCTACCGGATAAACCATTTTTGGTGTTAGCCAACCTTTGCGAGTGCTACCGCTTTCTGCTGCTCCAACTTTCCACAGCCGCCAAATGCGTGATGAACTAATACACCAGGTAGTTTATGTGAGGCGGTGACAGAACTGTATTTTAAAACAATTAACTATGCCTAGATATTTTTATATCATTAAGTAATATTTCATAATATAGACGTAATTTACCTTGGGTAGCAGAGGAATCCTTCAAAAAGAGTTCCATCAGTGTCCTTATATTCTAAAGCTTTAGTAATAACAGACATCTCCGAAAATAACACAACCTGATATACATAAATTATTAACTATATTCAGAAAAAATCAGTTTCGAAAAGGGTATTAAATAATTTGGCAACCTGAAATAGAATGTTATAAAATTATGCTGATATAGTAGTAATTTTTTAAAATATTTCAAAAGTGGTTATGGTGTGCAAGTTATGTTAGAATATTAGTAATTAATTGTGATTAAAGATAAAAGTGTAAAAAATTTTTTTCATAAAATGCAATAGTTAAAGCTTAATTAATGAGCGAAATACCAGCTATGGAATGGAAAAGCGGCGAACTGCTGTGATAGTAGCCAATCAATAAGTGACTTTTCCTATTTTCGGTATTACCGAAAGATACAAACTACGCACTCTGAAGAAATTTTCATGTGTTATTTAGTGTAAAACATGAAACTATTGAGTCGAAATATTGATGTTAACTACAATGTCCTAAATACGTGTTTTAGCCATCTTCCAGCATAACCATGCTACGTGGCAAATCATTCCTAGGACAAGTTTCTCGATAAGAGCGGGGAGATCGCTTTTTTATAATACAATCTTGGTGTTCTATTGGAATATGTAGCTAATGCATTACGCAAATAGTTTTTTCTAGGTTTCAGTGATGCATAGCACATAGAAACACTCTTCACAGATCATCGTTTCTAATTTTAGTGACGAATTGGATAGGCACTGAAGAACTGTTTGTGGTCAGTGGGAACATGGCAGAAATTGCTGGATGACTTCTAGTTCTTTCTAAGCCGATTAGACATGCCAGCATTTCATTTGCATAGTGACAGTGTTTTATACCGTGTTCTGTCATTGCTAAACTTAATAGTTCCCTGTGATATAAGTTTAAGAGGAAGGTAAAATAATGAGTAGGTACATTAGTCAATTAAGTATCAATCTATTTTTTATCACATTAGTTTTCTGAGGATAGGCTATTAAGCGTGGTTTTCCTATCAACTCAATCTTAGTGTAAATGCAGAATAATTTTGAGTTTTTCAGAGGCAAATTAACATCTCGAGACTTCATATATTATGGATAGATCATGTCTGAAGTATATTATTTTACAATATTTATACAGTAAGATGAAATATTATTAGCAAAAAAATACAACTTACGCTTTAGAAATAAGTAAGCCATTTCCTAAGCTATGAGGATATTTTGAGTGGAAGATATAGCGGCTTCCACTTAATCCAATCATGACCTTATGAGGCGTAAAATGTATTTAAATGCGATAAAAGAATATTTTTAGTGACAAGAAAGTATATCCGCAAAGAGAATCTGAAAAACTCGTATGGTTTAGTACAGAGCACATTTTTGGACGGGGCGTTTACCGTACTGTGACGAACAAGCGCGTCAGTGTCCATCTGCCTTAGAAATAAGCAAAGTATTCTGCATCTACGCAAATAGATGGAACAAGGCCATAAACTAGTCATGAAACTATTAAGTTAAAATACAATATGTTGTAACTAAACAATTTTTATATGTCAATAAAAATATTCAGCAACTCGCTTCGAAACAAAGAACAAATAAACAGAAATTTTGCGCTTTAAACACCAATCCATTTTATTCAGCTGATACATTTTGTCCTAATTTATTATTAGAGGTATTTCAGTATCAATACAAATAAAGTATTAACAATGGTGATTTCTATACCACATTACCAATCCAATTCACAGACAACAATGAATAATAATAGTTCTATTGGATGAAATGGATCTAATATTATATTTATTTACATTGAATTTAGTCGAACTCTTATAGTTTCAGTTAATATATTAAGAATAGTTCTTAAATTATTTGTTTCATCATTTCATAATTAAATATTGATATCATTCTGTCCCTATACGATAGTACCAATTGGAATAATGGAAAATTAAAGCTATCTATAAAACGAAAAGATACAACTAATTTTCAAGGTTTATTTTTAGTTCTATAAATATGAGTTATTCCGTTCTATGAAAAATGGCTGGCACGGTGTGGGGGGGTCAAACCACTTTGGGTTTGGTTTTGACGGTCGCATGTTATCATACCAGTAGGATATTTCATATATACTGGATGTAGAAGACATCGAGAAGTAAGTATCCCAACCAAGTAGGGCACCTATGTGGAGTAATTTTGAAATTTTACTAATTTGTACTTTTGCACCTGGCGTGTTTCCTAGATACAAACTTGTTTTTAATAAATTCCAAATAGTTGTTTTCCTATTTTGTAATACTTGTTTCTCTTTAAGGCTACCTGTCTCTGCATCTGCATATGTTGTCACAAGAAATGCGGACTGTGGAATAAACTCTAAATGTACATCGCTTGAATCCCCTTCATAGATGAAAACTCTTTTATGATTGCGAATGTGTTCCTAAAAAGAATCGTCTTCCTCAATTTAGAAAAACTAAGCTTGTAGAAGAGCGCATAATATCTATGCTTTTCGAGTGCAAAAAGTAGTTACTGTAAATAAAAGACAGTAAAGAGTAAGTAGGATAAAATTCATAAACCTTTCTCTAAAAGCAAGAATATTATGAACATACCATTGCAGAATACTCATGCGTAAGATTAGTTAACCCTAATCTGTCGATGTACAATTGATATGAAGTATTGTTATCATATCTGCAACTCTGAAATAAAAATAAAACGACTTAATGTAAAGCACACGTTTTTAGATTATATAAGAGTAATTTCCAATTATCTATATTAATTAGATATTAGCTATTGCTCATCATTTTCAATTGATAAATTATCACTATTATTATTTATAGGACAGAAATGTCAATAGTTCAGGCACAGGTAAGTGGTGACCATATGGCTCGATTCTGCCAACTTCTGAAAACTTATTCAGTCAATCGCTTACGAAAACAGTCGAGTTTGAGAGCTACGAATACTGATAAGCGTTAAATTGGTTGTAGTGGAGTAATAGTAAATAAATATTCTTGCTGACTACTGAACTTAAAACGGGAGAAATTGGTGCATCATCCAGACATTGGGAGAGCGCACGTGACAACTATTGCTTGTAATAGAGAACTCCCGATTGTAGACGAATGGATTCATTGGCTTAATATCTATCAAATTACATATAATCGCGTTCTAAATATAATAGTATAACTAACATACAATTTTACTCTCATGGTCGACGTTAAATAGTATTTCATGCATCACGATAGTTGATAACCAATCTTTAACGATGGATTGTTTAATTCATTAAATTCATTAAGTCAACTAAAAGATCTCCATTGGGATACATTTAAGGAAATTCGTGTACACATGCAACAAATAAAATTACGATATCATGATGAATGCCATTATTCCTAGGAAAAACTATTTAAAGAATTCCTTGCAAATATCCAGGAAATACTATTTCTACAAATAACTCAAAATGAGGTAGAGTAGACTAGAAATAAAATTATGAGAATAGCGATGAACTAATTAAAGTCAAGGATTTGCTCAAATAAATGTATAAAAATCAACATATCTCAAATATGATGTAGAAGACAAATAGTTGTTAAACGCTATGTATATACAAGCTGAATAAAAAGTACTATAGATTCTGTGATATTAAAAATGAGATAATTAACCTTTCGCATTTTATCTAGCCGAAAAAAGCTTTAAGAAATGAATTCTGCTGAACACGCTTTTGTTCAGTGTTCTAGCTACATAGGACATCACCTCTATTGTGCCTATACAAAATAGAACATAGTCGCTTATTGTTTCTGATCAACACAACAATGGATATAAATATTGTGCTGGAGAAAAGCGACGACCTCAGGAGTTTAAAAATGAGAGGCTACGAAATCACAACCAACGTTACCAATACCTCATTCAAAGATAAAACAGCCCAGCGAAGAGGATCAGTAAATCAATATAATAATATATTTGAATTTTCAACTCGACAAACTCGTGTGACAAATCAGGGAATGATTAAACAAAACACGCTGTTAAGAATAAACAGTAGCGTGGTCTGATAACCACGGAATAACCTGTCCCATCATATTACAACTCACTATGAACGAAGTATATTTCTTGGCTATTCATAGTTGGGGGTTTAGGTATTGTCTATCATGGAGAATATTTTTCCCTAGTAAGAGGCAGAAGAGGAGAAACATTTTCATATCATATTGTAAACAATTTAGGACAAACTCCGACAGGACACTTAAAATATATTGATCTACAAAGCCTATAGACACTAATACTTTTGAAACCACTTTTCTTTTGTTTGAGGATATGAAATAATTATACGACGGTAATCACGTCTTAACTAATCTTAAAGGGTTAAATGAGTATAAAGAATTTCGCTAATTATCTGAATAATGCTAAATTTTCAAATTCAGACAATAGAAAATGTATGATCTGTTTATTAGTAATAAGATAAAATTATTTTTAAAAGAAATTAATACAGAAATGCCCTAATAAGATTAAACTTACAGATATATTTCCTGCTTCATCATAGTTCACCCAAAAAGAATATGAATCCATTGCATAAATGGTTGCATAGGCATTAATCTGAATATATTCAATTTATAAGCAAGACTACCACATAAAGAGTCTCACCTGATGGACTAGACGTTTGTTTGTATTGTCTTGATACCAGAACGATGGGTACACTTGTGGGACCTAAATAAAATAAGATCTTTATGGGAAGTGAATAACAAAATAGTTAAAGAAGAGCATGACCAACTAGTTATTGACTCAAATACTTTATTATTATTATTATTATTATTATTATTATTATTACCAATATTAGTAATAAAATCTAAGGATTAAAAATACTTATATTATACTTTGCAATGATAAGAAAATCCCTTGGCCATATGTCTAATTACGTAAATGAATTGATAACGCTACGTGAAAACGAAAATAGGGTTGAAAAAACTTTTAAAAGGGATGAAAAACAAAATGAAAATTAGACATGGTAGTGAGTCTGTGATAAGCAATGTAAACTGAATAAACCCCAATTGATCCATTGACTGAATCGGGAAGTCGGTATCTGACTGAATACACTCCTTTGGATACGGAAAACTCATCCACAAAAATAGAAAAATTAACAGATGCGTTGCGCACATTAACAGGTCCGTTGTACGTTCCAGCTTCTCCTGAAAAAAACATCATTTTCCATATTAGTAATCAACAATGAATTTGTTAAAAATTCAAACTGTCATATGAAAATGAATCAATTGCAAAGTACATACCATTCTCAACAGACCATACGAGTGCTCCAGCACAGGCACCGATTACAACTAACGAAATTACTAGACGAACAGCGAATCCACGAAGCCTACGGAAAACATCCCATTTTGAAAATAGACAAAAGTATTAAATTACTACGAATCTGAGGAAAAAAAACTATCTCATATTTAAATATTAAATAGATACTTTTTCTCCAATAGAAGAAAAGTAAAGAAATAAAATTAATGGCTACCTTTCTGAACAGTTGGCAACCTCTATAGTCTCTGCGGAATGAATGCTCAAATTATCATCTTGCGGCTCCATATTCAAGCAGTCTGAGTAGGTGGGTCGATTGAATAAAATACGTGAATCTTGCAGTATATTTAAGCATTATTCTATATTTAGTAAGGTACAATGTTGTCCAACGAAGAGATCAAAGAGTTGTAAGAAACATCCAACCTGTGTAAGTCAATAACCACGTCGCCTGAAAGGAGTAAATTTCGGGGCTCCCTGGCGAGATAAGAGAATATGGTTGTAAAAGCATATTTACACTCTGTACTCCAGAGCACACTTATGTTCCTAATTCTTTCAAATCAAATTTAGGTAAGAACAAAATGGATCCACCACATTTAATTGGTCGTATTGTGTGCCATAAATTCAGTTTGACTTGGAATAATAAAAAGCGTATTTCGAATGGAAATAATTTTTACGATAAGGAAATACGAACTGAGTGATATTATAATCAGAGATGTATTGAATAAGCGTAATAATAGTTTATTCACTAATGAAAATCAAATTTATCTAACTGAAGAACAAAAAGGGTAATAATTTAAATGCACTAGAAGAGAATTTTCAAAGTAATAAATTGGAATTATTACCTAATTACAATAACTGTTAAATGAAATAGAAACCATAAACAGTAATTATTACCATCACAGGCAAGGATTTAACGAAATTATATAAAAAAACTAAAACAACTACCCTATTATTTCTTAAAAATAGCTTGACGATAAAATTGCAATTCTTGAATACTCTCCCTAATATCTTCCAGAGCACGATGACACCCAGCCTTCTTTGGAGCATTTTGATACTCTAACGGGTACCATCGTGATGATATCTGTATGAAGAGAAATATTCTCACGAAAATTTGATAGAAACTACAATGCATAAAAATGAAAAGACTGGATAAATAATAAATATAAAACTATTATTTTAATGAACCTCTTTGATTGTTGATACATCAATAATTCGATAATGCATATGAGCATCAAGTCTCGGCATATACTTTTGTATAAACATCCGATCTACATACACACTGTTTCCAGCCAAGGGACTTTTCCCCTTTTCAGTCTCACGCTCCAAAAATTCCAGTACCTATAGTTACAATTTAATGGGAATGTTAATTACTCCAGTCATATATTTTTATATGATTAAAATATGAGTATTATGCTAACATCCAAGCATTTAATCAAGCATCTAATAAAAGATCAGACCTGGTTTTCTGCATCTACCATGCTAACTTCGCTCGTTCGTATTCTTTCCATTAATCCATTTTCCTTAAACATACGATATGGCCATGATTCCATCTTCTCTAGAACAGATTCCGGTTGGTGAATTACAATGTCCGGTCCTTCCGCTACAACCTATATAGTTACATTATGACTTGACTGCTTCTCTCTATTGTAGTAGAAAAGTGGAAATAAGCGTCTAGATTTCCCAGATAATTAAATACCATCTATATACGAATTTTTCACATTGAGATCCTTATCGGTAACTATGACAGCAATCTCCACAAGGGTCTGCTTATTATGATCAAGACCAGTCATCTCACAATCAATCCATATCAAACGAGACGCTTTGTCAGATAAAGAACCACACATTTTACGGATTGACAACAGCCCACTCCTCAACATTAACCTTTAAAAATATCGTTATGTACATTTTATGATAAAAAAAATAATGAAAAAAATTAAGGTAGGAAAGAACCTTTAGAATCTTAATGTTACAATAAACACACGATTTATATAAATACTGCATATTTACAACCTATCACCAACATTTAAATAAACAGAGATCATGGATAACTGGAAAACCAGAAGACAGGAAAGAATGACTTAAATCAATAAGTGCAGTGATAGCGTTTAGTTAATAACTTCTTTCGTTGTACAATTAGTTATATTTTAACCTAGACAGTATTAAAAGCCGTTAAAAACCCCTAGTTTATCAGATGAGATATTACATAGTTAAATATTTTCCAAATCATAATAGATATAGACCGCACACTAATAAGAGCCTGTAGTTATAGGCATTCTGCCTGTCTCTAGTAGACTTTCGATCTGAGCTTTAGCTAGAGCTCGTGCATGTTCAGGAAGAGTGCGCAAATCAGACACAGCAGAAGCAGCAAAAGCGCTATCCCCATCCAATAGAACGTCCGCCCCTAAAAAATAAAACAGCAATTAAAATCATTAGTTGTATGGTTAACTTATATACACATACCTCCGCTACGTCCCTTATCTACGACCATATAGCCCAATGCTGAACTAAAAAAATTATCAAGTAATGTAAAATTTTAAATAACGTAGTAAAAAAAAGCATGCTACATTTGAACTAAAACCCAATATTTTATAATAAATAACAAAATCTTATTTGAAAAATTGCGAAAGTCGGTAATTTTGATATTTATCATATTATATAATAGGACTTAGTTTTTAAAAATTGAAAACTAACTCAGTTCGACCAAGCTCATCTAGGTCACCAAAGTCTGATAAATTATCACCTTCATGCTTCCTTTTAACATGTCTAGAATAAAACAAAATTAACATTAAATTTCTTTCTCAAAATAATAACAGCTAAAAGTGGATATAAACTAACACTTTAGAAAAGTAAAAAAATATTAGTTGATAAATCAGCACTTACGACGAAACTTACTGGGCTCGATCGTCAAGATATGGATCCATCCACTGCATGCTAGGATACAAATCCCATGAGCTCTCCTCTTGTATGCCATTATCACGCTGAAGACGTAAGCGTCTTTTTTCTCTAACATAGCGATCACGCAATTTTTTCCATTGCTTATATATCGAGTTCACATCACCTAAAAATGGTGAATTGAGCTAATAATATAATAAGCATTGTATAAGGTTCGCTAAGAGTTCTTATACAAATTTCAAGTGCAGCTAAATTAGCATATATGGCGTAGAATTTTGCTATACTAATGCAAATGTATTTTTTAAAGACTCCTGGGATCATATTTCAAGTGTTATTGGAATATCTATTCTGAACTGTTATTCAATGTCCAAAACTTTATACACAACCATCATCCACTTGCATGAGCAAGGAGAGAATGTTCCGATTACTAAAAAGCTGTATAACGAAAATGGCTGTTTACCAGACTGTAAAAAGACATCAGGAGTTTATTGCAGTAGAGGATCATTCTAGGAGTGAAAGATTTAATTACATGAACACTTCTCGTATTAGAAAAATGGTCAAGAAGAAAATCCTCTAAGATAACAAGAGATCGATGAGGAAGATAACTTCTGGCTTTTTAAACGTGAACATCAGAAGTCTCAGAAAGCATCCGTAAATGTAAGAAGTCATTTTCCGTCATGTCATGGTTTGGGCCGGAATAACTGCATCAGGTAAAACTCTGTTGGTATCCGTCGAGGAAAATGCCAAAATTAACACGAAATTTTATTGAAGGTATTGGTTCCTTAGGCTTCAAAACATTTCGGATCAGAGAACTGAGCATTTCAACAGAAATGAACATCAGCTGATGGAGTCAAAATAACTGCTGAGCTCTGCTGGTAGTAGTTTCCAGACTTTTGGCTATAAAATTCACCTTATTTGAATGAAAAATTAGCCGAGTAGAACATCCTACAACTATTTTGACCCTCTTAAAATGGAATTAGTTAAATCATGGGACGAAATAAGTGAAGAGGAGCTGAGACTCATCGTGGGTATATCTGAGATGTGACTGCAAAATGAGGTAATTTTGAACAACAATTGGACTAAATTATTGTTTGGTATCTTATGTATGTCTGGATAAACTTGCATTTCGAGATCTATCCTTATCATGAAATTATGCGACTTGACATCCGCATGAAATTTAGGCGCAGTCTGTATATATTCCAATAAAGAAATGTGAATATAATTAAAATTGTATTTTTGAATAATTTGATTAACACTAGGTGCTAACCTGGATAATTAAGATGAGCAATAACACTAGCCCATGCCTGGTTGCGGCAGTCGGAGTGTCTATATTTTGGATTACGGATGTCGAACAAACATGGCTGTGCACGTACTTCATCGATTAAATTTGAAGCAAATGAGGGATCAGTAATTATTACTTGCTGCAAAGTAGAAATCAAGGCCTTAACATATCCGAAAATTTAATTCACAATTTTTAGGACTTTAAATTGAAAAACAACTAACTACGTCTTGGCTCTCCTTTCTAGTTGGAGAACCAGCAGATGATCTGTCAATCATGTGAGGATCAAGAAAAGTAAGATGCTTGTAATACTGCCAGGTAGAGACGTCTCCCTGGTATTTCGCTTTCCTCTTCTCCTTGCCATACCTAAAACAAATAATTAATCTAAATTCATCAGTTATATAGTTATCCTATTTTGTAAAAATGATTAGTGTAATGATAGAAACATTTTTTGTCCAATAAACTTATTTGAAATCTATAAATAGAAGTGCATGTAAAAATATTAAATATGAAAATAATATTTGAACATACTTGTCTCGGAGCTGTTTCCATCTTGAATACAATGTTCGTGCATCACCGTCAAATTGAAGCACTTGAACAAGGCGATTCCAAACCTTAAGTTAGAAATTCACGCAAGCACCAAACAATAAAATCTGCATAATATTGCACTTCTTACCAGATTTTTTTTCTTACTTAAGAAAGCATAATAATACATCATCAAATCAGAAATGGTTATATTATTGTTCGACGCATTATAAAAATTAATCAGCACACCTTTATTTTATATTCAGCGCTCCTATATTGTCTATCAGTAGAATCAAATAGACATCTACTGTGTTTAACAGCTTCAATAAGTCGTAAATTAAAAGTAGGCTCCGCAAGTTCATCAGTCAGACGATAAGCGCCCGAACTTCTATAAAATAATTATTTATGCCTTAAAAATACATGTATAAGTAAAATTTTATGAGTAATTATTACGAGTCCGCCTAAATACATTTAATTAAAACATGTAAGATTAAAACAAAACTCACAACATATTAAAAATCGGCTTCAAGAGGATGAAAAATGCATAGAATACTTAACTCGAATATTAGTTACAAACCGGTGTCTTGTGATTTCTGTTATCGGTCCTGTACTGCAAAACACGTTTGCAACTAATAACTAAAAAAATAATCTCATTATATAGTCATAAGAATATACAAATTATCTAAGACAAGATACAGTATTTTTAGGTGAATGACTTATATATTAACGCAAAAATTACTGTGATTCCTTTTAAAAAATGTAACATAAAAATTGAATAAACTACGGGTAAAAAACATTGAGTTTTATTTCAGCATATTAAAGTATATAAATCTTGTATTTAAATTATTACTCTGGCAATTAATGGAAATTAAATTTATTACTTAATGCAGTGTCTAAGTATAGAAACAACAAAATTGGTATGATTATGAATTTATAACTATAATAGATTTAAACAATTGCTTTAAAATGATAAACTTGATAAAACTTATTTTATCAAATATATACGTTTTAAAAAGTTTGCTATGTAATTTTTAATTATTGTACTGAGACGTATAATTACTAGAAAAAACGAAACATAATAGAAAATACACCATGAATTTAAACATACGAGAGAGATACTATTTAAATAAATACGTGGATTAAGCATAATAATAAAAAACTCACGAAGTTTCACTGCCTCAATTATATCAGCTTATTACGAATAGGTTAGAGATTTTAGAATAATGCAAATATTCTTCGTAATTTCCTAAAATTATGTAAATATGTAACTAATCATCGATTAACATTAATTCTCATGGAATATAACTGGAAAATATTTCTAAACTACTATCCGAATGTATGAATTTTCTATAACCTTTTCCTCCGATTTCTTTAAAAACTATTTTAGTACAAAAACACTTAACTGATTAGTATATTCCTATCATTTAAAATACTGAATAATTGCGATTACTAATAGAAATTACCATTATACAATAACACTAACATGGTGCTGAAAAAGCATTCTTCTGATAGTTATTCAAATTTTAATCTATCATCACAATCCCAATTATCCATATTGTCATCAGCAGAAATTTCTCTATACCTTTTTCTATGTAAATAATTAACATAATTATCCCAGCAAAACATTACTTATTACACCTGACTAAAACAAGGCATTAAACAATGACAATAAAAAATACAGTATTAATATATAGTATTTTTAGACTTATCTAAAAAATGTCAAAAGAAAAATTAATAATGTATCTACACAATTTAAAACATTCTTTGCTTGGATTTATGATATCCAAAACATTAAATAAAATAGTATGTTAAGACAAATCTGCTCCAAACGCGTAATTGAATTTTATGCAATTATTCCATGTAAGACTCTTTACATATTAAATAACCCCTTAACAGCCAAATTATATTGTTTATTAACGAAAGAATGTATAGCAGTAATTAATGCTTGAGATTAGTTCCTTTGTATTATATCCCATTTAAAAAATTTTTCCATAATTTGTCCCTAAATGCAATGCCCAATAAATGGAATATTAATACTATTATAATGTAGCAGTGGCACTGTAGATATGTGGCACAAACCAATTTTAGAAAGTAGTCAATTCAGGTATAAATATGTAACACCCAGTTCAAAATGTCAAATTGTATTGTATTAACACTTTTATTAAAATATCTTACATCGGTCGAACGTCGTTTATTTGACATTAATAGTGATAATGATGATACGTATTATATCATAAATCAATCATCTGGGATCAGTATCACATGGTGGAAGAATTAATTTGGCTCATTGACCCATTATAGACAATTTAAAAAAGAAAATTGATGGAGGGGACGCTGTGGATTTTAGTGTAGTCCTAATTGGTTTAACGGAATTCTTATTACGTTAAATTATTCACAAACGTCATTTGTACAAATCTCATTTTACTTTAAAAGGATATTAGTGGTATAAAGTTTGTCTCTTCCTCTCATAATTTACTATTAATCAACTGGAACGATAGTGGAGGAGACAACTATAACCAATTGGATATATTTTTGTTTAATAAAGCTGCTCAGAAAGCTCAGTGAATCACGGGACCAGATATGACGGGAAGACTAGGCGGGGCTTTGGTTGACTCAGAAAGGCTAGAATGAGGGCAATGTGGTAATACTGGAGAGGTGGGCACTTGGTAAGCAGAACACTGGAGATTATTTACCGGATTAAAGAACTTGCTGCTGTGGCGGCTTTGAACGATACCTGTATAAATAGTATAAAGATATATTTAATATTCAAATAAGGGTTTTTTTTCTATAATAGAATTGTAGTCTAAACAGTGGCTCAGGTTTTTTCAATTTTATTAAAACGATTTAATAAGGCAATTTTATATTTTCGATATACTCTAAAAAAAGTAATAGAGCAATAAATAAGATAGAATTGGCATAAATAGTATTTGCTCAAATGTACATGCTAAATATAATTTGTTAGAAATATGCCTATGCACTGAATGGCCTTGAAAATTATTTTATGGATATATAATGCTGTATCATTCATTTATAATATTCACTGCGATTGATGGTTGACCTCAGGTGTGCGCTATTTCAAAAGCTACATTATTCACTTTTGAGATTTAAAGCTTCTAAGTTTTTTGTATTATTCTTAAAAAAGGTCTACTTAAATAAAGGACATTATGGTCTAAGTATTCTCGATGATTTTTTATGAAAACAAAGTTTTCAATTAAATTTACGTACGCTGTTGAACGAATAACAATTTTATGATAATTTTATTCATGTATTCAGGCAGTATTCATACTTATGCCTGAGCATGTAAAAACATTCAAAACAACTGCCAGAGACGACGATTAGTTAAAATTGAGGAAGAATATTTGAGAATAATTTCATCCAAATATTATGTCCAATTAACATACCTGTAGTGTTCGACTGCCTATTTGTGTTCCATTGAGTGCAGCTATGGCATTGCATGCATCTGCATAATTCATCATTGTTACGAAAGCATATCCTTTGCACTTTGATGTGGCGAAGTCACGAATAACCTGTGGACAAGTATGGATATGGGCGATATTTAGTGTAAGGAAATGACCAAACTACTATTAGAATATTTATTGCATAACCACCAACTTTAATACTTAATACTGCACCGAATGGTCCAAATAATTGCCAAAGTAAGCTGTCCTCGGTTTCCGGTCCTAAATTGTAGACAAACATACAGTACCCGGCTGCTTCAGGAGCTGTTGTTGCGGGATTACCCGCAGCCAATGCAGCCAATTGAACCGCTGTCGGAGTGGTTGCTGCAGTTGCAGCACCTACAATCATTTTCGAAATCATATAAAGTAAAATGCCGTAATCCCTCATATGTAAAAATTACAAACTAGTTTGTTTACATTACATTTTTCTTTACATCTATACGCTTATTTATCAAACGTCTTTCGTACTGTTAATGGCTAATTTCTATCATTAAATACGTCTATGCTAAGGGAAGTAATTAATATGTGGCTTAATGGATGGTAAATAATTATATGGCATGCAACATTAATTATGCAATAGATTAGTCTAAAGTGCACCTTTTGAAGAATCTTTAAATATTTTCACCCTTTTGCTTTCCATTATTTGTGTGATGTCTACATTTCATGTGTCTTATCATGCTCTAGCGGCAAAGATTTGGCCAATCCGCCTAATTGACTCCATTTGAATCAAGACAAACATCCGGCCGCGATCGATGTATTATAGAAGTGGATCGATTGTTATTGGCATTTGTGCTACTATTAGTATGACTAAGAATGATGCTGCGATAAATAGCATTTTTACAATGAAGGGAAATGCCGAAAATGAAATGTGATATATCTTGTATTGTATGTACGATACCAATTGTCACTATTTTTGACGTACCAGTAAATGCTCCAATTTGGCTCATCTGCAAGAGTGCGCTAGTAGTAAAATAATCGGCCGTCGCCTGCACTGCTGCAGTTGGAGCAGTAGATACTGCAGCTAGTGGAGAGTACCTAAAGATTCTCATTCTTTCCAAACGTTTCCCCTTCTTATTAGATTTTAAGAACAAACATTTGACTATATCTACCGGTACTTGGCCGCCAGTGGAGCGTGATGTATTGGTCCTATGGTAGCAGTCCGTAATGGGGCTGCTGCACCTAGAAGAGTGAGTGGCATGAGGTTAGAAGCGGCAACCTGCTGCACGGCTTCTAACTAAAATATACAACTAGTATGTTGCTAAAAAAATGTACAAGTATCCGGATATTTTGTCAGTAGTAAATAATATAACATAATCTTCTAACTTCTTGCAGTACACTCTTCGCTGTATTGCTGGCAGGGTTATTGGCAAATTTGACTGTTATTTGGTCGCCACAACCAGGTGGAATTGAACCATTCAGAGTTTGGATTGCCATTTCTGCCTCTTCCTTCTTATCGAAACGAACAAAACCCACTCCTTTTGACAAACCTGAATAGAAATCCATAGAAATCCATCAAAAGCTATAGTATACTAAACTAAGCGAGCAATTATATGAATATGTATAGTACTGCATGTAAACACTACTACCATATTATTAAGTCAATATAACATTTGCTTTCACAAATGGTTTTTTAACCGACATTTTATGGTCGTTTTAAACCATTTCTAGAAACCCCATGGGTGCGACCGATTTATTCGTTGTAATAATGGAGAGAACGGCGTTCGCCTTAAATTCATTACGAAAGAAAAGTAACCTAATATTGATAAATGAAGTTCTACGTAGTACTTGATTCTAATATTTCATCAACTAATAATCCTTTACTTTCGAGTATTTTTCGGTAAGTACTTTGCAAAACATGTCAGTTTATTTTGATATATTTATACATTCAAAACACTGAATAAATCAATACTATCATCAGGGTCCCCTATTGAGTTAGTCAGTTGTTTTTCATGAGGTTTTCATAGAAATAGGTTATTCTCATGGGTAGCGATAAAAGGACAACAACTCGGTGGATTCTATTGACTTTGTGCTAGTGAATGCCAAATTAAGGAGTCCCTAGTGGCAGAGATATAGGAGAAAGTAATAGTAAATATAAAGTCCATTTTAGTTTATTAATGGATACTTAAGCAATAGGTCGACAAGCGATAAATAGTAATCTGGAGATGAAAATGCCAATTATTTCTACAATCCTACTTAGCTAGACCCTAGTGAATAGAAAGATTAGTAGCTCAAAGCAGAATAGAATAACCTTTCATTGCTTACCAGTGATATTATCGGACAGAATCCTTGAAGTAATAATCTGTCCATATGGTCGAAAAATGGCTTCCAACTCATTGAGAGTCATTGATTTTGGAATACCAGATACATACAGATTTGAACCTTTTATACTATCGTTACTTGGTCGAGCATAAGATACCTGAAAAGGTAGTAATCGCTGACTGATGTGCTCAAGGTATTGAACATAACACCACACTTCGTTAAAAAAAGCTATGTGAGGAATCAGTTATGCACAAAACAAATAGTTTTCCACTGTTATTTCTATCGTATTATAACAAAACCCATTAGATATACATTTACAACGAGCAAATATTGCTAAGCAAAATCTACGAACGTGTGGAAATAGAGAACGCAATAACACTTAGCACTATTCTATACCCCACTGATGACCACAGCTTCCTTCTTGCATGCTTCCCCAGAGCAGCTAGCCACCAGTCCACTGGTGTTATTTTGTTTTCCGGAAGGAAGGCGCATTGATTCTGTCAGTCTAATGGTTTCATGCTCAAATGGCTGCGAGACTCTTATTCAAGCAGAAGGGCTCTCTCCTATTGAATTATACTGCACGCTATTCTAGTAGATGATATCGGTGATGAATTGCGTTTATAGTATTCGTTTTAATTTTTACCGAATTTAGAATTGATTACCTAGTTCTCAATAGATATTTTGAAGATGTACAGTTATGAATGATAGCCAATCAATGTGTTGGTTCAGAGTTATGGATAATAATATGTTATTAGTTTTCTCTTCTAATTCGGGATTCTATTAGTGTTGTATTACCAACAAGATACGGTAGGCATCGCACAATGTAATCCTATACTATGCAAATATGTAGCATTGTGCCTCGATATATAGGTGGTTCTCGTTCACTCCCGTTTAACATGACACGTATTAAGTTTACATCTAGTCTCATTCCCTGGTGATTAAAAATGTCTTTTACTGTATAACCCAAAATGTGATTGAATTAGTATAGACACCTCAATGGATTTTTTAGTGTTACGTTAAAATAAATAAATAGATAAATAAATAAGTGCATAGAATAGTATGGATAGTGTGAGAGACACAATGCTTCATAAAAGAAATAATAGTTTGCACGCTGCTGAACTACAGTATGCGTCGACTGCTCATATTGCTGGACTGGTGACAATTCACAGGCTAATATAATAGAAAGAAAGTGGTTGGCAACTCAACAACATAGTATATTGATTGGTCATGCGTCCAGCAGAACTATACTGACAGGTGTGTAACGAAACGCGCGATGCGCGTGAAAATAGTGTGGGGTAGAAGGAACGCAGAACATCTTCAACATAGTTTACAGCTGAAGGGACTAGGGCGCACTCAGTTCGGAAACATGGAAAATAAACAACCGCGTCTGCGCCTCAATGGCAGAAGTGGTCACTTGTCGACGGTCTGACCTTGATTGTTTTGTTCTGGAGTCGTAGGCCGTTGAACGACGAAACGGCTTTGAGTGCGTCCTCTTCGCGACAATAGTTAACAAAACCATAACCAAGACTCTGGCCTGCAACCAGAAACACAATGAACGAAGGCGCTAGAAGATGGACTGGCGGTCAGAAAAAAAATAGCAAAAATAAATATAATCTCTCAGTAATAAGATTAATTGAGTGGTTTTAACCGCCAGTCCTTCTAGGAAAATACGTTAGTGCAACTGAGACACTCGAAAGAAAAATAAACCAACTAGTAGAACACCATTATTCGCGATTTACTTCGATTCGATCGATGTAGATCAAAAGAACGAAAGCAAAGGACGCGAACAGAGAAAGAACCGAAGTAACTACGAGCAAACGAAAGCAAATGGAAAACTATGAGTTGACAGACAAAATCACAGCTCGGAATGAGTGTGCCACAGAGGGCTAAGATAGCCGGTTGGTGCCAAGCCTATGCTGTGACCAAATCGACAGTGGGTATGATCAGGGTTGACATTTAGGTTTTAACAAAATATATATACAATTTAATAATTTAAAAAATAAATAGAATTCAGCCACTTGATTTCGATTGGATCCCAGCAATGTGCCTGCTAGATGGTTCCCCACCTGTCATCTTATCCCGTACGAGTTTACATGATTCAATTTCTCCAACGCTGGAAAAGAGTGAGCGAACTTCCTCCTGGCTCATTCCTTGGGGTAGATAATTGATTATCAGATTAGTTTTTGATTCACCAATATCAACATTTGGAGCTGTACAATATCGTTGTGTAGGAACATAATTCTGAAAATAGCCTGTTTTGTTCTTATTCTACCAGCAATCATTTACTATTTCCGCACTCTTTAAATGAGTATTAAATAGTCTCGAGAGGCCCCCATCAAACGTCCTAAAACAATTTATAATTCTATCAGAGAAGCGGACAACAGCATAAAATCAGTTCTCGATTTTTTCCATTATATTAATCAGTTTAAGAACCATAAAAATAACAATACTAACCTGAGTTGTAGTATTGTTGTTTGATAAGGCGTGATTGAGAACTTGAGCATCCATGCCGCGTGGATCTGAAGCACGGACGAGAATGAATGGAGAGCTGTGTAGGGACTATATTAAACGAGGAGAGAGCAGACGCTAGCAGAGGGGTGGTTCTGATGGAAAACAGCGCGCGGATGAGGGAGGCAAAGACATTATTGGAGGCGGAGCGTAACGAGGTAGTACTCATTTCGGGGAGAGAATGAAGAATCAATGGGCGGTACTTGCATGGATATCATGGATAGCATATGGCAGGTTGGCAGAATTAGAGATGAATTAAGCATAGACGTAGAGGAACAGGTGAATACACATCGGAGACAATAGATGGCCTCCACGGCACGAGCCCAGTTCATCAACAGTTAGATGAAGTTGAAATAGCACATAAAAGACAGAGAGACAGAGATAATAGACCGTAATCAGGTGTCGGCACACGCAATTACGGTAAAATGGGAATGGGAGAGGGAACAGGTTCGGTTACCGGTTCACCTAATTAAATAGGGACCGATAGTGATCCAACAAAAGAATTGAAAACAAAAATTATCAAGGGGATAAACATCTTTGGCAAATATCTCTACTGCTATAGATAAAATCTGATTCTATAGATGGAGACAATTAAATGAGGGAGAATTCGAACAATAACATATCGTGAAACGAAATAACAGGAGCAGCATGTTTAAAAGCCTGGTAGAGAAAACAAGGCAGAGCCACGGTCTAGGTTATGTCACAGCTGTCTGCCCATTTGTCACAATTCGTGCAATCCTACTATTCTCATCGAAAACAATATAAACAATGCTCAAGAATTAAAAGAAGGAAAGGTGGAAAGAAGAATTTGTAATGGTGAAAAAATTATAGAAATAATATATATAAATTGGTAAGTTATCTACTAAGACACTTTAATTAATATAAAAGAGATAGAACGAAAAGCAGAATCTAGAAAAAATAGTGGCAAGAAATAAAAATTTAGAAAATGTAGCTATGTTAAAAGTTGATATTGAAAAAAGAAAAAAAGAGATATTAAATCTAGAATAAAATATTTAGGGATAATTGAATTTACGTGTTTTTAAGATAAAGTTTTACTTGAAGCTGGCAATAATGTATAGCATTTTCAGCGTACCTCATATGGCGAACATAATTAGCAACGACTAATAATGTCGTAATGTCAGTGTTAATTAAATTTTACATGATATAAATAACATATAAGACAGTTCTGAATAGCTTTCGCGTATTTTTATAAGCCTAATATATAGTAGGCTTAAGTAATTCTTTTATTGGTACTGTTAATTCGTAAGTTAGTTTAATATTATGTTATAACATAGTTTATAGTGAAGCACATAAGATAAATGAAATTGGTTACCGATAATTAATGTTTTCTCAAGGAGAAACTTGAACAGCAGCATTTCTTAAACACTTAAGAGAAGTCAAATCACGCACCAAAATCGAAAGGAAAAGAATGAAACATGTCGCTTTTTGTTGATTAGAAGTGATATATGAAATTAAATAGAAAACTACATTGCTGTTAAACAATTATATCTATGAAACTTCAACTATTCAATACAAATCTTGGATAAAAACGTTGTGCTGCCTTCGGCTAATGAATAATCAACAAGTAAAATTATGGAACTAGAAGTGGGTATTAAAGCATAATATATTATATATCATATCCACGACTACTGGATCTAATATGTTATAGATAAGCTAAAAATACACTATTAACCATATGTAAATTCTAAGCACTAGATTCATCCTAAGATCTACTATTGGGTGATGAAAAATAGTATAAGTTTATAGATATAGTTCTCTACATAGTTAAGCAGCTCTTTATATAGGGAATATAAGATCAAATTAATTGTTCACATTATGTTTACTAATATTGTTCACTTTCAATAATGGATAAGCTATTATCATTATAGATAAAAACATGTGCGTACAGTGTTCAGACATGTGGTAGAAGTGTGCGAAACACAATAGATGACAGTTAAACAACGGTCGGTATAGATAAATGTAATACGGAAACTTCTGTACTTTTCATCGTGAAAAAACGATGGCTTTTAATTATCTATTCAGTTAGAAGCGTCATTGCTTATGCTTGAATAAAACATGTAAATCTCTAGCGCCCTGTGCGTAGTGTAAAGACAAAAGAGTAATGTGAAAAAAAGGATATAGCAAGTTTATAACAGATAACTTATTTCCTACAAGAAACAATATTAGTCTGTACAAGAAATCACGCACTTAACACAGATTCATTTAAAACTATAATGTTATAAAAATAATCACGAATTTGGTCGCAAATGAACACCACCTTTAATTTCTTAATCTTATGAGATTTATAGTTTATATAACAGTTATAAAACTATCTTTAGAGGTATTAGTTAGAAAAAATTAATCCTCATTACGAATACTACTTCATAAACAATGAAGTGAATTAATGTTGGTTGGGTGAAAACGAAAAACCAATCTACTTTAAAGAACTTCAGATTACAGATGCTTTTTAAACACTGAGATTGTAGAAAGCATTTGTAATTTCAATAAAAACTATGTTTGATATTATTGCAATAAGTTGATTTTTGCTTCGGGATATTGCATGCATATATATGTATATATGAACGCTCCAATCTGAGTGAGGCGAACGGCTGGATCCCTATGAGAAATGTAAGGAAAGATGAAAATTTAACAATTAAAGAATGGTATTTATAGAGAACCTAAATATATATATATATATATATGATGAGGTAGAAGGCCGCTACTAAGGAATTTCAATCGTGTAGTAGGCAAAGCGCATATTAGACTATCTAGACATTTATAAATGTCGATGGCGAGAGAATTTGAACTGAAAACACGGCTGGACTGGTTACGGGAGAGGACAAGTAGTGAAAGTGGAACAAGAGTGAACGAAATAATATAGTTGAACAGGAGATAATGTAAAATACAGAGAAACGTTAAAATTAGAATTAAACAATGCAGATTTCGAGAAATGAATTATAGCAACATCTTAACTTTGTTATTTAAATGAATCGTTAATAGCTAACTAGTAACGTAACTTGGTATTATCGAATTCACTATAAAACCTGTTTCATTCGCTATGGCAATGCGTGATTCTTTACATAGGGAGATATGGTGGACGGTATTGTCTGCTGCGTAGCATCAAAATACAGATATACAATGGAACAGATTTCTGGTTTTACAAAACGAATAATAAATAAGAGAAAATGCTAATGAAATACATACCACCAAATCGTAATTTTTCTCCTTAATATCCTATTGGGCTTTTACTGTTTAAGTAGCTCCGATGTAGAAATCCTTGCAATTGTGTATTACAAATTTATATAGCCAGGTGTAACAAATCAAGATCTCTAGATTACAGATCCATTATGATTGGTGTTGTCTCGTTAAGGCTAATTCATTTCTATGTGCAAGGGAAATAACCTCACAATTTTGTACTCTTACCTTATGACAGCTGACACCCGGATTAAGTACTTATACATCCTATCCTGCAGTCCTTTTCGTGATTTAATTTTAATTGAATTAAATATTTTTTTAAAGTTAGAACTCCAATCTCTTTCCATAGAAATACTCAAGAAAAATGAAAATCATTTCATTATATTTTCTTGTCAAGAATGCGTTATAAACTTTGATAAGTACTATTTTATTAATTAAAGAAACATAACTACGAACATTATCAGTAGCGTACCACTTAAGCAGTATTTTTTACTGCACATTAACAAAATACTGCAGCATGGATTACAGCATTTATTGTTCATCTAGAAGAAGTGCTTGTTGCTAGCGTACAACTGCTGGTCTGATCCCACAGAAACTGCACCAGTTTGTTCACGAAAAAAAAGACGAGCTCCGCGTTTAAGTCCATGTGGTCGAAGATAGTCCCAGGCATTATGCCAGTTGACGAAGGATGGTGTGTACGGTAGGAAGGAGACTGCTAGTCCTGTCGGAAATATGGTTAGTCAAGACAGTAAGAGTATAATATAAATTATACCTATATTAAAAAAAAACATTTGTTTGTTCCCAACCTGAACCCGCAACTGCCATTACAGTACTGACAACAGCGTATGGATATCCAAATGAATTGGTGACAAACGGTATAGCAGTGTTGATGAATTTACGAACCTCTTCAACATCCTAAAAATTAACATGGAAAATATCCAAAATTTATAAATAATGGGAACTGACCTTCTTGCCCTTATCATCATTGTTCTCGTACATTCCTGATTTTACAAGCATTCTATCAGCAGCATAGGTTAATGTGTGGACACCCCAGATCACAATTAATTCCCCAATTATCTGAGGCACCAGACCACTGAAACAAAATGACAAAAAACTGACATAAATAAAAATAACATATCTGATGAGCTAGCACATACCTAAAAAGTCCGCCGACTCCCTCCTCGACACCAATCACGCGTAAACTAGCAAGCACATTTGCGTACTTAGTTTCATTTCCGATCAGCTGTGCTATTTGTCGTACCATCACAACTTTAAAAAGAGAAATAATATTATCCAGCTTAAAATATTTAACAGAAATTAAAACGAGGAAAATCCACTTTATTGAGTTCTGAAAGTATATCATAAATAAACCTTGTTAAGTAACACAGAATAATACCATGTGACAAATTTTTGTAGATCAGGAAAAGTCTAGTACTTTCAGATAATGCAGCATTTATATTTAATACTAACCAGTAAGAGGTCTAGCCGCAGTCACTGCAACAATACGGACAGCGGAATCTCTAATAGCAGAGCGCATATGACGTTTAAATGATTGATGCTCAGTTAAATTCTGTAATGTCATTAACTAAAAGTTACTTTATACATATAATTCCGTTACAAAAGACAAATTTCTTTCAACACCCACTTTCTCTTCCGCATTGATATTTTCAGGAGCACCTCCAACAGTTGGGTAGTACTTGTCGATGTACTACATACATTTAATCAACGTTAGTTTATTAAAGTTCAACAAAAGTTTATGAAAGTATAACAAATTAATTAAAACCTTAGAAGTATGATAGGAAGTGACTCCTTGGACTATCAGAGAGAAAATAGCTGAATCAAGTCCAGTAAACAGTACTCCCATGTCGTGTAGATTAGCGAGCTGTCTTGCTAAAAAATGATTAATTTATACTTTTCCTAATAAATCACCGAATAAGAATTGATACCATAGCTGAAGACATTAGGCAAAAAGTAGGCATTGCGACCAGCGACTATAAGAGTTTTTCCGGTTGATAGAGGGAACGGTTCGTGTCCCAACTGAATCAAAGTCTTCACACATGTCAATGGATAAACCGCTGAAGTCAGCAAAGCTTTTGCTGCAAGACCTTTAGCGAATGCCTCCTAAATGTAAAAATAAATGAATTATGTTTGCATACTCTTGATGCTACATTCAATTATAGATAATTTTAAAATATTCAAAATGCACCTCCTCCTCGTTCATTCCTAGAAATTGTCCATGATTAGCATTGTCAGCAGCCATTATACAGGTGTCAAAAAGAAAAAAAATGATAGGGGGGACCCAAGAAATATTTCAAATTATCTCGCAAATATAAGGATTGGATGTAACCTAATCGACACAATAATTGACAATTAAAATTCATTTAAGATGAATAAAACAGTATTTAAAAATATATATTACAAATCAGTAAATGATTGACTAAAGAGTATCTTATGTATGGAAATAAATACAATAATAAACAAAAAGTGATGCTAATTTTTTTCCAGGTCAACTTAATTTCTTAACACATTAGCAAGAATTTTCCTAAACTCTTTGTCTACTTGATAAAAATCTGCCGAAGGTATATGGGGTATTGGAATGGTGAGGGGTTCGCATGATGAAAACAGAATTACGAAGTCGCCATCACCACAAATCTTTGTCATACCAAACTACAAAAAAAAATTTTAAAAGAAGAAATATTCTTGGAAACGAAATATTAAAAACATTATTTCTTTTCGTACTTCGTTCTGAAACTCATCCTTGGTTAAGCACTCTTCAATGAATACTCGACCCATTATACTGCCTGGCGAATAATCTATAACACCATTCGGAGATGAATGTCCTGAAATAAATAAGTCATAATAACCCACACCTCCATATATAAATATAAAAATAATACATAAGAATTTTCTAAATACCATGCATTTCATAAAATAATAATAATAGTGATTTATACTTAATCTACCTGTACAATATGTATCGATGAAATTTGTAATCTCATCTCTACTGGCGGCTCGAACTGAAGAGCTAATAAATACAGGACCTTTCAACATCAGATCATCTTTCCAACAAATGTACCTGAACTGGATACAATAAAATTAATATACTAGATATGTTTTGTTAAGATTTTAACCTACTTCACATTGCCATGTACTACATGGGCAGCAGCAGGTTGTGGAATAGTTAGTGCATAACCCTTCCTCTCAACTTCCAGCTGCATTATTTCACTATTGAGCAATGAAATATTGTCCAACTCCACAAATTGCTCAACATTTGAAGGAAAGCATTTACCATAAGTCTGGTCGTACTATAACGAAAACCATAAAAAATATTATTTGCAATAAAGCACTTATAACAGTAGCTAAACGGTTAAAAAGACTGAAAGCGATCACGCTATTTTACTCAACCTTGGGTATGAACTCTTTCGATATCCACTTAGATTCATCAGCAGAATTATGTGCTGCATCCGCTGTTTTCCTACGATTTTCAGATTTATTCAATATTCCTTGAATAACTGGATCATTTGAAGGATCTGTGTCATATAGATTCGTCTTCTAAAAATAGAAATTATTAAGTAATATTATAATCTTACTGAAGTTATCCTAACAAATTACACCCATCAGTGAAAATAAATAATTATAAAAAAAACCTCAGTAGTAACGCTAATATTAGATAAATTTAAACTGATAAAAACTGCTTTCTTTCGTTGTTCACGAATATTCTTAAGTTCTTCACGGCGATGAATGATCGCTTCACGTTCCTAAACATAGGTAAAAAAGAATAAAGCACAATTTCTATCTATATTTACTATATTCCTTCTTAAATTTTACATAATTATAGTAATACTTACTTCAGATGTAAGAAATGGATTATTCTCAACTGATGAGTAATCACACTCCAAATCATTAACTTTCGTCTGACGTTCACTATAACACGAATACGTAGGACATCAAAGACTTTAAACCAACAATTGTTTAAACTAACGAATCAGCATCAGCAGCGAGTAATTTATTTCTGAAAACAGTAGCCCTTTCCAGATCGCCACCTATTGAAGATAATGACACTGCACTACTCCCATCGGATCCACCAGCTTTTCCCATTAGTTGATTGTATAATTCTACACTTTTACGTGACCCACGATCCAAAACCTTGAAAACCAATATGTAAAAATTCATGAATAACTACCCACTTAAGTATTTATGCCAAATTACAATAGTAAGCCAATCTATAGCTTAAGCTTTATCTCAAATAATTAGTTAGATGACTTTCAAATAAAACAAAATAATCTCGCCTCCTGTTCCTCCTTAGTGCAAACTAAAGTTCCACAAAAAAAACATGGTCCGCTGCCTTCTTGCATGCATACGATTTTCCCACACCCCATACAGTTGCGCACTAAACTATGGATTCGAGCTTGACATCGGCAGACATGCCGGCCTGATGTAGAGTATGGTATACAAAAAAATACATCCATCAAAACACCTACGACATTGAATGACATAAGATTAAGAGTAAACTAACCAGGTCTTAACTGATCTCCGATTGCTGTGTCTATTTTGGCAGCCAAGTGATTCCTTTGATTGGCGATACCACCATACTGTCCTTTAGCATTTCGCTGTTGTTGATTAGTTCGTACTCTTCCACGTGCCATATCGCTATTTAAAAATTAAACAATATTAATACAGGACACGAAGATGATCAAAGTATCATAAATTACATCTATGTAATGACATTAGATACCCACAAAATATGTAAAGTTAAATTCTACTCCTGCAATAAATGTTTTTAAAAAATTGGATTATAATTGTTATTTAACGTTCACGGCTAATATAAAATAACGGCGTACATCCACCCATTATTAAAATCGCATGAGTATAAATACATTCCTCTATTACTGGAAAGAAAATAAGATTGAAGCATATAATGCGGTACGGAAGTTGATATTTTTAAACAGATCCATTACATTGAAGGTATAAATGTGAATGACGTGAATATATTCTGACACAATTATTATAATACATTGAATATAGAATAAATTACAAAATTTGTAATTAGAGAAATAGTAATTTAATCTTGTTGTAAAACGCTAAAAGTATGTGTTCTCTCCAATTCTTCTGTTAGCTCCCGGCGAGATTCCAACTGGAGTGTGACAGCTGATAAAAATGCCGGTATCGACTGTCTTTCTCCTATGTATCTGCAATAATTAAGCAATAGGAATATATTAATTTCAATATGTAACTATTCAACAAAATTACTCGATATGTAACTGACCTTCTCATTTCGTTTTCCCATGGCTGTTCTTGAGACGGAGAGTTATGACCAACATCAAGAAGATCAACACGACCACTATCAGAATAGTACTGGAAATTAAACGCAATCTGAGATATTCTTATAAAGTATGAATAAATTTACCTTGAAGACAAATTGCTTTTCGGTTTCGTCATAAATGCTGTTCACACAACAGATGCCCTCTTCTACATCCTTTAATTTTATTTGGTATCCCGTAAGGCTTGTGGTGATTTCTCTAAACATTTTAAACTAAAGAAAACAGTATACATCAATACAGTTCATATTTTTTTTCCTTTTATGCTTTTTGGTGAACCAAAATAAGAAAAACCGCAACTTTTTAAAGACCTACTATAACTCTTACTTTTCTATTAAGGTTATTTATGCGAAATTAAAGAGGGAAATACATTTGACGTTGCAGATATATATTTATGTAACATCAGATTTAATGCCATATTGATTTCAGTTTAATTTTAGAATTTAAATCAGAATATCAAACCTGTATTTCTTAGCAATTTCAGACTGCATTCGAACAGCTAAATCTTTCTCCTTCTGGCTCTTTTTCAATTGATTTTCTAAAGCGTCAATCCGTTCATTTTTTGACCGCTTTGCCCCATGTGGGTCTTCTGATTCATTTTCTTCCTGAAAAATATGGTAAATACTAGTCATATGATGTTACCTAGAATACTAATAACTTACCGCCTTCCTCTTTCTGATTTCGTGTTTATCCTCTTCCTCTCGTAATTTGTCCATAGCTTCTTGCAATGGATTCATTTGCATGTGGAAAATTTTGGTATTTTCACCAGCATCAGTGCCTTCTTTATCTTGGGACGCTACTTTCAACTGCGATTCCAAACTTTTGATATTCACATTTGCCTAAAAAAAACGCTTTACACGGCTCAGGACTATATATAATCAGATATGATACTCACCCTGCTCAAATCCTCACTAAGTTGACAAATATCATGCTTAAGCGAAGTAATAGTTTCCATAGCACTTTTTAACAAAGCACTTTTTTCATCAATATCTCTAAATAAAAGATTTCTAATATAATAAAATCAATAATAAGAGTAAACTAATAATTGATTTGTATATGTAAGTAAATAGAGGGACAGGAAAATTCTAATATTATGAAATTTTTCATATAATTAAAGTGAAGACCTTTGGAGATTATTACGCCGATATTTATAAGAGCCTAAACAAGCCGAGGACGTGAAATAAATCGACTATCAATAATTTATTTAACTCCATGCAATATGTGATCATTCCAATAACATAAGACCACTGTCATATGTCAAATTTTATAATTGAATTGTAAGTGTGAAAGCTATTTCTATATAGGCATATATATAATAGAAAACACTAGAAGAACAATACCTACCGAGAAAGTGATTCTTTAGAAGATTTTTCATCTGATAATGTTTCTTCAAGATCTGCATTGTCTCGATTTCTTAAAAAATAATTAAATTATAAAGAAAATGGTTATAAAAATTAAATAGACATATAAATAAAAGCTCACAAGTAATCAACGCGTTTGGAAAGATTATCCCGATCTTTTGTCAGGACTTCCAATTCTTTTTCTTGCTGCCTAGTCCTTCAAAAGATAGCTTATTTTAGTACAGAGATTATACGTTTCGTCTGATTTACCTCAATGTAAGTTCTTGTACTCTTTTAATAAATTCTGCAGCTCTTTCTTCTGAAGATCCCTCAATTGAATCAAATATTTTATTGGCACAAGCAGATCGAAGAGATTCCAGTTCCGCCTTTTGTAAAATAGATAATTGCTAACATTATCGCACTGCATTACCAATGAATATACACATGTATTATTCCCAGAGCATATTAAACAAGTAAGCTCACCATGATTCGTTCCATATTATTCTCTAAAATTTTATTTTTTTGCTCCAGATCCTGTTTCTGTTCTTCTAGAAGAATAGATTTTTGAGCACAATTTCTAAAATTAATTAAATAGAAGTAAAATCATAATCAGTCAGTTATGTAAAACTATTAGTACTCAAAACCACTTTTAATTTTAAACTAAACTTAGAACGTTTACTCTATCCTTCAGCAGGCTATTCTCCAAATCCATTCGTTCAATTTTCTCATCCTTTATGTAGTCTATAGATGTATTTGCTAACGTACTATTCATTATAGAAGTAAAAGATGACTCAGCTTGACCTAAAACAGTGAAAATACAATAGCAGCTATTTATAAAATCAAAGGCTAGAAATATTAACCACTATTAGCAGCACCAGAAAGAATTGGCGACAATGGATGACGAAATATATCTATAGAACCACCACCTGAAATGAGTACTTTTATTTTAAGAGCATACACAAATAGAATCGTTAGTAATCATACCATTTAAAACATCTCCAGACTCATCAGTACCAATTTTACAGTTGAAAATAGGTTTTTCGCAATCCTTTCCTTCTAGTGATATAGCACAGCTAGTTCCATTTTCATCATTCACCGCGGATATAATAGATATGTCAGTTAGAACAACGTCCAGATCACCTATGCTTGTTAGAATTACAAAATTTTTTAATATAGTGATAGAAATAACTTACAGTCTTCTAATCTCGCAACATTACATTCAGTTGTATTCCATGCAGTAGAAAGCTATAATAACAACTGTTTAAAAATTAATACAGATTCAAGCGAAATTTTCAAAGAGTATATACTTTACTTGCTTTACGAACACTTCTTAATAAATCATATTTTAAATTACTACTACTTACTTTGTGCTTGACATCATCAGTCCATAAGTTATTACTCTGAATTACTTCTTGAGCTACCAACAACCGTGCTTTAGTGCACTTAAAATACCGATGGAAGCGATTACCAACTTCTCGCCACTCTTCTAGAAGACGTTCAGCCTAAAATATTCTATTTGTAAAATTATAGAATATTTAGCTCTCATGTTAATTTTTAGACCCACCTCACATATACGACTTTTTACAGCTTTTAATTCAGTATTTTGCTCCTTTATTACCAACTGTTTTTTCAACTCAAATATGTCATTTTGTAGTTTTTCGATATTCAATATTCTCTCCTAAAATATTAGTTAAGTGATTCTACTCTCTACATGAGCTATTAGGTAATTAGATAATAAATATTACCTTATCTTTGTCTTTTATTCGATCTAATTCTGTGCGTGCATTTAATAACTTCCTTTTTAGTAGATCGATCTCTTCCTTAGCTTCGCACATTTGAGCATTAAGATTCAAAACTAAAATAAAAGTTTTCTATGCAGTTTAAACCACCATAAATTTTCTGAAAACAATAGCGCATGTCAAATTAAGTACCTGAAGGAGTACTAAAACTATCATCAAAATTGAGCCTTTTAGTGATTTGCGAGGTGGACGGTGTAGCCACGGGAGTTGGCCTTGAGGCAAAAGTTTCCCCACGAAGAGGAAATGCTTTACGAAACTGATCCTTCATCTAGATTTAGATGTTTTGTTGTATGTAACTATAAATGCATAATGACAAAATAATGATAAACCTACTTTCGCACTAAACTGCATGGTAGCCTCTGAACAGCCGTCATCATCATCTTCAAAAATAATTTGTTTTCTTGGAAACATCAAAAGTGCCTAAACACACCAATTGCATAGAATACATTCTATTTAAAGGACTACTTCATATATTGTAATTTTAATTTAAAAAATTAAGTGGACTAAAACCACATTTAAAAAAATATTAGTCGGATATAGCCACCTAAAATTCAGCCAAATAATAAATAGGTAAATTGTACAAAATTGTTATCTTATGTATATATTTTACAAACAATGATTTATCCTCATGTCTCAACAATAGAAGAAACATTACAATCTATCAAGAAATAATAAACGTAGCACATATATATATGCAGATCCGCTTTAAAGATCTACAAATGGCAATTAGTAAAATATTTTTTTAAACTAATATCACCAGCAGATTTCGAGCTGCACTGAAATAAATGTTTTACTTCAACACAGAATAAACTCGTTTTCCAAAATACCAACAAATTTAAATGCCATGCTGTTCTCGTATTCTTCTGGCCTCTTCAAATGCCATTTGTTCACGAAGGAAAGTCTCATACTCTTCTTTCCTTTTCTGAATCATTATCTGCTCCTTGAATTGACCCATTGCCTCATCCCCAGCAGAACTATCTGGTATTTTGTATCCTCTCATCTAAACTATAATAAATTATGCATAAAAACTTCACCTAAATGTTGTAGATACAATTAACTTACGAATTCTTTGAATATATATGGTTGATTGAATAGCCAAAATGCTCCAACTGGGAAAGCAACCATTAGAAAAAATCGACCAGATTCTAGTTTCCACCCTCCCATCTCCTTTCAAAACTATTAAACTAATTGAAACACTGCAAATATTCTAGAACTACAGAAACTGCAAGAAAAATATAAAACATTAAAGGTATAAAGGGTATTTAACCTCAAAAATTATCACAGTATTGAACCGTAACTTTCTGTATTGTCTGATATCATAATTCAAGTAAAATTAATATGTGACAACTTAGATTATTAATGATACAAACGAGAGAAAGCTGAGATTTCAAAGAAGAGGTTTAACAATGTGAAATAATAGAAAAAGTAAAAAATAATAATTTCTCATTAAATAAATCTCATATAGAACAACAGATAGCAGAAGAAATATGCTTTGTAAATAGATCGCACAGATTTGCAACTCGTAACTGAAAATAGAACGTTTGTTATTAATATCACAAACCTCTTTTTTTCCTCGAGTACGAAATTCTTAAAAATTTCAAAAACACTTCAAAAGTAAAACATTATGATGGATACTCCAAGACAAGCAACCAATAAATATTTAAAACATAAACAACTAAAAATATTAGTAAGAAAATGCTATGGCTAAATGTTAAACAAGTCATAAATAATCACCTATGTAATCATTTATACTTTAATATCACTATTCCCACTAACTTACCTGTAACCCTCTATTTTTACCCTTGCTTCAGAAATCAAATCAGTCATAGTCATGGTCGTCACTACTGTTATATCCATAAGAGTCATCACTATCGGTATATATATGAGTGCTCCATCAACCGGTAAAAGCAACTTGGCTAAAAAAAATATATGCGATAGTTTATTCAAATAATGAATTGTACTGGTTTCCAAACAATAAATACTTTAAAAATATATTTAGAAATAAATTATATCCGACTTTTTTACCTTTCCATCAACACTGAAATGATACTCCATTTCATAAGAGCTGACAGAATCATCACAAATCCAGCAGATCGTTGAGTCACACTTTGTGCAGTACACTGTGTTGCAGCCATCATTTTTCTGAAGAATACATCGAACTGCCAAAGGATTCAGAGCACGCATATAGTAATATAAAATACGTATTTAGAACAGAAAAAACCTCAATTTTGACACAACAGAAAGGACATTCCGTAATATTAGTCTTTACCCGGTCTTCATTGCGTATAATTTCAATTAATGACTGAAAATTACGGATGTTAATTATATGAAGAATACGAAATAAATCAAATTAGCTATTCCTTCTACATGTTTCTTATTCAGATTATTTATTATTATTAAAACTTTTAATTGATGCCAACTTTTAATTGTTTTATTCCTCCAAACCTCTGACTCATGATTAGTTTATCCCTCTCAGTACCAGATTCCCACTCCTCGATTATACGAACTCGGTCAGCTAAAATCAAAAGTAGAAATGCGGAATTTCGAATACAAAATGAGTTAAAACCATGGAATAATTTAAAAATTATTGCCTTCATTAAATCTGTGTGCTTCAATCCCATGACAATCTTTGCTACAATAACGACAAAAGGAATATCCACACAAATGACATAAGCCAATACCATGAGCCCTGAAGTAATAATCAAATTATTTTTTTTAGTAAAAGAACGAAATTTTTGGATTATAATATAAATATTAAGCATCACTATCCATATATAAGAAACAACCTTACTTTACATTTTGTTTTAGCGCAATCTGTAAATATCAGTCGTTACCATTATTTTATGAATAGCAAAAAAACATTTAAATCATGGGTTTTTGCTCGTAAAGGAAAAAAATCAACACGTTGGGATATTCTATAAAAGTTAAGATATATAACTGAAAAAATAACGATAAAGGATTTGCTCTTTCAAACCAGAAAAGCTTAAGTCACTTAAATTCTTAATATATATTTGTCAGAATAGAAGTCTTATATCGTAATTGAAAACTTATAAAATAAGCATTTTTCAATGTGCAAAACAGATTTTGAACAACAATTAGAAATCTAACTGGAGCTCTAATGTTATTTCAAAAAATTAATAGTCATTTAGTAGAAGTATTTATGGATATATGCGTTGTATATCTGCTATGGCATGGTAAAAACTTATAATACTAGTTTTCTCGAGAAATACCATCTTTGGAATTTCATTCTATAAACTTATGTAACTCACTCGTCGTCTAAATTAATATCAGGATTCTGGCACAATCTACGGGGACATATGATTCTTTTGTTCATAAATGTAAGACACTGTTGAAGACGTAGATCCTTGTAGCGACAATATTCAGCCTGTAGTTAACAAAATTATATAGCACCTTTTGGAGAACTATTAAATTATACAAGCCACCTCTCCAATAGCTCTCCAAATGATCTTATCACTTGCAATAGTCATGCATCCACTACTCAAACAACCGAATGAACAAATCTGAAAAGGAAATAATTTTCCAAAAATTCATTTTAAAACTTTGTAAAAAAATACTTCACTAACTACGCTTCAAACAAATATATATCTTACTCCTATAGTATATATCCTTTTTAAGAAAAATGTAGATACGCAATTGTGACAAAATACATGGTCACAAGGCGTAAAACGAATACATTCGCGTCCCACTTTATTTTCTAGGCATACCTAAATCAATTAATTTAATTTTGAAATTTTAGATCAACTTTTTTTTGAATCTGCATTTTAAAAATTAAACTCACTTCGCAATCAAAATATTGTTTCTCAAACTTTTCATTAATTAAGCTCTCGACTGATTTAGTCATTTGTTGCAAAACGGTGGATCCACTCAACTTCTAAAAAAATATTATACTTAGATCAGTTTTCACGCTAAATCAATTAACTTAAAATGACTTACATATTTCTTAGCAAATGGTGTATCATCCAGGCAGATTTCAAAAAGTTCCTCTTCTTTCTGCTTGATCTCATTAATTACAGTTGTACAGCAAAGATTTAATGAAGGCATTAATAAATTCTCAGAGCAAACCTCTGCTAATTTTTTAAGAATTGATGACATCTGAAGAAAATATACAATTTATAAACACACAATGAGTTACAATCTAAATAGTTAATTAGTTCACGCTCCTATATTTAAAACATACTAGATTATGACTCATCCATTCGCATTCCAATTCTAAATTAGGGACAACTGATGGATACCCAGTTGTAAGTGTAAATAAGAGTTTCACAGGTGATAAAACAGAGAAGAGATCGGTCTTCTTCTCTAGAAACATAAACTAACTGTATTAAGTATTGTAAATGAGTTCAACGTGTAGTATACAAATTCAAAAGGTACTGTAATGTGAACATAATTTCAAGAATTTTACAAAAAAATTCTTAGTGAAAACGCATATTTTATTTTATTTATACATATAAATCCTATATATTGGTCGGTTTTCAGTATAAGCCAAACAACGAATAGTATTAGCCACACGCTAATATTATTGTCATCTAGATAACTACAAACATGATACCTTCGGTGTTAAACATTCCCCCCTTCACAGTGACATGAACCATTGAACACTGAGAAAGTGCTTCCAACTCTATGATTATATGTCCTTTAATATTCGTATCGATGTCCTCTATATTAACTCGATCACCGTAGCAACTCCGAATTGCATCTAATTCATCGCGTTGTATTTGAAGAAAATTTGAAACCATACTCATACTGAAAACTAAAGATGATAGTAATTTGTATATGGAAGAATGTACAATATATGCTATAGGAAATACCCAAGGTAGAAATATTTAGTACAAAAGCAGTAATTAGAATCAGTTTATTTACATCAAGGACATGAGAAAAACCATACATGTTTGGTCAAATATTTTAAAACAAAGTCAGTGGGAATAACAACAAATATTAACAGATATTAGTAATAACTATAAAATCAATTTTAATCCATTAATACTACTGGAACGTCTTTTTACTATGCAGATCTTTTAAAATTTCATCGAGTTCATCATCTTCTAGTTTATTTTCCAAAGAAGGGATTAAGGCCTAAAAGCATTAAAACAACTATCATAATATAGTTTTTGAAGTCGAACGCTTGATGTAAACTAGGACTTTAGTTTGCTCTTAATTGATACAAACTAGTGAAAACAGTCATTAACTTTGTATATCAAATAGATTAAAAAGTATAGTACCTTACTAGCATAAATTGGACGTTAGAATTTCATGTTAAAATATAACTCCGATGTTTTGTTGAAAACTCCAGAGAAGTAAATGGAACTTTTAAAAGCTTGCCTTTGCCTCCTCTGAAGTCTCTGGACAAAGATTTGCAATTTGAGCAACTTCAAATTTATGTAAAGGTTTCCCTGCAAATATGGCACGAACAGCTCTAATAGTTTCGCGGTTCTTGAAGCGAGAAAGTCGACGTGCATAATTTAATGTTTTGATGAAAACCTGGAATAAAAAAATTCTTAATCTACAGATCGTTATTTAATAACTTATGCTAAATGCGCATTTTTATTCTTAAAGTATACTTTAAACAATTAAGAGTCATTCAAAAAAATGCAATGAAGCAAATTTGCACCTCACTCATTTCCTCAATTTCGTCCTTTTGCTCACTTTGTTGCCGTCTGTGTTCTAACAACAAAAAAACTTCGGATGTTAGCAAAGCATCGCAACCAGCCGACTCAAATTCTTTAAATAAAGACTAATTATAATTACTAATTTGAAAATAATCTATTAAACATGGCATACAAATATACCTTTTGGGAAACGCATTTCGGTTGCATCTTCATCAATATGTTCTTCAACTTGAATAGATGACATAATCTAAATAACATATTTTTTGCACCCTACAAACGAAAAAAATCAAAAAGAATACATATCAATCCATTTATGATTGGATTTATAGAAATAGAGAAATTTCAAAAGTTTCTTTTTTTTTATTATCGGACGACATGTCCATATTCTTTGTTGTGATGCTAAGGTAATAGAAGCTAACCTATATAAAATGTATCTTACGCTAGTTGATGTTTTTAGAGATTATCTTTTGTAAAAATCTATATCTGGAAAGAAATATTTAAATCCAATGGTCCATTCTATTATATACGAAATAGATTTTAAAAGGGCAACATTTTAGAAGAAAACAAAAGAACGTATATACTATCTTATTACTATCTGGAATATGTAAAATCCAATGAAGATCTACTTCTGAACAGTCCCTTTTTTAACGATGTATCTGGATTTCGTCGCATCTAATAAAATAATTGAAAGCGATAATTCTAGATTAACATCCAATTATATGAGAGTACAGCATTGGTTTTTCCTATTTTAGAACCATATATTATCAGTAGATTATACTAAATATTTGAGATATGAGCTTTAATTCTTATAACTGCTTCTTATTAGGAATGTATGTTCTAATCTGAATTATTTTATGGGTATAAGTAAAACCAACGTAAGTGTTTGTAAGGGTGCAGGTAATAATCATAAATATAATTTTGAACGAATAACTACATTAAATATTGAATGAATCATAAAGCTTTTCTTATACCATATTTTTATTAAAAATTGATAGAACACATAATACAAACATTAATTTTGTGTTTGATTATTAATAACTGTAAATTGCATTAGTGTCGATTAATTACTAATTTTTTATATAGTCTTGATAGCCTTTTTTGTAGTTTTCTTATGTACATTAAATCTTCAGTGGTTATAAAAGATATTTTAGTCTATTATACAGTATCATTTAAAAATCTGCGATCTTAAAATGTAGTAAAAGTAAATGTGTCTCTCCGATATGTAGACAAAAATTGTCGCAAACAGTATTTGGACGATGAATGGTTATTATAACGTAAAATGCGTAGACCCTAGGCTACGAAAACATTGGTTCAAGGACTGCATCTACTCGAAGTTCACCAATGGTGATCTAGTTGAACATTACTACAGTTTGGAAGCACCTGAATTAAACAATCTCATACGAAAAATTATGATGATTAAATGTTAGTATGTAGAACTGTTAGTTTACCTCATTTTTCTTATTAAAGTGGGACCATAATTAACGATGTTGCTACATTTTGTATCTACCAATGCTTCTAAATGCAGCTTGATTGAACTGTGCCAACCTACTTCATTCTAAGAATGACATCTATTCGTGGATCTTACTACGTCAACCAACTGCTGACGTAACAGTTAATGTTAATATGATTATTTCATTACCTATAACGCGCTTATTGCTAAAATTTTAAATAAGTATTACAGCTTAATAAATTCGTATTTGAGGAATATTTGATACATATATTGAATAAATATACTAATGAATTAAATATGTTTTAATAATGGCTAAACATTAAACAATAACTTCCAAGCTTTAATTCAGTCATCACAATTGGTGATGGATTTTGTCGGAATCTTAGAACTAATTCTACCCTAATGTGTTTGAAGTTATATGAACTAATGTTTGAGAGTGTTAATGTATAAATTACTATGATTTTTGAATACATTTATACAAATAAGAAATATATTCAGTAATAATTATTTCGGACGCAAATCTTTTTAGCATGATGAAAATCATGTTTGTTGTTTTGTCTAGGAAACTGATTAACCTGAAGATGTCAAGCAAGGAAACCATATTCTTAGATATAAATAGTCGTATGTGGGCATCACATTTTGTTAGGTGATCCAGTTGCTTTCGCATAGCCTTATTCGATTCGGAAGAAGCTGATGTCGCCTCTGGCAACGCATGCCCCGTGACGCTCGATTTTGATTAAATGCGTGCGGCGGCCGGTCGATGGCACCTGGGTGGAGCGAGTAACTTTTCTACGTAACGAAGTCTCCAGTTTACTTAAGAACTATAAATATACTGAGATGATATTCTAAAACATCTTGGTAGTGCTTACTATTCGTAGTTTTCTCACTGCCTACCTGCTTTAAATGTTTTGCAACTAGAGGGTAACAGTTAAAATTGGAAAACATTGAAAAGTGGATAATTAGCTATATGAGTAATCAGAAACACTGTAGATAGATTAATCTGTTTAAACTGTTCTGTAGAGAAACTACTGTTAATAGTACCTGATCTTCTTTACACAATTGTTCAATGTAACGGAGCTAATATCAGAGCCACTTGTTTATGTTACCCATTTTTTAAAACTTGAAACTATATTTAAATCGATGAATACTTATTTATTGCGCCATCACTATCTTTTAATTGATGTTTAAAATGCCCTTATAGATTTATTTATGAACTGTGCAAATACATTAAATGTTTGTTAATTATCATTATACGTTTTGTTTAGTAGTTAGTTTGATAAAACTCCATTGTCTCAATTTCATAATTAAGAATATTATTTAAAACTATATGCGACTATTTATTTCGTGCTTATACAAAAACTGGTAGATTGATTTAGTTAAAGAAAGTCTTCTAAATTGTAACTGTTTTGTATTCCTCTACATCAGATCACTCTGAAAGGTAGTAGTGCTGCTATTTGAAATGTTTACCCAAGAACCACCGGTCCATGCTATCGTTTTTTTAAAGGAACAAATACACGGAGACAACAATGTCCACCACTTATTTCATTGGATATCCGGTTATCCATTCAGATCCACTGTACGCATAAAATTATTTGGACTACTCTATTCCTCTATTTGTTATCCTCATCTATGTTTTTAGAGTTATGTTTATTAAATCTTTTTTCCAAATAAACTGACGGATCTTGTTTTATCACATTTATGATAGAAAACGTTTTTTACTGTTAATCTCAAGATTTTTTAAAATATTTATAGATGTTGGCGACTGTTCAACGAAATCCACGTGATGCCATAAATGAGAAGGCAGATAGTATTCTCAATGGATTTAAACTGTTAGTAATTGATGTTTATTTTCTATTAATTACTGAACTTTCTACCTACCTACTAAAATTAGAAAAATAATAGTTCTAAATTGTAGAAACTGGATGAATCTGAGAGATGCCGAAAGCGGTAAAGTGTTATGGCAAAGCACAGAGGACATGGCTGATCCTAATCAAGAACACGAAGGTCGATTACTCGTTTTTAAAATTGTTGTTTTTTAGTCATAACCTTTATAAATTCTAAAAGCTAAAGTTGTCTCAGTCAACCATCCAGTCACCAACGTACAGTCTGCCTGGGGCGGATAACATCTTCACTGACAGGAACGGAACGGTGATCATGCGCGCCGCAATCTGCGACCTTACCACTCTGCCAACTATCAAGTTGAGAGATGTCTTTTTAAACTGCTAATGATAGTTCAATATTTCAGCGCATGTACCGAAGAACATACTGAAATGCCGTACAGTATCGAGAGAAATAAATTTCACTTCAGCCGAGAAGATTGAAAAATTTCGACTAGAACAGCGTGTATTTCTTAAAGAAAACATTATAGAAGGTGAGAATAGGGTTTTAGAGCTTGATCTAATCAAATACGATCCTAATTTTTACATCTAGTTTTAAGGCTCTCATACCGTTTTTAAAAAATTTTTGAGTTAGGTAATTACTAAGTACAATTATACCTTATTTTTGACCATAAATATTAACGTTTCTTATGTTAAAAGTGTAGCACCGAAATAAATAAATTCATCTTGGAGACAATAATATTTTAGACTAATATTCCATTACCGTACTTTCTCATAAAATATTCATTATAAAAACGAATTAGATCCTAGTTGTATTTAAGTCGAGTTGTGTTTAAATGTATCGTATTAACTTGCGATCATATGCTATCTGCTAGTGTTCAACGGAACTTGAGAGTGAATAAATTATGCGACTCACGAGGTTCGCGTGATTCAAACCATCAACACCTTATGATGATTACAACTTGATCTACTAGACATAATTTGCATCATTTATGACGAAGAATTGAAATAACAACATTTTGCTTTTTTTGTAAGTTTTATATTAAATAACTGGTATTTGTTTCATATCACTGTTGCAGAGTGGTTCTTCGAATTTGGTTTCGTTATACCTGATTCAACGAATACCTGGCAGACACTGATAGAAGCTGCGCCGGAGTCACAAATGTTGCCCGCATCCTTGTTAAGGTGTATAACATTTCAGTTTCAAATATTTAATATTATAATCTATAATAATTTTACTTTTATTTTTTTTTCTTAGGCTATTTTGAATTCCTCATTAAATATTAAATATCTGATTTTAGTGGCAATGTGGTGGTGGAGACTTTATTTTACGACGATGATCTACTTGTTAGCACATCAAAAGTTCGTCTATTCTATGAATAATGCAAATTAACCTCATACGTATCTGGTTGCCTCACTATTTTAGCTTTTAATATTAATTAATATCATAATTATGATCTCGGAATATGTATATTAAATTTGCAAATCTAACATTTATTAACTTCACCTGAATTACATATATGATGTTTTAAAGTTTTTAAGCACTAAACAGATGGAATTAAATATATTGTGAGAGAAGTAACCTTGATAGCTAAAAGTTAATGAATAATGTTTTAAGATACATATTAAAAATGTAATAAATTAAGCACGAAAAACAGTTAAATTAAGAATGTAAAAATGTTATATGTTGGTCGTTATTCTTATGAGTAGGATGCAAAAGCCATTGGCAAGTATCGTGAAGGAATAAATACATTATAAGAACATTTTTTTTAGAAAGAATATGAGAAGAAAAATAACTTCTAGTAACCATGCTCTAACGATAAAAAGAGCCGACTAATTGTTGTGTGAGGAATGGGTGGCAAGTGGCGATGAATCATCATAGCCTGTAAGCATCTGAGGTAGTTACTTACTACGCTTCCATCAGTATACCATCGTTTTGTTCTTATTATAATAGGATAGCATTATCTTAAGCTATCGAAATTTTATATATCTACATATTAATGATAAACTTTTCAACCATTTTGTTTTTCCGTATAACTCTCGAGTAAAAGCACGGGTATGTATTTACATCTAATTAACACTAAGCAGTGAAGCTTTACCTGTAGTTAAATAAAAGGTTCGATTTAAAAATGGATGCTTTATGCTAATAGTAGATTATCTAAAACAAGAGGTAAGCATTAAAAGACTAAATTTGTCACTTGCTAAAGAACTTGGTAGATATGTGAGTGGTAATGCACTATTTTGGGTATTTAAGGCGTATTATGGCATACGTGAATTTGAATTACTTGGTATTTTACTGGATTGGTTTGTTACATTCCAATGCTAGATAGTATATATTCGTTTTAGTATTTTAAAGAGAAAAGTGAATATTGTTTTTTTAGATAAATTAACCTGTTTTCTTGTTTTTAAAGTAATGAATTTGTGCAGATGTGATAATAATGTTCATTATGTATTCTATAACAATTGGGATTGCCTAGGAAAGAATGTTCTTTATAAAAATCCTCTTTAAAAGTATATATGTCATTGATATTTGATATTACCGTAAATAAGCAAATAACTAACTAAAAGTATATGTAATTTTTTATTTGCTAGTTTGAGCTTATAATTTACTCATACATATCTTATATATTGGTTTTCAGAGGTTTCTAAAACTACTTGTAACCCATACAAGGTAAAGTAGAGTTGTAGCACATATAAATTAATTATTATAGATGTCGATGTGGCGATCGACGGTGGGCGTTAAGGCTCCACTAACCATGAAGCAAGATGATGATGAATGGGAAACTGATCCTGATTTTGTCGTAAGTTTTATGATGTTTCCATAAATGTTACCATATATTCTTTGTTAAAAATTCACTTTAAACTAGGATTACGCGTGCTTATATATTTTAATATCAGTCCTTTAAGTGATTTAATATGTATGAGATCAATCTACCTAGTAAGGTAATGGTTTTGAAATGATTCAAGAGTAAACCATTGATTATTTTCTAATTCAGAAAACGAGTTTTAATTTGATTTTTCTAGAATGATATTACTGAAAAAGATAGTCGGTGGGGTGCTAAAACAGTAGAAGGATCAGGACATCAGAGTCACTTTAATATGGAAGAACTTCGTCAAGAAGCTTTGAAAGCTGACAAAATCCACCAGGTTACCTACTGTTTCTTTTCTTATATATAAATACCGTCCATAACTACATAGAAGGACATTAATACAAGTATGTCTAGTATTTTATTCTATTATTAACTTTTATGTTTGAACTTATAGCATTTTAGTTAGAATATATTTTATTAAGGAGAAGAAATTGATAGGAATGCCGCGTGCTAGTGAGGGTTACGGTGGAAAATTTGGTATTCAAAAGGATAGAATGGACAAGGTAAAAAGTTAAATATTATAAGCATATTGGTCTAGATGCTCGCTTCAGAAATATGAGTACAGTGACATGATGCATCATTTTTTTTTACAAATTAATGGTTAATTCTTAGCATTGTTCTTACAGACTGCAGAGTCGTATGAATATCAAGGAAAAGTAGAAGTGCACGCATCACAGAGAGACTATTCCATGGGTTTTGGAGGAAAGTATGGAGTACAGACAGATAGGAAAGATAGATCAGCTGCGGGATGGGATGAAAAGGTTGAACTTGCCAAACACGAAAGTCAAAAGGGTATACCAGATTTATTACTTGTATCATAATTATTCGAAATAAATGTATAATTTGATGGAACTATAGATGCGGCAAGTGGATATGGTGGACGATTTGGTGTACAGATGGACAGACAGGATAAATCTGCTGCTAATTGGAACGAGAAAGTTGAGCTTGCCAAACACGATAGTCAGAAGGGTCAATTTGTTTTCTTCCATTTTATTTTTTTATTTTTTTAAAAGTTATGTAATGCAACCAGACCACTTTGTTTTAACACTTATTACTATGTTTTGTAATTACTAGTTTTACTAGTAAAAACTTTATGATCGAAACTACACTTGATAATTTTCTTACATATTTCGTTAGTTAATTGTAGTGGAGTCAAATATCTCTTTATTTTCGCTTTCAGTCTCTAGAATAGTAATTACCTACAATTATGTACTAATCTCTTAAATGTTCTTTACTTTTACAAACCAGAAGATTTAGTTGTCGTAGATTTTAAAATGTTAACATATATATATATGTATATATAAACTTGAAATATACTGTCTATATCTCTTCTTACGGTTTTAAGAATATAATATAACTATTCTGAATCTTCCATATTAATTTGTAAATGATTAATTACCAGTTTATTTTTTAAGATGCTACTACGGGATACGGTGGAAAATATGGAGTGCAAACTGATAGAAAGGATAAATCAGCTGCTGGTTGGGATGAACGAACAGCCGCTGCTCAACACGAAAGTCAAACTGGTAAGGCTTACCGAAATGTTTTAAAATAATTATTTCTTTTAATATATTATAGAAGAAATGCCCATTTTCATTTTTTAAATGTGTTGCTATCATCAGACTATAAGAAGGGCTTTGGTGGGAAATTCGGTGTGCAGAAAGACAGAAAAGATAAATCAGCTGCGGACTGGAATGATAAGGAGCTCATTGCACCTCATGAGAGCCAAATAGGTTAGGATTATGCTTTTATTAATCGAATATGGTTATTTCTATAATTGTCAAATACAGACTATAAAAAAGGATTTGGTGGGAAATTTGGCATACAGTCGGATAGGAAAGACAAATCAGCAATAGGATATGAAGAAAAAGGCCAATTAGAGAGACACGAAAGTCAAATAGGTGAGAAATCGTGTACGCGCTTTTTCTTGCAGAGCTAATCTTAGTTATTGTTGTTTTTTCAGATTACAAAAAAGGTTTTGGTGGGACGTTTGGAGTCTTGACTGATCGTCAAGATCAGTCGGCAGTTGGTTATGAACATCACGAACACCTATCAAAACATGAAAGTCAACTACATAATAAAAGTGAACTTTATCAAATTCTTAGTATTATGAAGAGTAACGTTAACACTAGTATTATATTTATAGATGTAAATCCACTGGACAGCCAATCACGCGATAGTGAAATTCCACAAGAACTACCTAAAACTATGGTAAAGAGCCAATTATCAATGGAGAAAGGTCGCGCATTGAATCTTAAAGCACGATTTGAGCAGATGGCTGGTGAAAATGTTTGTTCTTATAGGTTTTTTTTAGAATGTTAATTTTAAGATTGTGATTTTGACCGTTTGCTAGTATAATGGAACGAGGTTTTCACTGTATTTTCAGTCTTTTAATAAGATAGCAGCTGAACGTGAGAGGAGGAAAAAAGAAGATAACGCACTTCGTGAGAAACTATTGATTGAAGAGGTTCATAATTCTGAGAAATTAATAATTTAATTCATTTATTTTATTTTAAATTAGTTTAGAAAGAGCGACAAAGCCTAATTGATGAACAGTGGAAAAAGCAAGATGCTGAAATGGCAGCTGATAAGAATTTACTTTCTGCAAAGGAGGATACATATAATGATAACAAAGTATGTTTTTTAAAATTGAATTCCTAAAATAATGGTCTTGGTGTATCTGCAGCAAACCACTCGTACCAAAGATGGACCTGCTCCTGGGGCGGTGCCCGTCATTCCTGGCTTTGCTAATGAAAAAATATCTGAGCCAGTTAAAATTAATCATCCTTCACAGTATGAGGAATCATCAGTTAGGACTATTATATCTTTTAAAGAATTCTTGAAAATTTACTGTGTTGGTTCATTGAATATTTAGACTGAGCCCGTTGCTCCAGTTGCTCCAGTTGCTGTTTTTCCAGTAGTGGGCACTATTGGTACTTCATTTACACCGGGTCTTGCCCATGCTGGTCTGAATTCAATTTTTCTGAGGAAACTACTCTTTTGAAGCAATTTCTATGTGCTTTGGTAATGATATTACTTGTATTTAGGATTATCAGTGATAAAAAATCCTTTGTGTCGCCAGCACTCAAGTGATGATGAACGAACTCTTGACGAGGAATGGGAAGAAGACGAAAAAGAATATATGGTGTAGTAATTCATATAAAAAATATGCTTTGATATTTCATATAAAAAATATGCTTTGATATTTCATATTTTTATGAGCTTATTTAAGTTGTTCATATCAGGCTTCTGCTACAAAGACGTCGCTCCCCACTATAATTCCCACTGCAACTATAGATAAATACGATGTAGTACCATCAGATGAGGTTATTAAATTTCTTAAAATTCATAAAGTACAAAGTTCGTGTTGATTCGGAAAATTTTGCAACTATATTTCAGCCTTTCGTATGTCAGACTTCCACAAATACTAATGCCATCGACAAATATGATACGGTTCCCGCAGATGATGTCCCTACACCACCTACCTCTACGCCACCATCCTTATCTGCACATATTGATTCTCGTTATGATGATCCACCCAATGAGGTAGATCCTTCTAGCTATACATTAGTGCTCTAGTAAACGTTTGAATATGTACTTATCTTAATGTTATTACAGGATATACAAAAGTCCTCCATAGGGTTAGCAGAACTGCAAGACCATCGGCATACCCACATGGCGAATACTGGTATAAGTGGTTTAACAGCATTTGCTGTTTTCGATTACCAGAAGCAAGATGACGATGAGATAAGCTTTGAGCCTGATGATATAATCACTAATATTGAGCAGGTCTGTTGATATCTGATATGGTTGGTATTATTTTGTTTTAAAATTTATAATTATTTAGATTGATGCGGGATGGTGGCGTGGATATTGCAATGGTCAATATGGACTATTTCCCGCAAATTATGTTGAGCTCAAGTAATAGGCTTTCATCAACTATAAATTTTTAACCTTCTACTTCATGCACGCTAGCTTGTTTTCTTTGTATTATTCGATAATTATGATTACTCTTTCTTTTATAAACTTAATTTATTTACTACTGTGAATGCATCCTTGTATTTCACTTTGACAAATTGCCTTAACATTTCCAGTAAAATTCAGTTTGTCAATTATTTATGACTGGATATATGATTATCCTATTTTCCCATGTTTAGATTTAAAAAAATAGTTATGTTCGAATTATTCACTTTTAATCTAATAATAAATGAAGTTCTACACTAGCGGTATGTTCCGTACTGTTTCTTATGGTTTCCCCAGTATTCTGCGTCTTCAGCTGAGTCAGCCGGGATGCCTAATTCCTCATCCGTGAATTCATATAAATTTGGCATGTACCAGTGACCCTAAAATATTACAAAATATAGTACTGGTTTCCGGATATACTATAATTAGAAGGAAGAACGAACCAGTAAATGTCCCGAATGATAATACATATGATAGGTGAACCACGCCCAAAGAACGGCAGAGATAAAGTAGGTTATACAGCGGTCGATGTAGGTGCGAGCAAGAGGAGGGGCACGGTAGAAGTAGCTATAAGATGTTTGTGAAATTACTGCGGACAAAAACTAAAATGAAATAAATACCGACTCAGGAATGGATACATCTCCTTTCGATGGCGTTCCATTGTAAACACCGTCGTATGTATGAAGCTCAGGATTTTCAGAAGCTCCCATTTTTCCTCCGACAGGCACTTGGGGACCAATGGCATCCTCACCCCACGCAAAACGCTGCCTTAAAAAGCAAGTGTAATTAAATGATAATAAAGAAGGTACAAATGTTATACCTGATAGAACTGAGACTTGTTCGACCTCCAATGATGGGACGGAGGCGCATTTGGCGACCTACTACTAAGAGTAGTCGTTGTGTCAACATTGTCACACACTAAATAAACTGTTATCGATAGAAAAACAACATGGTAAAAGTAAGATAAAGCTTCAGCTTGAATCAAACATAGTGAATTAAAAATTGAACATAGTGAATAATTTTTGATCAACAAAACAACAAGAAACAAAACGTTATATAATTGAACAATACAATTTGTAAATATGAGGATGAATTCAGAGGAAGAAACGTCGTCGACTGGTCTCCATCTCGTGCCTCTTTAAGTAATTAATTAAAGCATAAAAAAGCTAACATTAATGAAAAAAGTGATAAAAGAAAATTATCGAATCAAGACTCACTTTGAGAACCCATTCGAACTCTCCCCATCTAGTATCGAAGGTACCTTTTTGTAGCCACTTTAATCTTAAAGTGAAACGTGGACCTAGCTCCAATAATGCAGCTTTCCCCCCTTCTTTTTTGAACTCGTACCTTAAAAAAATAAATATAGAAAAATGCTACCAAAAAGTAGCCATAGAAAGAAAAGTACCTATGATGTCGGAAGAACACATAATCTCGCTGATTGTGAAATGTAACAACTCGGCGACCAACGAATTTTGGGTCGTGGGGAAACAGACATGAAAACATGCGCGCAATGCTGTAAGTGAAGATACTTGCTTCATACTGGAAACCTATTTATTTTATTAAAAGAGAGATATCTAGAAGTTTTTGCTGCTACCTGTGACCTAAGCGTGTGTTGAAATTGTTTAATATAACTTCAGGATAATGAGAAGTAGATTCACCAGAACGCTGAAGTTTTAAAATTATACTTAAATAATTCGTAATATAAAAAATAAAACTATTCATGCACAAATCTACAAACATACTTTAATATCTTTTGTAAAAGTCAGGCTATTTATTTTGAAGTAGGCAGTAGGACCTTCTGGAAGATGACAGAAAATGATACCATCTGAAAGAACTTCTATCCATATAGTTTTAAAAAATAGATAAGATTAAATATGCCACCTTACTTGGTTTTTTGTGATCTTCATGTACTACAAGGATATCTGTATACTCCTTTTCAATTGCCTGTTTTACAACTTTTTTCAGTGGTACACCCTTCCGCGAGAAAATCTCTGCGTTTGGAATACACTTTTGCAGTTCGAAACAGAACTTCCAGGTAGTCTGAAATAATAAACATTTATAAAAAATTCACATGAATTTATCTCCAAACCTTTTTAGCATACGGTGACATTGTGATCAGAATCTTTGGCAACGTTTCTCTGTTGAAATATGAGGAAAACTCATCATGTGCTTCATCGTGTTCTATCTAAAAACAACTTTTAAAGGCCCATATAATTACTAGAAACAAGTAAGCACCACGTTAGGCCGTTTATCCATAAGCGAGTAGTAAAACTAGATAACTTTAGAAACAAACCAATGCCTGAAATAAAGTAAAGATGAATATAATATGTGAAATAATGACGATATATGAAAGTAATTACTTCGTCGTCGTCATCTTGAACCATTGTCTCGTCATATTCCCTTGTACTCTCAATAGTCTTTGGTGCTTCTTTTTGAGGCGCATCTGGGCCAAGCCTCTCACGCAGTTTCATTCTTTCTTCTTGGCGAAGCCTTTTATTCTATATCAACAAGTATTTTTATATATAGAATCTTTTAGATTACAAAAACTACTGTTAGCTAAATTATCGTTGACCTTCTTCAGCATTTTTCGAAGAGCCTTTCCCCTTTCCTGTTTTGGCAGATGCATAAAATCCTCCTTTTGGGCAGTCACTTTTTGTTTTACCTAAATAACAATATTTTTGAAAAAGGCTTCTTAAAGAAGTGAAGAACTACGAATCGAAATAAAGAATAAGGCTTCAAATTGATGTCCCTACAAGTGAAAATAATTTAGATGATTGAAAAGAAGCAAATCTACTTAATTTGAGAAAATTGTCATTTACTAACCATGTCATACTGTTTGGTTAACGTCACAACGTCAACCTCACCATCTCCTATATCATCCTTCATTTGTTTCTTATTTTTTTTAGATGTTTCGGTTGCCATAGATTCTTGAATAAAGATGAATACATAATTTACATTTTTAAAAGAATTAAGAAAATATGGTCAGAGGTAATATTGAGTGCAACATCTAATTATCAAAATACTAAAGAGTCAATAAGGTACATTAGATCCAATGGTAAAACATATGAGTATCACTCGAAATGATCCCGCATTTACACTACCCTAATGTGAATATAATACGACTCTTATAATTGATCAAACCGAATAAATCTAAGTTCCTATATGCATGACTCAAGAAAGCATATGAAGTATATAAATTAACAAAACAAATAATGTTAATACACCACATATAATAAACACTGGCTAATTAGAAAATTATAAGCATAAATAAGACGCATTTAATACAATGATGATAACAAAAATCTAATTCTAAGTTATATTGTTATATCATACTGAGGTAAATTTTCTATCACATAAGTGGTTTAAATGAGGCACACGTTATAGACAGCTCATTATGCTAAGTAAGACTTATAACTCATCCAAGTCGTGATCCATTGCTGGACGATATAACTTGCTCAGTTCTAAATCAGCTTTTTGCGCTATACGTTTGCATCCTGAGCTCGAAAAAACACCAGAATCCTTAGGAAAAAACTGAAAATGCTGAAAAATAATAAACTGGAAAGCAAGAGTCAAAATTAACAACGAAATATTACCTGTAACGAGTCAACAATCCTGTTAATAAGTTGTTCATTCGCAACCAATTCCTGACGACCCCGTGACTTAAGATGTGATAAAGTACACAACACGATATGCTCGCGTTCCAAAGGTAAAAATGGAACAAAGTGGTCGATTAAATGGTTCGAAATCAATTCACTCATCTTCAACCCCCCTGAATTATAATATGTATAAAAATATAAATGATTCAGAAATAAAGACTTCAATTAAATACCAGGTTGGTTATAAACTGCATCCATAACAACACGCTCGAAGTGGTTTAACGTTAATTCTTCACGACTTCTTCCTGCCTGGTGGTGATTAAGAGCCAAATTCGCAATAGCATTTCCTCCACGATTACTGTAGTATACTAATAAATTTTTTAAATGTTTTGTGACAAAATAGTGAATAAGCATACCTTAGAAAGATAAATATACTCCTTCGAAAATCAACACCTTGAACTGAAGAGTAGTAATCGAGAAAGGGCTTTATCGCTTCTGAGTTCAAATTGTACTTTTGTGTTTAAGAAATTTAAATAATTAATAAAATGGCATATGCATTCTTACCCAACAATTGCTCCGGCATTTTGTCAATTTCATCAAATATGAACATTGTCCGCTCACATTTTCTTACTGCTCCGAGAATTCTCTCTCTTAGTTTAAGCTAAAAACTAAATCAGAGCTAATATGTCTATTTTAAACCCAAAGTAGTATGGTACACAAATAATACTTGGTATTCCTCGATTCTATTTCTGTCAGGGTATTCAGATGTGACAACGATGTGATCCACGAAAGTACTCCTCATTCCATTTCTAAAATAATACTTTTAAAAAACCGGATTCATCCAATACGTTAAAAATGAGGTTATGGATATTTATCAACAAACTTATAAGTGTTGTTCGCGACAATTTCAGCTACATAGTTCTTTCCAGATCCCGTATAACCATGGAATGACATCACTAGAGGTTTACGTGGACGTTCGTTCAGTACGTGAGCTTTGACTGCATTAAACACAGTGTCTAGAACTAAATGCTGACCGAAGACAAGTTCGTGGAGATCAGTTGATAACTCTGAAAAATCAGTCTATGATTCATACCAATATTAAAAATACTTACATTTTCAGAGACTACAGGAGACGAAAGTAGAAGAGACAACATTGATTTTCTCATAATCATCCCACTTATATGAATAAAAATGGGAATCCATAGCGTGCTGCAAAGTTATTACCTTAAATAAGAAATCTAATGGTTAGGAGTAATCAATTTACCCACTGTGTAATTTAGAGTCCACATATGGCTTATCACAGCATTCATATAACCGACATTTCACATGATCCTTAAAAGCCCACAGTACACCGGCAGCAAGAGTAACACTAGTCCCTGAAAATATTAATAAAAGAAATAAGTAGAAATCACTCACGTATTGAAATTATTATGATACCTACCAATAAGAACAGAGATTGGCTCAGATACTACTGATTGAAATATGATACAGAACAGTAAGTACCATATGTGTAACCTCATCGGAGAATCTAGAAATAGATCCAGCTATTGCTAACATCTCATGAATTTTTTAGATTCAATAATGCGAATAGACGCCTTGATGAATTGATAATACAAATATAACCAAAATATTTACGTAAATTGCAATAAATAAAGAATCAATAGAACAGATAAAAAAACAGCTAATAAGTAATCTATAGAATAGATAAACAATGATTTACTAGATAGACAACAAATGTTATAGTTCTTAACGATTCCAGGAAAATAATCATAATCTAAATGCATTATTTAAAACGTTTAAAGTGCAGAAAAGAAAATTATAGTATGACAAGAATAAAGATGAAACAGAACTGAATAAGGATGTTTGCCACTTAGTCGTTAGCGAGAGAGGCAGCAACTTCAAGGTGAGCTAGAGCGCGTACCACAGATGATCGCCCTCCCACTTCACGGTCCCATTCCCAGTGCATATAACCTTTTGAATTACTTTCAATGGTAAACGTTCCATTACAGCCTGAAACATTTTATAGCTATATTTTAAAAAAGCAAGGCAAAATATTCCTTTACTACTTGCCTTTTGCTTTAACTACATTAAGTTCATATCCCTCTGGCAAACATAATAATTTTCCTTGTAGTCCACGCCCTCGAAAAGTTGCTTGAAATTCCCCCTCTTTTGTTGAGTGTTGGAGAAAATATCTGCCGAAACACATAACGTTCGAATATTTTACATACTCCTAAATTTTCATAATTCAGAGCTAAGATAATTTATCAAGAACTCACTTATTAACTTTCGCTGGACCGCTATAATCTAACTTGCAGGGAATTGAATGTATACTTTTATTATTTTCAACTCCAACTTTTACTGAGATAATGCTATCGGGAATTACAGCTGCCATGATTTAATCTAAAAATGTTTGCAAAATTGATTGTTTTTAAAGGTAATATACAATACATTTTCACAGAAATAAATTATGCAAAAAATATATAAAAAGGAAAGTGAGAATGCAAAAAATTACAATAATTCTATTATATAACATCCCAAAACCGCTACCAACCATCATGCAGAGTATGTCCTTGGTTCGTCAATAATCGTTTAAGATTGTTAATTAAATCGTCATCAGCTACCCACTGTTCGCAATCCATTCCATAGAATCTGTTCTTATTTGAGCTTGTAAGATTACGAGGAAAATCAAGTGGTGATCGCCAGTCTATGACTAGTGTGATGAGCTCTTCAGAATCCTAAATGCAGCTCTACAAACTGCATTTCTCATCCTTATAAATTAGATGTATAGTATAAGCTATGGTAATCTTGCCTTGATCTTGATTTCCACTCTTAAAAAATCTGGATCATCGTCATCTAGTTTGTACCCTAGAAGAATGAATCCCTCCGAATTTAAAGCCTTAACGTATGAAATACCATCATCTAGAATTTGACAGTACTCCTTGTATTGCTTCACGATATCGCACAATGTTGAGAAATCCTGATCTTTTAATCGCATTAATGAACACTATAGATACTGATATTAATATAGGGAAACTAAATAAGTAAAATATTAAGCACCTTTCGATTTGAAATAATCCCATTTTTTGGTGAATGCCAATCAAAGTAAAAGCCTGCTTGGAAAGTGCAATTAACAATAGGAGCATTATGAGGAAACGAGGGACTATGGCACATAGACAGCGAGTAATGTCCGTTTCTAAACTAGTGTTTATATTAAATAAATATCAAACACATTTACAACTCAGACCCAAATTATACCACTAAAACTCAACTATCAAGAGATGCATAATACATGGTTCCGAATAATAAAAAAGAAAAATTGATGGTAGTCTCTCATCCCAATGAGTTTAGACATGTGCTACTATTTTTTTATTTACTAAAGTATTGATTCTTAATTATCCCAGTAAAATTTATTAGATAAATATAAAATCCATTATCTAATTAGAATGGTATGGCAAATAACGATTATGATACGAGCAGTGATGTACAGTCCATAACTACGAATACCAAATATACGTAAAAATATCTCTCTCGTTCTGACTAAGAACCCCTAACCTGAGAGTAAAGTGAATGACAGGAGCGAGAGGATTTTCGATGTCCCTCTCTTCACATGGCAACTCAGAGACTTGACAAAGCCACATCCATTCCGATGCTGGTAAGTGCGAAGCCAGAGAAATAGGGGTACCAATTACTAAGTCTCGCCAAACGGGGTCAGACAAAGGCAATCCAAAGGACATGACTAATGATATAGAAGCATAGCTTAAAAAACAACTTTCGGACTATAAAGATAGGCATTATAATATGGGAAACATGAAGAACGATATATTTCAGTAAAACTGCAGTTAATAAAACAAATGACGAATGTTTTAAGAAATTTTAATAACAATAAGAAATACTTTATAACAATAAACAACGTAACAATGGTTTATCGAAACAAGATGCATTTTGAATCAATAATATATCAGAGAAAAATTTCAACAAACAAAACCGTTGAATTTTCTCTATTTTTTCCTTACACATTCATTAGGCAATAATTAATCTAATGTTTTAAATACAGTTCCCATAAAACTATTCAGAATAATGATATATTTTTCTAAATAAGCCTATGGAATTACTTTCATGTTTACGTTTGAACGATTTTGTGATTTTCAAAAACAATTATATAATTGTATATAACACTTAAAACAACAATAGATATGGTAATAGTCTTTAAAAAAATGAATGAGAAGATAGGTGCAGTAAATAAAGTGTGTAGTTGAAAATAATAGAGTTGTTAAACAATCCAATATTTTCGTTTAGTCAAAGGACCATTTTATTTAAATTGCTATAACCAATTCCAAGCGCAGTTACCAATGCTTTCTCTTTAGAACCTAATCGTAACTCTTCATCCTCTTCTTTCTGGACTTTTCTATATTCATCAACTTTAAACTGTACTTCGAAGAATGATTTCAAATGTCGAAGTGCATTAACACTGAAACACGCACAAAAAATTGTTACCGCCTTATCTGTATAAGGCTATTAAATAAAACTAGCACTAAAACAAACCTATATACAGTGAAAGGACCAAATAAATACTTAGAAATATCTTTTTGACATAATGCCATAAAAGTACAGGCTAGAGTCTGCGCAGAACTGTCCACTCCACCACCCTAGAAAAATCAGTTTCCTTCAAAAAAGTACAAAACCACGTAAAAGCGTAAATAGAATTACCCTAAATATTTCGTTGAGTAAAGCTTTTGCTGCCAGATTACCAACTTCTTCAGGCACAATCGGGTCCCCTGGCTCTCCTTTTGGTCTCGAAATAGCTTCCCCTTTGTAGAAAACTCCTTCTGTTGTTTCTGCCGTCAGGAACAAACCATAACCCGGTGAGCTGGACAAAAACAGGTATAAAGTAAAAAACGCTTAAATTCCATTACCACCTTATTCGTCATCCTAAAAGTAATATCTGGATTACTTTAAAGGATTTAAGTAATTTAATGAGGAAAAAATATAAAGGATTAATTTTCATATTTTAGTTTTTTTATTCATGGCATACCTTCCACCAGAATCTCCCTTTCTCTGGTCAACCGTAATATATACATCAGATATATACCCATAAAGCATCTTCTTAGCAGAATCTATCATTCGATATGCTAGGGAAGGAGTAACTTTTGTCACATAAGCTTGTCCACGAATCTTGCACACTTTCCCCACCTTTTCTCTCTATAAATAGTAATTAATAAGAAACTCGAAATCTATTTTAAAAACTAATAATTATAGTAACTTTGTTGTATCACTTAAGTAACATTGCTAAACAGAAATCAAATAACACGCCTGAACAGGACGTAGAGTTTTTACGATAGGGGCAGAAAAGCTTATACATCCACCTCCACTCGGTTTTAATCCGCGGGCTAATATCTAAAAACGAAAGATACATTTAAAAAAGTATTTTCTTAATGTGTACTACTTGCCTTTATATCAAGTGTTTCATCATTAAGTACGAATTTGTTGTAAACGGTTAACCAAGTAGATTTTATTGCATCAACGGAAACTTCGTTTGGCGCATTGGTAACCCCTAAAAGGAAACCTGAACTGAAAACACCATAATATTATTTAAAATGGATAAAGTAACTAAGAAGAATAGAACTAAAAATAGTAGAATCTTAAAATACATATTTATATGTGTTTATATTATTTTAATAAGTTTAAAATTAGAACATATAATATGTTAATATGAAGACCTTTTAACTTGATGGTCATAGGGTTTTTGCAGAAAGGCGATATCATTATGAGAGGTTCAAGAAAATAAGATAAACAGCGTTCCTCGCCACATTCAATCGTCATAACACCGCCTGTAATCAAGCCAGGACGAAAGTGCACTTTTGTACCTAAATACGTAACATTAATAAGATTGCGGTAAATAAACGTAAATTCCATAATATTTAATTTTCTATATGACTTAGGTAGTGTAACAAAAGTGGATATTGGTTGTTTCTTACATATTGCACCCAATATGATAGCATTTGCTATTGATTGAAAATAATAAACTAACCAGTTCCACTAATTTCAACCCGAGTACCATTTGTAATCCGTTCCAATAGTGATATTAGCTTCATCTCGCAATCTTAACAAAAATTTTAGCATTTTTAGAATTACGTTATAAGAGATATTTTATTTTAAATAGCTAATAAATCTTTTAGAATATAACCCCAAAAAATAATAAAAATTAAAATAATTGAGTACTACCTCTGATTCCAGGAGCATCGTCATCCTTTCGAATATTCTCAATTGTTACCGGTCGTCCACTAAGAACAGAATATGCCAATCTTTGCCGAAAGAAATTACACCCTTGATATACCAGTTCTTCGCTATTTACCATTATTAGCTCTATAATGCTTATTTTTACTAAAAAAATAAGAAATTGAATGATTTACAAGTCATGGAAATTATATCCACGTTAAATTAAACAAAAAACATCATAGAAGAAAGAAAATATTACTTTCACCCCATATCAAACTGAATTACTATATTAATTTACATTTGAAACTATATTTTACAGAATTGATATTAATCGAAGTTAATTCTAAAAGCAGAAAGTAAGTCATAAGACTGAAATTTTTCACAAGCAACTTTCTCAATAATATCGTGTAAAAAAACTGTATAAGATGTTGACATTTAAATAATTAAGTTCAAGCAGAAGAAGTAAAATTCCCAACAAATTTTTTACTAAGAAAATGTTAATATAAACAATTCCTACTGTTGTTAAAGTTGTAGCTATATAGGCCGCAGCGCGTCTGCCACATTCGTCTAGCAATCGCCATAGTTGTCTTGTAGGTCGTACACTATTTTGCATGTTGTTAATTAAAAAGTAGTTTCTTAAATATAAGTGTTTTTTAAGATTATCTTAAATATTATCTTCCTACTAACAAACTAGATAGTTTTACTTAGGAATTTCTAACATATGTTAATATTACTGAACCTATCAAATGCTACACATTATTTTAGATCTAAGATAATTATTACGGAGGAAAGTAAAAATAACGTATAATGATCATTACTACCTAGGATTCTTTTTATTGCTAACTATTATAAGAACGTTAATTGAGGTTCATGTTTGTTACTAAGGGCCTAGCCTAGTTTAAAATTTGCGACAATCGATAATTGTTATCCTCAGCAGCCATATCACATGTTAAGATCAGGAAAGCGGTACGTTATATACGTGTAGAGCTTCTACGTTTTTGCTTCTTCCCTTAATTTCCGTCAAGCATGATTTAAAGTCCAGTTGTTTGAACTACTATTCCCTCTAATTGGTTATTTTTTACCGTAAATATTCCAGACTTATTTTTCTAATAGTGCACAAAATTCGCATCGAGATATAATATTAAATGTTTCGATAATATCTAATGGAAACTGGATCGTTTTGTAAAAACAACTATTTTTTACAATTATAATAATCAAGTTAATCACTGTCATTTTATTGATATATGCTCATAAATGCTTCACCCCGATCAATAATTGTATTCGTTTTTTTAGAAATTTAACTTCAAGCACTTGCATTTTATCATTATCTCACGTACTTGTAGCCAGAGTACTAATTACATTTAAATAGTTATAGTAATAAGATGCCAGAAATCACATAAAATATGAAATACTATGTACATTACCGCCTTTAAACTAATGTAGTCTAATTTTTGTGATTAAATAGACCGTTTATAATGATGTTATGGTAATAAAACAATTTAAATCTTTATTCTAAATGTACTACCATTTAAGGTATCCACACTTATGTAATCATTATAGATTACATACTAGGCATTCTGTAAACTTATTATGGAGAGCTCATTTTGAAAGAACGATCTTCAAGACTCCTTCATATTTAGGTCCATTTCTTTCATATATGCAATAAGTGGAATATGCACTTTACATTAATAATGAGTAATCTATGTTATATAAGCAAATATCATCACAATAAGGAAATTCTATTAGATATACGATACTATATGTATTTCGAGATCACTGAAACAACTCGTAAAGCTCACTGTTCGATATATAATGAAAGCATAGTACCTGTTTTAACTACACTATGGAAAGCTTCCTAACTATAATGGTCATGAACACCATTCGAATCTATTTAGTTCTATTATATTCGAGAGAAAAATACACAGCAGTCATAGAAATTTCTTTTTCAGGATAACCAGTGTTTGGTTACTTCATTATTTCATCATCAATAACAATTTCTTAAAACAGCATAAAGTAAAGCAATATGCTTATTACAGTGAGACAGCTATTAGAAGTAAAGGCAGTATCAGATTCCATGGGTGTAGGGGAATAATCTTTTGATATTGGTACCTCAGCATAGTTATCGTAATCTCCTTGTAATCTGTATTCGTTCTCATCACTTGAAGTCTCTTTTTGCTCATAGGTGAATGGATCATTATAGCCTAGACATGGATCAATCGTTATAACCTAGAAATAGTTCCTCTTTTTAGTATTTGTTATTAATACTAACCAGCTCCGGTGGGTAGTTCTTGAGACTTAAATTCAAGATTCTCATCTGGTAGTGCACCTCCAGCTGTAGGAAAATCTCTTGGTAGCTCTTTTACATCTTCAGTTTTAGACAGTATAGGTCGTCGATGTACCTCCGAAATATCATTCACAAGTGGTTCCCCAAGTCTAAGAACTGTCACCTTCTGCGTTAGTAAGCCTACAAGTAATTAACACTAAAATTAGTAAATTATTGGTGAATAGATGATTATTACTTGCTGAAATCCGGTTCTTTAGCCGATTTCTAACATCTACAAACTGTTGATCCGTTAAGTATACCGCTTCCATGTCTTCGATGGCTGATTCTATTCCATTTTTCCATTGGGCACCTAAAATATCTAATTATTGTACTCAAAATTATGTTTAATTTTCAAACGTCAGATTTATTCATATTTATCGTAATATAAAAGTCTGTACGCATAAATATAATTTAATTTGAAATAAAATGATTAAGACTCTTTCCTCAAGATACATCACTCTTACCAAGTTCGTGTGCCATTACTTCTTTTGCAGCTGTTATTTTTTTTTTGGTAAAGGTATCCGGATAAACGAGGTGACAAGCGGTTGTTAAACCCTCGCCTGCCCAACTAACAACACCACCAAGAGTAAATTCGCAGTAGAAAGACTGCACTGCCTAAAACATTAATTAGTGATTAAGCTGAATTGGAAAAGTGTGAGAAAAACAACTTAGCTATACCTTTTTATCGTTTTTTTCTTTAAGAATATTGTTAATGAACTCTTGCAATCCAGTATTTGATGTACTGAATCCCTCAGAACGTAGCTGGTAGAAACTAAATAATCATTCATCCTTCTTAGTATGATTTTTCTTCTTCTAAATACTTACCTTAATATTTTAATTACACCCCCTTCAGCCCATGTATCCCACTGATTTTCTTCTACAGCTGCTGATATTTTTTTCTCACATGTATCAGAATATCCTCTACCAGTCATATCCAACAGATACTAGAAAGACAAAAAAAGGATAATGAGTATAAAATAAATACTTGACACTTTTTTTAGTAATTAAAATTAATCACCTTTGTCACAAAAAAGCTAACCAGAAAATATAGTTTATTAAGATATGTAAATAAAAATGAAGATTAACAAAAACTGACTATCTGTCCAGCTTGATTATCATAAATTGCCATTGTTGAAACAGTGTAAGTCCAATTATGAGGGTGTTGTCCGAGGGTATGACCCCAAGAAAATAAAGACAGTGGTTCTGCTCGAAGTTCATCAATAGAGCTAAAGGAAAATGTTTAAGCAAAAGTACTACAATTACGCTAAAGAATAGTTCAAACAATCACTATGAACATATGGGCAAAAAATTCAATACAAAAATAAAGGTTTTTAAAATGATGTACGTTAAGATTTAACTAAGTAATACCTATTCGCTCGAGCATCGCCTATTTCTAGTCGATAGGCGGCCCATCCGCCGTTGTCAAGAGGATAGAGACCACATGCCGAAGTACCAAATTTCAACAAGCATGCAGAGTAAAGCTAAATGCTTTATTTGATACGTATGAACCAGTTATTAAGTAATATTAAGTAATCCTACCTTCTCAAGAGAACAGCTCACTTCTCCCGATATTCTTACTGGTTTTATCCTGAGTACTGACTGCCATACAGCCTGCCCAACTGCTAAGAACGAACAGTTATGTGAATCAAAGAAGCGAAGCAAATCGTCGATCTGTATTTTTCCTTTAACTCCCCATTTATTTTTTTCCTTTATTCTTTGGCTCATTTTCTTTCTCTCCATATTCACTGTTTCTCACAGTTGTCACTGGATTAAGACCTCTAACAGCTAAACTTTTAGCCCATGTCCATTGATATCTTAATCCGTTGCTCGAATAGACCTTGAAATAGTAAGATTATTTAACTATAGTTTTAAGTCAAATATATGAGTGATGGAAAATAAGTAAATATGATAAATACTGATAACCTTGGGTCTAGGATCACTCCTCATCCAAGGCTTGTTTAGATGAGCGTAGCGTGGACTAAACTCAATCGCAGTGGCATCTTCGATCTAAAAAGAATAATTACCTTTACAGCCAAAACACCATGTTTCTCGTGAGCTACAAATACAGCGCACTGAATGAGTTCTTAGGATATAACTTAATATATAATGTTCGAAATTAAGATTGGGAACTCAATTTTTCTAGATTAATAATACTCTATTTAAAAACGGGTTTTTTATTCAAAAATATGTTGCATTTTATATATCTTCAAATATTGTTCTAGTTAAAAAATAGATGCTAATTCACTTTCTTTTCATGTGAAATAACTTCAGTGAACGCGAGTAACAAACATATAAAATGACAAGAGAATAAAAACCAAAGGCCATAGAACAACACTCATAAATCAGTACTTATGAAAGTTTTCCTCAAAATTACCAAAGCATAAAAATGAAAAACTCTCACCTGTTTGGCATCCAAGCAAGGGTCATCTTCTAACATAGAGCGCTTCGTCTGAATTTTAACTAAAGATTTGTCACCCTTTTTTGATTTACCTGCACCTTCAGACAAGGTCACTGCAGATTGCATGCTCTGCACAGACCACGATAGTATCCCGTACAGGATGATATAGAGGAAAGGGATGAACTTCATTGGGTCATTGACAAAGAAACTAGAAGTAAAAACATATGGAAGTTAAAAACAAAGAGAACCTAACAATAGCAAAATAATATTAGGTAGTCTAGTCATAATAAAGGATTAAATATGAGTTTAATACTACGGGTGTAATTGTTTACAAAAAATAAAACATTGTTTGAAAATCCGAAATACTAAGAAGTTAACGAAACTGCTCGAGGTTACTACAGTTGAAAAATCAGAATCATTAAAGTAACTATAAGGCGCAATAGAAACTGGAAAGATAAAATGAGAAGGAAAGTGGAACAAAATATAGAAAATGTAGGTAACATTCTAAAGATAATGAGCAAATTTCATGTGATAAAGAAATGTTATAGATATAAGAGTGCCGAAAGGATGCAAAGATGATGAGTGGAGAGGCAATGAGAATATGTCAGTTATATGTATATACATGCATATGTCGAACGGAGTCATCTTTACCAGAAGGAATGCACGTACTACATCGAACAGAAAATGACTGCAAGGATATTGACTGGCCCATTAAAAGGCGACTAGAAAGGAAGCGAGAATCCGAGTTGGTCTGGTGAATAACAAATAACAAGATAGGCGATAGGACATCTGGAGACACTGCGAGAAAAATGGATGCAAAATAAAAATAGAAGTAGCTGGCTATTGAACAAATAAAACTAGAGATAAAGATACACTGACAGCTATATTGGCGATGCTAATTAAGTGGGAAAAAATTATTGAAAGGATAGAAGAACGGCAAAATATTCTCCACTTTATTAAAGAATAAGTAATGTTTAGCAATTCCCACTTATGTATCAATAAGAGTATTCATGCATAGTCTATCAAACCCACTTGTATTTAGTAGAATAGAGCGTAGTCACGCATAACACGGATATTGACATGTGGACAATACAATCAAATAAAGATGAAAGAGAAAGAGGAAGGTAAAGGAACAGATGCGGAAAAATATATATAAGTGAGCAGTTTAAACAAATAATACGTTAATTGTAGCATGAGAATTGTAAGCTATGTGAGGATTCCATATATAAATTATTGAATTGAAGTCCACTTATGATTGCCTACTGTCACCTGATGAGTAAAAGTAAAATCTAATTAATATTGCATTAGATTAAAACCTTAGAGATTGAATTACAAGTTATCTGTATTTCGTATTCATAATGGCAAAGCATATGTGCACACCAGCACGAAAATTATGCTTTTCACTTGTGATTTTTAAATAATTTCTAACATTCCAAATATTTCAAACATAGGATAGGTATTTTCAAAGTGAATTAATATTCAACAGTTGCATAGAAATTGTTATGCTTGATTGAATGGTGTGAACGCAAGAACAAACTCATATTTGTTCAGTGGAGCAAGACGAGTGGAAATAGCAGTTGGATAACTTAGTATCTGTTCTGGAATAAATAAATATGGAGTATAAGATGCAAATATGGAAACAGAAAGTGAAAGCTTTTATAGACTTACAAAGTGCAGTTAGGAATAATGATAACTCAAAGAAATTGAGTAATAATCTTATGGAAAACATAAGAACAGTAGTAAATCAACAAAGCGCAATCAGACTGGTTTTTTATTTCTTATTGAATAAACGACTTAGTTTCTAACTGTACGTTTTGTCTTTAGCAGATATTAACGGGGACGTTACTCTCACTCTTAGCTTATTTAATCTAATCCGCATTCGCATTCTATGGCCAGAATCCAATTGCTCAGATTTGCAGTGACAAACAAATATAAAGCTGACTAGCAATTGAGTTGCTTCCGATCGTTTCAAACTCGGCGGAAGAAAAATAAAGGCAGTTGACTCGAGGAATAAAAATCGTGTTTAAGATATGGAGAATCATGCCGATACCCACATCTCAGTATTAGGAAATAACTAGTTGGCAGAAAATAAAGCAGGTAAATTAATTATTAATAACTTGAACAAATTAAAGTCTTGTCAACGAGGGATGAATATAGTATATGAACGTGAATATAGCTGGACAAGTGATAAACTTTGGCACGCGAGAAATTAATTAAGCGAAAATACATGAAAGCACGGAACAAAGATGCAGGCGAATTAATACTTAGAAGAGGACTGGAAGAGAAGCAGAGTAATCCATCGATCGGAACGGACTATAACAAGCGAGTATTTCATCATTAAAAACCGCGCTTTAGCTTGTTGTTCGAACTGGTAAGTGGTGCATCGGTTAGTACTACAGTAAATTATTTTGTAGGGTGGACAGGAAACGTCATGTAGTATAAAATCTAAAATCAACATCATATCCTACTATGTGAAAAGTTTATTCACAAATTAGTTATAATATTATTGATAATATAGTCCTTGTGTGTTCTTCTTAATTAATAATATCTGCAATAAATACTTGTGTCCTCATATTATATCATGAAGACAAGTAATAAACAAAATATAAAATCTTTTACAAATATGCTACAATTTACCAATGATAAGGGCTAACTGTTTTGTTGTTCTTACTCCTTCTTCGACATTCCTTCTTGATATTCACTGGCATAAATTTGATACTTCGCTTCTCAAAAGTCTAAACTACTTTATTGAAATAAGTGAATTCTAGTTGTTTTAGGAGTAAGCAAAGTTGCAGAACGTAGATTACTACATCATCTAAAACTAACCGAGAGCGGACAGAATTCGTTGTTTTCCGGGCAGCCTTTGGTAAGGTGAGTAATAGTATGGTACTTGTGATGGAAAGCTCCATGAAAAAGGATCTGAAAAGTATTTTTAATAAATACAAACGTATTAGAAATAAAGTCATCATGTAAAAATTACCGCGTTTTTGATTGGGCAAATTCAGAGTAACAAGTGTATGGAGAGGTTATTTTAAAACTATAATAAAGCAATGCTTAGTTGTATAAAGCCTAAATAATTCGGTAGATTATACCCTAGATTATTATTGATTCACTACTTGCTATTTCAACTAAGATATATTATTAATCAAGAAAGTTCGATTTCAAATTACATACTCTGACTGCTGGTCCCTCTTCTAGATCCCACAATTCTATTGCCACCGATGCCGTGTACTTAGGAAGACCTCCTCGAATTACTCTCATTTCATCTCCTAATGTCGTTAAAAGAGCAGCAACAGTAGTATCATGCTGAAAACTTTTACTATTATATTTCATTGTCTCTTGTTCTTTTCTCTATTCATTTAATTAGCATTTTCCTTTTTATAAGATGTTTAATACCTCTCCATTTTTCTCTTTATCTCACCGCAGAATAAGCGTAGTACTTAAGAGGTCCCATCCATGAACAATCAGCTCCATTATTTCCCTTTTTGTAGCAATATAACTTTTGTTTCATATTTTCCATTAGAGTTCGTAACATTGAACCTGGATGTTACGATTATATTCATTTTATTAAGCACAGTATTCTTTAATGAGAAATAATTATTACCTCCTCTCAGCCTAATCAGTTCCGGTATATAAGGCTGAGCAATTCCATAGGTGTACTCGTTAGCTAGTTGAGTAAGGTTTCGCATTCTTGCAGAAACATTACTTGTAAGCCATTCCGGTTGTGACAAATTGTAGATAGTCTGAAGTACGTCTTCAATATATTCGTACATTCTCATATTTCCATGCAGTCACCAAAATAGTCTGAAAGCCTTATTTTATATTGTTTAAAACGTTTAGATTTGGAACACACCTCAATATGATGGACATCATTTATGAGGTAGAGAGTAGGTAGTTCTACTTTGACACCAGTTTTTTGACTTAGAAAATCGAGGAAATCCTTAAAGCATCAATTTAAGTTTAGGAGGAGCGTCATTCTAATGAGTTATTATAACGAAGTACTAATAAAACAAGTAATAATATTTAAAAACCTATGTTAATCGAGTCTCATTAATTAGCATAGATTATAAATCGTATAGTGAATTTCATAATTATATATATGGACTTCAGAATGGTTTGTAGTAAATCTCTTTTAACAATGCGTAAGTCTAAACTCTTACCACAGTCTAATTCTTCATAAAAACTTTTAGCACGACAACGCTACGATTCATATAAGTTGCAGCACCAACAAATTGGTTCTAGTGTTTGTTTGTTTTTGATACACGGAAGGTAACACTCCTGATTTTATTCAAGTTTATTGTACTATTTTATGCTATCTTTATAATTTCTCGTTTTTCCCGTCCTCCCAATTTTGATGGTTTTCCTCCACGTTCTATCTACATATCCATTAAGAGCTTAACAAAAACTTCGTAGAACACACCGTTCAGCCCAATTTCATAAACACCAAAATTCTTTCTTTCTCTGCATAGTTGAGAACTATTTCGTTTTCTTAGGCTTATCAATAAAAAACCCGTTTTCTCCATATATATATAATCTAGATATACATATCTCCTAAATGGTCTAGATTATAAATGGATAGTCGCTTTTAAAAATATTTTTAAACGAAGTTTACGTATACAATCAGAAAGATTTTTTTTACATGATTTTAATGAGAAGCAGCCACGACAAAAACTACGAAATCGTAGATATTCATTCCTGAGTTAAAGGTGAATATGAGCTATAATTATGGAATGCACTATTTTATTAACACATATTTTTGGCATTTTTAAATTTTCCCTATAATTTAAATGTTATATTCTAGTATTGAGAGAAATTAATCTTATTTTTGCAACTGGTGTAACTCACCTGGTTATCCTTGACTATTTTGACAAACTGCTTGCTTTTTCGTAACTGTTCGTCTAATTCAATAGCTCGTGGACAATAAGCAAATACATTGCCAGCCTAAATAAAATAAGAGTATGTAGACAGTCTTTTCTAGATTTTCACTTCATTATCCTGACCAAGAAAGAATATTTCAGTCTTTTCTCAAACTCTATACCAGTTTAACAATAGAAAATTAGAAATCGACTGTTTTAATTACAGTATTCATAATTATAGAATGAAGTCTTCTTTATTAACAGCTCATAGATTTAGCAATATTTCGAATTAACATTAATATTTTCAACTCACATAGTCTTCATCGATTGGCATGCTATGTACAGGAATGGGTGTCCAACCTATCGGCCATCTAATAACGCATATTTTTCTAATTTATTTTTCTAATTATAATCTTTATAACTTGTTATTGTTTATATGGTCGTACTTATGGTATTCGGGATAGTCTTTTCCTGCCTGTCCTTCCTCAAACATGCCTGCCAAGTTAGCATAAGCCGAAACAAGTGTGCGATTAACATCAGTTGATCGGATATATACCTAAAGTATGAGAAAAAAAATGGTCATAAGTTGAGTCGTGTATTATTTAACGTTTTACTTGTTTGGGATTATAGTTACGGTCAAGAAGAGCATTCGTCCCATTCATGTACCGGTTGCGAAGAAGGCGACCTAGTGCATATTGTTGACGCATCCCTAGCTGAAATTCGTTCTGATCATGAACAAGTTGCTTTTAATATATTCCTCAATATTGTCGACAATGAAGGTTTTGTTCGAAATATAGTGATGTAGACGAAAAACTACCAAAGATAGCTTGTTAAATCCAATTATAACTATCAACCATTACTAGTTTTGATAGATGAGAAAGTTTGTGAATGGGATAATCGACGATGCGCTCTTGGTTCAAATTTTAAATGAATGCAAATCACCGTTTTAGTAAGAATTTGAAGGCTTGCAAAACAGTTAACTTTCGTAAGAATGAATTTTTCGGTTCTGTCTTATATTTTTAATAATCATGAAAAGTGAATCTTAATAACTCTATATTTTTAATATTGTGTAGAAACTAACCACGTTTCTTTTTAATAACTACTTGGGTTATTTAAATACTAGGTTTCTTACGTCTACCTGAGTAAGTTCTCCCCAGCCATGAGGCCACGCATCTTCCTGATGGATGTCAGTAGGATAACTTTTTACTGGAGCACGGTCGCCATGTCTCCAAACCTACAATATTCAATTTTATGTCTTTAATCATTCCGTTAAACAGAAAACTTATAGTTTAGAAATAATCCGCACTTACAACTTGCACGAAAAGTAATTTGTCATTCGATTTAATTGTCCTTGGAGTTACGGGAATAACAGGAGTAGTTGGAATGTCATCATTAGCAAATATATGAGAAGCCATAAATATAAGGAATATGAGTAGCATCTCTAAAGAACTAGTATTAAAAGTTGGAATATAAACACAAAAATCGGAACTTTAGCTGCTAGAAAGCACGATTTCGTGACTACGAAAATAGTGAATCTCAAACCAATTGTCGACTATTTACACCGACCTAGACCACTCATTTTTCATAGACAGGCGTGTACTTGTCCATTGACCAATTTATTACAAATATTTCCTCAGAAATTAAGTATATTTCAGAATCCTTTAGCTCTTCATGTTCCGATGCTAATAAGATGAATAGCATAAACGATAAAAACTTGATGACTTTAAAATTTTTCCTTATTTTTAGGCTCGTTGTTAATCTTATAAAATTTATAAAAAGAAAGCAAGTGTAGACTGTGTGTTTTATAAGCCAGGAAATCTTAAGACAAGCGATGAAAAATAGATAAGGTGGGAATTTAGCTCTGAGCTGCTTTGAATACTTTGCGAATGATTTAAAAAACAAGATAACGAAGCTATTAGAAATGAAGTACGTAATACATTCAAAACGTAAAAATTTATTATATCTACAGTATTTCAGATCCGGCTGGTAAGCTGATACGATCTTCTAAGTACTCCTAAAATCATGAAACCAAAATCATGAATCAAACGTATAATTTATAGAAGTTAATTTCAAAATTGTTAAAGCACTTTATTTTCATTTCTTGCTGCATTGTAGGTTTAAATAAGTAAAAAAAATCACATATTCGATGTATTTATTTTTATATTAAACCTCAAATTTTTACTGTTATGTTGTATTATTTGTATTTAAAAGGGTTAAAGAATGACGATTACCATTGCCATGGGGCAGAACCTGTAGTCAGCTGTTGAACCAGTTCGGCCACGGAGATGGTTAATATGAAACACCGCAGAAAGAGAAGAAGGCTAAAGTGAACTTTCAAAGTTTTATAAATAAATTAGACAAGTCTTACCCAGAATTTTAATGACCATTATTCCATTGTCCGCCTTATTCATCTTTCTTCGTTCATGTGTTGAACACTTAGACTTGAAAGTCCGAATCTTTCCATCTCTAGTGCTTACTGTTACCTGCAGGTAGAATAGTTACTAATTTTCAAGTACTTTAGGAGTTATGTATGATAATAATTGTCTTAAGAAAAATATTACTTCAAAACTGATTTTTATACGAATTTATGAATATTAAATGTATGCAGAAGTTTTAGTAATTTTTTTTCTCAAACTCTCACTTTATTTCCACAATATACAAAATACAACTCAAGCATCAAACTATTTGGCCTCGCTTTCTATAGCCTTCTGTCATCTCTCGGATAGGTTTCGGATTTCTTCACGAAAAAAAGACACCGGCCCGGAGACAATGAAATCGTCAATCCATTTCTGCATCTCAACCACATCTCGAAAGCGCTGTCCAACTAGACAGTTCTGCATCGGCTGGAATAAATGGTAATCCGAAGGCGCCAAGTCCGGTGAATGAGCCGCGTGCGGAAGAACTTCCCCGCCTAAGTTCAAATGGGCTGTTGAGTACTAGGAGCAACGTGAGGCTTAGTGTTGTCATGCAACAAAATGACCTCTCGACTTCCTCGCCCACTAAATGGTAGTTTCTGTTCCACTCCATCGAGGAAACCAATCAGTTGACGACCGTAGCGCTCGGCAGTAACCGTCTCACCCGGTTGAAGGAGCTCATAAAACACCACACTCTTCATATCTCACCAGATGCACAGAAGGACTATTTTGGCGTGGATGTTGTTGGCTGTCCGAAGTCTACCCATGAATGTGTGAGCCTAGGATTGTCATACTTAATCCAATTGTCATCACCGTTAATAATTTTCCATAAGAAGTTTTTCTTACGTTGTCTGGAAGGCAACAAAATGCATGTGTTGAGCCGGATGCCAATATTGTCATTGGAGAGTTCATGCGGTATCCACTTTCGCAGCTCCCGACTTTTCCCCATCTCATGCAGTCGGTTCGAAACTGTTGCTTTATCAACTCGTAGCTGTCCCGCGAGTTCTTCTTGGGTCTGCGACGCATTTTCATCCAACAGTTTTCAGAGCACCAGCCTTCGGCGTTTCTGCTGTCCCAGAGCGTTGTCGGTCACTGAGATCCAAATCACCTGCTTTAAAACGTCGAAACCAGTATCGGCAAGTACTGTGGGACACAACACCTTCCCCAAGTACAGAGGGAATTGATTTGCATGCTTCAGCATCGTTTTCCCCTTATTGGAACTCGTAGAGAATGCAGCGTCGGATATGCAGCTTTTGGTGACTCATCGTGTTCCAACTGTTTTGTGAGATTATGTTTATAATTAAATCGCGACTTATGACTTTTACAAACTACAAAGCCAATACTACAAAAACTTAGAAGAGCTCTAATTTGTTTAACTTTTAACTATTTATACCAAAACGCTGAAATAAAAGACTAAAACTTCTGCATACATCTAATAGACAAAGATTTCATAGAAAATATTTGAAGTAGTTTTTCATTTTTTCATTTCATTTTCATATTACCACAGTGTAAATTGTAAACAGCATAAAAGCAATATTGTTTAAGTTTATACTCTATTTTTACCTCTATTCGTTGGTCCATCTTATAATTTTCTTTAGCGCAAAAAGGAAATGGTGATTTGTTCTCTCTGCAAAGAATAAATTATAACTGTAACAAATTCTTAAGATATCTAAAACATTATCTGATATATAAGTTTTGGTAAAAAAGAGTCAGTTTTAAAAGGTTTATAATTTTTTTAAATGTTGTTTAAAAGCGTTTTTGAAAGTTGTTCCTCTAGTATTTTTTTAACCTTCTTAACTTCATTATCATATATGGAAAGAGAAATGTACAATTATCAATCTTATTAAGACTGATTTTTTTTGTTTTTCAAATTTATTATGACGTAATTGTATGTTTGAATTTTTCCATCGGTTCCCGAGCACCACTTTTTGCATATTTTCACTATTAGTTAGTTTCATATTTTAATAGTTTTTTCTAAATCATCAGTGGAGATTAACTCATCTGGAGAATAAACCCTTGATTTAAATCGTGGCCATAATTTATAATCACAGTGATTTTAACTAGGTTAATTCGAAGTCCACTGGCTTAAGATAAAAAATTCAGGAACTTTTTTCATAAATTATCCAATATTTTAAGCTGTGCAAGATTTAATAGAATATTTCATAAAAATTAATCCAGTTAAATATAACAATCTGCACTTAGAAAGAAGATAGTAATTCATAGAATAAAAAACATAAGTACAATTTCGATATGACAAAATTTAGGAAAGTGAAATGCGGCGTCAAGTTTTCACCAAAACAAAGAAAATAACCATTTCCAGCTATTACATCAGTCGACAATCGAAGTAAATCCTTCCAAATACGTATAGAAAAACACAAAAATGAGTGTCTCTACAAAATTGAAAATGTTATTTTTTACATGTACCATATTCTAATGAAGTTAATATGGCCAAAAAGCTAGATTTTTAAGCTTTCAAGAACGTATTTAAATAGTGATTTTATGTCAAATTTGAGAAAAGTTATGACACTTGTAAAATCACTAACTTTTTCCTAATTCTGTGGATATTTACTCTCAATATTTTAATAATTTTTCGAATTGTAATTGACACAGACCTTTCTCGTTGTCTAATATATTCATAACAGCTTCTCTTCGCAAATATGCACCCCCAACCTCGACCGAACCAAAATCCTTGCTCCTCTATGTCTATGGCTGTGCGATTTACCAAATACCATTGTCTGACAAAATAAAACTTAATTTTGAAACAGCTTTTTTAAACATTCCTTAAAAATTTTAATAATACAAATTATTTTAACCTCGATCCATAGTACGTTTGCTCTAAGATTAAGGCCGAAATTGTCGTAAAGTGGTTGGCCAAATTAGAGAGTTTTGGGGTCATCAATTCATTCTAAAGCAGGATAAATATAACGAAACAAGTTGTTACTTTCAATTACTGCGTAAACAATTACCCCAAATAAATATTCGTTCAGATGTATTCTATCAATAGAGTCCGCTTCGATTCCGTTTAAGTCTGAACAATTAAAGTGACGACGTGCCTCTACCTGATGAATAACATAACTTAATTTAATCATTTCTCTCCTCTAATTTATTTTACCAATGCCGTGTCCGCAAAATCCATAAACCATCTTCTCGCTGCTTGCCATTCAACTCCATCTTCCCATTTGTACATTTCTCCGTCCACACCGCTCAAGTTTTTTGAAACTAATGTTCCGAACCCCTGAGTGATTAAAATATATCAGATTGAATCCGTCATTAAGAAGAGAATCATGATGTATTGAAATTTCATATAGGTTTGATTAACGAGTGAAACTACGAATAAGCAAGTAATATGAGTTAAGTAGACAGTAATATTAATGGAAGCGAAATGATTAAGAGAACCAACCAGGGAATGCAGTATTTCATGACGGAATAGGTCCGTAACTCCTTTGAAACCCTTCCACCGTATGCCGGCACATATATTTAATTTCCCCACTATTGGTCTATAAATATAATTTTTAAGCAATGTGCCACTTCAAATACGTAAAAGAGCACATCGAAAAATATGATTTCATTAAAAGAAACTATAAAATTCTCTGTACTTTACAGTTAATTTCAATATTCACCTCATATTTGCTTGAAGATGACAAGGTGTTGCAAAAGCTAATAATGTTGGATCATTTTTGCATATTACCGATTCTCGCTATAATACATCATTTTTTGCTTCATACAGATGTATTTCTCATATTTTTCTTTAAAACTTACTTCAATCAAGAGGACAAAGTTGTATTTCTTCAACCTTATTGCTTTTCCAATTTTGATATCTAATTCTGCTCCATTAACAACCTAAATACTTTTATAGCAATATTACACTTATAACACAAATAGTGTGAGTTTAAACCTAACCGCTTTTTTATCCTTTCCGAAATCGGCTGAGCATTTCGAAATTTCCTCATACGAAATTTTTTCATTTGAATATCTCAACACAGAGACGATACCCGTTAAATTAGTGATCGCGAGTTTAAGTCCGATCTGGAATAGGTCTAGTAATAAATCCACCAACAGTTATTTCAAATAGCTATTTTCTACTCAGAATTAGTACCATATTTGGTCCCACATCTCTCCCTATCATTCTTCTTATATTAGTCATAAAACTGTCAACATGGTTTGATCGTATCTGACAACTAGTTCAAAGTAGTAAATGCGCACATAGCGGAGACAAAAAGATCTACAACTGGCTGATCTATTTGGAAACGACCAAGATTGGTTCGCTTGTTTCACAGTTGCTTCTTATCTGACAAACATGATCCAGTCTTCACAGTACAGTTTTATTATATGGGTATTCAACCATGAAAGATGATACCAATAAATAAAATCTATGCATAAAATCAATGGAAATTTTATATGGATAAATTAATTTAGTTACTTAGTATTTCTTTTTACTTCCATACCTCAATTTTGTTTGGCAACCTTTCAAGTTGAGATGGCTTCAATAAAAGTATACGGAGAGGATCATAATAGTATTCAATTGATGCTTCACAAACAAAAAGAAATAGGAACCAAATTGCCGACAGCATTTGAATGATTCATTTCGTCATTGCCCCAACTATTGCATAAATGAGCTCAATATGAAAACATTATGCTGCTTTCTTCAATATTAATTCAAATTTGTATACTGTCCAACTCTCAAAACAATGGAAAATGCTTTATTAGTCTTGTGTGACTCGTACTTGATGCAGATTCTACTAGCTGGAACTTGCATTCGATTGGCGAAGTGCGTATGGAATGTACACACTGCACTTATATTGATCTCGTTTTTAATATCCAGGTGCTGTACGAGGAGGAGGACAATGATCACAGCCACCACCACTTCCAGAAGATCCAGCATCTCCAGGTGCTCCAGGTGCTCCAGGGTTTCCAGGTGCTCCATCTGGGCCAGGATCTCCAGCAGGTCCCGGTGGTCCTGGTTGTGAAGATCCACCCGAACCTGGGTTACCAGCGGGACCAGGAGGTCCAGGAGGTCCAGGAGGTCCTGTAAATATCCTTCATCAAAAACTTTTCTTAGAACATCAATAGACGTTCAAAAGTTAGAGAAAAATATACCAGCAGGTCCAGGTGTTCCAGGTACTTCGGTAACTTGTCCAGGTGCACCAGGATTTCCAGGTGCTCCAGGCTGTCCATCGTTTCCAGGAGGACCAGGAGGTCCTGCAGGTCCAGGAGGTCCACTTGATGAGGAAGGAGGACTCTGTCCAGGAGCTCCATCACTTCCAGGAGGTCCTGGAGGTCCAGCATTTCCTGCAGGTCCAGGTGGTCCTGGTGGACAATCAAAGCAGAAGTCATCGGCTTTAGGAGCGGCTCCAGCTTCGGCATCGGCACCAGGAGCACCAGCATTTCCTGGAGATCCGTCTTGCCCAGGGTGTCCGTCAGCTCCCGGAGGACCAGGAGGTCCAGCAGCTCCAATTCCACAGGAACAGCAGCTACCACCGCCGCCACCACCGCCACTAACTCCAGTATCATAGCCACCACCTATAAAAAGCAAATTCATTAAAAGATAATTACTATTTCAGTTTTAAAACGTAATCATTTTAAAAAAACTTATGAATTTGATAATCTACCTCCACCTCCTCCCTGAGAATACGTTCCAGTGCCACGAGCACGAGCTGGACGGTTGTTCCAGGCTTGCCTCTTGATTCGGCTATCAACTCCCTTCATAGATTCAAACTGAAAATACTCTAAAGTTTGAAATGATAATAAGATTAACAAATGTTAAATATGCTAGCAATAAGTTGAAAAAAAACTTACCCTATGAAATTCATCCCATAGACCATCAGTACGATGGCGACAAAAGTCAACCTGAATAGAGCAATTTGAGCAGGTAAATTTATATAGGTTAGCAATGCAGATGAGTGAATTAAACGGAAATCAAGAAACGAAGAGGAAATTAACCTCGTTTTGTAGAGAGGACTGCACATGTTGCATATAATTATACAACATGGGAACTGCCACAATAGCAGTGAGGGTGGCAACGGTGGAGATGGCGATGCCAAAGAAGGCAAGTCGCTTTAGACTCTCTGCCTCCACCAGCTTCGTCTTCTCGTCGCCCATGGCTGTGTGCCACCAATCTGACCTCTTCCTCTATATACCCGGCGATGGCAACCGGTTGCGCGTATCCCGCCCACTCAACGACGATTAGCTAGAGCTAGAAAACTAGTTACTGGATACGGTCCCACGTAGAATAGCCCAGGTGTACTGTAGGTGCAAGAAAAGTGTGTCCACAGAAAGAGTTGATACTGGTATTGAGTAGATGCTACGATACAAATACGGAACTAATCGACATTAGATTTAACCTTTTGCTATGAATACAAGAAAAAGAGTAAACGTTAGCAATATATATATTCTTTTTTTCTCCAATTTTTATCACTGTCAAAGTCTTCTTATGATAGTGTTACATCTTTATTGTCCTGTTAACTTTAATCTTGTCCTCTTAAATTATAAGTCTTAGTTATCGTTCTGAGAGATTAAATGGTCATACTTATCTTGACAATTAGTATATACTTAGAAATGTTGATTTCTAAAAAATTAAAAACCTGATAATATGGTGAGCCAAACCACGCCCCTAATTTATATCTCACCTCTTACTCTCAATCATTTGGGAACCGCGCAAATTGCACTCTATTATGACTACCATTCCTCACCGTAATTGTATTATATTCAACCTGATAAGATGAATCAAGCATACAACTACCCAGTTTGATAGCACTACAAGTCGTTTTCATAGACAAGCGAACCAGTTGAGACCGTTAATCCAGCCAACAGAGACAACAAACGACCGATAGCATCTATGGGGAACTATTTGACTAGAAACGTTGTCAATATTATTAATTCCTAAGAATACACGTTTATATTAAGAAAACTAGAAGATGACAGTAATAATTTAATCACTGGATATTTCAGGAAAATTATCACATTTGGATTTCTTCACTACTTTGCACAAAGCAACTGCTAGCTTGAAGTAGTAAAGGTTCAAACCCAACAGATAATGTACGTGGAAATAGACTTCGAGCAAATAGTTCAAGGCACCTAAATTAAAAGTACTTGATTTATATTCTCCTTCTTCCCTTCATCTATAACTTTGATACCATTGTATCTATCAAACAAATTCCGCAACTCCTATAAATTATTTACCCTTTTATAATGTTTAAACGTACATTTCCGTAGAAATACCGAAATGATCAAAGATTGGTTGAAGCGGTGGTTTTCGGGAGTGGATTGCCATAGGAATGCTCAAAATACTTCGTTTAGTACAATAATTTTCGTAAAATCGAAGAAAGAAAAAGCATTTAAGGAGCGCACAATATGAAATATAATTCACCTAGAAAAAATAAATCCGTCACTCGGAAGTTTTTTGCAGTATTCAGGAGCACATTCTTCTCTGACTGCCAGAATTAAGCTTTCAAATGGAACTTTATGTGATAAGTGGAATTCACATACAGGTTCGCCTTCCTTCGTCACCTACAATGATAATTACAGAAGAAGGAATTATATTCACAACAAAAACTAAGTGATAATTTTCACAATCTATAGGAACTCTTAATGGGTTGGCTGACTATTTCTAGCATTAAGTAACCCTATTTTATCGCTTAACATAATTAGTACCACATGCACAAACCTTTAACCAATGCCAAACAACAAGTCGCTTCAGATTCCATCGCTTAAGATGTATTGCTACTTCTTCAGCAATTCCTGAATCATAAATAACAAGGCGATTTTTTTCTTCAAGATTATTTCCTTTATTAAGGTAAAGTTATCTTCAACATATTATATGACCAACTTCTATAAATCCCACATACCTTTTCGATTTGTTATCCAAATTGCAACTAGTCCACGTGGGGATAGTGAGTCTATAGTTATTTGCTTCAATATTGAATCATTCATTACGTATCTAAATCACTGTTGTTATCTTGATTTATTTGTTTAAACGTCCAGATTTCATTACTGATCACCAACCTCCCTTTCCGCTTAACTGATAAATTGTACCAAGGGGGATCCATCACAATAAGATCGAATGTTATACCTGCATTCAATGCAAACAAGAATAATTTTGAAATAATATTATTAATCAGTACTTATATATTTGACTAACCATTGATTAATGCGAACTGATCAACTTCGGTAACATTTCCTATGTGAAACATAGATCGTGCAGGAATGTAGTAGTGCGTGGATTGAGTATCTCCACGATATAAAAAAGAGACTGCTCTAGATCAAGTTGGTTTTTACGAATATTAATCTCGACAGTCCTACGATATAATAATTAGAACATACAAGCATTATACTTATCTGATACATTCAATACAATCGATAAGTCCGAACTATTTCGATACCACGACGACAGCATAGATAATTGCTCAGATACGTTAAAGTTCCTCAAATAGTAGATTTAAAGAATCTTAAATGAAAGCTATTTTAAGATCTATATAACATGAACACATGAATTAATACTTCTCCGCTACTAGGTCCTCTATTTGATTTGAATTTATTGCTTCCGCATTATACATGGAAGTACCGTCTTTCATAACACGTCGAGCTGCCTCTCTAGATGCTTTATTATTGTCTTTAATTGAAGTAGCTTGGAAATACCCAAGGTCTCTACCAATATTACGAATATTTTTAGCCATATTCGCAACAGCGGAGCAAACCTGAAGATTTAAATCTTATTTTCTATAATAAATGATACGATAACACACAAATTTACCTTTGAAAACTCTTCCTGCACGTATGATTCCTTCTTCCGTTTTCTATTTCTCCTTTGCTCCTTATTAAGTGCTTCAAACTGACTATCCATAATGAAAGGACCATTGATTTCCATGAGGTCTGGATCTAGTTCCACACTATCAAAGTACTAGTTTTAATGATTTATGGATATTATTCTCCAAGGCACTGTTGCTGTATGAATTACTTTCGAAGAAAAAACATTATCACCTTAGATTTCTAAAGATATCACGGTAGTACGCTTGTTCATCTAGTATAGCAAATCGAACGTCCACATAACCCATTGATTGGGACATCACTATTAATTATTCAATTAAATAAAAGAATCCCAGAAGTATAATCATTAGTGATTAACTCAGTTAAATCTTGGTGTTAACAGTTATACGTATAAACGTCCACTACAGTCAAATAAATGAAGGTTTTACATATTGATGCCAGTTACAAACATTCATCAAACAATTTATCTTAGACAACATCAAAGCATACTTATACCAAGCAAAATCAAATTTCTACCCTATCTATACTGTTACTAAAACGTTGTTCAATGGTATAAATTGTTCAGGTCACTTCCCTTTATTTTTAGCTCTTTTTATATTAGAATAGGAAATTAGTAATACTTCCAATAATTGACTGAATGTTGTACCACTTACTAAATCTTTAATAAAATTATTTTCGTACTTATCATCATAAATTTAGTCTTCTGGTTACTTATACCAGTAATTAAATTCGATCTACGTTCGCTAAGAAAAAAACCTGTTAATAAATCTGTAAATGTTACTAATAAGCTGTACAACACGTTACAAAAGACCAACAAAAACTAGCTTCATTGAACAGCAGTTTTATGGCAATACACAAAAAGCCTATTATGCGCAAATGTGGAAAATTTGTGTTTTCGTTGTTACAAAAACTAATCAATCACAAACAGTTGACTTAAAATAGAGATCTCAGCGATTAGAAGCAGAAAATAATGAATCACCCTCTCCACTCATCAAAATGTACCCTGGTACATAAATTTCTTATAATTAACGTATTGTATATAACTGAATAAATAACGTATTTTGCCCAGATTAGTGGAATTATCTTTACCAAAAAATTCCCCATAAAAAATATTGGTGATAACACGAAGATTACTAAAGTGCTTAAACTAAAAACGAGGAACAAACTCAATCTTATTTATTGGCACTTTTTTGAATAAAAACTTAAATTAATTAGGCCCATCATAAATAGCTTCCACAAATCAGTGATGTCCACCTATAACTAGCTGAAGACTCCAAAACAGACCTACACCTACGGTTACAGATATAGCTTTCCCCAGTCCCTGAAAAAGACAGAAGATATTAACATGAGTTCTAACAGTCCTTATTCACAAAATAGTTATTATAAAAAATTCTATAACTTAAACTATTATCGTAAACACACCAGGAAAGATCTACGCATCTTAGTATGATCACCATGACTTAAGTTTCCATCTCCGTGTGAATGTCCCAATTCAGCACTCAACATTTCAACGCATGCTACGTAAATGAAAGTACCAGCAGCTAAACCTTCGAGTACGAAACGGAGAAGAACGGAATTCGTAATATCGAGTTCATCAACCTGATTAAATGTAGTTAAATTGAAAATCTTAAGAACAAGAAAGTAATATTAACTCACCAAGACTGCAGCTAGCATTCCAGTAGGTATGCTGGCGGATAATATTATCACAGTGGGAAAAGCAGATCGTACAGCAGTTCTCTGTTGAGCCATTGAGACACCATACGCCACACAACACAAAACCTACGATGAAGTTGCATGCTCAGAAATTTTTATAGGTAAATTAATAATACATAATGCGCATTAGACAAACCTCATGGAACATGACAGCCACCAAAACGTTTATGAAGTCTCCCTTGTCTTTCTAAAACCCATAAAATACGGAACACCTTAAACGCATCTATCACGTGACGGGCAAAATTGAAAAGTGATTGATTTCAAATTATATAAATTTAACACACCTGTATTCCCAGAGCTACACCTTCAAATATTGAGTGGATGGATAGACCAAGAAGAAGAAAAAGAGTTCTTGCTGTTAGACCGTCCTCAGGTGGAAGAGCGTGGTTGTGTATTGTACAAGCCTCCCGTTCTGTTACAGGTGAACTCTGATATGGAGATAGTCAAATTCTTTAACAAAAAAATAGAATGTAACGGTATGTACTAACAAACCGATCGAAAAATTATATCTTGCATCCCATCTTCATCAGTATCAAGAGTTGTGTCAACTAACGGCTGCCCATCCTCACATTCACTTTCTAGCAGAGTCCTTAAGCTGGGAGCTGCTCTTTTAGGAGAAGAGTTTACCGAACTACCACCATAAGAACAAATTAGAAGTGACTGCAATTGTATGGTTAAATATATTTAAAAAAACAAAAGCTATATTTTAAAAAAGTAAATCAATGTCCACCTGTTCAATCAATAGAATAAGCAAGAAACCCATTAAAACAATGAGCTCTGTGTTTACGAAAATGGCCATAGGTTTATCGTGTTTATTCATAGAGTATGTTCCATTTCTAAAAAATCGTAGTATTGGAAGTAACAAAATAATGGGACTTTCGTTTTGTACGGTAGTAAGAATTTGTTTAAGTTTACCTGATCATCATCTCTTGGTGCCTGACATGTGGAATAAGGCCAAGAAAACACGTTGACAGAAAAATACCACATGCAACACAATTGCACATGGAAAGCGAAGAGCTTTCTCTAAATAAAATATTTCATTCGAACAACAGCAATGTTGATTTAAATAAGCACGAAATAAAGACAATTCCAAAAAATAATAATAATATAATGATTGAAGCACTGACCGTCCACTACCACGACTCCCTCTCAAAAGATAGCAATATGGAACTAATGTGCTCGCAATCAATGTTATAAAGATAATCAATGCTGATGTTAATTCGAGCAACATTTTAGAACTCCAGAATTAGAACTATAAATTAAGAAATCCTCCCAAATCCCTAAAGCATCATCTGAAAAACAAAATGTAAAGCTATTACTGTGTCGTGAAGACTGCAGCATTACTTTAGAAACTAATTAAGACCTAGGAATGAACTATGGATAGAACCAAATTACTGTCAATTAAAATTACATCTACTTTTAAAAATATTTAATAGAATGTCATGATTAACAAAATTGTAACAACAGTAGCCGCACTAATTTCTTTGAAAATATAATGGGACTCCAAAAAAAATACTATCAACAATATACGTAACGATAAATTTTGAACCAATACCTCAATACGAGGTATACAATAACGAAAGTGAAGAACGACGACGAGTAAATAATGGTAGCAACACGAGGAAAGTTATATAAATTTGAAAATACAGATCTAACTTCAAATACAACATCTAGCGTCGTTTAAAACTTTTACCCCGCACTCCTCTTCCGCTATATGAACCATGACCACCACGTTTTCCATCTGATTCGAAACTGAAGTAAATGACATTATATCAAACAGTAAATTTAGAAATAAAAGAAGGGAATGTCACTATAAATAACAAAAGCAACATTATTATTTATAAATTATTCTAACTTTTACATTTTTTATTAAAATGCGACCAAAAAATTATTAGAATATGTAGGGGATACCTTTCTTTGTCGTTTCTCTTCTTTCCTTTTTTCTTACCACCATAGCCGAATTTCTTACTTTTCCACTCCTTTTTATGATCTATCCCCCTTTTTTGTCCTTGTTTACTCACTGATCCAGATTTATTTTCATTATCATCCTTGATAAACAGAATTTTATAAGATGAACTTGCTTGCCACTATATATTGTACAAAAAATATTCTCTAACATACCTTATCTAGACCCATTCTCTTAACATTATTTAGCATGTCTTCTAACTGTTGTTTCATTCCCTTTTTATGCTTCTTCACTGCCTCCGTTAGCTTTTTCTTTTCTGTGTTTTTCCGGCTTATCACTTCCTTAAGCATGACAGACAAAGGTACTAGCACATAATGTTATAGATGTGTACAAAAGTAATTCAGCTTCTACAAACCTTTTGAACCTTTGAGGCATACTTTTTTTCTTCTCGCATTCTTCTTATAGCTTCTTGTTTTTCCTTGCCTTCTTGAATCTCCAGAAGACGTTTTCTAACCTAAGAAAAAAATTTCAAATTAAGTCAGGATAAAAAGAAGGTAGTTCTTATATATAGTCATTCTAATATCTCAGTTAATTCCTATAATAGAGTATTAGAATGTCTTCGTCGGCTCATCACAAATAGTAATCTAGCTTAAAAGCAGGTTGTACTAAGCGAAAATCGATTTTGATACCATTGGGACATGTCAATTCCCAAATAGTATCAAGCGCATCTTTCAGGAGTATCATTTGATAGTACAAATTATTTTAAGCGCAATACAATGATTGACGACAAATTATTATGAGACTGTGGATCTATAAAAAAACTTGCCGAAAGAAGTGGCTACTTAATAGATACCTCATCAAATACAAAAGTTATACATGTTTGTACTGCATAAATTATAATTTCAGTGTTTATATTTACTGTCACGCATTTGAAGATTTATAAAGTAACTAACCTTTTGCATGTGGCCATCACTTTTAGCCATTTCAGCATAATAATCAGCAGGACGAAGTATTTTAACTCCCATTGAAAGTAATCGCGGTACTGCAAGCTTAACAGCTTCTTCAGCTTGTTTGTAGCTAAAAATCCCCTTGTTTTACGTATAATACCTAATTAATTTAAAAGCAGTATAGCTAAAATTTCCTATGAGCAGCAAAGGAACTCAATCAATCTGAATGGGCAACCATTAACTGCAAATTTAGGTGCGAAACTAGACGTAGCATCTCATATTTAATTTTCATTCATATTATGACCCCATTGTCTATATGAAAAATGTAACTAAATAAATAACAAGCTACAATTTAATCTCTCTTTCGAAATCATCGTTAATGATGTCCTTCGTTACTCCAGATCCTACAGATATATCTAAAGTTTCTATCCAAGGCAATTTCTTCGCAAAATTCGCTATTTTCGCGAGAATTTCAACCTGAAAAACCAATAATTTGAAATATTATTAAGCCAACAAACATAAATACTTTATATGCAATAATGCTATAAATTGGGTGTATTCCTGACCGTTTTGTTAATAATAGGTCTTTTCTTTTGAACCATGTAGTTTAGTCTATCTGTCTTAAGTAAACCCTCCCGAAAAGCTATTTGCAGCTAAAAATATTGACGTTAAATGATATAGTGAATTACACATATAGTAAAGGAATAACTTGCTAAATGCAGAAACCAACCTCCTTATCTGAGTCTTTCCCATCGTCAGAACCTGATTCATCATTGCGTTCCCTGTTCATATAATTGTCAATAGGTTCAGACTCAGTAATACCATCATCAGAAAACTCTACCTAAAATAGCGAATTTTCCAATTTGAAAAGAACAAGAGGTGATACATGTAGTTAATCAATTTGATAGGTGATGTAATAAAAATTATTAGTGTATAATGGAACAACCTTACCCTTTCTTTGAAAAATATAAGGTTGGTTAAAAGTTGTTCGAATGAATATGACAAAAATTACATTACTATTTGAGCTAGGATACAAAAACGCTTAAACACTGGCCAATTATCTATTGAAGCTACCATAAAGTGCTTTAATGACCAATAGTTTAAATTCAATTTCTACTCTCCTAGCATTCATTTCAATTGTAAAACAACAATAATTACTATTTTACTGCATATTGTATAAATATTATTACTATTCATTACCTCTTCACGTGGCTTCCTCTTAACTGCACTATGAATTTTTCTTCGTCTATTCTTGTTGCCTATGTCTATCCTCGAAACCATAGCTAGAAATAATAATAAGTTGGTATGTAAGATTTACTAAGTAATGTAAAGCACTAATGTGTCAGCGAATAATAATTTAACAGTAAAAGCTACATGGGCATTAGTAAATTGATCGCGCGACAACTCGTAAAATGGAGTCGCGATGCGTTTAAATTGGCGCGCTTCTCATTGGTCAACGCGCTCTTGAACTGAATTTCCGCTCATTGTCTGCGTCTCTCATAGAGATCTATCGTAAGAGGTGAGGTGAAGCTCACCAGCATAAGAAAAATAGGCGGGTGTAAGAGTACTATAAGTTGAAATGAGGAAATACTAAAGGAACTGAAGATGATGAAAATAGTTAGGATAGTGTATAGAATAATATGTAAGGTAAAAGCACTTCTAAAGAGCTTCTCATTGTACGACTAAAGTGTACAATGTTAATATAATGGCATTAACCTACACCTGTAATATTCAAGCCCTCACAACAACAAGGACGGGACATTGCAGTCTATTTAATCTCTCCTGAACGGGATACCTGCTTTGAGTTCTCCTACCTCAACAAGAGCAAGGCAGGAGATATCGAAACGTACATATGTACAGGATGTCGTAGCTTGAAGGATAAGAACCCTCAAGGGAACTATGGTGTTGTTCCCACTGTTCGCATTCTCAACGGCACGTTCATCGACGTCCCAGAAAACCCTCGACGAGTTCACTACTGTCAGCCGAAAAGTGCGACAAGAGCACTTATTCATAGGAAGGTTATTACTGAGTGTAATAACTTCAGAAGGAAAACAAGCTGAGACCACAGACCATATTCGTCGAAACAACATGGCTTTTATTTTTAAGGTGTACTATGGTAATTAGACTTACTTTATGATTCACAAATTAGTAGTTATTTATTATTTTGTCTTTAACCACTTATTATAGACGATTTTGAACCTGCTGAAAAGAGTGATGATGAAAACCCTGGCAGTGGGGTACGGTGCAGATTCGGATACTTTACGCAGGACTATTCAGCACAATAGGGTTAAGCCTATTCAACCACTAGTAATGGGAAATATGGTGAGTTATAGTCATTATTCCCTTTTTTATGTTAAAAGTGGTGTTATTAAATATCACTAACCTATTAGATAATCAAAAATCGTACGCTTTTTTACACTAGAAATTCGTAATGCACACAAACTTCTTTGGTTACCTAATATTATTTTATTACTAGTTTAAGATTTGTTCTTGGTTTGATAGGATGCATCCAAGTATCGTCGTGTGTCTGACCAAGGAGAATTGCTATTAAAAGATAATGACAACGTGATAATTGTAGCTAGTCATTCGCTGTTAAACCATTTTTTTGTGGTTCCAAACTTAGTGAATCCTTTTGGAGGTGGACTATTCAAGTAGATTCCAAGAGAAGCTCAGGAAACAGATTTTCCGCATCTCTACATAGTGATGGCGGAAGTAAATGGTGGATATTGTCTATTAATATTTTTCACCTTTATTCGTGATGCCAAGAGGACCACATATGAGAATGTATCTGGATTTTTTCTCTGCAATTCGTTGCTTTATTTAATAATTTGCTTTATAACAAATTCGAATTTTTTTTAATGGTCCTTTAAAAGGTTTCTGGGGAAGCTTATTGAGCCCTTTCGCAGTCAAGCTCCGTTGATCCCGCCTGGTGGGAAGTTTATTACAGACTTCGAAATCCAAGCGATGGATACAATTAAAGCTACAATAGGAGTTCAAGTTCTAGGGTATGAAATAAAATAAAAAAATTTATTCCAATTCTAGGTGCCATTTCCATTATGCCTAATGTATCAACCGTAGAGCCAATGGTTTACATATTGGAAAAGTTCGAAAGAAATCAGCGGCTGTTGGAACATTCTTCTGAAGGCTACAAATGATACCGTTTATGCCACCATATCTTGTTGCGCTATCGATTGCAGTGGAGCCGCCGAGGACTCCACCTGTTGATGTCCAAACAGAACGATCCCTCGATGAATTCATGGCTTAATACAGGGCAATATGGCTTCTTCCAAATGAACAGTTTTCATTAGCATGTGACCATAGCCAGAACTGTTCTATCAGGACTATGAACTTTGTAGAAGGATTTCACTCCAAGATGAAAGCATCCTACCCTGTAGAAACTCCCTCCCTAGATAAGATGCTGAAGTTCTGCGCTACAGAAATTACAATGGCAAAAACGTTAGCCATTTAATTTGACAACGGGTCGTTGAAAGATCTCTACATTCGGCCAGATGACGAGATGCGCCAACGTAATATCTTGAACACCATGCCAAATTTCTAGCGGCATATAGTCCAGCTCGCTGTAACGATCCATTTTCCAACTAGGAGAGAGCTCAAACAATACCTGGATGATTTGACTACCAACTTAGCCTTTTATTAATAGTAGTATATGTAATTATTGAAAATTCGTCTACGATCTTTCGTAGTTATTTTTTTTACTCTTCAATTTGCTGCAAGTATTTTAAACATATTTTATATGCTGCTTTTAGAAATTTGTTGTAATTGTTCATTATGTTATATATCGCATTACATTATCTAAGATAAAGTATCTTAAACCTGTCTAGTGTTAATCCTTCTGCGTGTCTAACTAGTTGTGCTTTGTTGTCTGTACTGTGCTAAAACCGACGGTCCAAAATAAACATGGTTTACGAGTTGTCGCGTTTCCGGTAAAATTTAACATTTTCTTAGTACTACTAAAAATACAGTGTAAAGTAGGTTTTTAGTATAACTCGTCCTTGATTCTATTGAGGAAATTTTTGTTTAATAAAAGATTTTGTATGCTCAAATTATGAGATGTTTTAAACAATTAAGTATACTTACCATCTTTTCGTTATATACACCAAGTAGGTTTTAATGAATACAGAATGTTTTGATTATAGTATATTAGTGGAATTAATGTATTTATAGTCCTTTAATTACTGAATCAAATTGTTTTCCAAATTTTTCATTATGGCTTGAATGTAACAGAAATAATAGTAAGGGTATACTACACACATATTTATAAATGGTGAACATCCTAAGAAGTGTATTTTAGTTATATCCAGTCCCATAATTCGTATTTTTTGTGATTTATACTAATTTGCACTTATATTTACAACAATATATATCAAACAAAAGAGCCAGAAGTGTTACTACATTTAATATATGTTATTTAAGTTTTCATTAATGATGATGTAGTAACTAGAATGAATTTAAGTATTTATTAAAACGTACATTTACTTCAGATGATTTTGTTACGAAAGGTGCCCTCAAGTGTTCGACAGCCATTTTCTATGTATACAACATTAACATCTAATATACATCTGTATCCAATAAATTATGCTTCCAATTCCCCTGGTTTGTTGAGATTTTCTTAATGGCATATATATATATGTATATATATATGTATCCGAGTGTCATATGTGAAGAACTAAGCCTTTGTAGAATTGACTGAACTAATAAGTTGAAAAAATCCGACTTATCCCATCCTTTATTGATAGAAAAGAAGTGTCGAATTTTTAAAACCATCAGATTAGGATCTATTTTTCAGCATGATGATATAGTACTTAAGTACTAAACTGTAATTATTACTAATTCAGAGAAAATTGAAGATGACGCCCCTATTGAAATGCAGAATCCATATGAAAAGGAAAAACGAAAGTGTCTTCTCTGCAGAACCGGCATTCAACTGGACTACAAAAATGCGAGGCTATTACAAGTTAATGCTTATATTGTGTGCAGTTGCTCATCTTAGTTATTCTGCTAAATTATGAGTGCTAATTTATTGAATTCAGCAGTTCGTATCTACGTTTTCTGGCAGGATTTATGATCGTCATATAACACGGCTCTGTGATCATCAACAAAAGAAGCTTGTGGAGACAATAGCACTCTCTCGAAAAGCCGGATATATGCCAATCTTTGTTAAAGACCCAAAGTATACACGTGATCCTAAACTTTTTGACCCTCTAAAACCAATAAGACCTCATTCATTTGCTTGATTCCAATTGCTCTCAATATAATGAATTTAATTGAAAGATGAAATGTTTTGTGGTGTCATATATTAAAAGTGATTAAATTAATAAATATGATTATTGTACTTCTTAGTGTATAGCGTTTTTCGCGTATTATTGTATTAATGCTAAGGGTTTGGTAAATGGGGAAGGAATACAGTAGATATTAGTTTTCGGTATTTATTTTATTCTAGATGGATCTAGGAGAGACTCTATGCGGAAAAGACCATTCTTCACTATCTAGGTTGTATTTCTTCAATCTAATTGATAATGCTACTAGTGATGATGCACTTGCAGATATTCTCACGTGGGTTTATAGCAGATTTCATGTTCCTATGGGCAAGATTTTCTCCTGAATGTTGGTATTTCTTCTAATTATATGAAGCAGTTACTGTTTATAAATGGCTTTTCTTGTTGAAGTGACTAACAGTTATAAGGTAGCTACCATAAATTCTCTTACTACGTGAATATTTTGATTAAAACTATAGGAATATTAAAACGTGAAAATATGTTCTAGCTTTAAATGACAATTTCAAAGATAATTTTTGCATATACTTTGGCGCATCCTCAAGGATCTCTCTGCTTGAATTTGCTAGTAATACAGTTTCTATAGAAAAGGGAACATTTTCTATATGGTGATGTTATCATTGCTTATGCTCCTAGTTTAACTATAATTATGGTAATGCATCTTATAGTTGTCGATTCATTTTATCTTATTTAAAACATCGGTGTAGAATTCATTAGTTTTATATTAATCTTTCTTTTAGTCTTATTGGTACTTTGGATGGTGAAGCTCTGGAATCGGCTTTACCAACTTTGTGTATCTTAGCAGAAAAATGTCAAAAATCTGCACATGGTCAAATCATAAATATTGTCTACAGTATACTGTCAGGTTGCAAATGCTACCATTTTTTAGTATTATATATTATTTTACATTATCCACATTAAATTTGAGTGGGATTCTGCTAATTATAGACTCTAAATCCACTCGTGGAGCTCGAAAAGCAGGATATGCATGCCTAAAGGTTATTTTCAATGATGAGAACTCTCTATGGAGCAATTTTTTTATATTGCTTGAATCACTTGAAGAACCACAGGTATATTGAATGTTTGAACTAAAGAATTTTAGTTTTTTTAAATTACGAAAGTTTCAAGTTGACTAATTATTTTGTCGATCAATTGTTTTAATAGTATTCAATGGATTGTCTTTATTTCAGTTTCATATAATTCGTCCCATTCTGCCTCGTATAGATGGTCTTTTGCATGCTGTAGATTCTAACTTATTTGACTGGAAGTGGGTCGCTCTCATCTTCTCTCGTTCACTTATGCATTCCAACGGCTGGATTCGTCTTTGGGCATTGGAAAAGGCCATCACTACTGATGCAGCTAACTTGTCTCTCAATTATGATGTTAGCTTATTTATATCCGGATTTTATGACTTGATTATTGTAACATCTAGAATTTTAAATATTGAAAAACACTTTAGTTCATCACGCTTACTCTCATTCCGTCGTTAAACTCAAACGATCTTTACTGGCGTTTGCTGGAAGGGAATCGATTAGAATCTTTCATTAAATCTTTCGGTGCTTTATTGGATAACATTCTTTTATGCATTTATGGACAACAGAGAGGTATCTAATTTCTTTTCCTGGAAGTATCTAATCGTGAAAGACTAAGCATTTTATTTCAGAGACATTTTTACGATCTTTATTAATGGTACTAGAAGGTCTTTCATGTCCATTATCTTTTTATTTTATATCGCAGTCTCTTCTTCATATATCATCTCACTCTTCTTTAAACCATAGTGACTTCGCCCTCTTCAGGTAACTTTACAATTTTTTTATGCCTACATTTTCTTATAAGTTTTTATTTAAAAAATAATAAATAAGAGAAATTTTTATGATATTGTTTTTAATCGATACAGAATTTAACACTACTTCAATTCTTAAGTGGTTATTATAGGATTGTCCTCAAAAAAGTTCAGTATATGCCACATGAGAGTTTGAAGATGGTTACTTTGTGTAATCTGTGTCTTTTTTTTGCTAAGGTATTAACTTGGGTGAGTTATAATTTCGTTCATAAACTAGTCATTCCATGATTTACAATTATCCTTCCAGTCTTTAAACAGTTCTAAAAATAATAAAGTTTGGTTGATTGTTATAGTAAACCAGAACTATTTAAGACTACGCAAACTATCAGTGACTTCGGAACTCTAACTACGTGCTTTTCTCGCGATTCTCCCAAACTATTTGAAAGCTTTGTATTCAAACTGGGGGATATATGGAGATCGAATCTTACTGATAATATCAGTCCATTTGATATGATTCAGTTAATACTGGAAGACTCACGAAATGTTTATGTTCGTTATCTTAGTAGTTTCACAAATATACCTAAGTTTCTCGTAATTTCAAAAAATTTCAGTAGATTCTCATTTGATATAATGACAGAAATATAAATTTATTTATGCGTAGATCCTTTCCATACTCACATTTTCAATTTATCTATCCATGGCTTTCATCTTTTTAATATATTGTTTCAGCAACTGTTATTTATTTTAGACAAGTGATTTTCCAAGGTTATTATGGCTGCATGCTCAGCTATTTGATAAAGAAGCTCATTTCAACTCACAGCTGTCACTATCTCTTGCGGATAGACTAACTTCATCGGAGGAAGTGAATATTTATGATGACAATACGGCAGCCATAGATAGACTTCTAGCTGTGTGGTGCAGTATACCAAATAAAATAGGTTAGTATATTCAGAAGTCTTATTAAATTTATCCATGTTGTATTGAAAATAAAGAATAAAAATAGAACATATAGGCTTTTCTAATGACGGACTACAACAGCTTATTATTGGACACATCTTATTGCAAATAGCGGTGGCAAGTGGGACGGTACGCATTTATTTTTAGTTTTTTTCACATTTGATTTTATATTCGTTTTTATTAATTGTAAAATTTAGCCGCTCGAAGTTACGATTGTCAAGGGTGTGTATTTACCAATCTTGGCACGCTTATCTTATTTAAAGGCTATCCCTGACATCGTGTTTCCATTGATGTGTGAGGTACAAAATTTTCAGACATTATTGTTGTAGCTATCATGTTAACAAGTATGTTTAGAAAATGATTACATGTGAACGGCATTCACTATTGAGTACTGTGTTACTATATGCGCTGAATCATGACAGTCAGTCTAATTGTTTTTGTGTAATTAGCGGAATCAAGGATTACCTGGGTTCGAATATGCTGTTCTCACCGCTTATGAAAAAGTCAGTTATTTTTGTTATTAAGAATTAAACTGCTAATTATCTTGATGTTTAATATGTCAGATCCATCGAATCTATCACTGGAAAAGAATTTATACATATAACAACGAACTTGCGAGCAAATAAAATGGATTTAATGTTACGGTAAATCCTAGTTGCTAATGATCTATCAGTCTTTTGAGTATTTTATTAGTTGTTAAGATAAACAGCATGTTGCTTTCCCTATTATAGCATTGCTTCATTATCTACAATTCTATTTGTCCTTTTAAACCTCAAGCACATTATTTTTCTGTGGTTTATTCATTTATTTCAGGCATTTTTCTGCCCTAACAGTTCATCCTAGAAAAATGCTGATTGACTGTATTGAACAACTAAGTTGTGTTACAGCCTATCCTATTATAGAACGCTTATTAAGAACAGTGGAATATTTGATTGATGATGTAAGCACAATGGCTAATTTTTCAGAAAATCATAATTTCTTTATTCAGTTTAAACTCGTGAAATTTGTACTTATAGGTTACGGAGACGGATGTTCTTCTATCTGTTATTAATGCTGCTGGAGCCGTTGTTAATGAAGAACGCAAATCTCAGCATTACCTTCCTGCTCTTAAAATATTATTTACGTTAGTTAAAAAGATTATTATATCTGAATTCTATAATATTAAAAGTAGTACTAAATGATTACAGGATTGCCTTTAAAAAACCAGTCTTAGAAAATGAAATGACTGCACAAAAAGTTAAGGTATAGATAGTTTCATGAAACATTATTTCCCTCTTTTTTAATTATTGATATGCTTACTTTAATGAATATTTCTATCCAATGCGAGTTTCTTTTAGATTTTTTTCTGTGAATTTTTAACTACAGCTGCTCTAAATGTCTCAATTGCTCTCACCATAGCTAATGCTCTAAATCAGTCTCAGCATTTTCTTAATTGTGATTGGACTGAACAGGTATTTTGAGACGTTATTTAGTCTTATGATAGATCAGTATAAATATAACTTAATCTATATAGTTGTTATGAAAATTCTATATTCTAGGATAAATCAAAAGCAATTATTTGTGTAGGTATATTTATACTTATCTTAATTATTACTATGTAAAAATATAGGTAATGCGAATTGCTGTATTTGGACCAATTCCTAAAAAGGAACAAAAGGTGTTGAACTCCGCCTATAAGATGGCTTATGAAGGAGAGTATAAAGATATTTTGCCTCAAGGAGATATGGAAAGGTGTTCATTCACTTAATCATTTATAGTTATTACGTGAAATTTATTATAGTAAGATAAAATATTTAGATTACATGAAGTAGTTCAAGTAGCGCGAGTACAAGGTTTGAATATCGCCCTCAGGAAATGCCAAGAAAATGAAAAATTTGCAGAAAAACTAGTAACAGAGATTCTTTCAGAATCATTGATATTAGATAAAAGTTCTTCTAAGTAAGTTAACATTACATTTTGAGCCTATTTTAGATTGAAATTTATTTTAAGGTTAAAAACTAGTGACGATTATCAAAAAACATTCTGTAGATCATTTGGACTCTCGCTTGCCCATCGACAAAAAAGTCGTTTGGTTGCTCTTCTGTTATTTGTTGTGGAATATGTTAAGAATGAGGTAGTAAAATAATTTGGCCAGATTAGGGATTCTATTCATAATATTGTTAAACTTTATGGTATTTTTTTTCAGGAAATTTTAAGTGATGTATTCTGGCATTGTGTTGAATGTATTGCTGATCCTTGTCAACAATTCTCAATCAAAATAATCCTAGAGTGGATTCTTGTTAGACTCTCTTTACGCAATCCCACATTCAAAGAACAGATGATTTCACTGGAGAAAGAACTAGCGCAGAAACGTATTGGCAGTATTTCTTCATGGATTAACATGCTGGTGCTATTATCTCGAGTGGAAAACGATGAGGTATATTGTCTATTCCTGTTTTAAGTTCACGAGTAACATTAGATTCTCAGGCTTCATTTGCCCGTTTCATTTCCTTAGTCATCCCCTGGACAACAGCTCAAAATTTTTCCGTGCGGTGCACTGCAATTGCTGCAGCTAAATTAATGTATAATGGAATATCGATGGAAAAGAAAACAAGATGGGATCTGGTCCGTAGAATAGTTGAATTTGATTCTGAACCTGCTGGGTAGGCCATTTGCTACTTATTTTCAACTTGAAAAAAAAAATTTTACATTTATTTTATAGTAATTCACGACGAGTAATCGAAAATCTCACATCTGATTTCTATTTCTCCTGCCTTCATGTTGTAGAACATTTTAACCTACAGACTGCTTTTGTTGAGATACCTTTGAAAACAGGAATGCCTAAAGAAGAAACTATACCAGTGACTTTGTTGAAGTTGAGCTTCTTATGTTTTTCTATTATATATATATATATATATATATATGTGTGTGTGTGTGTTGTAAAGAAATGTTATTGCAGAGCATAAATATATCATCAGTCAGATGCCTGAATGAAGATTTATCTTTTCTAGCGGCTCCCTCTGTTGTGTACTCTTGTTGGTTTTATTGTACATTTTTTTTTCTTTATTTCTTAATTCATAGTTTGTAGTAATTTTTTAAATTCCAGCACTTTCAAAAAATAATAAGAGCATGCCTGATTTTGCAGTTTCAGACACTGATGAAGAATTACAAAAAGGTGAGAATATGAGCAGTGTTTTTTAAATTAGGAGTTAGCTTACTATTAGTAATACTGAAAGTTTTCAAGATTGTTTTTTAGAATCTATACTCAGTACGATCACCTCTTTTCAAAGAAAAATGGTAACTAAAGAACGTGAAAAAAAAGCGGGCTGTTCTATGATAGTGGTTGCTTCTCTTATTAATAAGCCTGCTAATTTGGGTGGTGAGTTTTATCCTATGATACATAGATTGTTACTCCACTACTGAATATGATAGATTTCACTCCTTAATGTTCTAATTACATTTAACTGCAATAATTGTCCTATTTTAAAGGTCTTTGCCGCACTTCGGAAATTTTTGGAGTAGATAGTCTAGTTGTCTCTAACTTGCATCTAACTACAGACATCAACTTCAGTGCACTCAGCATGTCTAGCGAGAACTGGCAGAAAATCGAAACTGTTCATTACTATTTATTTCCTTATCTATATTCTTAATAGTTATACCACTGAATTTTAATTTGGAACATTTAAGGTTCGTCCTGATATGCTTCCCTTATATCTCAACAATTTGCGGATGCAGGGATATACTGTAATCGCAGCTGAACAAACAACTGATAGTGTTCCCATGCACACTTTTGTATTTCCTAAAAAAGTATGATTGGATTATCGCGAGAATCTAGATACTAAGAAAAAATTTTTCGACAAATGATAAGTATTGCTATTTTAGAGTGTGTTGCTAGTAGGAGATGAAAAAGAAGGTATACCCGTCCAACTGCTCCGTTGTGTTGACCGAACCGTCGAGATCAAGCAATTGGGTCGGACAAGGAGTCTCAATGTTCATGTTACCGCAGCCTTATTCATCGCTAAATACGCTGAACAGATTTTGTTACAATAGTGTTGCTCATATTTTGTTTTTATTTGAATATTTTATTTACAGTTATAGTTTATGTTGAGGACTTCTTTCGATAATTTATATTCTAGTTGTTATTTTTTGAATTTTTAATAGTTATTTGTTTACTTTAAGTCCATAAGATGGAAATAATATATGCATTTTTCTCTAAACCTTAGTCTTAATAGATGAAGTTAATACATTTGTGTAACACAATATTGCATATAATAATAGAAAAAGCATACTATAGATAATTTTAGCTGTCTATTCCTCATTCTAATGGAGATAAATATATATCATGAAAAATCAGTAGTCTCGCTAACAATTTTCGTACAAATGGAGCCATAAATGCTTAGTGCTTGCAACTTCAAAACTTAAGATTTTCAAAGAAAAATACTATGTGAATCAATATGACTTAAATCTCCTGTAAACTACTGAGGATTACGTAGATTACTAATGGAAATATCCTACTTGAGGTAACTAGTGTCATGAAATCAAAGAAAGTTAAGTACGGAAGTTGTGTAATGAAAATGGCATCAGTAAAGTATACTTTTAAAAAGCTTAGAGTTCCCCCAATAGTGGTTACATCGATAATGTGGAAACTAAGGATATGCACTATTACATTAAATAATTATATAGACTATTACAAGAATTAAGAATATGGAATAGAATCCATTATAAGGTAAAAGGGATTGAATACTGACAAGTTTAGAAATTGCTGATGAAGACATCTCCCCAAAGTATTATGGTTTGTTTTTATACTTTAATAGGTTTTTTTTAAAGTACAGTACGATTAAAACGATTAAATGTACACAGAAATAGCTGAGAAGGCTTATTTGAAAATATTATTCATACGTTTAGATCAAGTAATTTTGTTTGAAACCATATTTATAAATGACATGAAAGTACTTGGGGTGATGCACCACTTATCATATGATGCCTCATTTGATAAGGTGCCGTGGCATAGCACTGTGACCTTAGTTATGACTGCGAAAATATGTGGAGTACGAATTAAGGCGAGTTTAACTGTCTGAAACAAGCTTTCCATTCATTGTTTAAAACAACTATAAATATTAAAAGTGGGGTACTTGAGTGAATATTGGAATTTTAAACTTATTATTATTGATAGTTCGTTAAATTATTATTAATATTAGAATTTCAGATTGCGTCAAACGCTCTGATGGTATTCGAATCTATACTAGCAAAATTGCTTCTTGTTATTTCCATCTGTTCTATAGTTTATTTGGATCACTGGTGTGAGGCTAATGCTTTCAAATGACAACTTTACCGATTTTATTTTATTTTAAATAATAATGACACTTATATTTCGTAATTTTGAGGTAAGAGTTGTTAAGAACATATATGTTATTGAACGCAATGGAGGAAAGACAGTTTTGCCAGGAGCCACCACACTACTATGGTAGATTTAGGAGACTTCGTTTTCACCACAGACATGTTATATATGCAAAGAACGATCATGTCTTAGTAAAACATATGACTCATAAATAACTGAACAATTTAGTGCCGGTGTTCATCAACTTCTCCTTTCTTATGTTCGCAATCTTTGCTCTAGTATCATATTCGTGGTGCTATTCAAAAAAACAACATATTTTAGCCTTACCAATACTTGTCTATGAGGTAGGTTACTATTTATTTATCTATTGACGCAAATCTACCATGTTTTAGCATTACTTTATTTTACGTAGTTTTCAGACAGTCACAATATTCTGGATAATTATATGGGTATATGCCAGTTTAACGGCTATTACAACTGGTTATCTTTGGTCACTAGAATGGCTGGGTGGCCCAAAATCAGGGAGAGACCCAGTATCACACGACATAACACATCCAAATTACGCAGATCCTAATGAGACGCATCCGGAGACGAAAAAGTGTAAGCAACACCGAAATATTAATACACAAATTGGCAACTAAAGAACAAAGTAATGCTGAGATAAAATAATTAATCTTTGTAGTTAACAATGTAGTGTTTTATTGATGCGATTGTTTGCTTAGTTACTAACACAATCAGTTCATGTGTTTATTACTGTAAAGTAGTGGCAGTATGTACTACTAACACAATATATTTCAAACAAATGTATATTGTTTCAGCTATCAAGTATGGTTTAATCATAACCGTTTTATCCTTGGCTGTACTGGTATTGAAGATTTTTGCATGGTATATTGCCAAGAGGACGTTTGTGGAGATAAGAAAACAGAGAATCAATCAAATAAAAAATATCAGTGTACATAATAATGATGCTGATCTAGGATCAGAGTCGCCACCCTACCCAGTTGTTATGCGTATTGATGTCAAATCAAAAACGACTCACCACGAAAGTGATGGTTGTGAGGAGCAAGAAATAATTCTGCAGAAAAATGTAGGAAAACTACCTTCAGGACATCGGGAATCATATATATAATATAATTAATGACCGTAAATTGAAGAGTGCAAAACTTATTTCTCGTCTAATAATAAAATTACTATTCTGTATTATCAGGCAATAATTGAAAGTTATAAGTATGTTAAGCAAATAAGTATATACTTACTTTGCGTCCAAATATGGCGTATATTTATTCATGCGTATAAAATTTTTATGGACTGAATACACCTAAATTTGAAAATTACTCAATCTAAACCTGGACTATTATTAAATAGTAAGGTTTTCGAACTGAAATACAAAATAATACTTAGGGACTTGCCACTTAAGATTAAAGTTGGCACTGATATATACGTTATGAATACCAAATAGTAAAAGAAACCTCAGTAACAAAATCCACTGTTCATTCTTTTGTAGTAGTAATTCTGCAGTAAATATAGATAGATATTTCCATGCAAACTCAACTATTACAAAGTACTTTTCTAATTTATTATTTTTTTAACATTCACAATAATATACCAATATAATTAGATTTTATTTTAATTCATGTAAAAGTATAAATTTGAATTTCGCGCATGTTATACAGTATGTTGACTAAGAGAAGCCTATAACAGCCTTTCTAAATTTTCTGCCAAAATATTTTGGCTATGTCCCAAAATACAGTATTTTAGTGTGAGATATTCAAGGTGCTGCATAAATACTCATTATTACAATATTTTATAAGCATTTTTGGATGTAGGTGGCTTTTATGTTTGGATTATTTATGCATCAAAATTTTTCAAGCAATAAATAATCTCATTAAATGTAGTACACCTTATTTGTATGAAATAGTGTATACCAAATAATAGTACTACATGTCCAGTACACAATAGATGTTGTATCCAAAATATATACATTGAACATAATGAAGTAATAGCAGTTGCTATTATAATGAATCAACAGCTTTTGCTCCAATGTATGTTCTTGGATTTAGTTCGAATGATGGCAGCATTTTCAATTTTTACATGGAGTTTTAAGATTGACTATACAAAGGAAAATTGGGGCATATTGTTATTTCACTATTATTTTATTTCTCATAATTTTGTGTAACCACTGAAATAATTTAGAAATATATTACGTGTTATTTGAATTTATATTATATGCAAGACTATTTTTTAATGGTCCTTAATTTACTACCTATTCTTCAGATGGTCGTTTAACGACCTGTTTTATTTGAGACTGTATGATTAATATTCATACTTGCATTAATCGTCTGGCGATTATTTAATTTTCGACAGCACGATTGGAAGATGGATCAACATCTGGAGGCAAGTTGTTAGAAATATATAAATGTTATAATTTCACTACAATTTTAGATAAATTTTTAGAGATTCGAATGTGTTTTACAAGTATCATACGATACTTCCACTGTTGAGCGATATTAACGATTTGTTTCTAAGTGACAATACAAGGAAAACAAATGACGCACTACATTTGTAGGATATGAATTAATCTGCGTCCTGCTCTAGGTGTCCTTAGGTATATTTAACTATTTTCTGCTAGCATTTTGAGAATCCTTTATAGTAAGTCCAAATTACCTTTTTATAAATACTTCTATAAATTGTCTCGTAACTTTACTTTTATGAGGAACCCAAAAAACCTATTAGTTTAGTAGTAATGAAGGTTGTCCGTGGGCCTTTTACTTCATGAAAAAGCAATAGCCTAGCAAATAATAATCTTAATTTTTTTATACAATCATATTTAAAAACGGTATACTGAAGTTTTTCTATTTTAGATGTAATATATATTCGTTAATTTTTAATAAATATTATTTTAGGTGGATGTTGGTGGGGTACCTTCGCCGGCTCGAGATGTACCTTCAGCAGCAGTGCAACAAGCAGTACACACATCTATGCCTCCACCTTCTGGTGAATGGACGAACCAGTTTAATCCAAGCAATATGGTAACTTTATGTGATCACGTATAGTTATGATCAGGATGTATTAAATTTAATACTCTAAAATTCAATTCTAGGACGAGTTTCATCCATTTGTGGAAGCTCTCTTGCCGTATGTGAAGGACTTTGCTTATGTTTGGTTTAATCTCCAGGCTGCAAAAAGAAGATATTATAAGCGGCATGAAAAAAGAATGACAATGGATGAGGAGAAAAATGTTAAGGAAGAGTTAATGGTGGGATATTTTGTTTTCTTAATTGCTTTTTTTTCGTGTTTTTAAGAATGAATTTCTAAAGCCATTAGTTGCTTAGTATTAGATTGAAGCTCTACTATATGTAAGAACTATAGTATTGTAGCTATCATTATTTTTTAACTACTTTTGTTTAGCTTGAAAGAATGGACATGAAACAAAAGTGGGCTGGTCGATTATTGGGTAAACTTCGAAAAGATATACAGCCGCAGTGTCGAGATGATTTTGTTTGTTCGGTTCGTTTCTAAAACATAGTGAATATTTTCGGGAGTTTTGTACAAATATGCTAAAATATCTCTTAATATAGGTAACGGGCCAGCGCCCTGCTGTCTGTGTATTATCCAATCCCGACCAGAAGGGGAAAATGCGACGAATTGATTGCTTAAGACAAGCCGACAAGGTGTGGCGACTAGATTTGGTCATGGTAATTTTATTCAAGGTGGGCATAGATAAATTTGTATTCAGTTTATGAATGCAAATATTCTAACATCAGAATAATATATATACCAGTTCTGTTTAATCTTATTGAACAAAGTACTTATTTGATTGACCTGGTGTATCTAGTAGTAGTTGTACATATGTTAATTTTATTTTTAAGTATGACAAGAAATCGGTATATTGATTAGAATAACCATTTGCAGACTAATTTTGCGTTGTAATAACTAGTATTCTCTATGAACAGATTGCAGGGTATTCCATTGGAAAGTACTGATGGTGAACGTCTAGAGAAGTGTGGGGAATGTATGTATCCAGCCCTCTGTGTTAATCCCTATCATATTTCGATTGCCGTTCGCGAACTTGATCTTTTTCTTGCCAATTTTATTCATACTACTGATCCAGATTCAACAGCTGCCAAGGAAGAGAAATCAACACAGGCAACTAGGGATGGTAGGTTGCAATAAATGCCTCTTGTTAAAATGAATTAATAGTTAAGTGTCTATTAAACTAGTGGTAGTCTATTAAAAATATTCTCGTTTTTTTAAACGAAAATTCTTTCAAACCTGAATACATGAGAAAATGAAGGCATAATTTTGCAAATCTTAATTCAAGAACGTGATTCTTCTAGCTTCTGCAAGTACTGATGGTGACGATGAATCTTCTGCACATGAGGGAATTTGGGGTACCGGCGTTTTCTCTGCATTTGAACTAAAAAATTTAACAAAACGTAAGTGGTTTTAAGTGGTTTAAAACTATGGGACTCTATCAAGATTAAGTTCAGCTTCAATCATCACTGGTATAAACATGAATGGACGGACAATCAGTCGTCGAATGCAGCCACTACGGTTACCCAAAAGCGAACATGAATCATGGATCTCACAATTATCAAATAATTCTTCTCCTCTTGATACCACTCCCCCTTCGCCACCTCCTAGTGCAGTTGCCGCCATGAAAGCGCTTTCCCAGGGTAGGCACTAAATCAGTAAGGATGAATAATACTAGATGTTTATTTTTTTTGTAGAACACAACTCTACTCCATCTACCTCACATAATAAACCAGTACCAGCTCCTCAGATAGGTGCAATGGTGACTCTGGGAGGAGAATCAAAAAGAGTAGCCAGTAGTGGATTGGCACGAGTAGAAATGGAGGTAAGCATATTTTATGGATTTAAATAAGAATACATTAATTTGATATTTATGATTTCAGGAAGAACCCTTAGAAAAGCGAAGTCGACATACTTCACATGACTCTGCTACAAGTAGCACGAATGAAGAAGTTCGTCGAATAGTTGAGCGAGGTGGTTGGACTGCTGAAGAACCACCTCTTATTTTAGTAGATGCTCAGGACAGGAGACAGGATATTATTGAATATGAGGGGTAAGCTATCGTAAATGAGATATTTTGTTAATACTGTTATAATTAAACTTGTTGATATGTGGTGAAAACTGAATATTTTAGTAGACCACGAGTATTGGTTCAGAGGGAAGGCAATAGATTTGTCAAAGTAGTTCAGCAGTCTTCTGTTAGGTTAGATTAAATCGATTTTCTAAATTTCTTATTACGACCTTAATTATTGCATTTAGTTGGAAATGATAGGAATAGTCGAGATTTTTAAAATTTTTTAGTGGTCAACAGCCAAGCTCGAATATGAGACGCGTAACAGTTTCCGCAGGTGGAGACAATGATCAACGTTTAGGAGTTCTTGTCGTCGATTCGCGTAATTCTGCACGTCCTGCATCCTATCAACGCACAGCTACTCTACTACGTTAGTAGTTTATCAGTTAATGTTTGATAATATTGTGTTTATCGAGAAGAAATTTAAGTGATTTATATTGATCTGTTGGGCATAAAGCGACAGCAGAGTAGATTGTTGATTAAATTTATTTAGTATCAACTGTTTAGACGTGGCAAACAATGTTAATTTTCTCGCTTATGTATTTCATAACGGGTACTTAAACACTTATTCATGTACTCCTGAAAATTTCTAATATTGAATATCTATATATCTTAGACTGCTTTATTTTAAAGTGATATTCTGCTCCCAACTTTTAGTCAGGAATGTATGACAACAATTAATAAATCTTGCTGTGAAACGATTTCTTATTTGATTCTAGTAATACTGTTCGGGTCGAGAGTTATATCGCCTGATTTCAGCACAGACATTATCCGCTGCTCTTTCCGCATCTCCTATCAAACGAGATGGGTCATCGGTTGCACAGAGTCATGCTCCGCTAGTTTCAAGCAGAAAAAGGATACATTCAGTGAATCCACATGTCGGAAATCCACAAGCTGTAACTCAAGCTACAATTAATGGTCTTACAAGAATGGCCGAAGGTTGGATTTTCGATTAATAATATGTGGTATGTATATTTTGCTAATCTATTTAAGGATCAGAGGAAACGTCGCCGCCCCATGCTCTTGTCTCCCACTTGCGAAGAGTTGATGGCAATGGTACAACTTATTTGGGAAGTCCTACAAAGTTTACCACCGCTAATGGGGATACAATAAGCTTCAGGTATATATCCATGTGTTCATATTTAATATTGTGTTATAAAGGCTTTAATTTCTATTTTTTCACATTTTAAGCTTACAATCAGTCTATAATAAGTTTCAGCAAAGTGTTACATCAAGTAGAAGTTTTACATGAGTCAAAGTCACGACCTGAAGGAGCATTTAGTTCATCCGAGGTTTTAGCTCCACAGCCCATTCGAACATTCATAACTCGACCGGAATCATCAGCGGTAGACATTACTAAATTTTCAAGCACATTTTCTAATCCTTTTATCTTATTTTTATGTTCTATTACTTTAGAAGCTGGTTGCACCAAAAGCCATTAATCCTATTGCTATGAAACAAGCTTACGATGCGCAAGTTCAGGTAAAGATTTTACTCGATTTTTCATCTTCGGCTTTTAAGTTTGTATTATTCTAGCAAGTTTTGTCCGCCTGCAGTTCAGTGGTTGCATCTCCCTTAACGACACCAAGAGTAACTCCTATTCCAATGGCAATGGCTCGACCTATCGATGATGAGTGTCACGCTCTATTTAACGTAATCAATAGCAATGGGAACAGTAATGATGGCATGCTCAAAGAAGGTTAGTCTTATCTATATGTTTTAATATAGGAATACCTTTTATATGACTTAAACTTATAGCGTGTGTTTATTTACTAGAGGTCTTTATGTTCCAACATCCAATATTAATGTGATATACATAAATGTAACATATGGGTAAAATAAAGTTAAACAAAAAGCTATTATTCCAGTAAATTGTCTTATCAATGCCGATATCATCCCAACAAAATCATTTTATTTCACTAAATAAATCCGTAGACAAAAACAACTCTTATTTAGAATGCTTACTTATTGCTAACATTTCACGTATACAACTGTTTATTGTGAAAATTATAAAATCTATAATAAATAGTAATTTTAGTTTCTAACCAATTTCTTCAATACCTGAATGATTCTAATTCACGATCACCGTTGAGTAATGGTGGAAATTCACTACATGCTCCATTCTCAATGGTTACTAATACTCCAGCAAGGCCGGATAGTGTGGCAAGCAAGTTGGTCTTCAAGTTACTGAATATAGTCACTTATACTATGTTTAACACATTTGTAGCAGTTCTAATTCACTGACGGGTGTTCTATCATTATCTGCTCCTCCTACTACGGCTCTGACAGTTTCCCAAACTCCTACTGCCACTTCACCTACAGTAGATTCTACAACAATTGAAGTAGTGAGTTATATGTACGAATTAAACGTCATTGAACAGTTGTCAAATAAAGCTGCAATTTTCAGAAAATTACTCTTGAATCAGTCTGATGTAATATAAATTCAGGTCCGAGAATTGGTACCTGATTCGACAACGGCTGATTCACCACGTGTAGTACGTACTCTAGTAGGGATGACAGCATCTTCCAGTCCTTCCAGCTCAAATAGCAGTACATCCAGCTCGTCACATGGTCCTTCTTTCACAGATTTTAAAACGCTTGGCAAATGACTTAATTGCCTGTACACTGATCCTCACATCTGACTACGCATAGTTAGCAATATTGCGTATAAATCGAATTCTGATTGCTGTTTCTGAATATTATTTGTTAGTTTATTTCAAGATCAAAATCGTAACCTCATAGCTTCCAGTGAAGTGTTAGCTCGGTGATGTCCAATGATTAATAGTTTTAGCACATTGTACCCTGGGTGATAGAGGTTTACGTGCTACAGGTACAGCGTTATCTCATTATGTATTGTAGTACAGAAACCGTATTGTATGGGCAGGGAACAGCAATTTGATTGTTATTTATTTAATTATTGCTCCCAGCTCATTTCTACTAACATGGTATTTGGGTGTTTTGTAGCATATTTTTTTTCCAGAGATATATATTATTGAATGGGAAATGCTTAGATGTTCCATTAATTGCACGTGTTTTATAATGTACGTAACTTAGAGTTTTTTCATGGAGTTTTGTTTCGTGTTTAGTTATTGTTTTTGTGATTCGAAATATTATGTATGGGTCTGCTTATCTTACATGCGTACTCTTAGATTATTTGTCTTCTTGTTGTACTGATCTATTCATAACTACTGCGTTGTCACCACTTGTATTTTTCAAGAGGAAATTGTTAGCACTCATTTGTAATCCGGATACTCCAACCAAAGATTTTGTGACTTATGGCGACAAGACGATAACTGCGATTTATATAGCTATTTGTTTATTAGTTAATTAAAATATTATATTATATATTTCACCTCAAAAGAAAACTAGTTTTTCAGTTAAACTTAGTTTTCTCTAAGATCTGATATCAGTATTAAGGGAAATAAGAATTTTTATTTATGAAGCAGAGTTAGAATAAATAAGTCTTATATGCCAGCCGATGTTCGTAATACTAACCCGAGGGATCCGGTTTGATTTGTCGGGTCAGCCCGTATGGTGTCATACCCTTCTGACTGGCACATTTATTCGTTCCATACTGTAAGTATTATTTGGTTAAAATACGTGTTTAGTTGTGGAATAATATGCATTCGATTAAACATGATTGAAAAAGAAGTAGCATTTTTAGGAATTGTTTAATTCTATTACCTGCAAAGGGATCACCATTTCTCCTCTGCGCATTACCGCTTCTGGAAATTGTCGTGGATGACTGTGAGCCAAGCGAACTACCCATGGTGGAAAATCAACGTCAGCTCCACGTGCCTGTGCCTCAAACAAATACTATAATCGTCGTTTAGTCTCGAGTTTGATCAGACAATTTCTAAAGTATACAAACCACTGCAGCAAGAGAGCGAAGGCATTCAATTACTTTGTAGCATTGTTTGTTTTCATATAGGTCTACTGTTTGGAAACAGCTGATTTCAGCCACACCGTATGCCTTACATGCTTCGAGAAAATTTGAAATATTCTCCATCTGGAATTTCTTTATTGATTTTATTACTTGTGTAACCTAATAATTTCACAAAGTATAAGGAGGAAATTTTTATAGGTTCAATAAAACTACATCTATATTGGTATACTAATTAGAACATAACTTTTGGAATGGCATCTTAGGCTTGGCATTATATGGAACCCGAGAACCATTGTCAAGAATGCAGTTGATTAATCTAAAATATGATGACATAAGCGGAAATTTTACGCTAATATAGTTAAACTGACTTGCATAAATGAACTCCATCCTTAAGTAGATCGGATACATCACTAGCATTATGACAGGTTGCTGGGTTAGCTGAATAAGGTAGTTGTGTCACTTGTTCTATCCAGAATAAAACTTCAATTGCCTCCTCCAGACTGAACCGTGCTTGATTCTATAACCAATTGTAGAGCTATTTCTAGTTTTAAGCGTGGTAATACAGCATAGCATATTTTTGTGAAGGAAAAAATGTGGAAGTTCATTTGATCCAACTGTTTGTTATGAGGTATGTCACTGTCATTTACATATTACCCCATTATATTGTATGTACTAACGAGTTTTCAACAAAAGGACAAGAAACGATTTTGAAGATTTATCAAGGTTGTAATTGTATAACTAATAACCTGGATTTTATTAAAAACGTACCATGTAAGTTAAAGCACAAGACATCTATTATCAAGTAGAAAGTTTTGGATTAGCATAAATTAACAACTTTGAAAAATCTTGTTACTTTTGACTGCATATTATGGTTTCCCATCCTCTCAAATATTTTATATAAAACGAATTGCGTGACTTAAATCAAATTATATAAATTTGATGGAAGTAACTATTACCTTGTAGATAAAATTTGGTAATTTCTAATTTGTCAGACATTTAAAATTTACTTATTTGAAGTTATTCACTTCATGTGAACTTTAACTAAAAGTTATGATAGCATGTGTACTATTTTCTATAATGTGGAAGCCAAGAATGGTGGATTGACCTTGGGAGGCGCGTGGGTTTAACCGAAAATAGACTAGATATACAACTTTCCTTCTAATATAGATTGAAAATAAATTTGATTACCACCGTTACTAAACTTATCTACTTAAATATGAAAAGATTTAGTAAAACTAGTGTGGAAATTTCATGATGTTGTGGAAGACTTACATTTCAAAATCTTGACTGGAGAATCATTTCACTAGGCTAACTACTAGATAGTATGGAGATTTCTCAGTTACACATGAGCATATTATAAAGTAATATTTATTCGTTTATACCTAGTAAATAATTTTAGAAACAAATGAGTGCACAAAAAGAGAAAACGAAGAACATGGAAAAGTTTCTCACCTTCTTCTCAAGTTCTCTACTGAGACCATAACTCGGTCCATGGTTGGCCATAGCTCCTCGGAAGGAATAGACTGGTTCAGCCGGATTAGTCCACTCAATAGTGCAGTTTCCCGCGGGGATCCGAAAGACCGACTATCTCTCCTTTGCCTGCGATGTTTACGATTCAGATGTAGTGACCGCCTCCGCGCTCCAAATATAACACCTTCCGAGGGGTATGAACCTCTAAGCTTATCTTAGTACTTTACGAGTTATATGGAATGAAATAATTCTTCGAATACAATGTGGATGTAGTCATTGATTTAAAAAAAAACTATATTATAACTTTATTTATTCAAATTAATGGATATTATTGATGAAATCCTACTAATTCTACTAATAAGTTAGTATCTAATGACCTGTATTTAAATGTCAAACGCTTCCAGGAATTTATTGTAATAGTAAATTCTTCAGTAAAATAAATATTAGTGGTTTCCTTAATTTAACAATACATATAGAGAGAATATAATTAATCAATAGTAATATAATCAAGAATATGTATTGAATACTAACCATCTATGGCGTAATCAATAATAATGTTATCGCGACAATAAGAACCGTCTCCATTTCGGTACGTGTTCTTTCCGCTCTTTAAGTGTTCATGCTTCTACTGGGAACCTGATTGTAAACTTGTTGAAAACGGAAATAATAAAACATACTTAGACAAGGTATATTATTATTAAGCTTATACATTACGATTTATTTAATAAGTTCTAACAGTAAGCCTTGAAATAATTCCACATTGGTCTCTAGTGACTCGTGAATCCACATTGAAAGACGCTTCATTATCAATTGGCCTCTATGGGTAAAAGTAACTAGAGAAGATAATAGCTCCAAGATATTATAGAACTAAATTTAATGTCGGTAAGGCTGAATTTCCTGCTACCGTCAGTTTGCTGAAATCAGTTTTAAGACAATATTTGATGATAGTAATTTATTATAACAAGATATTTAGTAATTAGACTTTATTAACGCATTTTAAATTGGTTTTATATTAACTGTTCAACTGCTATAATTTAATCTGAACAGCATTTTGGATTAATATATACATTATAACAAGCAGGTGATTCTTAAGAATCATATAACCCATAGTGATAATCTCTTATAAGGTTTGAAGTTTCAGTAGCGTTACAAGAACGGTACGTTCTTCCTGCATAATTCCCATTAAAGTATATCTTCGAATACATCTTGTAATTAGCAATCAAAAAATAGACGTACGTGCAATCTAATTTTATAACTATCACCTCGCTAGCAATTTATTGAAGACCATGATGTTATAATGCGTAAAGGACGCAGATGTCGTGTGACGATAGTGCAAGTAGCACACAATAGCGACTATAAATATGTGAATTCTCTAACAATCTTTCAGTCGTATTCCTAATAAAGCAATGTATATAATGTATAAAAAATATTGAAATCTATTGGAATATCATTATTATGGTAAGAAATATGCATCCCAGATCTTAAAATGGTACTATTATTCGAATTTTATACGGTCATTTCAAGTTATATAACTTTTATGGCTAAATAAGCCCCAAAAACCTGTTTGTCAAATGATTATTAATTGCATCTTCATCATAACTGAAAGAAGTGGTGGATATTTCTAGTGTCATAAGGATATAGAAGTTTAATTTCACATGCTTTAAGCAGTATTTTACTTATAATACTAAAACAATACTCTAAAAAAGTGAGGGGGGAATTTTACGTCTTTCTTATTTTAGAAAATGCAAAACTATAAAATTAGTTGATTAGCTTGGCTTCCTAATTGTTATTTAACGTTGTTCATCACTTACTTCTAGCGAACAAGTCACTGGTTTCAAGATGAACATGATATCAAAGTATTCATCAGTCAATCAATAACATCCAAATGCTCTAATGTTTCAGCGTGCAGTCATAGTTTCATCAATATGACTGCATGATTATTAATTTCTGTATTACATAAAATAAGAATTTATGTAGTACTTACTATCAAGAGAAAGCTCTACTCTGTATGTGATGGTAATATTTATTATCTTTAACGTAACCGCTAATCAAGAATCCCCTTATACGTTGATGTTACAGATGATACAACTAATAAAGATTGAAAACCAACTACTATAAATTACTAAAATCTCCTGTTTGATTGAAAAACAATGGAAATATATTTAGCTAAATAGTTTTGCTCATTATAACATCTGATTATATCGAATAGTACTTTAATTTTAGGATATAATATACGACTTACAGGTAATTAAATCTAAGTTTGCTAAAAACAATGTGTCCTCATAAGTAAATAAGACCTTAAACTAGATGAATTCATAAGCCATATCTCTACCAATACTGAAATGCATCCTTAGAACCATGTAATTCTTCAACTATGCATTATTCTATTTATCGTTTGAGCCGAATTTCGCTGTCTGTAGTTAACAGTAGCGAACCGATTTCACATATTCGATACTACAGTAACATGATTTTTAAAAATTTCATAGAGCAACGCACCGTTTTTTACTTCTCATGCAATCTTTAGTTTTGCAAGTTTTTTTAAACATCCGTAAAGTTTTTCGCCGCCAAATATATTGTTATTAATCTTTTAAATATTTGGTAACAATGGTTAACTATTTGCTTCTTACAGGTTATTAGATTTTTTTCTCGATTCCATTTGCGACTTAGATAGAATTTGAGGGTTCTCAGCAATGGATCCTCATCACTTACAAGTAAATTTTAAGGTTTTTAGATCGATATTAGTATTCATAGTTTTATTGGCAAATATAAATCCTATTTATTTATTTCGAAAAATTGCAAATTATTAAAGAATAACGTTAACATAAATATGGGCGTGCAGGGACAACCACAACAAATGAATCCACAAAGTCAAGGACAATACAATCCACAGGTTAGTTTTTTTTCCATTATTCGGCTATTTGTAAATTTCAACATCTAGCTATGTCTGCGTTTTTGGAGAATTTAACAACAGTCAAATGTCTTATTTTCGTTATATCGTATACGTGTTTTTTGGACAGTTTCTTAATATTTGTAATAATTTGCCTTTGTATTTTATTGTATATAATTAAAATGTGTGTAAGTCAACTGAGTCTCACGTTAAATGATATATTATGATGCAGGTAATCTTGGCTCAGCAACAGTATATGAATAGCTTCAACACATTTTATGGAAATAATCAGGTCAGCCTTGATTTGTTAAAATATCCACTACGTAGAATAAACTATCATGTCGAGTAGAGTTAGGTTATTTCTATACCATAGTTTTATTACATTATATTCACTTAGTAGACGATTTAATGATGGCATTTAATGAGTAATTAATCACAGGCATAAGTTCGGTCTTTAATAATCCTGTTTTAATGTCTATTATTATTTGATTTTCTCAGATGTTATCAATGGATCCATTTCAACAGCAGCAACAGCAATTCCTTATGATGCATTCACAAGGACAGCAAATGTCTCCCATGTTTCAACCACAACAGCCACAAGTAACTAATTTAACCAAGTGATGCTTCATTTAAAGTGAAGCATAATTTTAATTGGTGTTATTAGTTTTATATAGTATTGTATTTAACTAAATTATAGACTCATGCACAAGTGATACAACAGCAGATACTTACACAACAACAAAACCAACAACGATTTGCTCAACAACAACAAGTACAACAACAACAGGCCCTAGTAAGTTCTATATACTATAAATATAGATGCTAATAATATCGGAATTAATATGGCTAATTGTATTTTTAGCATAATCATCAGCAGAGATTACTTGAGGAGCAACAACGTCAAATGGAACTAGCTAGACAACAACAACAAAGGCAACAACAAGAAGAGATGATAAGACAGCAGAGAATAAAAGTGCGAATGATAAGAAAAATTGAAAATATTTTTATAGCATAATGATTTTAGGATGCTGAGGAACAACAACGTCAACGGGAATTACTAGCACAGCGGGAAAAAGAACGTTTGGAGGCTATTCGTCAACAAGTATATTTGACTAAAAACATTTATCAAACTGAATTTAGCAAATAGTATAATTGTTAATATTGGGGGATGTGTTTATTAGTGTTATACTGTCGTTAATATAATAAGAAAATCATAAATGTCTAAGATATTTGCTATTCTATATGTAAGAATGCTTATCCCTTATTTCATATACAAAGTAGATTGTTTTTTAACTAGGAAGTTTAACTATTTAATACGTTTGTAGGAAGAGGCAAAGAGGCTAGCTGAGGAACAACATAGAAAAGAAGAAGCAGAACGAATAAGGAGAGAGGAATTGATTCGAATACGAGATGAACAAATCAGGAAGCAAAGAGATGCAGAACAAGTATTATTAAATATATTTTTTAATATAGATATTTTTCATGACGTTTTTCTTATTACTGGATCTTTTTTCCCTACTTTTGTTCCTATGTGATTGGATTATATAGGCACAACGTGATATGCTTGATCGACTTAATCAAGTTGGGAATCCACTGTCTCTAGTCGCTACTCATTTTCTGACAAAGTGTAAGTACATCATATATAAGAATGGTATATCATTACTAATTGTGTACCACATTATATGAGGTATATTTGAACTGTACGATATTATTTAGATATGAATTTAATTCCGTTCCCAAGCGAAAATATGTGTGGTTCTAAACTGCCTTCTGTTTGCGATTCTAATTCTATGAAGGGACTTTTGGGAACTGGTGATCCTGCTCTTGTTCAGATGATCTCTCAGGCCTTGTCACAAGTCGACGTGAACGATATGTACGTTTTATATTTCATACACTCATTTTACTTAATCTCCTTTTTATACATTTTTGATGTACAGTCGAACCCGACTTGATCTCCATGATAGTATCCCGGAATCAAACGATTTGCCGTTCGATCAGATGCCACCTCTCATAAAAGCAGTGATGGACGTTAATTGCAATGTTCGTTTTAATGCTTTATTCACGCATATCCTAACAAACACTATATATACATTTCTTTATGACACGTTTATTTCAATTAGAATCATAATCACCGTTATATATTTTTGTTGTTTAAAAATAGATGGTAAAACAACTTAATGTATAGCAAATATAAAGTATCGTAAAAATTTTTAAAATGGAACTTAAATTTATCATGAATTTTATATTCCATGAAATTTTCTTCTATTGTTGAGATTAATTACAGGCACTTGATGTTGAACCAGAACATAATATGGAAGCACCTGAACATATGCTTAACGATATGGAGTTAGAAGCACCAGCAGTCAGTTGTCAATTGCATTAACACATTTCGCTTCAGTTATTTTCAGCATTAAATTATATTAGCCTAGTATTGTAAGTCATAATTCTGCCTTTCTTCGAATTTCAAAAACTAATCATTTAGTGATTACGCATTGCCACTTGTACATTTTTACAGCGTACTATCGCTGCCACCGTGACACCGCTTATTCATACAGCTCCCTCGACATCAACAGGTTCTGTAGAGAGAGTAGATACTCCATCATTTGTTCCTCCGGTACAACTAGAAGGAAGGGACGCTAGTCAACTCAGAAGACAAATGGCTAGCGTAGGCAAGCAACCGAAAGCCAGTCAACAACGGAAGAAAAAAGACATGGTACTTAAATTATTTTATTGCATTTTCTTTATTATTCTATAGTTCTCTCTTTCTATTATTCAGTTGTCTAGTGAAATATCTATTATTCCTAGAACTAAATATATTAACTAATTTACTAACTGACCATTTCTTGTTTAGGTTGAGTGTCTGTATGACTCCTTAACAGACTACTTTGACCCATCGGAAGGTCGTCGTCGTCGAATGAGGACACGGACATTAGAAGAAGATCAAGCTGATCAAGTTAATCATATTTAATTTTCACTAAAGTATCGGAGCACATTTTGGGAATTTAAAGATTCCTTAATTATTGAACATTCCAGCGTGATTTGGAACTAATAGCAGCAATGGAGTCCGGTGAACATAGACTGGGCGAGGAAGGTACTAGCGGAGCCAGTGATGAAGAGCTATCAAAGTTTTATGATAAAAAGGATAGAAAGAAGAGGAAGAGGGAAGACACAATTGATCGACCTCCAACGCCTACAGAAAGTTAGCAGTAGTTATTATAGAAATAAATGGATTAATGTTTATCATGTGTAGTATGACGTTTTATTCCAGTTATTCATCAACGTGATCAAGAATGGAGTGAAAGGCAAAGGAAACGTCAGGAAAAGAGACGGAGACGTAAAGGTGACGACAGTGATCAAGAATGTTGGAATAACGATGTTAGTTTGTAGTAGCAAATCATGTTTTTTTTTTTTTTGAAATTTTTGTTGATTTACGAAACATCTTTTTATTGGAGTTCTTAAATCTTACTATTCTTCTGGATAGTAGTACATTTGCTTAATATTAGTAGTTATTTTTTATAATGGAATAGGTAATGGCGGAAAACGATTCATTCACGAGATTTATGGCTCTTGTTGACCAAATATTTGATCAAGTTGAGGACATGGACATGATGGTGATGGCAAACAACGGGAAACAAATTGGTATAAGTTTTATATATTGTTCATTACATTTTCCTCACCTTTGAGATTTAATACAGAAGAACATACATTTTAGAAGATGTAGATGGCGATGAAGACGAAGAAGTTAGTCCAGAGTTATTAATTGAACGATACGCTTTGGATGATTTACGAAATGAGGTACAAAAACTGAAAAGTTGGAAAAAACTTAATAAGGTTTGTAATTCTCATATTATTATTATTATTAACATTGTTTATTAGTATCACTGTTGTTATTGTTATTACCATCTATGTATACTGATTCTACTACGTCTACTTACTAATATCAATAAATAACGTATTATAGGTGCCCTGTGATCGTCTTGTAAAATTAATTACTATGTTGGAAAGGAACATGCGTGATGTCATTAGTGTCGATGGATCACGTCTACTCGTACCTATTGTACTAGATGATGTTGGTATATTTATTAGGTTTTTATAAACAAATTTTTTTTACAAGTAATATATTCACTAACGAATTGTACCAGGATGGAGAAGAAGAGGATCAAACTCTGCGTGAATTGGTTGATGATCGTTTGATTCGTGCTGCAGATGCTGCATGTACTTCACTGATGCTTATGACTAGTCACAAAATGCCGAAGCAGGTCAACCGATTTTATTAGATATTTCCTCAGTATATGATGAAAGTTTTTAAATATAAAATTATTAATTTTTTTTCTCCGTCTTTTTATTGATGATACTAGCTTTAGGGATTTTAATAATGTATTGTAGGTTTTGATTGAAGATGCAATTGACAGAGCTATCAATTTATGCAAACAGTACCTTAAGCATATTATTTTTCCTGCGTCTGATAGTATGTTTCGTACTGGGAAAAAACAGAAAGGTACTTTTATGTTCATTCATATTTCTTGGATTTATTATGTTAACTAACATTTATTCATGATATAGAACATGCGAATCACATTAATTATTCTGCTCTGGAGTTAATATAAATATACACAAAGATACTACAATTAAATTAATGGTTTATTGTACATATAATTCGATTGTTCAGCGGAAGATGCAAAGAAGAGACGCAAAATGATAAATAATAATCGCTCTTCCACTGTACAGCACATATATGCTCGTATAGCAGAACTGATGGGATGCTTTTCCGAATTGGTAATTTTGAATACATCAAGTTTTTAAAAGTTTAGTAATATGATAGGATTAAGGTACGAGTGCAACAGCTACCTGAAACGAGTGTGCATCATCTTGCAACAATGACTATAGCTTCATTTTTCGTAAGCAACGTAGGAGAACTCCAATTACAGGTTTTTCCTTTAAAACTGATTACGTTTATATAATTTTTTATAAGTTGTTATTATTAATCCTGTTTATTTTAGTTTTCTTTTATAGGCAATGCGATTGGCTTCTAATATATTCTCACGGCATGATGAACATATGCGCGTTGGTATGCTTAACGATATATTGAACTCGTTACATCGTCTGCCACCGGGAAAGAATACAAATAATAGTTATCGATTGGGACCAGAACAGTGGATAAGCAATACATCGGTCCTCGTTATGCAACTTATACAAAGTGTTGTAAAGGTAGTTTTTTTATACTTAATTGCTAGTAATTAAATTTATTTGGTAATGTAATAAGTAATCGACAGAATCTAATGAACTGTCGTACCTATATTTTCTTAAGATGCCAAAACGACGGAAGCATGATGATGAATCTTCAAAGCATGAATTAGCACCAGACACGATAGTTAAGGATTCATTTCGAGAAGCTCAAAGGCTATCTGGAGTTTTTCTTGGTGGATTTCTTAGCAAGTTGGTGGAATTGGCAGTATATAAATTAGTTAATTTACGCCTTGTTTTTAGTAAATCCAATATGCGCATTTTTTATAGGTGTTCATGCAAAGGTAATAAAAGCGAAGGAGAGGAAGACTATCGGCGACTTTTTGATGGATTTTTACAAGATTTACTTGTTGCACTGTACAAACCAGAATTTCCTGCTGCTGAAATGATGCTTACAATTCTTGGTTCTTTACTTGTTAAGCATTATCGGTTGGTGTTTGTTACTACTGTTTTGTGTAATTTATTTCCAATATACAGACTTTTATTATATTTTTAGGACTAAAGCTACGGACATCACCATAAGACAAGCAAGTTTGGACTACCTAGGGTCAATTACAGCTCGTCTACGCAAAGACATGCGCTCAGCTGTTGAAGACTCTGAAAAGCGTATGGAGGTAGGGATAAAATTTTGTTTGCTTCGTTGTTTTTAACGTAAATATAATTTAAATTCAGATTGTTGTAAAAACTCTCATCTTTGAAGAGCAAGAAGAACAGCAGTGGAGTTTTGTTGATGAAGTAGATATTTCTGAAGTAAGCTGCAATGCGAGATATCTTTATTTAATATCTATTAAAGCTATTTCTTCGTTTAATAATAATATTTCAGCTATCTACTACTGATCGCTTAAAGAAATTAGAACAAGCTTTGATTGACTACTTGATTGAAAGAAAAGGCGATGGTGACTTAAGTGTGGAAGTTAGTTACATATCTATTTTAGACTTTAAATATTGTAGATTTGATGAAATGTGAATCTTTATTATTATAGTATGCTGTTATGTTCTATGCCGGTGAATGGTATAAGGAAACCGCTGAAGATCTTGATATGGCGCGGCAACAATTTAAAGCGAATAAAAATCAAGAGATGAGTGATAAGGTAAGTCAAAATGTGGTTTATCATGCTTAAAATAATGTGAACTATAAAAGAAATAAGAAATACCAGAAGATAAAATTATATAAGTCAATTATACTTTAGGATCGACGTAAGTTAGAGAAGAAAATGGAACGTATGAATGAGAAAGGCGATGCTATGAAGGAATTTCTTATTAAGCTCGTTGATAGAAAACATATGCGGAAACGAGCTGAAAATCTCAGGTTAGTTTAATAAGATCTAAACCATGTTTGAATATTCTTTTAAATGCTTTTTAAAATAATAAATAGGCGTCTTGGTAACGTGATGATGGAGTCGGATGCTGCTTGGGCGGTGAAATATTTGGCATCACGAAGAGAATTCAGTCACTCTTTTGAAGGTTACCTCAAGCATGTAAGTGTTACTACTTTAAAAAAAAGCATAGTATTAATCAGAAAAATATTTATAACGAATTATACTGTTATCTAGATCCTTTATGGAGTAACAGTAGAGACAACCGTGAGCTTGCGTACAAAAGCAATGCGGTGTCTAACACAAATAATTGAAGCAGATCATGAAGTTCTGAAGATGGTCAGTTATTTAATCATACCCGGGAATCCATTTTTGATAGATTTATCATGGAATATATTCAACCATTGAATCTGCTGAGATTAGATTTTCACATCAATATATATGCAGAGCGACGTACACAGTGCAGTAAATGCACGTATGATGGACCCAAATGCTGCAGTGCGAGAAGCAACGATTGAACTTCTTGGAAAATTCTTAATTGTCAATGAAGATGTTCTACCAACTTATTATCCTATTTTACTGGAACGGATAAAGGTTAATTTGGTTTAATTTATTGGGCAATTAATAATTATTGTAATATTGTAAAATATATAAATTTGACTTGATTACATTTTAGGATTCTGGAACAGCTGTTAGAAAACGTGTGATTCGCATAATGCGTGAAATTTGTGACAAATATCCAAATTTTGAGAAGGTTAGTCATGTTTCTACTTGTTTTTAGTGCACGTGATTTAGAACTAATAACTTTATTTAGATACCTGAGATGTTGTCCAAAATGGTTCGACGTATTTCTGATGAAGATGGTGTTAAGAAATTAGTTCAGGAGACATTCCTTTCTCTTTGGTTTCAACCAGTTAATGAACGTAATGCAGTTGCTTTATTGAAAAAGGTATTAACTAGTTGTAAAAAACAACCTTGTTGTAAATTTACTAACTGTTGGATTTTAGGTAATGGTTATGACTCTTATGGTACAACACTGCTCAGCAGATCAAACAGTCGAATATCTTGAGCAACTTTTACAAGTTCTTCTCAAACAAAGTGAAAAAGTACGTTATATTTAACGAAATATGCTTTCTTTTGTTTTAAAAATACTTGCACTTGCAAATATTTTTCAGAGTGTTCTTCATGCAAGCAAACAGATTGTTGATTCATTAGTTGACAACGTATTAGTTTTAGAAAACAAGATGGCTTCTGGTTAGTTTACCACCACTTATATACTAAAGTCAATGTTTAGAATTCAACGGTATTTAATGAAAAAACTAAATATAGATGCTAGTGCTGCAAACGTGGATGGAGAAGATCTTTCGGCTGCAGCAACACAAAAAACAAATCAAGAACGCCTTCTTGCTTGTCTTACTACATTATCTCTATTCAGCAAGGTTTTTTTAGAAACATCGCTATGGAAAGATCCTATTACATTTTAGATATTAATATTATACCATTTTTTTTAATAGGTACGACCGGAATTAATGGTACGGCATGCTGAGACCCTTCAACCTTATTTGTCAATGAGTGTTAGTACTGCAGCAGAGCAGCAGGTACTAAATGAGGTCATATGTATGTTGGAGAGAGTCGTCCCTCTTATGAGTCATCCTAATGAAGCCTTTTTAAATAGGTGAGAATACTTATATGGCATTAAATTTTTCACACTCATAATGATATTAAATAGTACTAAATTAATTTAATCTTGTTAAAAATCCAATTTATAGCTTAGAAATGGATGTGTGGAATTCTAACAGTACCTATTGTAGTTTCATAAATTTACAGCTTGGATGAATCTCTTGCAAGTCTTGCCATGCAGTCTGGTATGGTCATTGTTGCTTCTGCAGTTGGTTGTGCCTCAGCTGTTTGGATGAAGTTTGGTCGCAAACAACCTGCTATGGCTCAGAAATTTTTGTTTTTCCTTAGTACGTACTCTTTGCTATTTAATACAATACTAAAACTAAGCATAAACGTAAAATATGACTTATTTCAGGAAATTTAAATGCTGTTAAACAATGTTACGATCAGGATTCTAGTTACAAATTGCCTCCACAAAGGATGCCTATGTTGCAAAGGTATCTTCTAAATTTATGGTCTTTTCTGATTTTAATTACAAGTAGTCAATACGTGTTATACTCTAATTATAGATCAGTGTTTTCTATCGGCCTGTTATGTCGTCACTTCGATTTTGACTCTATTCTGGAAGGTGATGCTGAGGCCGCACGTGGAGTAGTTGATGTTCAATTATCAAATTGTGGTAATGGATCTGATGAGCCAGAGCAGGATGAGGAGCACAGTGTTTCTAGGTAACTTTGATATTAAGATCACATAAAAGATTAAAATGACTATACTTAAGCCAATTATCACTACTGTTCTGATTTTTTTTAGAAAATATCGAGACAATGTTTTCGTACTGTTAGATTTCTTCTCTCGCAGTAACTTGCAAGCCATTCGACATAAAGCCCTCACTTCAATTGGTCTGTAATTACTCTATTTCATAGTGAAAACTTCGTTATTATGATGCATAGTGTATACCTAATTTATAGGGTATTTTTGTGCGCAGTATTCTGAATATCTTACTCGACAAGAGGTGAAAAACATGTACATTGTGCTACTTGGATCAGATGATCCCAATTATTTGCCTCTAAGGATTCAAATACTAAAAAATCTCGAGTTGTTTTTGCTCACTGAAGAGAAGAAAATGATCAAAAGCAATGAGGACTGTAAGTTGTGTATTAATTTTCATTAAGATTTTGTTATCCACTGATATTCTTTATGCCTTTATTATTTAAAATTTAGGGGAAAAAGGAAAAGAACAACAAAATCTGAAAGAAATGGAGTTGGCAGGTTCAGGTCTAGGTTCAGCTGTAATACAGGTATACTGGAATGCCGTACTTCATGGATACTTTTGTCCAAATGATCAAGTTAGACTAGCTTCCGTACAGGTTTGTAACAAAATCAAGGATTTCTAGGACAAACAAAAATTTGTATCCTATAATTATATTGAAGGTGACGTGGCAAACTTTATCCCAAGGTCTGGTGACTCCTGGTACTTCAATAGGTACTCTAATTGCGATGACAACTGATCCACTACCAACTATACGAAATAAAGTGGAGAATATGCTTAAGGATATTGACAACAAATACCAGGGAATGGTTCAGGTGCGAGTTATTTAAAATTATGTTTTATTACTATAGCTTTAAAAAGAATAAATTAATTGCACCGTATTATGGTCTACATGGTCAGTTAACTATTATTAGATAGTTGGTGTAATTTTAGAGCACTGCGACAAAAGGCGTTCGTTTAGCTTATACGTTACATATGAAAATTCGAACCGACCCTCGTGTTTTCATTCGTGGAATCCGTGCATGCGATGTATCGGTCACTGCAAATAATTGTAAGTTTATGATATCCACCTTTTCTCTTATATTTTAAAAATCCTTCTGATCAGCTCGTGTTGTTCGTGATGTAAGTGGTTTGCCGCGGATGTCAAATGATGGTCAGGCGATGCTTAGTGGGTTATATCAACGATTGCGGACAAATCGACAGCAGAGACGCTCATTTCTCAACAGTGTTTTACGGTGAATTAGCTTTTCTTATTACCTTAATTTTATAAGACTACTGTGTGTTTTCTCAGGTTGTTCAGTGAAGATTCTCGCGAAAAACTAAGGCTGGAAGAGTGGATATTTGTGGCTGATAACATTGCCATGTTTCCATATCAGGTGGAGTTTAGGTTATATTAAACTAAATCTCCGGTTATTTTGATGTTGTCAAAAAAATATCTTCGTTTTCAGGTGATGGATGAACCACTCTATGCCATTCGACATATAGATTCAATAGTGGCACTATCAGGGCAATCAATTCTTGTACAGTTCAAAGCACAATTACGGCCCTCTTCCATGGGGCAGCAAGCCGATGACGACGATGCCGTATTTGAACCAGAATCTTTATATAGTTAGTTTCACATTAAAATCTGAATACAGGTAGCTTTTTCATATTAATATTACTTTAGGTCGATTCCCTGAAGATAAAACTCCTCTCTACGATCTCATGGATAACAGTCAGGCCTGCTTCATTTTACTGTATTTGAAAAGTTTTCTAATGAAATTATATGGCTTCACAGATGCGTGAGTGTATTATATTTACATTCATTATTTTATTTTAACCTAATTCATATTTTTCAGCAAAGTGCAAGAATATTCACCTTCAGAAGCTGCTAAGGTATATGAAAAAGCAGTTTCTCGAAAAAATGTGCATATGTTTAATCCCCAATCAGCACTAGAAAGTCAACGAAGGGACGCAATGGAAGACCGTACAAGTATTCAAAGCCACTTCAACTTGGCGCACAAGATATGCAGTGTTGGTTTTAATGTTTTATTTACCACATTTAGCTCTTAAATATGAAAACTACCTTCAGTTCCGTAAAATGTTACTATCTCTTGATCGGATGGACGAAGATGGTGACGATGAAGATAATGGAGATGCAGTTGGTGTACGCTCAAGGGAACTAGGAGATGACACTGATGGCGATGCAGAACAGGAGGCAGATAGTGAGGACCACGTCACCACCGAAACATTAGAGGAGTAATTTGACTTCGACAGGGTGGGCACAAAAAAAGCAGTTTATGATGCGCGATTGTAAATGTATACGGGGAAAGCCTTAGTCTACATTATTAATATTCTCTTACCATTAATTCACTATTTGTTGATGTCCACTGGTGAGTGCTGAGATTAACTCATATTTTTTATACTAACAGTCTAGATTCATGTAATTGCCACCTACTTCACTCTTAGCGGTGCAATTCGCTTTTGCCTTCACTACCCTAGGAACAATTTGTAAATTTCTCTCCAGATTAGCTGTATAATTTATCATTAACCATGTAAATAGGTTAGCCATTTGATCTTACCAGTTACGAGAACCGATAAGGAACTTTGTGATCTCGTTTTTCTTTACAATTTACACGAAATAATTTTGAACACACTCTTGTAAATCTTATTCTAACAAATCCTTGTAAATCTAATTCTAAGAAATCTTTGTAGATGTTATTTTAACACTCTTGTAAATTATGTATGTTCTTAACTGTGAATCCCAAATTTTTCGAGAGTATATTAATAAGAATAAATGAATTCAATTGCTATAGATTCCTGCAAAATTGATCCGTCGTATCTATCCTGATTTGAATTATTCTAATTTCAACGAACGGAAAATTTTTGGATAGTAGATAAACTCCTATCTTTTGAAATATTAATGCCAGAAGTATATCTAAAAACTTTAATTCTTCCCATGAATATAGATGACAAATACAAACAAGGACTTCAGTGGTGGTGAATACACTTATATTTTCTCACAAAGCAATGATAAAAATGTTGGAATTATCAGAAGGACTACTATATATGTGCCCTGTTCCTTTTAAATAGTCACTGCGGAGCTGCTGTCGCAATAACTCCGCAAGCAGATCTAGCGCCTGCATTGCCGGTCTTAAGCGACTCTTCCGCCATGTCGCCTACTCCTTTACCTTAAATTACAAAGATAACAAATAGAAAGGAAAGTTTCAACAACAACTAACCAAGGTCATCAGTTCCAGCGTGGATTACGAGTGATCTACCAACAACAGTATTAGCACCATGAATCTTCACTAGGTGATCTGTGATTTCAAAGCGAGCAACGCCATCTGTTCCTGCTTCTACATTACCAAGATCCCCTACGTGGCGTATATCATCCTACAATAAAATTGTAGAGGCAAAAAGTACTGATAAGGGTAGTGTTCTGCACCTTAGGTCCGCCATGAGTCTTTCCAAAAGGATTAAAATGGGGTCCAGCTGATATGCATCCGTTTGTGGAATCTCCATATTGATGCACATGAAATCCATGAAGTCCCGGGCTTAAACCACTGATTTCACCTTTGATGACACATGGATCCTCCTCTTTATCCTAAAACCAAATACTACGTTATTTACGTATATGTTATGGCTTTTAAAATTTAACTACCTGACTAAGCCAAACAGTTCCCTGAACACCGTCCCCTCTTAGAACAGCAACTGCACGATTGCTCATTGTTTGAGAAGCTTCTGGCTATAGATACACCATATAAAACTAGATAGTATTTAAAATGCAACACGAATTCTAAGACAAACAAAAATAATACTCTTAAAATGTTAATATCACTAGAAACATGGTTTTGGGGTATTAGATCAACCTATTTAAATGACGGTACACACACTACAACAAAAGTGGCAAACAACTCCATAACAATAGTATTATCAAACACATAACCTGAAAGAAGGTCCGAAGTGCTTGACTAATGCCGTAGATGAACATGAAGAGCTAGAAAGCTATGATATGCGGAAAGTAATGCATAGTTGCGCAAAATTACTAGAAACAAAAATTATTTTAACATATTCATCATGTTAAGGTATACTAAGTACTAATAACTAAAACTTACTAGATGATTCCTTAAAATATATTAATAAAATAGCATAATGGCTAGAACAACTAATATAATATGAAAAATACCCTTCACTGCCATTTCCGAAAAATTAATACTCAGTTCCAGAAAATTCAAATATGGGATCCAATACTCGCCCACTTCACTACGTTAAAATCAGAGAACCAATTAACTGAACAATCGAATGCTACTAGTTCTTTCTCACTTGAAATTATAAGCTACTTTGAACAACTCAAGATAAGTGCTATTTATAGGAAAAATCGCGAACATGCTGACCGGTCAGTCGATAACACGCGCAACATTAGATTACAATCTGCCACAATAAATATGGTCTTGCAGGGTTGTTTACAAACTATAATGTTCACCACACGTGTGTACTCCACTGAAAACACTGCATATGAAACATTACAGTACACTTGTAAAGAAAACACTTTTTGAGCAGTCAATTTATAGAAAGATTAAAATTTATAGTTCTTGGAATACTATTATAACATAATATCACAATAAAATCTCGTATAACACTTAAAACACGTGTTATAAAAATACTCGTAAAAATTAGAATATTATAAAATTCAACTTTACTAGTCAGAATAGCAGAACCAGTACCTACACTTCCTAAATTATGTATAAGTACCATTTAATTTAAATCTAAACATCAAACGACTTAAATCAATGTTTCTACGCATATTCAGTAGCACAGTCACGACGTGGTGCAATGAAAGTAAGAAGAAATATACTTTAGCACTCTAGAAAATAGAAATAAACTATTTTTTGACTTGGAAATATATAAATTATTACAATAACATTTGAAATGATAGTGCTTCTTTACTTTCTCACTTCCGGTTCACAAAAGTATTTCCCCGCTAATATCTTCCTACGAATCATAGATAGATGATACGTATCAGAGGAAACTAACGAGATGCCTACTCCCGATATCGTAGCATCCAAGGACTGAAAAATACAAGATACATGACTTGGAAATTAAAGTAGGCAACCAAATATAGAAAAAAAAAGTAAAATATTACTTGGAACTGAGCATAGACGTGAGCAGGTTGTGACGGACCACCATCTGAAAGAAGAACACGCGCTTTGAGAGAACCTGAGCAATCTCCGTGAATTGATAATTCAGTAACGGACCATGACAAAGTAGATGCATCAGCCGACCTGCAAAAACACGCACTAAGTAAATAATGATTGTAAATGTTCTTAAACGATTTACCAATTTGCATGCGGATCTGATGTAATGCTGCTCACAACACCTGATATCTTGGTTGAAAAAACAAGATTCAGTAACGCTGATGATATAGGACCATCGCTATTCAATCGATAATCAATGCGAATATCTGAATATATAAGTACATATTTGCTAAATATTTTTTAATAAACATGCGGAATGATGATAAACATATTTAACATAAAAAATTAATATATCTTATAACGAACCGGTATGATCAGGTTCGCATTTCCAATAACTTGTCAATAACAAAGGTGGCTCGTTAATTTGGTTACCATCAGCAAGCTCATAACGAATTACCTATAAAACAATGGCTCAAACTATCAAGCGGAATATTAGTTTATAGGATAATTAAAAATAGAGAAAAAATACTGGAATCAAAGTGAGAATACAATAATATGATCACCTCAGCATTGTAGAATGCTGCATTAGGTCGTTCTTTTTGCTGAGCGAGAAGCCAGTTAGCTAAACCTAGTCGATCGAATGAGTAGAGGCAGCTTGAAACTAGCTGTGAAGAGGTCGAAGTAGGTAGCAACAGCTTGAAATGTAGATAACGTAGTAATTTAATATTACATAAATAAATTATAGAATAGTAAATCAAAAACAATAATGCAGTCGTTATAAAGCCAGAAATCAAAACAAGTTTCCCAAAGTTATTTCTAAGACAATAAACACTTAGTTTTTCAAAAATAAAAACAGATATTAATGTTAAAAACCAAAAAAAAACCACCCTATTACTGTTATGTACTATGTGCACACATCAGCGAAAATAATTTTAAAATAATGAGGACCGACAGCAGATTAAAATAAGTAAACATATTCCCAAGTTTTCTAGTATTTTAAATTTATACCTGTTTATTCGGAAGCACAGCTTTGATACTAGCAGAATCTGTAAGATTGAATTGCAGCGATTCGAGATCAGAATGAATGTCTGTCAAAAGAGGTAGTGAAGATGCAGCAAATGATATCATTATGGTGCCAAAAGTTCGCTGTGTGCGTCTGAAATTTAACATAGTTCATTCACTCATTTCATCCAAATATCCCTTATCATATAATCCATGCATCGATTCTAATGAAAATAAACTGCACTTATGTAGGAATCAAGGTGTTATTATGGATTTGGTATCGATTCCTTCTTAAATAATAATAAAAAATTATATGAAACTTATACATACTCTACATTTAAAAAAACTCACTGACTAATATCAGCTCCTTTAAACCATACATGAGAATATTCATTAATAGCCATGGCGACTGGTACTCTTTGTTCACTGATCGTAGCCTAATATAGCATAAGTATTAATTTAAGAGATCTTATTTTAGTTCACTAGAACTATTCATTGAAGTGATTAAAAACTTGATTACCTGCATTAGGTTAGCAGTAGATTGTGATAAATTAAATGTCGATTCTCCCAATGAACTACTTGACTCTGAATAATTCATCGCGAATGAAGATCCCCAATCAGTACTTCCACCAACATCCTTTAAAATAACATCCATTGTCTAATCATGACTTATTAATGATGATAACAATAGCATTACACATATAATGCGTTTAATAAAGCACATATAGCCCCACTTTTATATTTAAAAAGGCAACAAACAACCGAAATAAAGCCATTTAGTGATTTCTTCTTCCAATCAACAATTATACCAACCTTATTAAGAAAAGAAGACTGTCCAAAAAATGCTGGGTTGTGCGTGGGAGTATTACTACGTGGGCGAGCACGAGCCATACCAGCTAAGGGGCCCATTGAAGCAGAAAAATTAAGCGGAATATCACTGCGACTGAATTCTGATTCTGAATATAGATGTTAATTAATGTTCACCAGAATATAAGCGCATTTGAATCAAATAATAATGAAGAAAAAAGCACATACCACTGAAATTGGAACGAAATCGACCTTCTGCAGTATGTGCAGGGCGCAGTGGTTTAAGACTGCCACTACAAAGAGATTGAGAAAAAAGAGGTGGACGGCTACAAGCCGTAGACCATGGATCCTAAAATTAAGGTAAATATGAATAAACAAAGTCGTCATATATAGTTAGATTATACCATTCTTGAGCTTTAAATCATATATGTCGTAAACTACCTTGTCAAATGTATTACTCCTGCCGATGCTAATGTGCCCGATAGCATCTCTAAGTTCATCTACTGATGCATTCATAGTATGAGATGAGTCTGCTGGTCTAATAGTTAAGCTTCGAATCTTTGATTGTTGCATTTCATTTTCATCCTATAGTATAACAGAATGGCTTTACTGTCTATCATATAAAAATATTTTTTAGAAGCAACATATAAAAAATTACAAACTTCATCACTACTACTACAGGACGACCAGTTAGTATCTTCCTTTTCCTGTTCCACGTTACGAATTGTATATCCCTCCTCATCCACTGCTGGAGGCGGAGCTACTTGCATATCAACAAGATTAGAGGAACCATTTATGTGCTTAAACAAACATACTGAATAAAGATGAGAATATAGAACTACATATAATATAACTCAAAAATTTATGAACTAATAAAATTTACGCAATGATGAATAAACACTTAACGTTAATCTTATTCAATAGACTCACTTTATCTTCACTTCTAGAGCTACTTGCTGTACTCTGAACATCGTCCATACTGAAAACATTGTTTTAACTAATTGCATAACAAATCACAACATTACTAAATATTCAAATAACTAAAAGAAAAATAGTGGACATATAAATGACAGAGTAAAGGAAATTTTAACATCATATGCACTGTTATAGCACGACGAAAACCCCTTTACGTATACGTCAAACAACTATTGTCACTTTAAAAATAAACCATGAAATTAAAAGAACTTTGGTGTATTCGATAACTGTTCTACATATGGGTGGGTATTAAACACGAGCGATATCAGCGAAAAACCGAGATCGTGAGCGGAACCGTAATGCGTACAAAAGTCTACGTCATCAGAGTCGGAGAACAACGTATAATGCAAAATAAAACAGAATAATAACAAAATACTATAAATAAGATTTATAATAGAGAACTAAACTAAAAACCCGAATGAATTAGAAAATATTCTCAAGTAAACATTTCTTTTCCTACCTAAATCCATCCGCTTTCTCAGTTGCACAGTTTGTATCAGCAGATGACTTTTTTGAACGACGATTTTGCCGAAATTTGAACAGACCTAAAAGAAAATTCTTTAATAAATATAAAGAATATATTCATAATCAACCTGAAGGCAATTATCCATGATCAAACAGCGTAAAATCCTTTTTCTAAGCAAAATTAATAAAGTTGCCAGACCTCTAGAAGATTTATGGAATACTTCAGCAAACGAAGCAGTTTCTTCACACCTTTTCAATGTTAACCTTTCATATCTCATAATTTTTTGTGTGTGAAAGACTTCATCTTTAATACTGAATACTCAAGAATTAGAACAGTCGCTGGATATTCTTTCTAGTATGAAAGCTCTTCTGTGACGTAATGAAAAGCAGTAAAGATATTCTTAGGTGAGATCGTCTCATTCCCTCAAGTATCGATCCAGATATTTTGTCATAGCTACAATTTCGAAGATAATGTAACATATGAACCATCTAGATATAAAATGCTAGAGTCCGTAACTATACTATAGATATTAACAGTGAGAATATGATATCATATATTAATTCTTAAAAAATCATAAAAGATTTGAATGAAGCGTTAGTTGAATTGTAAAAATTATTCTTATATCACTGTGTGAAAGGGACCAATAAATAAATAAATAACGAAATTCAAACATTTTATGTGGAAACCTCAATAAAGAACACGTTGGAGTGGCTCATAAAAGTAATATTAGTCTCGAATAAGCACTCAGCCATAATCGGCTCAACAGATCTAGAAGGGATTAGCCTTTCCCAAATGTGGTCCAGAGACTTCACCCGCAGTCGTCACTAATATGAAGAAATATAAATCAACTAATGTATTTTGCTTCAAATAAGCTAGTTTTATAGGAAAGATTAAAATAATGAACAACTATCATACTAAATTTAGTTGGCGATACTCTATTAATAACCGAATAAATTATTATCATTATTATAGCCAGATATCCAGTATTTATTGCAGCTTAAAGGTTCAGGTATTTGCGTATGACAATTATACATGATAGCTGCTATGTCAATAATATTTAAAATTATAAAAGACATTTTTGAACTAGTCATTTAAATATAATTATTTTCCTTATTTCATGGCCAAATATATAAACAATTAATACCATACGTAGTTACAAATATTTCTCCTTTACAAATGTGCGTATGCTAACTTTGTAAAAAAATAGCTCCCTCATTGAATATTACTGAACTTTATTAAATCTGATGGATGAAAAATGTATGGAATGCAGATATAGAATTATGATAAAATATATTTCTATTATAAAAGCTGGAAATAAAATCATAGATAGATAAAGGAATCCAACAGTAGTTACTATGAATAGTGCTTAGTTAAATAGACTTAGCTAATAAACTAATATTTACTATCAAAAAATGATACAAATTACCGAGATGAAATGTAAATTTACCAGGGTAAAATTAAAATTATAGATCCTTTAATATTTTATTTTTTCATAAACCCATAAGAATAATTAATTAATTAATCATAACTACATGAATAACCACTAAAAATTGATCTCTAATATTAACACAGGCAGAACTAACCAATATGAAAATTAGATTCTTTTAGTCCAAAATAAATGGTAATAAGCGAGGAATCCTTACAGATAAATTCTACTCAATGATTCGTTGTATTAGTACTGCTATATTTATTACTGTAATTACGATCAAGCAGTTACTGGTAATAGTTAAAATAAGTAGCCAATTTGCGTAGATGAAAAAAATGTTTCTACTGTCTGTTCTCGCCTAGTTCTTCTGTGCATATTACTAACTGCTTAAATGTAAAGCAGTATGATACTAATTACAAGATTTAAGGTGTTTGCAAGGAAATGTTAATCCTGAATATAGCTTACATATTAATTTACAATTAAAAAATATATGCTTTCAACATATTTAAAATAATCTTACCCCATATCTAGAATAACTATAATATAAAACATCCGACTCACCGCTACTTGTGTCACCCAAATCATCACCAACGCTGCTTTGTGAGACAGTTTTTTTCCTCTTCGGTAAGAATAATGATAATTTTTGTCGATTAGCTCCGACAGAAGATGAGAACACTGAAGATATAGGTGGTACACCTCCAGCAGTAGAATCACTGCTAATTGAGGCGGTCGGTGAAACCTGAAAGTTTTAGAAATGCAAAGGAAAATATTTAATTTTATTAATCAAATAAACCTGGTCATTCTTTTTTTCATTCCATGTATCAAGTGGTTCCAATGATAAAAGATGATCCGCAGATGAAGGGAGATGGGGACCAGAAATGGGCATAACAGTGGATGAAGAACATGACGATGGGGCAGACACGCAATTTGACGACACAAGTAGATGGCCAAGACTACCATCATCATCTGCCATAGACACATCTGCACACTCTTCGAACATTGCAGGTTCTGGAAGTATCAAACAAATCAAATCTCTATAGGGAAAGCAAATATTAATATATAAAAATTTGGCCACTAACAAATCATTTACTTACGTGGTCGATCGGATCCCGTTCCTTTCTTTTTGATAAAGCGTAAAATCATTTCTTCTATATTCAAATGTTGAATGGATTCACGGAACTGCGCACATACCTACAAAATGTCATTTAAAAGAGAACTTTTGATTAAAAAAATATTCAGTGTTGATGATTTTCTTTATTAATTTTAGAAATTGTTGACCTGTTGTGATGCAGATGCTGTCTCTTGGTGATATGAAGCATAAAGTAAAAGGAATTGCTGAAGAGCAGCATAATGTGATCTGTAAAACATCATAATTAATAGTATTCTATTTGTTCTCAAGTGAAAGTCTAATGTGCATCAATGCTACTGTTAAATAAACAAGATATTAAGGGAGTAGTAATTGTTACACTGAGTAAATAATGTGAATAGCACATAAAATCAAGGAAAAACAGAATACTTGATTATGACGATAGGTTGAATTATAAGTAGAACTATAATCATAGATATAAGGTTTGTTGCTAACCTATCATGTGCTTGAAAAATTTTACATGCCCTGCTCATCTTGTCTTCAAAATCTGCTCTCACAATCTCATACTTTTCAATATATCCTCTATATTCGTCTCGAGCTTTTATCATCTTAGATTCCATCTGTAATATTAACTGAAAATTATTTAAAAGAACAGTACAACCTGCACAATAAACGGATGAATACACTGTTACTGTAATCATCTCACAGATTAGCCAACTCTGTTAGCCCTCATATCCCTCCTTTTAGAAGTAATAATAGGGAGTGGGAAGAATGTATAGATGAAACTGTTTAACCTTTGAAAGTTCTTTATGATTTGCATTCGAATCTTTTCTTAATTTATCCAGCTCAGAACATCTTGAGTGATACGTCTCCTTTGACTAAAATTGCAAGATTAACTAGAAATCAAGCTCAAAAAATTTAAAGAATTAATTACTCAAAATATCATCTTCCCACTTTTTACTATTGTTATATATTTAGTAGATTTTTTTTCTATTAACGAAAAAATCTAATTTAGAAACAATACATACATCTTAAACCTAACAACATAATTACTAATCAATTTTATTTCTTAGTCATCTAATACTTTGACAAAAATAATATATTATATATTAAAGTAAAACTATGAACCTTTTGTAGGCAGGTAGTTGTGGTTTGCATCAAATTAACAGCATCAATTACATCTTGTTGCTTTGCTTCTTTCCTACTTTTCGCTAGGTCCTCCTTATACTTTGTTATTTCTTTCGAAAGATCCTGACCAAAGTATCAGTCCCAGAATTTAAGGTGAAAATTAGCTAGATTACTACTACATTATTAATCATACACTTACTTTTATTAAAAGCGGATATGGAAAGAACAATATTATTCAAATATTACAGTACATATGAAAATGAAGTTACCTGGAGATTTTTTACCATCATAACGTGAATATCAGCTAAAAGCTCAAGAGTACCCTTAGTAAGCGCCCAGCCAGAATCTATACTAGATCCATTTGTGATAAATGATGAAACCTGAAATGAAATAAATGCACCTAATTAATGTAGAAAAAGTAATTTAAAATACTGGAAAACTAACCCTATTCACACTCTTTAAAAGTGTTTTCCCATATTCCTCCTCCATTGATAAACGTTCTTTAACAAAATGAACTACTTCATTTACTGTGTCCTCTCCATGTTTCATATTCTCATAAAGTACGTGGTAACCATGATGCTTCTCACCCTGAAGAATGGATTAATTAATACTCTATATTCCACAAATTGACTTTATTTTAATCAAAAAATATGTATCTTTAAAAAAAAAACCAACCCAAAAATGGCCAGAATAGTCTACACTGATATCGGCTGACATATCACTGTGACAAACGTTATATACGCTTTAAATAACTTGATTCATATAGTACTTATGCAAAATCTGAAATGACAATTTTTATTTGTTACGCAGGAGTATTAGAAACTATTCTTTTTCGATTTACATTTAATCCTTGATGGAAATAACAACAGTACAATGTACCATGTAGTTATCAGAATGTATGATTTTTATTCACCTGCCTCTTGCATTAAATATGTAAAACCCTAATAATTTGTTTAAATTATTTTTAAGTATTAAATTTAATTATATTATTCTATTTAAATAGAAAAATTTTTCACACGTTTTTCGAACTCACTGAATGGATTGACAAATAAAAGTAAGTACATATTATATGACTTGCATTATATCAAATAGAGGACTTAAAAACAAACAAAAAAAATAGTTAAGAAACTAACAACACCTATCATTACAGTCTTACTCTTTATAAATTAAAAAAGGAGTATTTGAGGAAAATTAAACTACTCAATAATCGCCTTTGTGAGAATAGTAAATGTATCTGACATGTGATCCGTTCATCGGCAGTAAGAACTGACGTTATAAGTAGGATCTCAGCTTATTAAAGGTCCTGTGGTCCTCTAGTCTTTCTATTTTAATAAAATATAAATGAAACGCAGAATAATACATAGCTTTTCAAGGTTAGAACTAAATATAATATAGTATATTTTTAGATACATTTATAGTCTTAAATATTCCAGTTAGTACAAGTGGCTAATAACAAGAACTCTCATGTTTAAAGATCTTACATATTTGCTAGATCATGACAACACTATTTTCAAGTTATTCTACGAATGTTTTATCACAACTTCAAGAATAATAACTCTACATATTGGAAATATGTTATTTTAGCCGTTTCTAAATGATAGTTGGACATTTGACACAGAATCAAACTGTTTTAGGAAGCTATAAGATTCATTTCGTGATTTATTTGAAAAAAAACGAATCAACTTTTTTTAAATCTATGAATCAATGAGCCATACAAATAATATACGCAAGGAAATGAAAACTGGTTTACGTCATGAGATGACCTAGGAATGTTTTCTGAAGTGAAATCACTAATTGACAACGGAAGGAAGGACAATTCTTAATATTACATTATTTTTGGTTTTATGATTACCCTCAGGAAGGATTTCGAAGTTTAAAAGACGATAAAAGTAATATGTTAGCGTATTCCGCTACAATTTCTATATTTAGGAAGAACAATACTTGTGGTGGGTTACAAGTGGTTCCAAAATCTTTCCTCTAAAAGTAGTAATAATGCCCAGCACTTAGAATGCTATTTGTAGCAATAATAAAACAATATTTTAGAAATGACTATGCATGAAATTCTGAAGTTAGTTTCTCTTAGACTATCAATGGGCTCATCACAAAGTCAACAATGTTTAGTATATATGAAAATAATTGCAAAATGAATTGAGAGTTATACTACGGATGAGTACGATACTATATAATACAACATGAAAAGTAATCGTCAAAATAACGATAATGCTGAGGTCATCGATAAGGTTTGTTTACATTGTTCATTTACGTGTATCCGTCAACAAGAAAGGCACATTTATGTGAAAAGATTTAGCTGACGATATATTGATTTTGAATAAGGTATCCACTTGTAACTAGTTATATTTTTTACCTCCGCTATATGGAATGCTTTTCTAGTTCAATTTTGTTGTAAATGTAACCTAAACTCCATTGCAATAAATATGATAGTGAAATGGAAATATTTGGTTTTTGACAATATAATTTATACTCAATGGTGTGTAAAAACTTATATTGAATGCGAATCATATTTCTAAGTTGTTTTATCTGATTTAATGATACTGAAAAACTTTCAATTGAAACCTACTCTCGGCAATAGCTTTCAATATGACATTAACGATATTGGAAGTCATCATTATTATTTTCTAAGAATATTATACTATTACAATAATTGTTCTATCACATTTATCTATCAGAAATTAAAAATTTAGCTTAGGAGTGAAATTATTCCTAAAATAATGAAGATGCTTATATGCGTACATATTACCCACCATATATAATAATATATCCTAAGTTGTTCATTTTTAAACTAACGCTAGTGTCTATATGAAGTTTTTGCCCATTTACGTAAAGATGTGGGACTTAAATTATTTATCTCTTAGAGGTAGTGACCTTTGCTTGTATCAAAAACCGTATCGCTTACGGTGGAGAGGGAAGAGCGCGCGATATGATTGCAGCAATTTCCTCATTCGCCATTTGTACAAGATAATATGTGATTGGTAGTAATGAGGTATAAGCAATATTTTGACGTTTTCTCACCAAGTTGTGACCTAAATCTATCAACCGGATTATTACCATAGATTAGGAGAGGTGTGTTCTCCTCCATTCCTGTTGTTCCCCACTATGCGGTTATTAATTCTCTCTTTGCGTTTTAATTCCTATCAATTTATTTTCTTCTCTAAATTTGTTAATCTTCTACTATGAGATATATTCGTGTTGTGTTCATAGTTGGTTTTGGCACAACCATCAGCCTACAAACCAGTTCCTGATCGGCAGGTCTGTCGCATAATAACATGTTACATTAGGAAGGGATAACGTTTCCTACGTTCACATCTTTTTATTGTAACGAATTTGGCTTCTATTAATTTTATTCGTGTTATTTTTATTTCATATTTTGTGATTCGACCGAGTACTTTATTTTAACTATGATTTTCACGGACTTTTATTATTCTAGAATTTCTTAGTTTACACTATGGTTTTGGTTTTATTTTTGTTTTTGGTAATTTTTATACATGATTTCGTTCATAAGTGTATGAATTGTCTCCTTATTTTTAGATATTAAAGACTACTATTGAATTTACTTGTAGAATTTAGGGTTTTATGTTGGGTATGAATTATGCTAGCATTAAATAATAATGGCACAGATATTATTAAAAATAATAGCTTTTTCTATCCCTTAATTCTAGTATAATTCCTGTTCTGTATACAGTCAATGGCTCATTCTCAACATTCCACACACAATCATGTTGAAGAAGAAGATCATATGCATGGGATGACACATGCCATGTCGTTCCATTTCGGAAGTATGGAGACAATACTTTTTGATTTCTGGAAAACATATACTGGAGCAGGTGGGATTTTGAAAAAATCACTTATAATACGCCAAATTATAATTTACGTAATAAAACTATGCTATCGTTCAGTGAAAACTGTGGTTATTTAAAAGCAAAGATTATTAGTGGCATCAGTTAAAAGACAATTTCTAGGAATAGTCGTATCATGTGCTGTGGTTTTCGCAATTTGCTTTGCGATGGAATTGATCAAATGGCTGAGGACGTATAGATATTTGCAGCACACGATGAAAGAGGCAGTAGCAGCGGAAGAGAGGCTAAAGTATATATAGGAGAAAAGTTGTGAGGAAGAGATAGTTAATATAGTAAGGGAAAACGACAGTAAGTGAATGAAGAAGTATATAGTAGTAGTGTTTAGGTTTGCACCAGTTTTCAATGCACGATTATTACTTGACTCCTTGCTTCATTTCGTCCAACTCACGTTATCATATTGTTTGATGCTTATCTTTATGACATTCAATATTTGGTTGTGTCTCTCTGTGGTGATGGGCGAAGTTGTTTTCCGTCTTCTGTTTACTATTCTGTTTCCTCACTTGGACTCAGGCTCAATCAGTGGCGGGTGTTAGAAGTAAAGGTACTTCTTATTTTCTATACATAATGTTCAAATGGCTATAATTAATATTACTTTTTTTCTCAAAATATTTCATTTTATTGTATTTAATAGTAACAATTTCATTCACTTTTGTGGTATTCACTACTTTCGAAATTACAAAGTATCCGTATATAAACTCAATAAAGTTGTACAAATTCCTTTATTTTTGCGAATAATACTCACCAACTAAGCAAAATCATTTTGAAGAACTATTAGTTCAAAGTAAGTTTAACTTCGCTTCAAGGTTAGTTGTTGAAAATTGGTTTTCGGACGAGACACTTTAAAAAATGAAGAAAGTCTGACTCAGAATTAACCACAACAATCATATGGGTTTTTCTTAAGAGTTAGAATCTCCTAATATATCCGGATAGCTTTATTTTCTAGAAAGACTTGCAACGTAATCGGACTGATTAAAAAAACTTAGTTTTTCGAACACCGATCAACGAAGGAAAATGTTTAAGATTATAACGAGTATATTTATTAGAGGTGGAAATAGTAAATAATGCAAGTAAATGAGTCTTATTAGCGACAAAAATATAACAGACAAATTGCTTAGGAATTACAACATGATATCTCAGTTAGCTACGCTATTTTGAATACTGAGATAACTATTTTAAACTTCATAGCAATCTTAAGAGTTTAGTAGAATTAAATAGTTTTCTTTCTAGTTCAACACTATGTTCAAATTCTATTTTTTTAAAGAACTGATAGCGTTGAACATACGAAATTTACTAGTTTTTAACGTAGTTCGATCTGTGGCCGGTAGACTCTCGATTGCTGTATTATATATGTGCAAGGAGCAATCAGTTATTCTCTTTTTTAATATATTTGCATATTCCTACTTCTTCCTCGATATGTTGTACTTCCTGCATTCCATGTGGTTACCGTCAGAGCAATTACATCACATGATATGTCCGTCGGAAACACTTATAGCGAATGGGTCCAGGAGGGCTAGTCCCTACTACCCTCACATACGAATAGTCGTTCTAACAAGTAACAATTTGATCCTTCTTCGTTCATCGAAGGCTGTCACTACTGAGTCCGAGACCGACATTATGGTGAGTCGTTTCGCCTCGAAATACTTGCGCACATATGATAATACATTTAATACATTGTAATGACGTTTACGTGGAAGACAGTAACCTATTTCTTTCAATATTGGTCATATTGTGGATCTAATAAATAGAAAAGCATTGGATTACGAAATCCGTTGGTTTGTGGAACTAAATTTTAAAATAGTATGGAAAGAGTATATAATTACACTAAAGGTTAAAATATGATATAAAACTTGCTATATATAACTTATATATATATATATATATAACATACAATAAGGTGATGTTATGCCAGGCAACTGTGCAAAAAATAGTCATTGACTGCTCTCTCACCGCAAACTCTCTTTAGAGTGGAAATTTTTACAAAGATGAGAATATATTGAGAATTACTGATAAATTTTTCTGCAGCTAATCACTTTAAATCTTCTTTTATAAAGAAACTGTAAAATTAGCACTCTGAAGGAAGTTCTGGATAAAAGCAAATGACTTTTCCACTGTTGCTTGCAATAACGCCAAGCTACCACATAAAGCTTCCTTTTTTCGTAATTATCTTTACATTTCATAATTGTCTTATCAAAATTAGGTAACCCAAAATTATTTTATCTATTCATAAAATTCATGGTCGCATTGATTAGTGGCTAGGATTCAAATATAAATAGTACTATGGAATGTTTTGAAAGAAAAAAAATATCTGCTATTTGTTTGTGTTACTTGTCTAATCACGTAAAACGTTCAAGGTTTATTATTTGAAAGTAATAAAATAAATATTGACTGTTTTTCTGTTATTACTTGTTTTTGATTGATAAGTTGAGAAGTTTTATAAGAACCTATAGTAAGTGCATTGCAATTAATAGCTGTTCTTTAATTTTTTGGGCTTCCGAAAATTCTCCTCATCCTCTAAACGAGAGTTCCCGTCATCCACGTCGCTTCTCTCTTGTACATCAGGCTAGTTGTGAAACACAACATTATGCAGGACTGAAAAGACAGAATACCATAAAGCACCGACAACAACTGGAAGGAGATCTAGTACGTGGACGTCAGGTATTTCGTTATTTTCTTTTCACGTGTTTTGTAATGAGGATATTTATTGAAACTGTGAACTTAAGACTTCCAGATTCTACAAAAGTTAAATGATGAAGGTGTCGAGTTAATATGGGCTGCAAATCAGGGAAGAATCGCATTTTCAATGGTGCTTAGTAGTTCTGGTGGGATCGTAAAAACTGGATTTATACAATTACATCAATTATTAAAGTTTACAACGTTTTCTAGTATAAAATGCTGTAAACATGGTGCTATATTTAGGGAACAACTAAGTACACTATTATATTTTTTAAAATTGTTCACAGCATCACTTCCCCTGTTCATATCTGCGACAATGGCGTCATTTCAAGTTTCATCAATCAAAATAGAACACTTGGAGACAAGAAAATCTGGTCGTGAAAAAGATATTGGGACTGTTGAAAGTGAGAAAGGCAATATATCTAAAAAAAAAATACAAGAAAAGTGCAATAGATTTGAAATCAGGTTGGGATATTCTTGTGGATTGTGATGGTTCAAAAGATGATCTTGTGACCTCCGCAGCTGCTCTCATACAGAATCACTCAGAATTAAAAGGTCTTGCCTTATATAAAAAGGATCAAACTGATGATGGTACGAAAATATTTGAACACTAAAGCATAGGTCTAAGTTTTAAAAATAGATAACGCATTGTGAAAATTTGCAAAAAAACACTTTTCATTTATAATACAATTGGTTGTATTCGTGATAAAATGAGCTTGATTTTTTGTTCTATTCAGTACCATGGTTTCCTCGTCATGTTTCTGATCTTGACAAGTGTTCGAACTGTACAACAAAATACGAACCAACAACGGATCCGAGACATCCGGTACGTAATAAAAGGAAAATAAAAATAGGGAAAAAAAATCTTAACCAAAAAGAAGAGAGAAATAGTAAAGTGAAATAGAGTTTAATTACGAGATAAATGATGAAATTTAACTTCGTAAAAATTAAATACAGAAAAGGGTATTTGAATAGAATATTTTGAAGAAAGATTAAGGATGGTTAAAATTTGATAATAATAAAAAATATGAAAAATTGAATCAGCATGTATTTTAAACTATAAGTGTCATTTGAGGGTCATGCAGACGATGCTTACATAGCGAGGAGAAAATTTCTAAATGACCAAGCACTGGAATATAAATAGTAAGTTTCTGGTATCAATTGAGTGAGAGAATTTGTTCTAGGAAAAGTATGCTCAGTCTGTTGCTTAATTTCAGTGGTGATCCAATTCCGATAGTAGAGTATCTAGAGGAAGAGCACTCCACTTGGCGAGCAGTCTATGAGAAACTTCGAGAGCTTCATGAATCGCATACCTGTGATACTTATAGGTGAAAAAACATGTACAACTATAGATCATTACTCTTGTCTCATTATAGTATTTTCATTCTTAGATATTCCCTTATTTAATCTTGTTTCATCTTACAAAAAGCACTGAACTTTATGCTTATTGCTATTTATCTCTCCCGTTTTCTTCAGAAAAAACCTAAAGATACTGGAAGAAGAAGGTGTACTAAATCCAGCTCGAATTCCGCAGATCAAAGATGTCAACGAATATCTTCGAAGTTAGTCATTTATTATTTTAATTCTGAATAAATAAAAATAAGCTTTCCTTATTAGAACGCACGGGATTCATGCTTCGCCCCTGCAGTGGTCTCCTTTCAGCACGAGATTTTCTTGCCAGTCTCGCCTTCAGAGTTTTTCAAGTATAACTATACCTATTTATCGAAGTTCCATTATAACTTATTCGTGAAGTCATAGTGGATTAAAATATTCTTTTGTTCCAATTGACTAAATTTCTAGACTACAACATATCTTCGCCACTCTGGGAGTCCTCATCATTCGCCTGAACCAGATTTGATTCACGAACTTCTCGGACATGTTCCTATGTTTGCTGATCCTCTTCTTGCCCAACTCAGTCAGGTACTTCCCTTTTTTGAATTATTTTCTCTCGGTAATTTTTTAAAAATTTCTTTAAATTTTTTTCACTTACTACTTGTTTGAAAAAAATAATGTTTTCTAATTTTTCATATATATATCCATACATATTACTATTTTTGCTTTGAATTTTAAGGACATCGGATTGATGAGTTTGGGAGCCACTGATAAACAAATTGAAAAACTGGCGACGGTAACCTATTTGGATATAATTTTATTTATGAGATATTCATTAATAACTTCACCTTACAAACTATTTCGTTCTAGGTCTACTGGTTTATCGTAGAGTTTGGTCTCTGTCGTGAGAGAGGTAGCTTGAAGGCTATCGGAGCTGGACTACTTTCTGCGTATGGAGAGCTAATGGTAAGATTAATATAAGTAGAAGAAAGGTTACGCAAAACCAATTTGCATTTGTTATCAATATTTTGGCTATTCCTAATTTTTTAAATGATGCTTCAATTCAGCATGCTTGTTCTGATTTACCGGAGCACCGCGATTTTGACCCAGCAACGACAGCGGTCCAAAAATATGAGGACGACGATTACCAACCTTTGTACTTCGTCGCTGAAAGTATTCAAGATGCTATGTGTAAACTTAGGTTGGATAATTAAGTTCCAAGTGTATAGAGGTTCTTTTAAAATAGATTCTAAAAATGACATAAATTCCATAGTTTATTCTAATTATAAAATCACGTTTTTAGACTTTACGCTGTGTCCATGGAAAGACCATTTTCTGTCATATATGATCCGTATACTCAAACTGTTGAGGTAAATAAAATTATGATAATAATACAAGCCATTAAATACATAATTCTTTTGATACTTCAACACTAGCGTGTCAAAGAAATTTAGTGATTCTTCTGTCAATAACAATATTTCTTCTTTAGGTTATTTCTAATACATCTGATTTGAGATCTACGTTTGAAAGATTTCAAAATGAATTCTCTGCCATAACGAATGCAGTCGATAGAATCAACAAACACCAAGAGAGTACTTGAAGAGTTCATAATCAAATGCAATGAATGGTTTTCTATGATATTTATGATATTCTAAGAAATATGTATATTTTTGAAAGACCTTAATTTCTTATATAATAAAGAACAAGTTTTAAGATATCTTTTTACACTCTGGCCCTTTGTCCCTCACAGCTGTGTTTTGAGTAGCCATCGCTGGACCCAGTCGGTCAATCTAAACAACTAGTTCTACTTCCACAGCGGCTATATAAATGTTGTATACCATACTTTGTTAATGGTTTTATAGCTGTTTCATCCTTTTTCCGTTCTCATCGCAATCCTCTAATTTCCGCTGAAATGCATGTTGACTCCAATATAATGGGAATCAGATTACAACTTAAGATTCAGATTGAGTTTGTTTATTTCAGAAAAATTTTCAACCAATACTTGAAGACTTAAACTTGGTATATTGCAAAGTCAGAAGTTGGAGACCAAAAAAGAAGTTTGCATGTGGGCGTAGTGGTACTCGAAAGTCTCTTCTAGTATTTCTTCTGCTCTCAGCATTATTCATTCTACCTCCTGCGTACACTCTTTGCTTCCATCACTTCCCTTATTTCCTTAATGTGAAATAATATTTCCTTTATCGCTAATGTGAATTTTAAGTAGTATATCAAATTTCAATAAATTATAGTGGTTACGCGAGTCTTTGAAGGTTTCACTTTGTCTTTTAAAGAGTGCTCAATTGACTGAAGCTTAATTTTGCTCAAATATTATGTTTCAAGTACTTATAATGCTAAGATTTCTGTACCTACTAGTATTTATTATTCGTAAATCTAGATCATAAAAATACCCTTGTGTATTCATAATTGCAAAAAATTTAAACGATATAAACAAATATTTATGGACATCTTGCAATTTTAATAAACTAAAAACATGCAAATTGCAATGCTTGCTATTATCTCTATCTATCTATTTGCAATCAGTTCTTTTTATAATACATTTAATCCTACTACAACCTATTCTCCAATTTCTATAGTGATTTTATAACAAGAGCTCCAAATCTCACATCTCTCTTCATGGGCAAGCTTCAAATTCACTTCCTCCAAACTCTTCTGCTTCCTCCGAGTCTTTAAACTAAGTTTGTTGACTAGACGATGGAAGCGTATCAGTTGATTTAATCAGAACAAATTGTCGCATTTTTATTGCAATAACAGAATAGTATAGAAGCGTTCAGAATTTGAATCTACTTTAGAAAATTAAAATAATTAACTATCATATACTTTTCTTCAGTATTCACTGCGTTTGTTATTGCTCCTCTTGTCCAATAATGTAACTTTCAAATTCCAATTAAAATAATAGTTTTTTTTTTAAATTGCAAGCGGTGCAACTTATGAAACTGGACTCTGTTCTCGTACATCGATGACACCCGAACATAACAAATGCGACCGCTAATCGAAAGATTTGGAAGACCACCTTCGTTTAAAAATAAACGCGTTTGGAATGGCTCACTGCAAAATTCAGACTCTTTCGTTCTACAGCGGCTCTAAGTCCCATCGCAAGCAGACGACATATCTTTGTCATTAAATACACCCCTCTCCATGCAATAACGTTCTTCATTCTTCAACCTTATTTTCTCGTGTCATAAAAGCCTATCTTTTCTTCTTTTCCAGAAATGCAAAACTATTTCTGATAATTATAATTTCAATTAAACGATATCACATGAGTGATATAATATGAATTAGAATATTAACTAAGATATTTACAAAATAAATATGACATTTACTCCTATTTTTTATGTAGGCGATTGATCAAAGCATAATGAATGATAAACAGGAACATACTCTCCACCGTGTCTTTATGTTGTGTTTCTTGCATGTACAACAAAGTGACAACAACGGGCCAGGTTAAGCAAAAATCCGTTAGCGTAGGTATATTCCGTAATAATTAATAATGCTATAAATATGGACTAATTCGTAAATTCATGTGTAATTTTCATCTGTGTTCTCTTATTGAATGTAACTGTAAATTATCATTAGAATAGCAAAAGAATAGTTCCTATTTGTCCTCCTGGCCTTAGATATCCTAGAAAAATGATGTTTCATAGTTCACACAGTTTTGACTCGAAACGTTAGGTAAATATATATTCTAAAAGCCTAGAGAAATGATGCAGTTACCATCTAGGAAATCTGCAGACGTTTTTATGAAAAGTGCATGGAAATGATAAATTTCTCCTTCATTATAATTGTTGGTTCACAGTTATCGTCATCAATAAATAAATCAAAATGCCCATATTTTTTTCCGTTTGCAATTAGTAATTCCCCTCACCCACTCAGTTCATTTTCCATCTATTTTAAGACAATTCGCTCCAATGTATAAAAAGGAACCGTATTATTTATGTGAATATTTGTATTTGGAAGACAACGTTCAGATGTAATCCAATGCATAGCTAGAGCAACAAATGAGCCATTCTCTTTTAAATATTTGTTTTTAGACAACGTGTGAGTTATACCGATGCACCCTTCGTGCCTGGCTCATGCTGCACTATATCCCTTTCCTTTCTCTTCCACTTCCAAACTTTTACTAACAATATTTAATAAGCATTATATTTCTTTAAGCTTTTCTATGCATTCATTTTAGTTGCAATGTATGTCATGCATAGATTCAGCATCCCACCATCTGCAAAAGAACATCGGAATTAGTCTTCCAATATTTGTTCACTTCCATTGCATTTCTAGTGGAACACGAATCGATAGTTTAGTAAAAGATTGTATCAAATGCCTAATAGCAATCGAATCTAAGAAAAGAATGCTTTCACGAGTTACATAAATTCTCGGAGACTTTTTTTTACTAGACTGTGATTTGTAACACCATCCTATCACTTTCTCTTGCTAAAACGTCACTCAGTCTGCGTGCTAATACCTCAGGTAGCCACAACGCGGTCTTCTCAAGACGTCTTGAAGAGGCTACTTTGCGATTTTACTTGTTGCAGGATATATTTCTAATCTTCCTTTAAAATATCGTATTTTCGACGGTTCTTTACAGAATAAGACAAAATAACGATCACTAATCCGAATACAGTTCTGTTCATTATCGGCAATACGGACTTTAGTCCTTCATCTTATTTTTATTAATTTTTATCTCTTCATTAAAACTTTGTCATATTAGTATTAATAACATTTGTTAATCTATCAACCTTCAGTTTTCTTGCTATTTTGTTTCTTATTACAACTGCTTCTCAAATTAACAAGTGTTATTTGCAATAGATGATGGCAGTTCCCATCTGTCAGACACGAACAATAAGTGACTTACATAATTATATGTTTACAAACTAAATCCGTGTCTTATATGTTGTTCATTATTTTGGTTTTCATGTGATTCGGAATAATTCAAATTAAAAATATGCATTTTCACCACTCGACAAGCATCCTATAAACGGCTTAACTAACCGACATTAATCTAGTAATAGAAGCAGTGCTCCATGGTTCCCATCATTCCTTTAATGCCAGTAGTTATTTCAAAAGCTAATTATTTCTAAAAATCTTAGGAGACATCTCTTAATTTAAAATTTTTTTTAAATATTGCTCTTCTTTCCTTGTTGTACGTCGGATTTTTTTAAACTTTTCGTTCTTTACTTATATTCTCTATCAGTGCCTTAACAGCTGAATAATCAGCGAAAAGTATTTCATGAACAATTTATGTATCTCATATTTCAAAGATATCCTAACAAAATAAGATGGCATTCGGAGGACTTCTCGATGCTTTTCTCGCTGAAAAGGAGCCGGGTCATGCACGACGACGGAAACATGTACGTTAAAGACTAAATACAGTAATAATAGTGGGAATTCTGCTATTTATACATAATTTGTGACTATAATAAATCACTGTTTATTTGGATGAATAGCACTGAAGAGTGGAATTTTCAGGATTTGGAAAATGAGAAAATGATGATGAAGAAAATAAGCAGCGTAAGCCTCGGCAGTCCAGTACCAAAGCACTCGTGGCCATTTGGGCGAGACCGTAAGTTAAGAGATATGGGTGGATGGAGTTAGCAGGAGAAATAATGGTTATAAATGTATTACTCTGATGAGCGAAAATAAATAGAGGATTTGCATGAAATGTTTGTTATAGATGGAAGGCACTGGAGCGTTCTTACGTGATAATTTTCAGCCTAGCAAATGCTCGGTAGTGGGTGTTGTTAATTGATGATGAGATGACTATGGGATAATAAGTGTTTCAGTTCAGCTAATGTATTATTCATGCGAATCCTATCAAAAAGGGTCTAACATGCTTGACTACGATCTAATTATGTTCCTAGTCCCTCCTGTTATTTTATTGTCCTTTCAGTTTTGTCCGATCAGCGCACTAGTTATTCCTAATTGCGCCGAACAATTGCAGTTGCGTTCAGTCAACAACGCTAACTATTTCTTTGAATCCAAACTTCTGAATCTGATCGAGTACTAATATTTACTTACGAATATTACCTACTGGTATTTTACATAGATTATAACCAGCTACTTTTACTCACATTCTTGCATATTAATTTCCCCCTGCCAACTAAGGCGCCTATGCTGGTGAAACAGAATCCTTCATCCGTGACTTCCCTTTTCTCATTCTTTTTGAATACTCTCAGCCAGCTTTTCGGCTTTATAACATACTTTTCCGATTTAAAAAAAAACTATCTTTGTCGCCATTACCATTAGCAATTTATTTAAGTTAGTAATATTGTAGTCTGGAATTAATAACATATTTAAAACTATTTGTTTATATAACTTAAATGTTAATAAATTTACTACAGCTTATATCTACTTCAATAGCTGTCCTTTCAATTCTAAATATCAATATTCATTGACAATTCCGACGTAATTTGAAACATGTATATTCATGTACATTTATAATTAGATACATGTCTACAAACCCTTTGGATTCTGTCCCAGGACACTTATCTGTCAACGCTTGCCTTCCAATACTCCATTATTATCATCTGATGTATGCTTCCTATTTGTCTTCGCGGATCCAATTCTTTCCGATAAAAGAGCTCTAGTCCTCTGAGATTTCCTACCTTTTGACTTTTATCTATACAAACCACAAAGGAAATTTCTACCTCTTTATCTAGCAGTTCATAACTTTTCAACTAAAATAGGGGTTTTAAACTGACCTTTTCTTCTTTGCAGCACTTGTTTACAAGTAGTGTCCACTTATTATGCGCATATATTCTCAATACTTCAGCATCCTCACCGTCTATCCCTATTTTCCCCATCAAAAATATAATCTCATACTTGCTTACTTCTTCAAAAATGTATCCTAATATATATTCTTGTGCAAATTTATATACTACGCACATTTTTCACGACATTTTTCTTCACATTATAAATTGTGTTAGTGGAAACAAATACTGTGTTGGTGTTAGGATCATTTCACTCAGACTGTCTCTTCACGTCTCCCATCCTTTATTGCTTCTGAATTTCTCTGTTCCATAAACACAATTATTTTGTTCGTCATTTGCATAAAACATATTCAGCAATAATCAAGTATTACCTGATATCTATGGCAAGCTCTTCGTAAATCCTTTAGTCTCCATTTTCTATTTTGCTCTCTATATCGCTGTCACCTTTAAGCACAACACCTCACTAATATTTTAACACTTCCGCCACTAAATTACTGGCAATTATAGTTTCTACTCACTTAAGGATCATTGCTCAGTTACTATGTTCTTTCCTTGTTTCTCCTAACTCGCCATCTATTGAGACCGACAGGTCTCAGATTTCTCCTGGGAACATTTTCCCCAGAAAACAACCCATGGCTTGACTAGGTACTGGACGTAGGCTATCGTTCTTTCTAGGCACTATCCAAGATTAGTCTTCTATGTGATTGAAAAAGTTGTTAAAGTTATCCCGCTAGTATTCTAATACATCACTGTTCTGTCAATTTCATATATAATTTACATAAGTAGTTCTTTTTCTCAACTATATACGGTAGTCGTGTGAGGTCCGCAAATAATCACCGAACGACTTTTTGTAATAATATCTTTGCAAGTCGTTGACCTCATATGATTTATTACCTGTCCGGAAGTGTTATGGTGAGGTGCATCCATTATCAACGCTCGAAAAGCCAAACCAATCATCTTTTCTACTCCACTTATTTAAACCTAAAATCTCAATTGGTCATCTTGGATAATTGGATTGATAAGATCCCACTTTACACCTTATACTCATATATCTTAGCATCTTTTAAAATGAGTCATAAATACATAACTACTAGATTCCTCAATGCTTAAACTAATAACTATTTCATTATTCTATCTAGTTCTAATTGTAAATTTACCTTTCTCTATTTATTACATCCAAAGCAACCATCTTTGAAATAGAACAGAGCTGAACTCCGCCCCCTCCCCCTTTGATAGTTTTCCCTCTCTTTTGCTCGGAAACAATTCCCAATTAGCCTGCTGCTACCAACAGGCTTAAAAATAAATTACTTGGCTACTTCTTCCTAACTTTCGATGACTTCTAGAATAGTTTCCGATCCTGTAACATGTATATATACATATATATTTTTATTTATTTTAAATTCCTTTATAACTGCTAGGACAATGTTGTATTCATTTGGTTAAAAACGATTTTCCTTGCTTGTTTAGTAGAATTTTTAGTGCTGAAAAAAGTGAAAAGTATTGTTTCAATACATATCTGAACAGAGAAGATTTATGTCGTGCCACTCTCTTTGTTGGACCCACTGTAATGCGAGCAGCCTGCTATTTTTCGTATTAATGTTGCACACTATTCTTTCTACAATTCTATTTCAAAATAAATCTATATCACTTTTATTGTGATTTATTTCTATCATTCGCTTCTTAAACACCTCATTCTCATTTCCGTTTAACTTGTTTTGCTGACTTTTCGGTTCATTTGTACTCATGGATAGCCCATTTAGGCACTCCCAATCAGTCACAACCCGTCTCATTCAGAGCGTCCGAAACACTCTTTCATTTCTAAATGAAGAAAACAGTTGACAGTGATTAACGTAGAATCTAACACATATTTTTATTGTTTTGTGCTGTTTACCCCATCTATATTCAAAATATATACCATTTTTTGTATCCATATTAGCTACTTCGTCGAGACAACCGCTATAAAGTACCCGCTATAAACTGCAATTTAGATGAATATTTCTGCCGTTATTGCTTAACTAGAGAATGGAAAATGTATGGGTGACAGCTTCAATTATTTAGCACTTTAATTTATTGTCCTATCTCTTTCCTTTCCATCCTAATTGTTTCTCTCTCTCTTACAACTTAATTGTTCGTTTCTAAATCTTCTTTCTCGCGTAGTAGTCAGTGTGAATCCATACCCTCCTAATCTTTTATCCAGTCACATAAATTTCCTCCCCATTCACCACCGCTAACACCATTTGCTGATAATGTGCCACATATTTCTATGCAACGTATTATCATCGAATTTTAATATGACCCTTGTTGTTCTGCTCTAATGCGCTCCTCTTCTATGCGTTTGAAATTATAGTACGTTGATGACGTTTATCTGTCTCCTAAGTAGTGGAATTAGTCCTCATTAATCTCATTACAATTCTCTCATTTTTAATACATATTCAATTTTGATTTATTTATTGTCCTAGCTTATTTATAACGCTGTAAAAGTGAGCGAAGCAGAGTGATGGGGTAGTTGCCTCAAGCAGAATGCTGGCTAAAGAGCTTTATAAGAAGAAGAGGTTGTATATCTAGCTATAGCAACACTGACTTTGTTGTATCATGATTAGTGCCTGGAGAGCAGGTTATATTTTCGACAAATACTTCCGTCCATCTTCCGTCCCCCCTCCAAATCCTCTTCATCTATTCATTCACCTACTTCCCCGTCTATTTATTAATTTAATTCCCCATTTCTCATTTAATTTCATGATAGTTGTACTGCACTATACCTGCTTTTTTTCTTCTTTCTTTTCCATAAATCGTTCTCACTATTTCCTGATCATCGACCAAGTCCTACGGAGCGAAACGACTACTTCCGCTGGAACATGTTTCAAACTTATGCGGAACTTATTTAGAAAGCGCAAAAATTGCGAAATGTGTTCATCAGAAATATTTTGATGAGAGACAATTTCTTAATTGAAAGCACTTCACTTAATTCGAGCTACATGAAAAAATGAATAATTATACTTGTCTGGAGTGTTATTAATTTAAATGTATTATTAAAGAAAAGTTATTATATTTATATCACTGAACTTGAAGCTCTAATCAAAGATATTATCATCCAAAATCTTTCATTATGAATTGTACTCGAAAATACTTTTCACGTTATGAAATAGTTCACATTCAATCTTAAGTTTGAATTCGCTAGTATTTCGTAGTACGTAACATTCTTCAGGAGCAAATTGACAAAAATTGATGATTGAACTAATACAGGGCTTTATTCTATACTATCACACAATTAAAATTGTATTTAAATATATTTTTACTCACTTAATCTAGTGATTTAATAGTATAGATCTAGTTCTATGAACCGTTTCTCACTATTAGGTCCTGTAATGTTCAGAGAAGAAGTGATGCATAACTCAAGCGGTGCCCACTCGACCATGTCCTCTTCACTACTCCGTACTTATCCTCCTCATCTATACATACTTCTACGAATTATTCTCGACCTACGATCGACATAACTACATTCCTGCATATCAACATCGTCATAAACAATGGAATGTTTCTGGCAAATGATCTCTCTAATAATTCAGCTCATAATAAATGCATATCTCTCAAAGCTACATATGCACATCTCTCAGTAAAGTAAACTATTTTTCTCCTAAAGCATTACTATGGTAAAGATTCACAGCCTTATTTTTTAAACTCCGTATTGCTTGTTTGTTTGTTTGCTTAATAATTAATAGTTACTCTCAGTGCAACTCCTAGTCAACATGCCTTGGTGCAAGTATTCGTTATATCCACTATCACTCGTGTTTTTATTTTGAATAGTAAAACAGCATACAAATTAGTTGGAACATTATGCCTCTGTCCACATTAGAACACGAAGTGAGTGAATACGTTTCTGAGTGACTGAGTCTAAAACAACGCAAAAAAAGAGAGGCGCACAGATATTTGCATGTTTTGTACTGATGTCGGTTTTGGAGAACTACGTCTATTATTCGCTATTTCAATTGCTGAGTGTTTGCCTAATGAAATAAAACATATGCTGGTAGAAGAGTCCTCAAAACATACTGAAATATAAAACGATTTCTACTTCGCAACTCCTCCTCTCTCTTATTCTCTCATCTCTTTCTTTTTCTTTCATAATGATAATTTGATTATTTTCTTCGCTCTCCCATCTTTTCAATTCCTAATTCTTTTACATCAAATAGTCTCACGTGTCTCTAGTTTCCTCAAAACCAATTCAATACGAATTTCATATTGAAGAGCAGCTCGACTACTGCTTCCTTCCTACATCTATTTACTGGTTTATTTAAGAAAAAATATTGAGTTATTTCAATTTCTATCGCAATGGTTCACAACCAATAAATGAATTTCTCACAATGAAAATTTTTTTGTCATTACATGTTCGTGTTCCTCAATATGTCATCCAATTTTTCGTCCTGTTGTAGAACTTTCTATCATCTATACACTTATTCGTAAAGACTACTAATTCTCAGTAGAGTTGATTCATTCCATATATTATTAAATACATTCGGCCCTAGAGACCGCAGATCTAGCTAATATGCTGCTCCTCTAAGCCTACTGACATAGGTGATGTTTCAATCCAACCACAATATCAAACAATTTCCAGCGGGAATGAAGTGTCATCGATAGTGAATTGGCAGGACAATACTGCTATTATTTTGCTAATGTATTCAAAATTAGCTGTTTTATTGAGATATTTCTGATATTTATCAATGGCATTCAATTGATTGAAAATGTTGCTATTGGTCCGAAAGTCATCATTCCGCAACCAGCTCATATTTGCCCTGACATCAATGCGTTGCGTTAGCCTCTCTGCTGTTGATTTTCACTCAGATTTCACAAAATCTATCAGAATTTTTCTCCTGCTTAACATATACAGACTGAAACAAGGCATACAGTCTGATCATTTTATTTGTTTAAAAAAATATTGTATTATGTACTTAATAGCCTCGTTATTGTCTGGCTGAGCTTGACTTGTGTTGTTTTCTTGCAGTCTTCGTGTCTATATTCTGCCAATTGCTCTCAAAGGCGTGCAAGTATTTGCCGGTCTTACATTTAGTAGATACAATTATGAAGTAACAAAGAAGAAATTGAAAATCTATAAATATTTAGATTAAATTAATATCCCTTTTCTACGCAATTCTTGGAATAGTTGTTCTCCGTTTTTTACCTTCAATAACCTACATTTCTCATCAGTTTTCTCTTTGGCTTTTCATCAATTATTCTTTCAGCGTAGATTTTTAAATCTATACTAAATTTCCTCTTCCTTCTACGTATTAATATTTGTCTTGTTTTCGCGAAACCTTGCGGAAAAACAGGCGTGCTCTCAAAATTCTCTGGATGGTCTAATTTTGTATAATTATTCTAGGCTTATTTTTGGAACTATTTTTACAGTAGATTTATTCTGTTTATTATGGATATGTTTGAGGCTAAATGAGTAACATTAGTAGAAAGGATGATACATTCATATTTGAAGAGTTTTTTTAGATAGGTTTATTCGAATGCGGAAAGCAAAATATTATGGCTAGGCATCGTAACCCCTTCATGCTATGATATTCCAACTAAATTTATGATTTTTCACATCTTAAACTTTGTTTAGTTCACCTTGTATTTCGTATATTCTATTGTCTAACACCTTAATATATGCTTATTTTATTTAGTATTGGAAATTGTGGTGCTGCTCTGCCTTCTGTCACAGTAGTCATACTCATACTCTTGCACAAGTTAGCATTAGTGGAGGAATACATCATCGAATATTATTGGAGACACGCTAAGCTTAATATTATCAAACCTTATTATTAGCCGCATATTTGAGACACAGTTCTAAAGATGAATACACTATTAGAAAGAGGAGCAGCAGATTTGTTTTTGCTTACAATAGTCTTTTTATTTAGTGAATCTTGCTAAAGAATATTAGTTTCACTTTTAATTTTTACAAAAGAAGACATAATAGAGTGAAAATTGTGTACTTCATTCTGCATGCTGAGTGCTACCCTACACTTTTATAACAATAGACGTAATTTAATGTCTAGCAAGCAAAGTGAGCCTTCAATTACAATTATTTTCGTTTTCCCCTTCTTTCAGTTCATATTTGAATTGTTTATAGTCCAGCCTACAAATGCCGAGTACTAACTTATTAGGGTTACAGCGGAAATTTCGGTATTGCGGAGTGTTCTGTGAATTCTACTCGTACAATTTGCGTATTTCTATTTAATACTTATGTGTTATTATTGCTAACAATTATTATAGAAAAAAACTTTCATGGGATTTAACTCTGCTATTCTACTTAATTCACTTCTGTTCTTCATAATCGTTAAATTTATATTTCATGGCAATTCGCGTTAACTCATCTTATTCTTTGGCTACTTTTTTTCAAAACATTTGTAACTAGTATTATTATTAAACTTTTCTTTGCTTTTCAAAAAATAAGTACCTACGATCAGTTAAAACAATTACTAATTTCAAATGGGACTAATTAATTAAATTAATTAAATAATACACGTTCAGCGTATTTATAATCCATAAAGCATAGATTATGGCTCATTCTCAATCGTAATTTCACCTTGATTTGCTTACCGATCTGATGCAGCATCTGATTTTCATGATTATTCCAATAAATACTACTTGACGACTTTTATTATTATTCAAACGAATATTCCAATAGTTTCTGTCTAGAAAATAGCCGAATAATCGGGTCAATACTTGTCAGGTAATTAGAATAGTTTTCAATAGAATAATTGCTTATCCGTGAAGCATCGTTCCCACATCTTCTTCATCTGTTTTCGAGCATGAACTTCTCAGTCTCTGAGCTTCACTTAACTCCATTTATGAGATTAGGCTTTTCAGTTATCCTCGTCCTTCAGCATTCGCAATTATCTTGTTGGTTTTCGCGTTGAAAACACAACTTCAACAATAGCCGTTTCTTCTGATTCAATTAGTGTAATTTACGACAGTTCACTGTTGACTGAATTCCTAATCAAATATGGGAGTTTAAGAAGAAAAAGTCGACTGCCAAAAGTCACAACTCATTACTTGTTAAAAATTAATTAAATCCTTTCATCACTAGATTTCTTCTCATCAACATCTATGACCCATTCATTTCATAATAGGCTCCATGCTTACCAGTTACAAGATTGGTAGGTGTTTGTTTATTTTGGCATACTTACCCACATGGTTTCTTCCGAAATCTAGATGTCACTCAGAAATCGTTTGTCAACCCGCTCGTTTTCTACACTTTTTTTTGAACTGCCAGCAAACATCACTCTCGATTTCGAAAGGTTACTTTTTGTCTCCCATTCTTTTCAACATTTATAGATAAAAAATGCAAACTGACCTTTTAAGCATCGTCAAGTTATTATTTTCCGTTTTCTAGCGCTTAACTAAAGACAAAGACGTGTTGAACAATGTGATTTTACCTATTGTTCCATTGCATCACGGAATTTCTTGGTTTTCTAGAAATTTCCCTTTACCCCAAGCACCAGTAACAGTTCATTCTTAAGCACGCTATAGGCTTAGTTATATTATTTAGCTGTACTTTCTCATTATTTTCTTTTATTATCAGCGAATTCTTCTTAAATTGCAATCTATCTCATTTTTCCCTATTACTCGATCTTTTCAAAATGCTATTCAATATTTATTTATTTTTTATGTTCTCTAGCACTTTCTGGTGCCATAGTTTTATTATCACTAAGTTTAGTTAGCAGACCTTATTTTTGGTACACTTTTCAGCTTTCTTGCTCTTTTCTTATTTAATCGAATACTATTTTCATGTTAGAATTTACATCTGGATGGCATCATAAATACACTTCTCTGATTGTTTACCATTTTTCTGGACTATAATAATATTGTTACGACCTCATTTGTCAACAATTGTTTCGAAAATGGATTTATCACTTTGAAAAATATCGTAAAAATAACTTTACTGAAAGGAACTAAACAAGTACTTAATAGATCTTATTCTTGTACTTTGTTTTATTATTTGTCTGACTAACTCGCTTCTGATAACTACTTTTTTATAATGTTCTCTTCATTATTTGCTAAGCAGCTATGCTGAGATTTGAAGAATACGAGGTTTTTAAAGTTTATTTTCTGTACTACTTGTTCTTCGCTCCTCTTTTCATCAATCATTTCCTCACTCTCTCATTACCTTGCTGGTCCATGGACCCGTTCGTCTGCCAATCAGCCACGCGACTCTCCTAATACCCCGATATGGGATTCTTTTTTCACTGATAGTGTTACTAGATATGTTGACAAAATGGGCAACTTCCGTTTCAGAAACTGACTGTCCACTTGCTTCTCTTACACGTTTTTATAATCTACGCCGTTTGTTGTCTTCCATATCCATTGCTTTTTATTTTCTGCTCATATGATTTTTTTCTTTTCTATTACTTCCATAACTCTTCCATTCATTTGTTTCTGTTTCCCATTTCTTCGCGTTGGCCGATTTCCGTCCCTCCAGTGCACATTTCCGTTCGCTAAGCGTATTTATTCCGCTTCAACGTTTTGAGTTGGAAACGTCCATTTCAATAGTTATTTTTCCATATCGTCTTTAGAATAAAACAATATATATATTCATGGTCCCTTCGTCATTGCCCGCCATCTTTATTTCCTATTCTCTGTCGCGCTCAGTACTTTTTGTTTAAAGATTCATGCTTTCATGTCCTTTAAAATGTTCTATTTATTTATTTCTTATACTCCTTGGCTTTGTATCCGTTTTCTTGTCAAGATTAGCAAATTTTGAGCTATGGCAAATAGAACTCGAGTGGGTTCGATCACAGTTCTATGTTTAAAACTGATCATTCTCATCCAATCTATTAGCAGTGATTAGTTATAGATGTTAAATAATTTATATTACTTAAAAGAAAGAACAGATGTGGGTTTCTCGTTAAAGCCCATTAATTATCTCTGCAATGCACCATATTTCCTGTTGTTAAAAATATCACAAATTGTATTTCATGTTTATTTCTGAAGTTAATTCTCAATTTAACGATTTCCCTTTTATCTAATCTCCGCTTTGATCTGCTCTTCATCGAATTTGCATTATTTTCCGCATTAATGTTAATGAGAAGTACAGATTTCGTTTGTCTGTACTTTTCTAAAACGCCTCTCCTTTTGTATTTTTTTATAGCTGTTGTCTTTAGTAAAGTAATAATTATTCGTTGTATGTTCTTTCTATTGCTGACCATTCATTTCTCTTATTTTGTGTTATTGGACAGAATTTCACATAATTGTCTCTAGTGCTCGGATGTGGGGGGACAAGGAGAAGCCAGACCCATTGCTACTTGGAAGCCATTTTGGTATGAGTGGGATGGTCGGAGGATTCCATCGCCATCCGCACCACCTTTATAGAGATCTACACCAGGGAATTTCCGGCAAACCACGTCCAACCGTTCTCTGGAAAGGTGATACAGCCAGGAAAAAACGATTCGGTTAGTGAGATTACTGATTTGTTGTTAAGATCTATTATTTTAAGTGGACATTTTCACCTTTTGTTGATATTCAAATTGGAATTATAGCTATTCTTGTCATTCATCTGAAAAAGCTTTATCAATCTATTCTTCATTTTCAAGCTTATTTCCTTTTTGATCTCTCTATTTAGTTGTGTTTGTTTCAGTAGTTATCAGTTTATCCGAATTGAAAGCTTAACTTATTTATAATATGGGAATCCATGCATAGATTCAAAGTGCCCAATTCTATCACAAAATCGCAGTTATCTCAATTACAAATGCATCTGAAAACTAGTTTTTCTGATAGAAGTAAAGTATACCTTCAAATAAGCTATTCAAATCATCTTTTACTGCTTACATTTTTAAGGCAACCTACTTAGACATGCATCTAATAATTCTGTTATTTTCTGTCATCAATTGAATTAAATTTTTAAAAGCTAGGTATTATTAAGAATGTTGACTAAGCCTCGCTATTCTTTAGTAATGTATTTCTGAGAAATACAAACGATAATCAACGTAATAAATGTGGTCATTTTATCGTCAATTTTATTAATCGTCCTATTGAGACTAACAATTTCTGAGCTAACCGCAGTGGTTTTGTCTGTTGTGATGGTGCAATGATTCATAATATATATAGAGTTTTGTTTGTTTTTTAGCGGTAAAATTGATAAAACTCATTTTTATCCATCATTCTAACTTTCGCTTTTAATTTCCTGTCAAGGATTATACGAAATAGAAAGTTGACAAGTCACAGAATCGACGACACTCAAAACATTAGCCAGTATATGCTATTCTGTTGCGATGTGAAATTCACTGCACAGCTTAGAATATTTTCTTTACATTTCCGTTGTTCATTAGTGGAATTGAGAGCTGTTCATCACCGTCGGTAAATAATACTCATTACGGAATGAGTCCTGGATGAACGTAGTTGCGGCGTGGGAAATTTTCGTGTATTTGAATTACAAATACTGCTTTGTTGTCTTACCACAGTTACAGCTGATTCAGCAGACTTCAGGCATATTCATTTGACAGCATATTATTAATTCTAGAAAGAAAGCATTGTTGTTACATATTATTTGCTTTTGTTTGAATTTTAAACAATGTGATAAATTGAAATCTCGAGTTTTGTTCACGTATTATGCTGGAATTAATAAAAGAAATAAGTAGTCTTTTTGTATCGTAGAATACAAGTTATATCCATTATTGATATATTACCAACCAATAATAAAGTTGCGTTGTTCAAGCCATATCTAGTGGTCTGAGTTTCTGACGAATATGGGTATTCTTATAAACCATAATTCAAAACATTGTATCTATATTATTTCCGTTCTAAATTTGCATTTGACGAAGTGTTCTCATGAGATTTCCACTAAACAATCCACCATAAACAATATTTTTCGGTTAAATTTTTTGGCAGTGATAATTTTTCGCGATTTTATTTTCAAAAATGCAATACACGATAAGAGGTGTTTATGTTAATGTCCTGAATAAAGTATAGTAGAAGGTTAACGAATTTGAATGAAATGTTTAGGGAATATTATTGGTCAGGATTAGAAGCACAATTCTCCGTTGTCTTTCGCCTCGAACGTCTGTTTACCATTATGCTATCGGAATTTGCGCAGCTCTTGAGATCGCATCAATTTCGCACTCCTCTGCCGAACTTGTTCATTCAAATGGCAGCTGCTTGTCTTCCCAACATTATACTAATAGAATACAAACAAATCACTCTACATTTTCCAGATCGTGATTTATGTGACATCACATTTGTTTATAATATATAGACGTTGTTTTGCCATCCTCCCACCACATGTTCCACGTGATGTGCAGTTTCTATTACTAGTTCTTCTTTACTAGTGCCGTTATCTGTTATGCAAAGATACATGCCATTTGGCCATTATCTAATAGTCAATTAATGACTTTTTCGCACTAGACGTTCAAGAGGATTTCCAGACGTAAAGAGAGGTTTCCATCTAGAATCCCACCTACACTTGATTAGATCTCTTTAGACAACCCCTCTTTTGCAGCACAATTTCTAGCTTTTTGGACGTCAAATACGAAAAACAAGCGAGATATTCTATCCAAGATATGCACTATTAATTTTTTAAGGAAACGATGAATGTTTTATTATACCATATTATTTTTCACCAGACACCTTTCAAACTATGCCCAATAATTTCCGTTATTTTATTTATCATTACTGTATCGTTTGATTTCAAAAAACTTCCAGATATTAAAGACGAAAATTATGGAATTTTGGTGGTTATCACAGAAATATGTGGCTTTTTAAAATTTTTAACAAATAGAGACATAGATCCTTTTAGTTAGCAACTAGTTTGGATATGTCTCAGACATTCATGAACTATGTCCCATATTACTAGTATCTTTTAATAAGCAACCCTATTGAATATTTATATTTTGAGATTTTATAATCGAGGTTTACTAATAAAAGGGGTGAAATATGACTGTATTCATATTAATTTCTTGATTTATTTGTTAGAGAGGTAATATATTGTATGTATTCAGCATATTTTCATCTTCCGATATCTATTTTGCCCATTTCCCATAGAGTCTGTAAAAAAATTTTTATTTATGAACTACTCAAATAAATATTTTGCCGCTTGTTATGCAACCAGTTGCAGTAGATCAAATTTCGCTCTAATGGAAGTCTGGTCTGTTCCTATAAGTTCTCTTTGTCTGAATGGACCAAGCTCACTCCTACACCAACTCTTCTCTCTAGGGAGAATTTGCTGTGAAATGTCCACTTCTTTCTAACTTGCCGATTTTGGTTTCTTGTCAGACGCACAGCGTGCAGTTGATGTTTTGTCTCCCATAACAATGGAAACAAAACATATTTAGCGATTTATATTTATTTGTTCAACGTAATGCTAAATTTATAGTGACACATTGAGATATGTTATGATTGGGATTACTCGATAAAACCTCAAACAGCTAAATCGGATGTATTTATAAGCGTATTGAATAGATATATAATGACGAGAAATGCATAATTATCTCTTCTATTTCACAGTTATGTTATCACCCAGAAATATTCATACTAAAATATTTGTATTTTATTTTGTATGATCGTATTTGATTTTCCAATGGTATAATGTTTCCGTTTGCTATCTAAATAGAAAAGTTAGCTTATTCTTAACGTGATTTCTGGTCTTTCGGCCATAAATTACTAACGAGAAAAAAGTAGCCTTTAAGTGGAGGGATGAAGGTCCAATAAAGGAAGACCGTTTTTCGAGAGCGATTAGCATGGGCTAAAACTCTGATCTATTCTGACCGGTCAGGCAAGCTACGATGAGCTTTCAATCGGAATCAAATGGTGACTATTTGTTCTCCGGACACTATGTTCTGATTCACCACATTTATTTTCATCTTGATAGTTTAAAGTCTAATTTGCACACATTTGGACTTCCAACTCTAGTGCAAATGTTAATCTATAATTCTTTCTCTAGTCATTTTTTGCCTTTTCTTCAATTATTCTATATTAGCTAGCAGTGGGTCCATAATGAATGTTACTTTTTCTCGATGTCGAAAAGTGAAAGATTTTAACTATTTTGGACGTCAACATGCCAATTTAACAAGAAAACAAAATACTGAAAACAGCAGTTGGTTTATATAAATGCACCTGTCATAGTGAGTAAAACCACAGGCAGGTGCTAAGATATTAAATTATCAAATGCAGCTATGTCCGCTGTACAAAACTCATTTTCAAAGCCATTTATGAATTATTGTTCCTGCAAATTTATATCTAGTTGCAAATTCCAAAAACTTATTACTAGCTGTTTTCTGATCCACTTGATAACATCACGGAAATCAGCTTTCCAATAAGAATACTACTACTTTCGTAATTTAAATGTAATCTGTTCATAAATCTCGAAAACCAACGTCTCCGGATGTTTCCGTTGTCTCGAGTGTTTTTCACTAGTTCCTTCGCAGCGGGAGGCCCTTCCTCTTTTGATCATCGCTCGCGTGACATCGGTAGTTGAGAGCTTCATTTTACTCAGAACCAACCCTCAATTCTCCAATGGAATATTGTTGTTTGTTTACTGTATTTAATTGCTTATACAATTTCTTCTGCTATTCAGAAAGACAACTGGCTAATGGTGGCATTCAACAAATAGTATCATTGATCTATTAGCTATCAGAATCAGCTGTCCTCAGTGAACTCATGATGTCCACTCGCAGCTAACTAGTGTCTTTGCACAAAGCTAGCAGTTGGCTCTGTTCTCATAGTAAAAATAACCAATGAGTGGATTGACAACAACCAAACTACCCACACTTCCTGCATCATCCTTTTGACGCTTCAATGCCTAATCAACTTCTTTCAAACAGCTATTCGTTTGTTAATTACTTGGCTACTACTTCTGCACGTCAGCTTTTTTCCTATTTGCATCTGCTTTTATAACACTGATTAGGGTGAATAGCATTGAATCATTCACGCTTTCTGTATACAGTATTTACCTAGCAAATTACTTTGTTTGCAACCACTAAATAGTGGTTTTTCCCCATAATCTTCCTTTTTTCCTTCTTATCATTATTCCTTTAATTATTTAATAAGATCACCGTAGTTTTAACAAACACATACGTAGTTTCACAGTATACGCTTATCTTTTTGTACAAATTTGTTTTAAGATGAAACTAATAGTTGAATGATATGTGATGAAGTTACCTTATGAGTTCAATATATTCAGAGAGCATTTGATTTTTGGAATTAAACTAATACTATCACTGACTGAAATCTGTTTCTCTTTTGAATCACAAAAACAGTCTTATGCGTTACTCTGAAAATCATTAGTACCTAGATAGGAACTGGCCTTCTTCTTAGTAGAGCACTGTCCTGTTAGGACTAGAAATTTTGTTATACTACGGTATTATGGGCGGGACGAATGAGGAGACGGGACAGCAGTTAGCCCTTCTTTCGACATATTGGGTTCACCGCTCAAAATACACTTCTAGGTCATAAGATTGTTTTCGACTTGTTTTTACGAAGTTTTCATGACACACTTTTATAAATTTTAATTTGTATTAAGTGGTAAGACAACCATAGACTTATTATAATAATTTTCGATAAAATTAGTGATGGTAAAACTTCAGAAAACAACGAAAAATACCGATTGTTTTTCAAGAGCTTCGATGAGTCAACGAAGAATAAACACTGCTTGAGCTATGGAACCATTTCCATCTTTGTTTTTACACCCGATATACTCTATTTCTGTTTAATTCCAATTTCAACTATTTTTATCCTTCGTAGTGATCTTTAGCAGGGAGATAAAATGAGAGATCAACAAATCACTAATTCTAAAGAAACATACTTTGTATTGATTTTCTGAAAGTATATATTATAATGTTTGAGAATAGTTGGTAAATTAACTTAAAGGACATATCAACTAATATTTAGAATTAGAATAAACTGTCTTTGCAGGACGTCTTTTGTTATGTTTTGTAAACTTTTATGGAATAATGTGGGCTAGATTAACTAACCATAAACAGCTGAAGTGCTCTGGATTCTAAGGGTACCTGTATCCCATCTGTTTGCTCGGGCAGATATATATCAAGTTATAGAATAACAACTTTACTAAGTTTCATTTAAGTTTAAACTTATATTTATAATCAGGTTCTACTCCCTACATGCACTCTGACAAATGAGATTTTAGTTATTTCCTTTCCCTCGTCATTTATTTTCTTAAGCAATTGTGCTTCCGTGCATTTTCAATTCATGCACTTGTTGTGATGTGGTTTTTTTTTATTATGAATGGAAAACTACAAAACTGTCGTTCGTATCATTCTTAGTCGGTTCATAACTATTCATCATACGATTTCAAGCGCACATTCGCCACTTTATTCTTCTACCTAACATTGTGCTTTATTCATACAGATTTATCCTAAGACTTTTTGTTACAAATCTTTGGATTCTTGTTACGTCATTATTGAAGGGCACATATACATCCTCAATGATTTGTAAATATTTTCGGCTGCTGGAGTGGTATTTTCCTTGAAGGATTACAATCAGTATCGTTTCCTTTAATAGTGGACATAAAACCAAGCCTCTCAATATTTCCTCTTATTTTGTCTTCGCATATTATTTGTTTAATAAGCATAACTGAATCATAGATGTCACTTTTAAAGCTATTAAATTTTAAGGAATCGATGGTTTCGACGTTAGGAACAAGATTTTCTTAAAACTCGAGGGAATTAATTCTCCAGAAATGACCATTAGATTAATGATCATATAGAAGTAGAGTATTATAGGTACTGCAATACTCGTGTGCAAAGTTACATTTGTATCTCTATAAAATGTCGCTGATGAATTCTATGTAAAAATTTGCTTTTAAAATGATCTAATCAGTGTACATCAGTGCTTAGATTGGCATGTCCACTTCCTTATCTATAGTCATATGTATTCCTCCTCCTCTACTGAATTCTAAACGAAAGAGTAAATAAATATTTAATCTAGATAAATAAGTAATAAAAAATTAAATTTATAAGTAACTATATATCATTTTGAATACCAAATAAAATCACTGAGGAATCTGTTATTTTATCAATATCTATGTCTCTGTTAAAGAAAACAGACTGTTTATTCAAATTCTAAATATTAGCTGATATGTCCTTTAAGTTAATTTACCAACTATTCTCAAACATTATAATATGCACTTTCAGAGCAAAGTATGTTATATATAGAACCTTGGATTTAGTGACTACCTCATCTCTTATATTTAATCTCCAAGCTTGAGAACGAAGGATAAGAAGAGATAAGACTTAAATTAAACAAAAATAACGTATATTAGATGTAAAACCGCTTGTTAAAGGACTCGTATTAGTTTGTGGTCGGATTTGGCTTTTCTTTTTGTCATCCAACTTATCTACTTGACGTAGGTAGTAGACCATGGAGATAGAGCACGTGTTAGACGAATATTGCACAGTGAAACTACGAGCTGAATTCTTCGAGTCCATCTTCTTGGAAACGCCAACGCTTTGACTAAGGCCGTTCCGCGATTTCCATAATTGGTTCGCATTGACAGCGACAGCGCTTTTTTCAAAGGTCTCTGCTTCTTGACTATTTAGAAGAGTCTGGGTGAGGTCTTCTTCGATCATCAATAGCATACTTTCTCTATTACGCTCTTTTGCTCGGTTAAGTTTTCCATTTATAGCACATAGTAATCGTTTTCCTGAAACGTTAGTATCAATATACATCTGGATAAGCCCTTTGACAACAACACCATTATCGTTATGTAATTGGATCTCTTTAACTGGCCTGGACGTGAACATCGTTATTTATACATAACTCATGTCTTTCGAAGCATATGTAAAAGTACGTAATATAGTCTTCTTTTTGCGTCTCTTCTTCTTTACCTTCACCTCTTTCTCTGTCTCCATGATGTTAGTTATTTTTATGCAACTTTATTTATGTATCCTATCCATATTTCCGTAAAATATCCTAAGTAATCTAGTGCTCTCATTTATTTTTCCAGTCATATCCAAACCCGCCTTGTTTACATTAAATGCGACTCTAACACGTTTTTAGAGAATCACTGTGATAGTTTTGCCAATATTTAGTGATGAGATTGTAATATTCAGTGATAAAATGAGCATGGTCAACGACTATATAATGTTCCGTCTTCTTATGGAGGACACGGATAGAAAGAGCCATAAACGGCATTCGCTGCATCGAAATAGCTTATTACCGGCAAGAAACTCGATCAGCGAAGCACATGGTAAGCTCCGTTCTCATGTCATCATCTCACTACCGTTCATCAAATTTTACTAAACTGGCAAAAGTGGTTATCGATGACTCTGTCTGGAATTTACTTTATTCTGATATTTTAAACACCTAGACTTGCACAACAATTCTCCTTGTATTTATGTTGCGAATTGAATATAATCCGAGCGTTATACATGGACAGATAGTCGAATGGAGTGAGACTATTGGATTTTCATGTGGATTGAATGTAAAATGACTCAAGGAAACATGGGCTCAAAACGACTGATAATGGAGGAGATTGGTTCTGGTGCGAAATGGACGACAAAACAGTTTCCGTTTTCAGAGCCGTTTTGTTCGCCCATCACCCCACACATTCCTATCCGACAGAGACTTGCAAACCGGCGATGTACCAGCGGTGGGTCTACGGAAATTCGACACACTAAATATGCCTTTTATTATAATGAAATTGTTTTTTTTTAATTAATCTTAATAATTTATAGTAGCTTAAAAGATTTCAGAATCATAATTCACTTGAGTTTGCACCTAAAAATGCGCACACCATTTCCAGTCACTTTATTGATGCTAGAAGAAAGCGTAGTTTTTTATCTGTTGTACAAAATAAACACAATTGAATATACATTTACAACTAACTAATTATCTTCATAATTGTTAGGTTATATGAATAAATATACTTGCTAATGTAAACAAGCTCTAGTTATATAGGACATACGTACACTTGTAATGTAGTGCTTTCTAATTGCAAAAATCGCAACATCTCTTTCCAGGGAATCAAATTTTATTTTTTATATATTAAATAGAGTACAAATAGAGTATATTTTCTACTCTGTTCTGTTGAAGAGGTTCATCAGGGCGGAAGACTGGAAGTCTATTTTTGACATTCACCATCACTTATGTGCTAGGCCATAAAGTCACATTTAATTTCTAGGGGGGAAATTATCCAAACTTCAGCAAAGATTTAATTTATCTGTTTAGTTAATCAGAGATATGAGCCTGATTATTGTTGAGAACTATCGATTTTTTCAGTGGACGTGGGTGATGACCCATTAGTGGCTTCTTACTCGACAAACTCTTTCTATGGCCCAAGAAGAAGACGCATGAGTCTTCTGCAGACATTACGTCAGCAGAATCGACAGCTAGCAGACAGCGGACTTGATATGCACAGACAGAGAGCTGATAGCGAAAGTACTAACAGAGGTAGGAGTAATTCCACTACCAGTTTGCGTTATCCATAAATCTTTTTCCTTTCCAAATGACTAGGCTTAAAGGTCAAGAAAATAATTCATAAGACAGTGACTAAGTGGGTGTTCCGCGTTTGGTTTAAGTCAAAAGATCAAATTATAATGTGGCTGAAATGCGTGGTAAGTAAACGGTAAATAAATCATAGGTAATTGCGGAAACGTTTTGCTTAACTATATATCGTAGCATTTACTTACTTTTGAGCTGACATGATTCAGTGGTCAATTAAAGCCATTAAGCCTAATATTTAGAAAGAGTGATTGCAAACATGTCCCCCCCCCCGTAGTTTATCAATTTTTTTCCTATACATCTGTTAAAGGTGCTTGCATTAAATTTCATTAACTGAAGCAATTTTCTCGAATAAGCCCAAATGAAATGCACAACCACGGTGAGAAATGTGACATATAATATTTTCAGATACATGCTCCCCATTGAATAAGCAATCCCCTCCCCTCTCACCTACTAAAAAGGCATTCTCAAGCCTCAAGTCAAGGTCAGTAATTTAAGTATTCTATTTAAAGTTTTAAACAGCTACCATGGTTACCCACAAGTTATGCAAAAGATACAACGAAGAAAACAGATTCGATTTGTTGACGTCTTACGAAGAAACTTAACGAAGAGTTCTAACAAAATTTGAATAGAATATTTGTAAACAGTCAAATCAGCATAACTATCTGAGAAAGTGCCAGACCCATTATATAATTCTGTATAGTTTTTATGTTGCCCATGCTATGCGAAATTATCTATCTTCCGTGAAGTGTAAGACTCGGAAGACTTTTATCCCCTTCTCATTCTGGCTCGAATGACGGGTCGGGTGCCAATAATACTCACAGTCACAAAAAGCCAACTATTATTGAGCCATCTGAAACCAAACAGGGGTCCGCTGAATTTAAGTAGACATTCTCACGAAACAAACGTTAACCAGAAAATACGCATGAATAATTCAGTAACTATGGGCCGCCCTCATTTTGCTCGGTACTTACAAAATTATCTGTTCAGGCTTTTCGGCAAAAAAGAAAAACGATTGGACTCTCGACAGAACACATTTGAGCATAATGGGGAGCACTCACAATCCTGCGATGTAATTCACGGTTTGTCCTCATTAATATCACTTTTCTTGTCACGAGATGAACTAAGATGTTAGAACTCACAAAATATCTACATGTTAATTATTCATTAATACTGAGTATAAGTTAGCAAAACTTATTTCTTCTATCATCTTTGTATTTTTTTCTAGGCCAATCATTTTTATAACACTTTTTTCCATCTTTCATCTCCCAAAGGGAGTGCACATTGTCAATAAACATAATATTTGATTTATGATTCCTCGCAGGATTTCCCAAGATGAATACGTGTACTCACAAAGCTAGTTTAGGCCGTTCGCGGAAATCTCCATCGACGACAAACGATAGTGGAAGAGGGAGTCAAGCTCACCTTGAGGACAGGGTGGTCGAAGAAACTATTGCTATTATAGAGAGAGTAGACGATGAGGTCGAGGAAACAGTGCGACCGTACAGGAGGATTAGAACGAGTACGTTGCCTTCTGTATGTGACTATAAGCTTATAATAAAAATTGTTTTATAGTGTTATTAGATTAACTTTGTACCCTAGATTGCATTTATTTTTGTTATCTTGTGTGTTCTCTCAGTTTATGAGCTCTTATTGAACGCAACATAACATGGGGTGGACATTGAGTCTTAAAATCGTTACAAAATAGCTTTCATAGTAAGGAAATTAACTCTCTGGGTCTCTCAGACTTTTTTAACGCATCACGCATTCATAACATATATGGTGTTTTTAAGTCGTCTTTATTCTTATAGAGTCTGATTCAGGTTCATGTCCTGATCTATCCTCACTACGCCTTAGTTCATCACGCGCACCACTCGTTGAGAGTGAGTCCGATGAAGAACCGACTGTGTTTACAGAAGAAATAAATCCACACAATAATACCATAGCAGGTATTAACTTATAATTTTTAAAAGCTGTAATTTATTTTATTTCTTGACTATGTGACTTATGTTTATTATTTTTTCTAGCAGCGAGTTGTCTTCTTCAACGTCGTTTTCTCCAACGAGCTTTCGAGTCGAATAACCGTCTGAAACAAGTGCATCCCATGAGGACTCAGCTAGCAATGTGAGCACGATTTAGTCGTGCCTTCTTGATTTTGTATCAAACTAACTAAATGTCATTTGCTTTTCTCCGTTTATTTTGTTGCGTGGGAGTTCTTCACTAATTATTTGCTCTAACTTTGCTTGCACGAAAAAAATTAAGCACAAAAATGAAATTATTTGTTCAGAAAAACTCATTCATAGATGTTCCGCTGTGTTAATATTTTTCAGCGCAGTTACAATGATTTCGAGTTTTGAGTGTATTTATATTTCTGATAAAATTTATTAGATTGCAATAACCAATGCAGAAAAGTTATTGTTGGAAGATTATATTTTTATTATTATCATTTCGTGTGTGTGAATAAATTGCACGAGAACATTTATTTATATATATACGGTATATCATTTCCTCCTTAGAAATGCTAGTTTTAGTGGGGAATTTGCAAAAGTACTGACCATTTTATCCCCCAGGTAAACAATGAACAACTTCGAGAGACTGTTTTCTACTTTTGCCTTTTGCATTAAAACCACTAATACAAACTTCTCCACCAACTTATTTCTAATTTATATTTTTGCTAAAATTAGGCCAAAAATATAATGTTTGTATTGATAGACCTAGAAGAAAAGTCCGCAATTAACTAAATGAATACCAAATATGGGACTTTTGAGGAATTCGTAGGAGTAGACTGAGAAAGTGTGTTCTCCAATAGGAATTCATGAGAGAGCCCAATGGAGAAGTTAGATAATCTCAAGTATTATTTAGGCGCAATGCATTAGATGAGGAAAATGAAGAGGTACCCGAGCTGCGTGAGAGATTAAGTGATGATGGCATCAGTCGAGCATCTGTCTTATCCCGCAGGTGAGGACTTGTCAAAAAGTGACAGACAAACCGCCAAGTGAAAAACTGCGATCATTTAAGGATCTTATTATGATTGGTTATAATCATTTATCTAACCGATAATAACTGATTGAGTTGAAAGACAGTATAAACAGAAATGTTAAGGATCTTTTACAAAAATACGTTTCTTGTGGCAACAACGGTTTAAGAAGTACTTTAATTTTCTCACGTATACCTTACTATCTACACCTTAAATTACTTATAATAGCAAACTTAATATAATTAATGTGCATAAATCTTTTTCAGGTCAAATCAGACAGAGGACTTGGCCGATTTCGATGATAATATCTCTACGATTATTCTCGACCACTATTTACCACTGTCCAGAAGTAGCAGTAAGTTGTCTTACAATACAGAACAAATTCTAAAAACTTTAAGACATATGTATATTTCGTAGAATATTTGTATCAAAAAACAAATGTAAAGCAAAGTACAAAATTATGACAGGAAAATAGGAATCTAATGAAGCTGTTTCCTAATGTGCAACATTTTTCTTTTTTTCGTTCTCTATTATTTCCATTATCGCCTCTGTGTGGCAAGCGCTCAGATTACCCAATAACTGCTATCGAAAACAGCGGCAACTCCCATTCTGCAAGTAGCACTTCCATGTAGTCGTCTGCGAGTTGATCATAATTTTTCGTCTTATTTATTGGGAAAAATCGCGACGAACATCTTGACATATTTCATGCGCATACATCAGATATTCGCCGAACTGTGTGTGCGATGCATTAAACTTGAATAATTCTATATTGTTAGCCGAGTGCAAATAATTGCCTCATAGATGACCGATTGCATCCTTATAAGTAGTGACAGCTTCAGCGACGCAGTGAAACCGATCTGATCTGCTTGATTGCACCTTCGAATTAATTTAGTCTCCTTCCCCATACTTGTCTATTGTCGGCGCTATTCTTTTGAATTATAGATATCAACTACGATTGCGACACCTTGTCATCGGATTTCTCGCTCAACTTAGCCTTACACGACACTGAAGAACTTGGACATAGGTAAGCTTATAATTCATTATTCATCGAACATCAAATATTTGCTATATGAATGACAAAATCAAACTTCAATAACTACAATCAGTGGATGAAATGTCATTGCTTACTAGTCTCTCATAATTTTGACAACATATCATACCGTGCTGAACAACCGTAGTAAACATATTTGGCCTCAATACATTCTAGTTCTTAGGCTTTTTCATATGAATACCTAGTCAGAATTCAATTTTGTCCGATACTGCAAAATAGTTCCACATTTTTCCCTCAACCTCCCAACCGATCTTTTTCTCATATTGAAGAATATATTGATATTTTCTATGGGTTATTTATGCCAAATATAACTATATGGTAGTTTACTCATAATGACAATTGTATAACAGGGAACCAACAAATGTATTTTTATGTATTCAGTTATTTATTTTTTGAAACATTGGTGTTCTGGTTAGGATATTAACAATGTTGATCTTTTAGTAATACTGACACTGCATCGTCTACAGTCCAGACCGATCTCTCATTAATAAATATAGAGGACGAAGTAGCAGCATATCTGACGAAATTAAACGAAGGTCGCCCAATCAGCCCTGAGGTGAGAAACAAAGAGTGGAGCAAAAAGGAACAATGCGAAAAATGGTAGCGGAACCCTTGTGCGACAACATAGGAAGTGTTGGGACTGATTACCGCATTCACACTGACTATGAACAAACAAACAATTTTAACAAGTATCTAGTCTAGACTGGCAGATTTTTAAAAAATTCCATATTTTAGTGTTTTTATAGATATTTTTGTTGAAAATAGGATGATGTATTAACGTATCACGGACAGTTGAGATGGCTAAATATGATCTGTTATATAATACAACTATTGAGATATATTCGACAGAGTAGGGTGATATATTTGTGTGGTAATGTAAGGCAGTTCCGTATTTATTTATAACATTAACTTCGTACATGCTTCGGTGTCTCCCAAAGTCCCAGTGGTATATATGTAAGTATGGCTCATTTGACTCTAATTGCCTTGCAAAAGGGGTCGTCTATTTCTCGGATCGTCTGCTTCCGCAAGTTCACAAATGGACCATTATTTCCAATCATATAGAAAGAGAGCGACGTTTTTTCTGTTTATTTATTGGCGCGATTATGTAAGTAGAACACCATAACTGTCAATGTATATTTTTCACTTAGTACAAATTGAGCAAACAAATAGACAGCTATTTTTTGCACTTCAGTGTGATGGATATTGCTGTGATATCAGAATGGCCACGCCTAACAGATGACTTGGTTATATTAAGGGTGCACATGGTGCAGAGAAGAAATTGAAAGATGTCTGCATGCCGTAAATCAGTCATTATTCAAAGTTGAGCCCCAAAATCTATATAGAAGCTCGGCATTTGTGTTTTCTCCTCTTTGGATAATGTTTTCCATAAATTTAATCCCCATTATAAATCTCTTAACGTCTTTTGTGAGTTCAGTTAATAATTATATATTTGCTTTTAATTTTATTATTTAAATGTCTATTTTTACAAAATTGTTCTTGTTTTTCGTACTTTATAATTCTCTATTTCTCCATGCATCTTTTTCTCTAAGTAACCCTGGTAATCCCGTTATGTGAAACTGAGAGGCGCAGCTTCCCAATTAGCCGAATTCGAGCGACGAAGGCAATTCATGTGGCGCCCACGAATCTGGGGCTGTTCTGAGGTTGTGTTTAATGTTAGATGGTCGTCCATGAATACTTTGGATGTACTGATCATAATTTTCAAATTCCCTCCGAATAGCTTCATGTTTGCTGTAGCATACAGTCCATTCCTACGCAACTGTATCTCTGGCAGTGAGACCTATTTAACTTGGGTCTTATGGGATAAGGACCAATACGCGCACATTCATCACTTGCTCAATCTACGCCCATTTTATCATATTCTGGCATTCGAATCGTCTTCCACAGACCTCATTTTGCTCTATTCAACTCCCACAAATGAACTTCATATGATTGAGGCGAAATTCTTTCTTGCCCTTACTTAAAGCGCGTTTTCTTAGCTCTTCCGGACTTCCTCTATGATTTGGAACATTGTTATGCATTATTTTTATTCTGCCGCCCTCCGCTTCCACTTTGCTTGGATGTTTTAGCGTTTCATTTCTCTTTTTAACTAATCTGTTCTACTTCAATAAATTTTAGATCATACCAGCATTTTATAGGCCATATAGTTTTTACATATTAGTTATAGAACTTCGGCATTATCACATATACCAATAAATGGGTGATTTTAGCCAATAGTATAGGTCGCCTTTGTTTTCGTTGCATAAAACTTGTCAAGATTGGCAGAGTTGGAATTCTAATGTTTTCGTGCTCTCGCGTCTCAGTTCGTCTGAAAGGCAATGAGTTCGATACGATGAGATCTATTCAATTAAGATGGTCAACCTGCCACTTTTACGTTTCTCTTGTGTCCTCTAAGAAACGACGAAATCCCCGCTAACGTTGCTTTATTTCATATTCTATATATTCTATATCTTTATCACACATGACGAATATCACTCTGCAACAACCACTGCAATAGAGGATTTAATGACCTCCTACAACTCACTATTTCTTTGCTAATTATTTTAAATACCCAACTGTTTTTAGTTTCTAAATTTCATTTACAACCAAGCTTCTATAGAAATGGTTTTTGTAAACAAGGTGTTGCTTTGTTACGGGCAAATATCTAAAATAACGATAGCCATTTGGCAGAATTAGCATCATGGACGATGCCTTGGCTTCGACATTCTGGTGGAGAGAAAAGAGACACCAACGGGTGCAAAAGAGCCTTTCTCCCAGAAGCAGATCGAGTGAAGACAGTCAAGGCAGGGTGCGATAAACTCCAAAACAAGCGATATTTTTAAATCATCGGAAAATCAAATAACGAAAGAATATTCACGTTTTTCAAATATTAGTCACTGGACTGGGATTAGATATATTGAAAAGTTACTGGAGAGATAATAGCGAGTGTAAAGAGTGAGAGATGATAATAAGTAGATTGAAGAAGAGTGTTCAATTTTAGGGAATGAACTTTATCGCAAAACACTTCTTCGAGTACCAGTCGTTTGTAAACATGCCACATAAAGCAGTCCAGCTACACAAAGTGGTGTGTCCATTTAACTTCACTTTAACAAACATAACTTAAATGTAGATTCGTGATGTGGAATACGTGATTAATATCACTATCGTTCCTCCAAATTAGTAGGATGTGCCCTTCATTCCCCAGTATCCTTAATTAATATATCTAATTAAAAGCTTATACTATATATAATAATAATTAATCACATAGCTTTATTTTACAGCCACCTTCTCAGGCGGGGAATGATCCATCTGTTGGCTGGGCTCCAAAAAATATGAATAAAGCGGGAAAGAACCAACCCTCACCATCTGCCAGGGCAAATAGAGTACACAGGTGAAGGTGTAAATTTATTGGAATAATTCGAAAATATTTTATATATTATTTATATTCAGGGATCCACGACCGAATGGAACAAGACATGGTCGAGCAGGGAAACATGAACACAGAGATTGGGGGGATAGGCATGGAGGTAACATCTGCAAATTAATTGCATGTTTAGTTTTCTCATCTTTTCTTGAATTCTGTCCTACGTTTGTGGTTTTAAACATTCTAAGCAAACTAACAATATTGCTGAAGTTTGATTTTGCTAGAGGTAACTAATTAAAGTTAAGTGAAACTCGACGTTCTATTACTGCTAGTGACGCCTAAATTTAATTCAAAAGAAGAAAGTGACAGTTTTGGTTTAACGGTGAAAGTTCAGTGTTACTAGTTTTTTTTATCAGATGGCTGTTGCATAAACACCATGTGAACATTAACTTTAACCAACCGAATTAAATTTACACTAGTTTTATGCAATCTTTGCCAAATAACAACTATTGAGCATACGTAAGTTCGCAAACAGACAAGTGCTTCAACTTTCTATTAGTTTCAGTTTTATATAGAAATTCCAAGGTTTTTCTGAATATTTTTGATTGTTTCGCAGATCTAAATGACTTCGAAAGTATTCTGATTGTAATGGTAGAGATCGAAGCTAAAGAAGATGAACAGATGAAATGTAAGGAGTCGTTTTGTAATGAACAAAATAAAGATTCTGAGTTTCGTTGCGTCAATGCTCACATACGTATATATCCGTGCTAAAGGCCTATTTTTCAATAAATATTTTCCATTTAAATGTAAAAGATTTGACTGTTCGTCTTAGCTTTTGCCTTTTACAGTTTTTATTTTTATTTTAGAGCTGAAGGACGAAAAAGTTGCTCCTCATAAAGATGCTTGGACGAAATTTCTCTCCAATGAAGATCCGGGGCAGCGTACTGTATTTGAATGCGACTTCGAAGATCGTGTTCTGGCGGTATGCATAGGGAAAATAATAATCTGTGTGAATTATGTTTTTAATGAACACTGTATTTTTTAGACGGGAGAAGAAACTCTTCCTGAACGAATTGCTAGAATCGGTTCAGATGGTTTAGAGTCTCAAATATACAGTGCCAACAAGGTAAAGCATGACATATTTTACATAAGCGTACGTAAAAAGAACATTACTTGCATTAAAATATTTCAAGCAGTACAAAAAGAAGGAGAAATAGTAGATTATAGTTTTCACAAAATTATTTAATACAGTGCTCTATGGACAATGACTGTGAACTCCTCACCATTCTTACATATGCTCCCACAGTTCAGTTTGTGACTGCCACAGTCAAGAGGGCCAAAGCACTCCCGTACAATAACTGTTAGTTTGCAATAAACTTACAAGGAGAATTTGATTTGCTAAGAAAATGTATTAAATACTACTTTATACCAGCATTTATTATAGCACCTTTTGCTCGCATTATGTTGTTCGATGGACGGAGATTGATGGAGCAAAAGCAGACAACGGTGAATCCTTCAGTTGGGCATAAGTCATCACTCGAGTGAGTTAAATAAACTATTTTCTGTTTTATTTTGATGCTTCCGTCACAATTTCTTTGCCCTTTTGTTGACGTTTTAATTGAAATCTGCATTAATTTGCAGGACATCATCAAAGCCCTCTTCCTCTTCCGTATCATCCTCCTTAAGTTCATCTTCAGGGGACGCTTCATTTTCTGAGTCATTTCTATTTCATGTCACTCCGACCAAATTAGATAACTGTCATATTGTTATTGAGGTAAGGAAATGAGGAGGTGGTCCATCAGAGATTGTTAAAGAGGAAAACCTGCGTGGAAAGTTAGGGATGTTAAAAAGGTGAAGATATTTCTAGATATTTGATCACGACTCAACTGGCTGTGCAATTTCCGTTGGTTATTGTGTCATAGGCAAGATGGGTGATGGAACTGGTCACGCCCACTGGGTTCAGATGCTCAAAAAGCACGGCTTGCCCGTCTGTATGTGGCATAAAATTGGAATCAACTAACTATGAATTATATCACTTCATTTTCCATACTTTTTAATATCAACTGTTTGTGGTGAATATTGTTTTTATCAAAACGTATTTTATTCAATTTTTTACTGATTTGCCATAATTTCATTTAGCCATTATTTCTGTTCAGGTGCTAGAATATGTGTGAATTGCCGGTTGTGTTTACTAATTTTTTTTCTTAATATTTTTCATTTAGTTTTCTTTGACATGGAAAAATACATTAAATGTCTCTTGAGGTCTCTAAAAACTTGAGAATATCTTTAGTAGAAATATCTAAAGAGACAATAGCATATATGAATCAGTCTTCCATAATATATTTGTGACAAAATTCTTTAACCATAATACGGTATGATATGTTGATGCGGGAAAAAATAAGCATTTAAATAAATCTCTAATTTATAAGAATTGCAGGCTTGAGGTGAAGTATAAAGTAGGAAAGATCACAGGGGAACTAAAGTATTCGAAAGAGGAGTATGAGAGCCAAAGAGGGGAGGAACTGAGAGGCGTGATTGCAGAAGTCTTCATTTCGGCAGTAGCAAATTGAGCTTTCTATACCGAACACGACCTCAGTTTTGCAATAACTTTTCAGTTTCACCTGGGGTTCGTATTGGCTCATGGAGGTAGTGTGGCTAGAAGAATAAACCTTAGAAATTATCAGAATTAAAATGTTAAACAAATATAGTCAGAATGTATGGGAACGAAACTTTATCCACGATAGAAAAGATAACTAGAGATATTTTTAATTTGTAAAATAAACTTACGATATATTTTCACATCCTTTGCTGACATAGGCATTATTTTGAGATACTGAAATTAAAATAAGAGAACTTCGGAATATTAATCCTTATACTTACGGTTAAATAATTGTTGTTATCAAGTGGTCTCTTTCTATTGCATACACACATAAATATATAGACAACTTTGGGTTTTCTGGTATATAGCAGTGCATCTACACATTATCTTCTAGATTTTTAACATTGGTGTTTGACTGGTGTTTTATTCAGTAGTCATAAACATAAAGTTAGTTAAACTACTGAAAATGATGAGCAAAACATATCCATTGCGCAATTTATAGTGTTCATACTCACTTGATGTTTTAACACAGACATCGCCATAGCAGATTCCGTGGACACACTGATACGGCTGATTACACTGGTAGCAGCGTAGTTTCACCACTGAAAATTGAGCAGGTTTGCTGGTAGTTGAGATGTGCGCTGGAAGTCATAGAAATAGTTGCAAGGACCTGGATAGTACTAAATTTTCAGTCATCTGATTAATAGACTAAGTACTGTTACAAGTTTTTTGTCTACAATTTTCTCATATCTAGAATCTATTGCAAATAAAAATTTTACTGACAGCCCCTCCCGATGTAGTCCTTGTTATAGGCAACGGTAACAGAAAGGAGAGAGAAAAGGACGAGGCACGTCCTCATGACATCGCAGGGCTTAAAATTAAAGATTACGGATGGTGTTATAATAATAAAAGAGGAACGAAATAGTAGTAACTAAATGTTTTTAAAAAAGGGATAGAGATTTAAAAATGTGAAAAAAGTCATGGGACCAGATTGATACATGTACGAGAAGGAAAAACATGTTCGCTGCGGCAAACACCAAACATGATAAATTGCACTAATTAAAAGGCAGTAGGATAAACACAGGGCATTTTCTTCTAGCAATAAAGTTCTAACTTAACTAAAAAGATATGGCCGTTTCCACACTTCGTTAATTAAATATATTGGCGGCAATGGTTCGAGATTAAGCAATGAAAACAAGACCGGTGATGTATACGGAATACTAGTCGTGGACCTTTCGGCTCCAACGATTGCGTTATTCACCTGACTTGAGGTGCAATGGACCAATGAATAATGCATATACGATGGCCGATCTATACCACAGAGGGTGATGCCTCTAGATAAGAACAATTGTCCCACTTGTCGTTATTTTCTGCCTTCACTTCACCAATGTGTCACGGTCTCTCCAGTGGTGTATTTGTTCCCTATAGACTCACCTACATATACCGTTCTTTTCTTTGCTAAATTTTTCTATGCTAATTCTGATGCCCTCCTTCCCCTCTAACATTTATATCCTGGAAAATTTACCTATCCTTAATAGGGGAAGAACGAATTCTCTGTGTGCATTACGTTAATAACAAATAAGTTCCTCCGGACGTAAATAAAAATAATCAAATCATAGCCTATAATTAAGCAGAGGTCAATTGATATATAACATGAAAATGAGATGAGTCACGTAAAATAATTAAGGGAGGAAATGAGTCGTTAGCTAATATTATTAATCGAAATGATAAAGTAAACTGCTAAATAGTATAATTGTCTCTTTTATATACTACCAATAGGAGAAGACTGTGCATTTTAAGTAATAAAAGAGAAATAAAAGTCCAGTTGCCTGGTGAATAAGGGAAACTATAACAGTGGACAAGTTAAACTCCGAGTACGAGGGAATATGACATGATTCTGCCAACTGGCAGGATGCCGATTGTGTGTGTTGAGAGCGATATCGAATGAGTAAATATGCATAGTAGGCGTTGTCGTAAATGACAACCAGATTATGAGAAGTGGAAGAAGTGAAACATTGAGATCAACGCCTTAAATGATATACGTACTTTAAGAATCCAGCATCGCCCAATGAATAATGTGCTTTCAACAACTAGATCACCTGATTGCGACGAAAGTATAAGTGGAATGAAAAAGCTAGTACTACTTAAATATATAGATTCCTCTTTTGCTGTTAGTATGCTGCTAATAATCGTGTAAGCCTCAATCAAGGATGAATTCGTTTGCAGAACACTATTCATGTTTCTTCCCATAGCATGGCGGTTCTTTATAAACAGGAAGACAGAGTGCTTTTCCATATCATTAAGGCTTTATTTGAAAACTATGAAATATTCAATAAAGAAAGAGGAAAATTTTAAGGAAAATTGGAACGCTAAATGGAAAGATAGTTGTATATGTTAGCCATGTGTTAGCAGATGCTGTAACCGATAAGATGTCTTCATAAGTGACAGTTCCCTAGAGAGAAGAGCTGGAGCGATGAAGATAAAAAAGTAGAAGAAACTGTAGTGCTATATAATTAAAGATGAAATAGTGTTGTAGGAGCTACAAATGAGATCACATGACTAGATAATTTAGAGGTGATCAAGTTATTCAGACATGAAGCGCCTACATGAGCGGATATTACTCTAGCTGAGATTAGCAACATTAGAGACAGCGACGGATATCCGCCAAAGGTTTCGCTAGTATTCAGAAAAGTCTAACCAATACTCTGATTACGGTGGTAAATATAGTATGCTAATATTTAGCACAACTGAATTATTATTCGTGAATGAACCACTAGATGAGAAAATTTATGACAGCGCTGTGCTGCCACTGCATTTCTTACATTTTGCGAAAATAAATATTAACCCCACCAAGGGTGTTTTGCACCACTTGAAAGCTGCCGATTGATAAATGATACTTATCATTCCAAAATGTTCATCTTGCATGTTCCACTAGCGATCAAAATACACCGTGCCGTGAAAATACGGAATTTGCCTTTGCAGTCCTGTCAAAACAGACACTAATCGTCTATTGTGGTGCGATTTTTAGATTGATAGGTGACCGTGACCAGGAAGCATACGAAGAAAGTGGCTGTTTCTATACTAGTGTCCTAACCTATAAATAATTTTAGTCTAGGATCCTATTGAATATCTAATAACGATGATTATAGGGACAGAAAGTGGCACTAGGAATCTAAACTACCTTAGCAAATTCTGTCTCTCATCGTTATAAGCCTAATACATATTTTATGGTTATGCAAAATCTATCTGTCCAAGATTAGCACATTTTTTTTGCTATGTGATAAATCAAAAGGGCAAACTGATTTATCTTACTAACCAATCTACACCCTCGGGATTTAAACAGCTGGTGTTGGATATCAGAAAGGATTCAGCGAACGTAGTGAAATATGAGTTATCACGGAAATCTCAATATTGGACACTATAGAGGTTTTTTATTTTGAACGAGAAAAAACACTAGTATATTATCTTATCTATACTTATTCTTAATTTCAGTCAACACTTGGAGAAATGTGAGATTCCTACCCACTTACTTAAATACGGCTTTATTTCATCCGTTTTATTATTAAAAAGTAAAAGTCAGCCCATAAAGCGCCTATATAATAATGTCACCTACATCTATTAAGGACATAATAAATTAAGTTCAATCACGAAATACTAAAGATTTACACACAAATTACGTATTTTATCTCCAGAACACGAAAAAATTCCTATCAAATGGAAATTAACGTGTTTTTATTATCATTTTACAAATTGCAACAGATACAATTGTCTTAATGAATCAAATTAGAAGTAGAGAATAATAAAAAAATTTCTGATTGAAAAACTTTACTGTTGCAAAAATTGTTTTAAAGACAATAAAATCTTCCTTCTTTCCTTGTCTATTTTTAAATTAAATTAAATAGAAGTTTAATTAGTTAAGGCACTTAATACCAGAAACTCAACAATTCTAATTCAGCGTTAATAGTTATGCATATTGCAATCTGACGGGAATATCTATATAGACGTCATGAGTGACATTTCCTCTGCTTTGCGACCAGCCTGTGGAAAATGGTTCGGACCTATACTTATATCATATTAAAAATTGTCTAAATATAGGGGAAAAGCTAAGAAAAAAGCAGATAATCAAAATATTACTAGAGAATTGGGCAGGAAGGCGGTAGGCGGAAACAAGCATGAAGAAAACGAAACACAGCAATTAACAGGAATTGCGCAAAAACACCCTGCACAAGATCATTGAAAAATATAAAAGATATATAATAGTTCTAATGTAAAGCAGAAAAAGCTGGAGTGATAAATCCCAAAGAATGCTTTAAAAGTCGTAATTAGCAATGAAGATTCGACGTAATCAGAGCTGTCAGATCTCACTAACTTCCCATTGTCATCATCCTTAGCTGTCAATTTAACTCAAAGATATTTGGAAGCTAAAATAATGGTCATACATAATAGCTCCTATTCCTTAAAAAATATAGGTGCAGGTTCACAACTATGATTGCGTGTATGATTATGACTTTCGCGTTAGAAATGCATCTGTAATAAAAATTTTTATCTAGATCTTGGTCTAATTATAAAGTATTAAAGTCAAGATAATGTTATTGCAAAAGTTAAAAATAAGAGGAGTGTTAAGATTATAAAACTACTGCAACAATTAGAATAAAAATAACTATCAGAAAAAAGCCAATAAAATCAGCTAATCGATTCACAGAGAAAAAATAAAGTGAGAACTCGCTATTATGAACGTTGAAGAAAATAGATGAATACCTCAAAGCATTCAGTGTCAAGCTGTTGCCAGGCAAAAAACGTGTGGATGGGTCAATTGACACTAACAGAGGAACAAGTTGGATTAAAGGAGGAGAAACGGTAGGAAGTTGTGGAAAGTATAAAGATCGAAATTACGAAAGGTTGATAGTATAGTGTGAATTAAAAATAAACGCTTGCCCTCTTTAATTTGCAGTGTTTGCAAGTATGAGAGTATGGGAGAAAGTAGGTGGCAGAAAGCAATCTACTTCCGGCACCAAGTAACATATCAAGATACTCATATCAACAAGAAGTTGAACGATAAAACTATGAAATTATACATATACGCTTAACTAAGGATTATAATATTCTTTATACTCTATTTTGTTACCATTTGACATCTCCCTTGTTCATTTGGCCCAATCAAATGTCCTTTAGGACGTCCCACGAGATTTTTTTCCCATTGCAAAAAAATTCAATAAAGTAACCAATGAAATATCAACATTTAGATTTCGAGTCAAATTGTCATTCTGTAAACACTATAGGTGTAGTAATGATATTAAATCATCTTTCTAGTGCAACTTAAAGTTAGAACTTAAACATATAACTTGAATATTCCACTCAGCTTAACGAAGGCAGAAATTACCGAAAGTTATTATAAGAAGCTAATTTCCTAAAAGGCTAAAACAACCTTTTATTAACTTTCTGTTTAGCAGTTCGAGTTCTAGCACGCACGATTATCAATCAAATAATTGTCGGCTGGACTACAAAAGTATGGTCGGAAATTCGTACTTAAAAATTATTGTGAATAATTAATAATTACAAATGATAGTAATACATATAAGCTGAAATATGACCTATTTCACGTTAATTCTAGAAGTATAAACAGAAGGCTGATCATAAGCATATCATCAGAGGCAATGAACTCCCACCCATGGAAAGCCCTTAGTGAGCCGTCTATGACAAATGGCGCCTAACTGATTGCTAATTGGCCTCATTGCCGGGCTAAGAATGCGCCCGCGGGACGGACAAACGCGATCAGAACGACGGCTGAACATCTTCGCCAAGGAAACTATGAGTAACGCGTATTCAAGCATACATAACTATTTATGAGAGACACTAGACATCGAAGATCCAATAAAACCATTATTATCACCGATATCTTGTTGTTCACCTATTTACTGCATATAACTTTCTCATCAATACTTCTCCATTTCTTTTCTACTACTAACAATATGTAAATTTCTTGCTCGACAGGATTCTATATTTTATTGTTTAATGATAAAATAGAACTACATCCACTACGTTTTCTATCTAGAATAGTGTTTAGCCAATAAATGAGTGATGAATATCAACTAAACATCATAGTATTCATAATTACTATGATCTAAAAAATTTCTTGCATTCATAAGGACAGTTATCAATTTGAAAGAGCGGCATTTAAATAATGTTGAGAATAGAAGGTAAATAATCCTACTTAAGCGGTTAATTCATTCATTCATAACAGGGAAAGTGCAGGATTCAATTTATTTTGATGCCTTACTATTAACTGCCAACGAGCTTAAGTAGTTTCGTGAATTCACAGGACGATAGTAAATCGCAGACATCTTTACAACCGTACGCTTAGTCCACTGTGAAGCTTACTCAACATTACGAAAAATGAGTAGAAAAAGCAATACTAGTATCTTGCCAATTTTTCTTTGATATTATTTTCAAACACTAAAAAACAGTGCTGTCATCCAGTAGTTTATAACAAACTAAATGAACGCCTAAACTGCCTAGAGTTAACTGAGTTTACGAATTGAGAAGAGATTTCGAAATAGCCGGGTTTCATCATAGCCATGATGGGCAGGTGGATTCTCCAATGTCCCATCAGCAAATTTTTGTAGTTCTACTGATTTTTTGAAACATAGTATGTCTTTAAAATATATTTTAAGGTTTAGAAGTGAAACTAAATAAACTTACTAGGGAGTGTAAGACGTTGTGTCAACTAATCTAAGATGTATACGAACAGTTAAACTAAGAATTCCCAAATGTTTAAATTGAATCAGTTTCCAGAACCGCCATAGTGATACTTTAAAGGTGTCAACGTCATGCAAGAGTATTTTGGAAAACCTATGTGTAGAATATAATTTCCAAGTGGCGCAGTATCTGAAGCACAACTCAATTAGGAATTCAGTGTTAGAAACCATTTTCTTCATGTGTGAAGTATTTTACATAGTTTATAACAAATAAATAACAGGTGTTCTAAGAAAATTATTTCCTAGTCAAATTAAGAGTATGAGAATCTGGTAAATTATCCACTAATCAAAAAATGTATGATTCAAGAATGTTATTCAGAAACTTGTGAGATCATATCTGATCAGAACTCCAGAAATTGTATTCCCATACAAACATCTAGACGTGGAGTTTTTAGATTGTCATTGAAACTATATTGGAGAATTTCGCCCTCATATAAAAATATAGCCGCTGATTCTAAGTTATTCAAATGAAGATCACTATTTTCATTGCTTTCCGTCAGATAAATTATGTAGGATGTAAGAAATTTATTAGACTTCTAGTTTTTTAGGATTGACTATAAAAATTTTAGAAAACAGAAAGTTATTCAAAGTTACTAGTTCTATTATGCTAATTTGATTTAATTTATGGTGGAAATTTATATTAATGTGTTTTAATATATGTATCTGTATTTTGATGTATTCAAAAGGATCATTATTCGGAATATTGTTTTATGAATATATGAAGAAATCCCAGCGTAAATTACTTAAATATAATTATTGATACATTACAGGAATAAAAATAATTATAAAGGTAATTGAAAGTCATAAACGGAAACGAAAAAGGAATAAGATAGACATAAATGGGATAATATGAATGACGACTTTAATTTTTGAGTTTTGCAAGCAACCCTAAGTACTGTGGACTCTGGAGGAAGCGCACATAGGGATCATTACGCAAAACCTGAAATCAAGTCAGTTAGTCAGAGCATAATCATGAACTTTTTTGAGATTAGGTAAACAAACCTGTTCTACGTGTTTGGTGGCTTCGTCGAAGAGAGTGATGTCTACTTCCTTTGACTGTATCTTCCTTTCGATCACTTGTCGTACCCCAAATGGTAGAAAAACCTGAAGAAATCTAAGTATCCATTAAACGTTTTATTAACTTACTATATTCACACAACCAGTTATATACTTTGTTTTACAAAAAACGTGAAAGCATAGTTTTGAATCCTTCTTTAATATAAAAAAAATAACTCCTCTTTCACTCAATACAAAAAAATTCCTTTACCTCATTATTAGCTCCTTCTGCTAAAAACGTGTTCATTGTGCTCTTTCCGGCTGTCAGCTGCGCCTGACTTTTATTTTTCTGACTTCGAAATTCAACAACTGCTTCCCAGAATCGCAAATTTTCTTCAGCGTGGATACCACGAAGAAACAATCGGAAGTGATGGCGACCGACCTAGATATTCAAAATAAATATATTTATTGATAGAAAAATCTCGAATAATATACAACGAAAACGTTCATACATGATTTCCGAGCAGAGCCTCAAAGCTGGTAGTCCATTTCTCGGCATATGACCGAGGAAGAAGTTGTTCAAGAAACTCAAGATAGATATCTGATCGACGAAAACGAGGAAATTGATCATTCTCCAAAAGGCGCTTCACCTATGATAATATACATTAAGATAGTTGTAACGCAAAAAAAGCACTAACTGAAGGATACTTCTTTTACTGCAGGAGAAAATTCGTCAGGATCAACATTATCGGAATCTGCAGCGTCCCTCATTTTCTGCAATAAAATCAAACAATAGTGGGTAATAAAACTCATCAGATTTTAATATAGAATCTTTGTTAATGATTTTTAATAAAGTAAGTAAAGAAGACTCACCCTCATCGCACCACTACTTAGATTTATATAAGGAGCATAAAGAGACACAATTTCCTTGGCGTAAGACTGAAAAGATGGGAGAGATTATGAAACCTAAAATGCAAAAGTGAAAAATCTACTCTACGTGAGAAGAAATAAAACCTTTTTTTCACTGCTGCTTTTCATTTTCTTAAGTTTATCGACAGCTTCTACAAACGATAAATTCTCCTCGGCAAGTGATTCAAAAAGGAAACAGCGAAAAAGCTGACAACCTAAAAAATAAAAAATAGAGATTTTGTTTATCAGAAATTGTGTAAAGTACACCTAATGTATTACAAGCGTGTAATCTAATTAGAAATATGCATAACATTAATTATTGTGCAGTGTCATAAGACTGCAATGTCACCTTATTTAAAAGGTGACTGCTATCCCACTTTGTTGTGTTGCTCACCCTTTTCATCCTTGAGTACCGCACTACATGTTCCGGAAGCCCAACTTGCCGCACGTGGGTATTCAACTCCACTTGGGTCAGGTTTCGGTGGAGCTTCACGGTCGACTTTGGCATTGGCGTCAAACATTGACATGCTCTGCAAAAAAAATGAACAGCAATCGAATAAACTAAAGATGATTATTTTTAAGAGGTATCGGGAAAATCACGGCTACTGCAAAACTACCACATTAATCGAGCATTTAAATAATGTAAATGAACTGCAGTCATGAACATAAAAATAAGTTCTTCTAGATATTAAGCGCTCTTCACGGAATGATAATGTAGAATGAACCGATGGGTTCGCAGCAAAAATGTCATTGCGTGATATTTAATGGAGACAAATGTTAATCCCACTTTGCCAAGTGCATCTTGTGAGAATTAATGTAGAAAGGGTCTATTTTAATAAACGATGTAGGAGGTACATCTTATAAAAAAGCATATCAAGATCATAATTCTAAGAAGTAGACAATGTCTGGTAGCGATTTACTAAGAAAAGGTAAAGCAGTATATTTTCCCGATTGTAGCACATTTACATGACTGAAAAGGCTTCAATACGAAAGATGAAATTAAGAACATTAGCACAAATCGCGTGGTGGGAAGAAATCTGGAGCGGACTGAACACATTTTGTATCTCCACCGGGCCGTAGAATATAATTATTATTGGAGAGAACGTGTGATTACATTGGTTTCCCTAGCAGCCTCATGCATTCTCATGAAAGCAGAATGGTGGACTTAACTGTAGAACTTATCCTATCATCATGTGAAATTTTCTTGTTTACATGAATCATATTTATGGTTTCAAAAAAATCTACCACGTAGGTCAAATAGGGTTCTCAAGATGATGCAGAACAGCGCCTTTGCTTACAGAACAGCTTGGCAATGATTTAATCTTGAGTAATATGTATCCTGCCATTATATAATTTGTATGGTTCATAATTATTGAGCAGCCCGTATTAACACATACATATGCTGGTTTCTGTTGTCTGTCTAGAGAAGGAGAACTGAGACGAGGTCCGGAAGGAGTGGCAAAGAGTTCGTTGGGGTTTGAAGAGTTGGAAGAGAGAGACGCAGAACGGGACGAGCGTCTGAACAGAGAAATACAAGTTGACAAATTAAACTGATTTTAATTTAAGTAACATTAATAATATAAGTTATCGATATAAGAGGAATAGCAACAGTTTTAAATAGCTTACATATAATAAAATCCTATCACAATATGGTAGAAAAGATCAGCATCAATAGTTCAAATTTACACCGCCACTAATGGGCAAATTTCTTTTAGTAAATAAAGAATTGTCTAGTGCTTAAATCTAGTTTCTCGTTTTACCAAAAGATTACCTGTTTCCTAGGTAACTACGCCAATAAGATTAAACAGTGAAAGTTATAATAAATACGTCTCGAAAGTGGTACTTAGGGAATAGTCCAAGTGCATGATCTGAATAACATTTTAATATTGCAAACCATTTAATAAAGTTTTTTCCATAGTCTTTTGACAATAATGATATTTTCAGTCACAATAAACGTACAATTCTTCATACGCAGATGATAGTACAAATGTTATTAATACTGCAGACATTTATTTTATGTACAAATAAACTACATACGCGTTTTAATAGCTTAACCAAGATTATAAATTATTTACATGACTAGACATCTGACGTTATACTATTATAATAGTTTATTTATTCTAAGGTGGAGTCATTTCCTTAGATATCATTTTAAAAATTGTGATACTGGGCAAATATACCGTACCTCTTCTTGTTATAAACACTTATCTGATTAAATGTTATTTTTAGATCTATTGGTTCATTTAGAACAATTCGAGAGACAAATTAACTAATAGCAGTTACCATAAATGAACATGTATGATTTTGTATTAATACCGAATATTTTAGTATCGGAAATTTTGGAGTTGTGACTCTGGAGTACTTTACAGCAAAAATAAATTATATATTTGGCTGACAAGTGCAGACTCAACCATCACTCCACCTTTTTGGTGAGCTATTACTGAATAGTCAGCAAAAATAGTAAAATCACATGAAGCATACGTAATAATTGCATTGGAATATTTATAAACGGATTATTTAGACTTATGATGTAAATAACTACTCACAAATTTATTTTGAAATACATACCCTGGTACATGTAATTCATTGTTATCTTCTTCTCCTGATGTTAAATCGTAGAATTCGAGTCGTACAACCATAGGAATTAAAGCACGAAGATATTTAGCGTGATAAAGAAAACTTGACTAAGTGTGCCAGGTACTCTTGAAAAATCCACACAAGGATTTTTGTAGAATGTTGAAGTGTGTCGAAATAGGTTTATAATGAGAGAGTAGAAGGGGAAGATAGTAGGAGGAATAAATTAGAGTGACCGTCTGACAAAGTCCGAATATTCTTATTTTAATCGAACCGACGTTCTCTCAGCTGACGAGCACACAGTAGCCGGACACGTAGTGATTTGCTGGGCAAACAGCTCATTACGAGCCATCTTCTCAATATAACTGATTGACGTCATCAACAACGCACAGTGCCTGTTATAATAGAAAGGAGCATCGCGTCACATCAGCTATTTAAGAGTGTCAACGAATTTCAAGCAAATGGTGGAGTGGGAAAAAATTGCTCCAACGCGAACAGTTATCTTTCCTCTCTTTTCATAAATAACGCTTCTTATAATTAATATAAATAATTTGTAAACCTCAAATCAGTTTTCGTTTTACTATAATATAGAATACAAAATTATGTACTTTAGATCACTGATCAATTTTCAGAAATGTTTCTTGTTAATTACTTGTATGATATACCAAAATTCAGATAATTATGGTTCTATGTATTATATTTAACTGTTTTGATTACAAATGGAAAGTGAAAACAGTAGGTAAGCGTGTTGCCACTAATTGGAGGACATTTAAAAAATGAGATGTATTCTACTGAAACTATTTAAAGTCGAAGACTATGCTTTAATAAAAATGAAGAAAATAATCCTAGCTCTTTATCGTTTGTTTGACTTTAAAAATCATTTTTGACTGAATTAAGCAAAAAGCACGAGAGAGTAGACGACTTCAAAATTTACGTACTTGCATAAATTGGTATAAAATTATATTAGTTTTATTTCTAATACTATGATGCTATACGGGAATTCATTAGTGCTGAAAATGATTAGTAGTAAATAACCAGAAACTTATTATTGAAAACTTGAGTAAATTACGTTTATATATCTGTTTATAGTGCTTGTACCTTATGTATGCTCTCTCTTCGTTCTGTGTTCTAGTAATTGGAGATGGAGCACAAGAATCAGCTTTAAAGTTGCGAAACATCAACCATCGATGAAAAAAGTCAGAAAATCTGCAAAAAAGTCACTTTGATAAAGTGGTGAATGTGATACAAGAGAATAAAATTGTGTAGAACAAATATAGGTGCGTAGCTCTATTTTAAATGGACAGGCAATAAGAGTAAGAATTGGAATTAAACACATTTTTATAATCAAGTGGCATTTCAGTTTATGGAAAGAATCTAATTTAGTAATTGGGACGCCTTGATACATATGTTATTCCCGTAAAAAACAATCAATTGTCTACTCACGAACTTTGGAAAATCATTTGACCTTTATATATCATAAAATAATAGCATTTCATGTAATATAGTATATCATACAATATATAAAAGCATACCATTTTGAGATGAGTTGTATTGTCTTTATATTGAGATATTTAATAATTCCTATTTTATTTCTCCTTCCTTATCTATTAGTAATTTTAGAACTTACTTATATTAAAACTTTAATAGTGCAGAAGCGATAAGTTTTAATGACAAATTATATTTTATGCTAGCATTTTGCTAACATGAATCTATATAATGCTTTTCACAGAATTATCGTACCTGTTTCTGGAACGACTCTAGGATAATCATGGTGCCCGGCCAAATTAGCAAAAGTAATAGTAAATTATAGCGAACTCCGTTTAAGAAAATACTGGAAAAATTAATATAAAACCAAGTTACAGATATTTTTTAGAATGTGTAGAAACTTGTTTACCATATCGTCACCTAGTATCGTTGTAACAAATATCACCTCTCCTTTTTTCATTCAGGAAAATATATTTTGCCAAATATTACTGCTTGTGAATCAAATAAAGTCTTGTAGTAAGTCACCGAGATCGATTATGGCCGTTGACAAATGATTTAATTAGTGCATTGAGTGGCTGAGGTTTTCACTCAACGTGGGAATGAGCGATGAAGTGATATTGAAAAATAAGCCCGGTGATTAGTAATTATTCATTTAGAGATAAAGTAACACTAAGAAATAAGTAACTGGTGCAATAAAATCAGATGTGATGGATGAAGAAAGACAAAGAAGCTAAAAAATGAAACCACATGAATGCGTTTGAGAACAGATGAATACCTAAAATATATTCACATAGGATGATACAATTAAACATAAATTCCCCACTTGATTTGTCATGCTATTAAAATAAAATTTTGCCCTTCCCAATCAGTCTAATTTTTTAAAAACAACAAAAAAAAGAACTTTACATTTAGAATGTATCCTAATTATATGATGCTGAGCAGTATAAATGGACTTATTTTCAAGAATAAAGTGGATACTGGATAATGCTATGGCTATTTCGTCTTTAGTTCCCATAACTTCAACTAAACAATAAGATGTATTAATTTATGCAGTGATAATTCAGACTATGATCTCGAAGGGACTAAAAAACGTTTTCATCATGAGGAGAGAGATTTTTCGATCTAAACCAACGCGTTTCTATGGAAATCTACATCATACATACATGTAGGTGTGGCTGTTAAATTAAAATAAAAAAGAACCGTTATCACAAGACAAAAAATTCAAATATTAAACAACAAATATAAATATATTTAGATAGCTTTGCAAATATAACCTCAATGTAATTTTATTCTCAGGAGATCCTTTCTGAATGGTAGAAACATGAAAATAAAGAACTGTAGATATACAGGTAAGAATTCTTGATGGCCTATCAAAGATCTTAAGCTGAATCAATATGTTCGATTTCTATGCAGTCTTAAAAGAAACTAATGTCCATGAATTTTCTAAAAATAAAACTTTTCAGAAATTGGATATACTTTTTGGTTCTTCTGCTCCATTATAATAAATCATTATATCATTTTAACATACATACCTATATAGTTTCACACAAAAGAATGATGGTTTAAAGTGAATATATTTTCATTTTTGCCATGTTCAGGATTACTTTTATAATCCTTAGTATACCCATTTTCACTCTAATTTTTCTTTTTTTCTACTTTATTTTGACTGGTACATATGATTCTATTTGTTTGTATATATTTTCATTGCATATAAAAGAGTTAGTGATTTCTTATTTACAGTGGCTGCCATATACATAAGGCACCCCCTTCGATCAGGCTCAATGACGTATTCCACGAACTACGTCATCAATTAGAGTGATTCAAAAGTGGAGCGAGGCAGGAGATGTAGTCTGCTTCCTAGTATCGATTGATTTTCGTTGATTCCGCTGATATTTTCTGAGAAAATTAGCTTAATCTCAAATCAACCCATCTTCGGCGCGGCCATATACTTAAGGCACCCTCGAGCATTGCTTTTAAAACACTATAAAACTTGATGAAAACAAAATTTTATTAACAACAGCAATAACAAAAAGTTAGTACATAACTAATACTTTGTAGATACCCGAAATTCGTGATAACTGCAACACAACGTCGTGGCATAGAGTCTACAAGGTTGGCACAACGTTGGATTGAAATCTGAGCCCAGGCTTTCTTGACAATTGCTTCTAATTATTTAATATTGGCTGGCTTTTGCCTCTGTACCTCCTTCTCTACATCGTTCCATAGGTGTTCTATGGGATTCAAGTCTGGACTCTGGGATGGCCACTCCATTTTGGTGATTTCCTTCTGATGAACCCAATGTTTCGTGGCGTTACTTGAGTGTTTTGCATCGTTATCTTGTTGAAATGTCCAATTTCGATCCAACCTTTGATTTCTAGCATATAGTAGAAGGTTGTTCTCTAGTATTCTTAGGTAAAAAGTACTATCCATTATGCCTTCTACGATATGAAGAGGTTCCGGTCCATTTCTATTGAAAGCCGCCCATACCATTACTGAGCCACCGCCATGTTTAATGGTAGGAACTGTACATTTTGACATAAATTCCTTTCCAGGACGACGCCGAACATATTTCTTCCCATCTGATCCAAAGCGGTTGAATTTGGACTCATTAGAAAATATTACTTTAGTCCATTTTACTGCTGACCATGTCAGGTGTTCTCGCGCAAATGCAACTCGGGCCCTCTGATTGTTCAACGAAACAAGGGACTTCTTTCGGGCTACTCGTCCATTTAATTCATCTACTACGAAACGTTGTCGAATTGACCAGACATTCAGAAAGCATTCTGACTTTAATTTCGTTGTGAATGTCCCTGGCAGTTAATCGACGGTTGCCCTCGCTTAGCCGACGGATTATTCGGTCGATCCTTTCCGTAGTACTTCGTTTCCTTGGAGTACGAGAGGCATTTTCTAGCATCCCAAACTTATTAATATGCTTAGTAGCGTTTTGAACTGAACACCGAGAGAGTTCCAACTTCTTCGCACTTTGCACCTGACTCAAGTTTTGGTCCAACAAAACCCTAATCATCACTCGTTGATTTGAGGTGATATTCTTTCCTTTACTCATCTGGAAACAGATCTACATGGATATGAAAACACTTAAATACAATAATCTAAATATTGAACATAGAAAAGCTCATGTAAGAAGCAATTAAATCACTTACATCAGGGGTGCCTTAAGTATATGGCCGCGCCGAAGATGGGTTGATTTGAGATTAAGCTCATTTTATCAGAAAGTAACAGCGGAATCAACGAAAATCAATCGATACTAGGGAGCAGACTACATCTTCTACCTCGCTCCACTTTTGAATCACTCTAATTGATGACGTAGTTCGTGGAATACGTCATTGAGCCTGATCGAAGGGGATGCCTTATGTATATGGCAGCCACTGTATCTCATGGTCCGTAAAAATGTTTAAATATGATTTGCTACGTTTTGGCAACGTTTATTTTTGTTGAACATGCTAATAGAAGCTAGGTGATTTATAGCTCTTAATTAAATGAAGTTCGAGCGTACACTTTTATTATTGCAGAGTATGGTACGATATTCATATGCAACACTATTCTGACACTTGCCTTATCAAACTCTGATTTCTCAATTTTTGGTCAAATGTAGTCAATTAACTACCTATAGATAAGACTTTCGATAACAGTGACTCCGTAATTATGTTATTTTACTCTATTGTTATATTAATTATATTATTAATCAATAGTTAAATGCTTAATATTTAATTTAAACTGTTAATCAAAGCTAATGGGCATTAGTAATTTTAATCTCAGTGGACTTATTCTGTTAGACATTGTTTTATAAACATGGAACGACTAATTTGTATTATTTAAAGTGCATTTCGAGTCTTGACGAAATATAAAAACATTTTTAATTAATTAAGGATATACTGTAGTAGTTCTAAATATAATATTTAAGATTTCTGTTTTAAATTTATATCGTCTATTCGAGCACTGATACATTGCATATAAGAGCATAGTAATGTCAAATTAGATCTATGAAGACAAATATAGGTTTTACTTTCACTTTATATTGGAGATTGCAAATTAGTTGCAAAGCATAAGTATAATTATTACAATACAACCACTTATATTATTCCCATATAGTCAAGGATATTCGATATGAAGTGTAATAACATTTTCATTTTTCAATCAACAACACTTATTTAAACTAATCTGAAGATAATAATAGCTGTACAAAATTAATTATTAACAGCAAACAATATCACAAATTGGCTTTGATAGGCCCTTAACCAACTTAAATTAATTTTATACTTTGGTTGAAGTACGTAATATATTTCATACAGGACCACTTAATTCATTACAAGAACAGCATCAAATTCTTGAGAATTATCATAAGGCGTCAAATTACTTATCTTCAAAAACAAGTTGTTGGGAATTTACGTAATAAAATATAGAACAAAATTAAAATGGCAAAATAGAGATCAGTTGGTGCATGTGGCATTGTCTGAAAATATTAGATATATAAATACCATTTGGTCGCTAGTGATTCTAGTAAAGCTTAAAATTTTAGAGATTCTGAAATACCTATATTCTATGTGAGAACAAGTTCGGACTTAAGATAATAGTTTTTTTTCTATTTTAGTTAACTCTACTTTTTAAGTGTTATATCCCATAAATCAATATGATTACGTGAAATCTTTTATAGCAATTCTAGTAGTGAAGAAACACTAAGCACCTATGAGTTCATATAGGAAAGAATCTTATATATAATGCCAATTTGAGTAAACATTTCAAATTTTACAGGTTAATTTTTCATTAATAATTTAAACATAAACATTACTATTGTTTAACTAAACACCAAGATTTGTTTCGCAAACAACGCTTTTTAATGTTTTCAGCTCGGATGTTTGGAATTGTAGTGTTTTACTAGCTATAATTTGTTAATTTAAACAGTTTCCTAATTTACATATCAACTATATTGTATTACCTACATATATAACATGGCAAAATGTCGAATTTTATTGTTTAGTAAGAGTTAATATTTTTAAAAATAACGTATTTACAATATGTTAACGCGCGCAAGCCAATATATTGAGTAAGCATTCAATACTTATCGCGCGTTGACAAACGATGTTGGATAAGACGTAAAAGACTACTTCATATTGCATCGTTTTTAAACATTTATAAAATTAATCATTGATATTTAGTACTCATGCTTTTGATATTTTTAGTTGTTCGAAATTTGAAGAACTGGTCTTTATAGTGTAGTGCAGAAATCAAACTGTTATTTTTAAGCATGAGTTTGAAGTACCGTCATATAGTAGTAATACCATTATTATTTTTTATAGTTAATGCGTAAAGGTACTTTATTTCTGACTAATATTCAAATTTATTTTTGCTTTGTTTATTTCTAAGACAATTATCAGCATTAGTAGTTTTCCACACGTTGGTTTTATATTTCTTATATATACATATTTACTCTATATTAATTATTATTGGGCTAGCCATTTATTGTTTATTTCATCGCAATGAAATAAATAGTCTAAATTACTTAATTAGTTTACTTGTCGCAAAATCCATCATAAAATCAATTATTGGGGAAATGAAAACAAATCGTATTATGTAAGTAGCGCTAGAATTTTGATTGCAATTTGTTCTTTTTAAATATGCTCAATAATTTTTACTAGTATATTTGCTAAGAAGAAGAACGCAAATCTTTTAGAATCCTTATGGTATATTTACTTCATTATAACTTGATAATAAAATCGTATAGTGTTGTGTTCGTGAATAAAATTATTACTTGAGTTTTAATCAAACATTTTCTTGATGATATGATTTAGTACACTATATATCAGTGGACACTAACTCAATTTACAGATTTAGTCTCGTATCACTGTAGTAAAATATCCAATCAATATCGATACCTGGAAATTACGAGGCAAGCAGGATCCAATGATAGTACGTAGTATCAATCTTAGTTGTAAATTAGGAAAAAATGTTTTTGATAAATACAAATAAAATGTCTTAAATCTGCTTTTAATATGATGCTTTAGATAGCCTATTCCCTGAATGATAAAATTTCAAAATGATGAACGCGGAGCTACTGGAACGTAATTTCGGAGTCCAATTTCCAGAAGAACTTGATGGAACTCTAGATTTACAGGTAGCTTACCAAAAATAAGTACTTTTTCTTAATCAATTATTACTTTTTGGAATGAATAGTTTGCACATATAAGGTCTTCTAGATCTTATTGTTATCAGTTTTTTTGAATTCTTATTCATTGTGTAAATTTTTCGAATACAATTTAGCTTTGTTATTACTAATATGCATGTAAAATACAACATTACACAGGCATATCTATGTATGTACCTGTATGTATAGCAAGTTATTCTTTTACTTACAGAACGGTAGTGCGAACTGTTGCAAATTCAATCGCTGGGGAACACTAGTTGCAGTTGGTAGTACGGATGGTCGTGTATTCATTTTTGACTTCGTAACGAAAGGAATTGTTAAGGTAATAGAGTGTAAAATATTAGACATCTTATTAAACTTATAATATGAAAAATAGGTATATGTTACAGACATGGACTGCTCACGCTCTTCCAGTTTCATCATTATCTTGGTCTCGAGACGGTCGGAAGCTTCTTACAGCTTCAGCTGATACTACAGTGGCTATATGGGATGTTCTCCAAGGAACCGCTGTTCACAAATTAAAATTTTCTGCTATGGTAGTATCTGCAGTGTTTAATCCAAGGTTGGCTTAATTGTTATGAGATTATTGCTTTAACAGAATATTTCCAAGAATTTATTTTACCAACTTTTTTCAGAAACGACAATCAGGTTTTAGTTCTACAACTCAACTATCCTCCTTCTCTTGAAGAATTAAATCCACGGTCTCAAAGAATTTTGGTCAACGACATTCCTGGTACAGTTGAAGACGGAGTTACGGCTATAGCATTCGATCGACGAGCTAAATATATTATTACAGGAACAAGTAAGGTTAGTAATAAATCCGATCGCTATTTTTATGCTGTCATATGTGGTCAATTTACTAAATTTTACAAAAATTTCCCTATATCTGTTTAGGGTAAGCTGGTAGTATATGATTCTTCAACACTTCGCATGTTGTCTTGTGGCAAGCAGAATAGTGTGCAACAGGTATGGAAATAGCTGTTTGCTCCGTATTGACATTATTTAGCTACTTTCTAATAAAATAGTTTTTCATAATATATAATAAAAAATTTTATGCTTTTAGTAAACCTGTAGACTTCTATGAAATTCTTTGAATCTGCTACATCATAATACAATTTCAGTAATATTTTAAAAATTAGACGGGTAAATTAATATACAGAGCAAATCTGCTCTCGTAATTAAAAGTTCGAATTTTCAGATTCGTCAAATAGTGATTCCACGTCGTGGAAATTTTATACTGACGAATTCGCAGGATCGAGTTATTCGAACATACAACCTAGATGATTTGCTTATGTTGCAGAATGGTGCCACGATAGAACCAAAACACAGAGTATTGGATATAGTTAATAAGGTTATTTTTCTCTTTTTTAAGGTTATTTTGAACATTTATTGAATATTTCTTTGTAGGCTGCCTGGAAAGCTGTGTGTACAGATAGTGAAGGGGATTACATTTGTGGCGCTAGTACTAAAGCTCATTCACTCTATGTTTGGGAAAGAACCACTGGCACACTTATAAAGATATTACATGGAACTAAGGTTTTATAGTTTATGCACTATTCATATTATAGATTTTATTACATTTTTATTACTACTAACGAAATTCCTAAGTGTTTTTAGGGAGAATCTCTGCTTGATGTGCAGTGGCATCCAACCCGACCAGTTATTTTATCAGTAGCTAACGGAATGATTTCGGTCTGGACACAGGTAGTAATCATGTTCTAGTAAGAATTATTGTTAATTATTAAATACATTTTCAGTTCCTGTTTTACATGTGTATGCGTTTTAGGCTCATGTAGAAAATTGGTCTGCTTTTGCACCTGAATTTACTGAATTAGAGGAAAATGCCAAATATATGGAAAGAGAGGGTGAATTTGATATGGAAGACGAGGATGCCGAAGAAGAAGGCAAAGACAATGAGCAGGTGAGACACTGTATCACTGCTGATAAACAGTTGAAGCAAAGCAATAATTATAGTTCACTAAATAATATATATACGCAAATAGTGTTAGATAGTTTTTTCTTACTAGTGGCTTGTACTCTTTTTTTAAAGGATTCTGATGAGGAGGAAATTGATGTCGTATCAATGCGTCCATCAGAACTTCTCTGTAGTTCGGACGAAGTATGATATCCCCACTAGTCTCTGGGCTGATTAGTTTGTTTTGTTTGTAACTTGGATATTTCTTTTTAATCCATTTAATATTATATATGGCTAATTTATTAAACATTGTGCTTATATATTTAACAGGAAGATATAGCGAATCTTCTGCCTGACATAACGCTTAAGAAAGGTCCTCTTTGGTTTCTGCCGATAACCCCTGAAATTGAGAATCCAGAAGTGAATCCAGCCGCATTCATGGGTAAGACATTGTTGGGAATAATTTTTTTACTAGTTTATAGTTTGTATGAAATGCCAACTTTGTTTGTAGATGTCCGACGACCATCAAGCCAACTTACTGGTGGAATGGAAGAAGACAGTCGAAAAAGAATGGCACCTGGTGCCAAGCCTGGTCCAAAGGGGCGTAAATCTAAGTGAAGACTTAAGATTTATCGCTAGCTTTGGTAATAATTTTCAAGTATTATAATGAATTTAGTCTTCTCAACGGATCGTCATATTTCAAGTACGTAATATTCTGGTACAATTACCTGTCACATTTTTATAAATGCTCGGTACTCTGTTAATATATTTATATGTACCGTTTCACGTGCTCTATCGACTGGAATAAATCTTATTCAATTTTATACTTTCTTTTTAAATTTGAACTAACTATCGGTTTATAATTTTGATGGAAAATTAATTTAAATATTCCACGCACGTTCCGCACTTTAGAGCGATGTAGAATCTTAGTGTTATCATCACATTCGTTTACAAGTAAATCGTATATATTGATATATGCAATACATAATTCTAAGATGTTGCTACTTTTTTTTGTACTAGTGGGATGAGTAATTCATTCGTTTTCGAGGTATCATGTGCCCCTCGTAAAATCATTTGGAACTAATTTGTATGAGTTCAATTACTATAAATGTGCATAGTTGGTACTCTTGTAATGAAAGGAGGTGAATCCTTGCGAGATCGATCTACTTTTGGTTTAATGGTTATATGGTGGGACTGGTTTAATAAATTATACAGGTTTTATATAAACATGGAAAAGTGAAAGAATATGTGGACATTGATCCCCCAAAGATGGTCACACGATAACATTGCCAAAGTAGACTTAAGTCAATTTTATTTGTTTTAGCTTGTAATACTGCTCCTATGTATTATATATTTAGTTTATTTGGTGTAAATATAAATTATACGAAGAAGTCTGAAGTATGATTCTAGTATTCTAAACTATGTATTGTAAGAAGAAAAAGCCCCTTATGAATTAAAAATAGAACTTTAGAAATAGGTCCCACAAAAAGTGGTTAGGTAAAGATTTAACAAGTATAATAAATTTTCCTTTAAATAGTTCGTTTATGTTGTGGCTATTAAAACAATACTACTTTATAGTAGGATTAATTAGTTGGTGGAGTCCAGTTCATATTTTCCATAATGATGTATGAATTACCTATAATAGTTAATCAATATATTACCATTAAAGATCTAAACTACTACGATTATCACTATATAGCAATTCCACTATAAGTGTTTTAGAATACATCCAAGTATTTTGTTCCAGACATGTCAGTAGATGGTGATTTTTTGATCGCTTATGGTTCACAAACGGGACAAGCTGAATCTATTGCAAAACAGATAAAGGAGAGAACTGAACAATTGGGCTTAAAGCCACGTCTTTTCACATTGGATGATAATGAAAAGCAGGTAAATTTTTTACTAAAAATAAGTGTTAGGTTATTTTAAAAGTCCTGAAGGATCTTGAATTACTTCTTGAAGCATGTTTTGTTGTTTTAATATTTTTCAAAAGCATCTGGATACATTTACATAATACTTACTTCCACTATAGAAGTAGCATTGACATATGAATTTAAGTTTATATAAAGTAGTAAAGGTGGTTGAAATCTGTCTCATTCTTGTACAAAGTAATATATAAAATATTTTTAGTCTTCGCATTTAATTTACGAGGCTATTCACGTTACTATAATAGAATTAGAAGAAAATTATTGTAGTAGTTTATTTGCTGTTTATAGAAATAGCTTAAGTGCCTTAGCAAGATTAACAGTGCTAATTTAAATATGCACATGCATTAAGATAGCAGCAGAAAATATGGGGAAATAAGGTGTGTGAATTCTAGTTTATGCAAATACTGCTGCTATGTTTCAGTTTCACATTGAAAAGGAGAGATTTATTGTGATAGTCGTTTCGTCTACTGGTGATGGTGATGCACCAGAGAACGCAGCGCGATTTGTACGGCGTATTTCGAGAAGGACACTTGAAGTTAACTTTCTGCATGGTCTTAATTATGCCCTACTAGGTGCCGTTTTTGTTTCAGCTTGTTCCATCATTGGTATGGTTAGCTTTCGTACATGTGAAATTCATAGAATATTCAACTTAAATGTAAGTTTGGGGTCATTTAGGTCTTGGTGACTCAAATTACTCAACGTTTCAAGGCGTACCGAAAAAGATAGACAAACAGCTAAAGATGCTTGGTGCTACCAGTGTGATGGAAACTGGTGAAGCAGACGACCAAGTTGGGTACGTAACAATGCTCTAACTTTTCTTATATGTAAGAAGGATAATTATTAATAAGTTTTCGCCACTAATATACGCTGATAACTGAGGAACTACTCCTTATTAGCATTAATAGAAAAGAGGTGTTATGACTTTTGTAACAAATCGAAATAAATGTATATGACTTTCCTTGATCTATTGTATATTGCATTAATAGTGATATACTAATGCCATAATTCTGTCATTAGCTATATAACATAATGCAGCAATTAATTGCAAGTCTTAATTTTTACTTAAAAATACTATAAGTATATTACAAGTATTTTTGAAATTTTTGCCTGAGATATAACTCCTAAGGTATATGCATATATTATAAGCTAAAAAATTTCGCATTAGAGGAAAATTTAATTTATTATTATTATCAGTGAAAGCTCGCTCTACAGATAAATTGTAATTTCAGGCTCGAATTGGTGGTAGAACCTTGGATTGAAAAGTTGTACCAAGTACTCGTCCAGCGATTTAACTTAGATATTACTTTACTTTCTAAATTAGTATCTAAAGTTTCATTTATTCCAAAACCTTGTGTTGATGACAAAGAGAAAATGGTCAATGAGTTGAATGAAAGCAGTATAGAGTCGCAGGAAGAATTCATGATTAATGGATCAGTTTCAACGATATCCATGCTACAAGCACATTCTTTCGTATATCCTGATATATCAATCATTAAAGGTGCGTTTCGCTATTCAATTTGGCAATTTTGTTTCCATATAATGTATTTTTTGTTATTTTAGGAAATGAAAAGTTGTCTGTTGATGAAAATTTGAGGGTACCAATTGCACCACAACCGTTCTTGGCGAGTACTGTTTCACACGAAAAATTAGACTCAGAACATGGTATTCCTTGGCAGAATGCATGCAAAATGGTCGGAATTGGTGTGTATCTTTATATTTTACGTGTATTATGAAATTTTGCAGTAAACGTGTTGGCTTCTAATTTATAGCAAGTGCTCCTTATGTCGTAACTGTGGTAGGTACAGCTATCGTTACTGATCCTGATGTACCAAAACCCAAGAGAGAGATCATCATCGATATAGGCGGTAATATTAAACAACTATCCTCTCAGATTATTTTTCTTGTAATTCTAGTAGTCCTTTGTTATATGTTTTTATTCCAATATCTGCTCTGTCTAAAATGTTTAAAAAAAAAATTATTTATTTTACAGAATGAGTAGAATTTTATAAGTGTGCGTTTGTCATATTCTACTAGCAGCGTATTTACTATGTTACCCTTATTAGTTTTATATATCATATGAACGTTAAAATAAAACCACGGAGTTGAAAGCAATATGTATTTGTTTATAATATTTTTTTAGAGCACTTCTCTGAATTACCATACGAGCCTGGAGACGCATTCTATTTTATTACTCCTAATCCTACTCACGAAGTTAATTATCTTTTACATCGGTAAGCGAAAAATTAATTTGGTCTTTTTTTGGTTTAAAATTCGACATTTTGTAAATAATTATGCATATATATATATATGAACAAATACTGATTCATAAGTCGTTACAACGCAAACTCTAAATCTGATTTTTGCTTTACTTTAGCGGGTAATAGGTTTTTCTTGCTTATTTAAAACTAGTTTAATTGCAGAATGGGAATTCTACCATTAGCTGATCAAAAGTGTACTGTGTCAGTGGATCCAACGACACAGAAGATAAACGCTACTATACCTGGTCATATTCCTCCTAATTCTTCATTACGATATCTGTTTACACACTGCTTAGATATTAGACGAGCTCCTGGCAGGGTTTGTTATAAAGTCTAGAAGTTGATATACATACGAAAGGAAATATATTAATAATTGAGCTATAATTCAGTACCTTGAAGTTTTTGATATATACATAAGCAAAAAACTTATTTGCACAATATCTAAGCATGTAAATTGCAAATATCTTTGAAACTTGCACATTCTGATTCTAGTTGCTTTCTGAAGGTGAACTAATTCATAATTATGCTAATGCATTACTATTCTTTGCTCAATTTTATCAAAATATGAATTTCTGATGGCAACTAGAATATGGAGAATTATTAGAAAATATATGGGGCTAATTTAGCTGCAAAATAATCAAATTTTTAGAATTCGTTGCTTCTTGAATCAGGTTTATATTTAGTCATCGATAAAATGATTAATAAAGTAGTGTCAATTTTTTCGTATATATATTTTATAATATATAAATCTAACATGAAAGAGAAAATGTGGATTTGTCTTTTCTATTTAAATATGAAATATTAGTTTTATCATAGCCTTTGTTGCGTGTGTTAGCGGAGAATGCCTCAGACTCCTCAGAGCGTAGACGTTTATTAGAATTGTGCAGTGCTCAAGGGATGAATGAATTTACGATTTTTATCAGACAGGTTTTTTTATTTTCTTTCCTAAGTTTTTTTTAACCAATAAATTTTAGTAGATTCAATACGCAATGCCTATTATAGGCTGGTTTATCTGTTGCTGATGTATTGTTTGCTTTTCCAAGTGTTAAGCCTCCTGTTGATCGCCTGATTGGTTTGCTTTTTTTCTCTTTTTTTTAAAACTTGTGTAGGAAAAGTACTCTAGGTATTTAGGAATATTAACATATTTGTTACAGAACTTTTGCCTCGTCTTATTCCTCGTCCTTACAGTGTTTCTTCTAGTCGTGGAAAGAGGGTTAGATTCGTTTACTCACTTAAAAATTTCTCCGCAGAAGAAGGCAGGAGGTGAAATCTATCGTCTTCCCACTTCTATGTATGATTATGTCACCTGTATAATTCATGTGTTTTATTTTAGGTATCCTCGTAAAGGACTTGCAAGTGAATGGCTTAGCAACTTACATGTTGGTGATAAGATACAGGTATGCAGTTTTCAGTTATTCGTCTACCTAGCTTATATAAATATTATTTTATGTGATACAGATGATGCGGAAAGAGCCTGCTCGTTTCCGTCTTCCCCCACCTCCCGCACCTCCAAGTTCTGCTTCCCAAATCCCTCTTCTCATGGTTGGTCCTGGTACGGGAGTTGCTGTATTCCTCGCTTTTTGCCAACATCTTTTGTAAGTTTTTAAAACGCTTATATTAGTGTCACATCTTACCACTCTTTTATTATTCTAAATGGATATCAGGGAATTTTGGTAGTCTAAAAATTTAGCTAAGGATTGAATTAACAGTCCATAAAATATAGTAAAGCAGTGTTTTTATTGTAATTTTAATACTTATATCCTTGTAGTAAGCACATTCATAGATGTCCATTGTATTATTAATTATTGTTTTAGATAATGCAACATTAAATAAGGTATATTCTAGGAAGAATAAACTATTTGAACCAAAAAACTTTCCTATCGTACCTCGTTACTTGTTTTTTGGTTGCCGGAATCTAGAGAAAGATGCTCTATATAAGTAAGATTTATTGTTCTATGTTTCTTCTAAGTAGTGTATTATTTTGGATTTTATTTATTTAGAGATGAGCTTGAATCTTATGTTCGTGAAGGAGTTCTGACAGAACTCGTTTTCTGTGAAAGTCGAGGTGATGGAGCTAGACCCAAATACGTTCAAGATGCACTCAGACAGAAGACAAAAGAAGTAAATATCTGATTTATACCTACATTTTTCTAATCATAGTTATGCAGTTAGTTATGATGGTAGTTTCTAGTACAGATAAGAGATTTGATTTAGGTATGTGATTTCCTCTTACTAAATGATGAATCTAATCCTTCTCGTATCTTTATATGTGGTGATGCTAAAGGAATGTCTAAAGATGTTTGGCAGTGCTTCCACGATATAATTAAGGACGGAATGAGTAAGTTAATATCTAAGCAATTAACCCTCATGTGCACATAACAATTGAAGTAGTGCGTGGGTATTACCATTTCTATTTAGACATGTCTAGTGAAGAAGTGAATAAATATATGTTGGATCTAAAGAAGACTGATCGCTATATTGAAGACGTATGGTCGTAAAATTACAGCAGGCTAAGAGCCACAATGTTACATTAGTCTTTGTTTCAAATTTTAAGGGCATATAATGACTTTATTATAAGTTAATTGTTGTTGTTTTCTTATGCCTTACAATTTTTAGTGTCATTTGTTGTAAAATTTTAACTATTAAAAGATACAATATTAACTTAGCTGCCGTAAGAAAATATCAAGAATTTAGTGATATATTACGAGGTTGGTATTTGAAAGCGGTACTTTTATAAATTTTTCATTAATCTAATTCTATGCTCTTAATAAATAATTAATTATAAAATAGTCGTTTTTTACAAGTAATGTTATTGCTTCCTGATACGAACAATGTATTAAGATCTAGACCTAATACGGTTATGAAAAGAACATTTAGCATTTCGAGGGAAAATATCTGTATCCTAGCCTTCACATAACGGTGTAGTACTTCACACTAGTAGATGTAGTCATTTCACCTGTGTTCGGTGTTTTGTTGCATTGAATATTGTTACATTATTAAGTATAGCTAGTAATTGACTTATTTGCTTCGTTTGTCTTACCATATACATTAATTTATAATTAACTAAAAATTGTATAATTTTATGGTCTAAATTATTTAAAGGCACCAAGCAAATCTTAATTAAAATATCTATACTATACACTGTATTAGAGAAGACATATGCAACATCAAATAGAAATACATATTCACTGTAGGAAAATATCCACGTTATATTTTTAGGTTATCTCACACGATTTTCGATATTATTGAGGTTTATCCAATGCACAGATGGGGGCGCGGCGGGGGAACCCGAGACGTCTTAAAATAGTGGCGTCCACCTAAAAGGTCGTGATTATCCTGTCATGTCTGCTGTCGTTTGTGGAAAAAGCTCTCGTAAGATGGCCAGCCATCCCAGTTACTCCTCGATGATCAAAGGAGCTATCTCGAATCTCAAAGAAAGATCTGGATCGTCTAAGATCGCCATTCTTAAATACATACTTTTAAACTACAACCTTGGACAAAACATCATACAGGTATGCAATTTTCTCATTTGTATTTTCTTTGTTTAATTATTAAATATAGTTGTTAAATTCTTCTATTACTGTATGTTCACTTGTAGGTTAACGCTCATCTTCGTCAAGCTCTAAAAAGGGGCATAGTCAAGGGTGAATTAAAGCTAGTAAAAGGTACCAATGTCTCAGGAAGTTTTCGACTAGTAGAGAAGTCTATGACTATTAAGAACGTAGTCAAAAGGTCATCTGCAATCAAACCCGGTGGAAATAAGATCGTTACCCCGACCACTAAGTCCAACGCCGAGAATAAGTCCATAGATTTAAAAGCTACTACTAAGCTGAAGGCCGAGAAGAAAAGTTCCACGAACTTCAAGACTCCAAAGGCAAAGAAGGGTTCAACAAAGACCAAGACGAAGGAAGCTTAAACTTTAGTATCCTACTTATTTTGTTTATATTGATCTCATGTACAGCTGTGCTTGGTACAAATAAATGAATTCACAACATAATGTATTGTGTATTTCACGTCTTAAATATATCAGATTCTACCTAAAATAGCATTCAGGTAGGTACAGGGTTTGTATATTTATCGTGAAACAAGTACGAGAATGATTTATTTAGAATAACTCTAGAACAGGAGCTAAATATATATATACAATCTAAGCTAAACATCGTCATTAGGCAACCGGTAAGTGACTTCGGGTGGAGACGTGGAAGGGAGATCGGTCATTTCGAAAACCGGGCTTTTATGGTGATAGATTTTTCTCTACCAAATATGATAATAGAAGAGCATAATATTATTGCTAGATTAAAGTGAGTGAGATGTGAAATGAAAGCCGCTCAGTGACGGAAGCTGGAAGGATCGTCGATCTGGAAAAAAGGAGAGTTGAACTTCTTTGCGAAGTCAGCATCATCTGTTGAAGAGTGCGCAGTGAAGTCGACCTGTGCGAGTATTTATTTATTGCACTAATTTCCTTGGATTTCTGTTTTTACTCAAATGTTTTGGGATTTTTTGTTTGAATTTCCGCAAGTTATTATAGCGTCTAGGTTTATTGTTGGTCCAAGCATGACCCATTCCACCTGTTGTTTTGGCGCGAGTCGAATTGCGCAAGATTGGCGTCATAGTTCGTGATGCGCACAGGTGCACATTCATATAACAAATATTCATAAGTTATGAGTAATAAGGAGTTAATTATAGAAAATTAGATTATGCTAACTACAACATTTCGGAACACATTATTTGAATAACTCTATATACATAGTAGGTGTCCCTACGCTAGTAAACAAGTTTTCCCACACTAATGACAATGTTAAACGTCCAAATGGAAATTTCCCTACACTTCTTTTGTTGTTGGTGATATGACTACAAATTATATAGTTCATATTTCGTTACGCCATTTTATTAAACATTCATAGTAATAAACATATTATTGTTTAGCCATACAGGTTTATAATAATATATTCTGTTTTTCTACATCAAAATGGTGTATAGCATCCGCATGATCTTTGTCATACCTTTTCTCCTGAATGATCATTTTGAGGCATATTAACTTTTTCTTCACTGCTTCTTAAGGGCAAGAAATCCTTATCTTCTGCCGGTCCCACTTTCACATCTGTTGATACGGGAGCGATTGCTGGCTGAACATACAATTTGTATAACATTATGAAGATAATATTATACAAAAAAGCAAATAATTGATTCCTACTGCTGCTTCCTCTGCTGGTGATGGTTGTGTATGTTGCCATGCGTTCACCTTAAATTCCGGAGGCGAATCTGGTGTTCGCACAGACTGAGGTTCGTCGTCCGATGCGATATCAATTGGTACATTGAACTTTTCCTTTAAAAACTCATATTTATAGATTTAATATAGTATAATATATACTTTCTTAATATTTGATGATGATCACCTGTTTGGTGAATCCATCAATACCGTCACTATCTTTTCCCACCGAGCTCACTGCTGCGGAATTGTCGACCCAGTTGATTGTACGGAAAGAAGATTGGCCCGAAGGAACAGCAGATTGAGGCTGCACTGGTGTGTCTACCTTAAAATGAGTAAATGTACTTTGGTCTAACATGAGTGGATGAATGATATAGAGAAAAGTATAATCCTGGTCCTCAACTACCTTCTTATGCCAATCATTATCCCATGTTTGGGCCCATCCCTCATCATCTCCTGTTGAGTACCATGGCCTTTGATTTTGTATTTGGTTATTATCTCCAAAAAACGTTTGTGGCATTATTGGGGCCTTAATTATACAATAGTTTAGTAAAATAAATGTGTTGTTCACCATAAATGATTTTAACGTAGTCGTATGATATATATCAGCATATTTGCAGTAATACCTGATTTTGAAATGAGATGGGAAATTGGTTCTGCTGTCCAATAGATGGTTGAAATGGTGGTGCCTATAAAACATTCCTAAACTATGAAAAGAGTGAAAACAACCACTAATAACCTTCAATCTATATTAAGATAACTTATATTTATCTACTAAATTAATATTATTTTTGTCTTACCAGCTTATTAAATTTCTTACCTGGAATGTCTGCTGTTGGGGGAACTGGTTGGGTAGGTAGTAAATCATCGGCTGTTGCTGGTTCATTCCGTCCCATCTGCCATAATCTGATCCCCATTGAGGTTGTTGGAAATTAGGTTGAGACTAAATTCGAAATTCTAAACACTTGAAAGATGATACATAGTAATTAAATTTAAGTAAAATATGGGGATACATTTTGGTTACAAAATCAATCTATTATATTAAATACCTTCTGATCTTGGCTTAGGATAGTCCTCAAAACCTCTGGAGCGTTATTCCCATATAGTTCAGTTACGATTCGCTGTGGGTTGTTATTGTCCTTGAACACAATGAAATGTAAAGAAAAACCAGTTGTTCTCTATGAGATTAATTTGTAAACTATGTTGCTTGTATTGCGTTTTCTTGATCTCACCCGGTCGAAATGATGAGTGATCCTCATTTGTGGTGATTCCTCACCATCGAAATAGTCATCTCCGAAACGACGGTCTTCCCATTGCGGCCATTGATTTCCCTCCTGTCCCCACTGGTTGAATCTAGTAAAAAAAACGATGTCCTAATTTTTGATAAACAAACAAATACATCAAAAGACCATAGATGATGACTGATATATTAAAGAGTAAATAATACCTGTTCATTCCATAAGATCTTTCCCATGGAATAGGGCGTACATTTTCTCGTTCAAAATGAGGAGACCATTGTGGTAAGAAAGGTCGTTGGTGGCTATAAATATATACATACTACCGAGAAGATAATTTCCAGAATAAATTATTTTAAAATAATGTATTGGCGTCGCTATAATTTATACTATCATGGTCTCACAAATGGTTATCATGGTAATCCTCGTCCCTTGGCCATGGTCCGAAAATTTGTTTTGGAGCAGCAATTTCTCCAAATCCGTCAGCAAATGCTTGTGGTGACATCTGAAAGTAACTATTAAGGCAAATAAATTATTAGTAACATATGACTGCAAATGCTCCACCTGTGATTTCTTCTCATTATTCTCGGGTTTTACTTCGATCAAGTGAACCTGCATATCTCCTGTTAATCCCATTGATTCTGCGTTCTCCCGAATTTTCGAGAGAAAAGTTCGGAGAAAGTCGAAACGAGAGTCCTTAATTAATATTATGCGACATCAATGTTTCGAATTCATTTTCACAATTGCGTTTTTTGTAAATCTGTTTGAATAACAACGATTAGGATGGAGAGCAGGTTTGGACTCGATCATTCGACGATCAGGACCAGTTCGATTGGCTCTTTGACTCACTATGTCTTTTTCGCGGTCCGAAGATGGCTGAATTGTTTTCACTGATGACTGTGTTGACGATGCCTCCTCCTTTAATGGCCGAGAATTAACGCTGAAATCCATTAATAGTTTAGAACATAGCATAAGATAGTAAACATACTAATAGTTTAATTCTTTAAAAATTCAAGATAACATACTCAGTATGCTTAATGAACGCTAATCTTTCATCAATAGGTTGGGTCTGAGCTTGATTCTGGGTTTGCGCTTGTGAAAGTAGTTCATAACCCAGCATACGTTGACGTAATTCCGCCCTGAATATGTTTGAAATAATAATATTTTATTTATACATAATATTCATGTATAATATAAGGCTTACCATTTAAGCCTTAAATATGCCTGGTCTCTTTGACGGTTATAAGCTATCTCAGATATTGTGAGACACAGTAGGACTAAGAAGAAAGCAGCAACAATCCAGCTGAGAACTAAACAAAAATGGTAAAAATAGTTAGAAAATATAAGTGGAATAATTTAATCATATGTAGTAATAAATAAGACTAAAAATCTGAGTAGCTAAACTAAAAAAATAGAGAGGACCTCCACATCCTCTTCCTTTGCTAGCAGGTGGTCCACGGGGAATAACAATAGGAGGGGAAACCGGAGTTAGTGAAGACGTATCGATTGGAATCTATAACTGTTTTTTTTGCAATATATTAGAATTTCCTCTGGAGAAATACTAGTCTCCAAAGAAATAAATATAAACAAAAAGGATTATGTTTAATTGATATAGAACAAGAATGGTTGATTATAGAATTCAGAAACTATATTACTTAGATTTGTATCTAATATTAGAAAATTAATATGTGTAAATGTAACCAGCCTTCGTCATATCCGCTTTTTCCGCCTCCATTTTCTGTGCTTTTTCTTTTTCATCTAACCCCACCGTAAACACTTTCATCCTTGGTTGGTGCACCTATAAGAGAACTACATATATGAGAATATATATAACAGGAGTATTAACAACATAGAATGGATATCCTAGGAAGCGATTGTGTTGACGAAATGGCTCAATAGGAGTCCTATAGCAAACAAAGTGCTCTATGGGTGGAGCATGATATTCTACTACAGGACAATCGGTAAACATGCCAGTAGATGGGCTGACAACACCGATTCACAGGTGGTCACATGTCACTAAGCACAACTAACGAAATCAGGTCTCACATTAAACATAAATATTAAAAGCCTTTAGGAATAACAAATATCTTGAAGAAAACGTAGTGATCTTCCATATTTAGTTAAGCATTATTTAATCACTAACATGCATAAAAATTATAGTGGCAATAGAATTCAATACAAAGTCTATGAGAACATCAGCGATCATCTATAAACTTTATATATTAGTTTCACTAAAAATTAAGGGATCTGGTATTACTCTTAAGATCAGAAATGGAAGTTTGAATTATAAGGAAATATCTGTCAAATAACAATGAGGATATTAGCGCGAAAGATTGAATTTGCTGATATTGTGAGAGCTTTGAATTGAAAAGAGTGAAAATTTTAAATGTGAGATGTAAAGATCAAGGAAATTCCTGAATGGTCATAAGGAGACTGTCCAAAAATATGAACGGACAAAGGCGGAGATCGGAGTATACAATGGATCTAGTCCTGGGAAGGACTTTCCTCGAGAGGATCGTATGTTTACATGTGGAGATAAGTGCACAGTCACTGGTCATTGCATGCTCAGGTGAGAAAACGAAACAGAGATGGTGTTGACTTCTCCAGTCTTTTATAGATATGCCTGTTTTTATGAAATGAGTATTGAAGCAGACCAATTAAATAGTTAGAAGCTAAGCTGAATTCATATGAATGGCCATAGTGAATGAATAGGAGCAGAGTAGGGGAGCATGGGAATGAGAGACAAAATAAATCGCTGAAAAAGCAGCCTTCACTTCATTCGACTGTCAGAAATGACGGTTTTCAGCGCGAAAACTGAAAAGATCAGGAGCCGGCGAGCACGCAGCGCTATTTGTGAAAAGAGGCTTTGAAACAACAATCCTTTGTGCGCGAGCATTCAGGAAAAGTCTTGCTTCTCGACAAAATGAACACTCAAAGGTAGGCGTAAAAATATGTATTGGAACCAATCTTAATAGAATTTCTGTAAGCGGTGACCTTAATGAGTTCTCACTGATAGTGTAACTATTGCCTACACTGTACAATGTTTAGTCTTTATATTTAATGTTACCATACCACAATCTGCTGAGATTATGTCTCTAATGGAGTCAACTGAGCGTAAAATTTACAGTACGTCCCAAATTCGATGTTTGCTGGTCATCAAGACTTTGAGGGAAATAAAACATAAAGACGAAAAAGGGGATTAATGGTGATATAGTACGAATTGTGATAGAAAAACATACATGGATTGTGGCGTGGAAACTAGTTGGGAGGGTCGATGAAGGCCCGATCGGTCATGGATTAGTAGCACAATGCATATACAGGAGAGGGAAAAAAGGCAGAAAGGAAGGAAGAGCAGAGTTAGTGCATTTTATGAAAAAAAGAATGTTAGAAATACTAAAACGCATGGGCTTAGATGTCCAGACTCAATTATAAAATAGTTTAAAAAACTGACACCACGTAGTTTAGATGAATCATATAGCCAGTTTCTTTCTGTCTGTAAAGAGAGAGAGAGAGTCCGAACCCCGAAGAACAAGGATGGGAAATCGAATAAACTGGTTTAAAGGAAAAACGAGAAGGAAATATAAGAAGAAGAAGAGTACGAGAAAGAGCGAGAAATAATTAAAATCATTGATTAATTCATGGGAAAGAAAAATTAGTCATTTATACAATTCTAAACAGAAATAGTGTTTGAAACTACCTTTCGCTATAGCAAGGCTCGAATAGACTATGTTGCGCTTTTCGATAAGAGAACTGGTTCCCACTCTGGTAGTAGAGACCTCACTGTCAATATAGAGGTGATGACAGGTACGGTATGAGCAGAGTAGGAGAAAATGTGTTAAGAAGACAATGTACCCAATTGTTATAAATAAACAAATGGAAAAGACAAAATGATGAAAAAGAAAGAGTATCTGAAATGTGTGTACACTCCATAAAAGAGAGCTAACAGTGGAAGCACGGGGCGGTGCAACTAAGCGTCTACCTTCTCCGTTTAAAACCAGTAAATAGCATAATGAAAGAAACAAACAACAAAACTAAGATCCGCGCAACAAGAAATTCCGTATCGTTTTTGCCTACTCATTATAGTTTTTTCTGTAAGTTTGCCTGCACCCCTTTATTTCTTAATGTAAACATAGATCCACTTCTTCAAAATCATCTTTCGTTTTATTTTTCAAGAACTTTCGTTTGTGGGAACTAGTCCATTTTATGATGAGTAATGAGTTAAATATAAATATACAATGTTTGAAGTCGTTTCGCCTTTTGATTTGTATCCAGAAACCAGCCACTCTGTTTGAGCCATAACACGTAATCGTGGCTAGTTCTTACTGAGACGGATCACCTAGAGATAGTTTGGCTTTTGGTCACAACAAGAAAACTATGTACTAGATATTATTGAAAGGAAATCTCAAATTAATATAAGAAATGACCGATGTATATTTCCAATACCTAAAGTAGCCTTTATGATCTAAGTAATGGTGCTAATTTACCTTCCCCAATAACACTGATGCGCTTAACTGAGAGACTTTTTTTCTACCCAGAGGTCCGAAATGACGAATACTGTAGATTAATGACTGGGATGTCATGTGATTACATAGATTACGGTACTTGAGATCTAACATTCTGTCTAGTCCACGTCAATTGAGAACTTGCCCGATCTGTCATTCAAATCGTAAACTCAGGCAGGTTTGCATTTAAAGGATCCCGAGCAAGACGGAGGTATAAGAAAAGAATAAATGATGACAAGATCCTGAGACTGATAAGATGTATATAAATAACTCCTATATTACTCACTTTCTTTCTTTATTGGAAAATTATTATTCTATATATATATATATATATATATATATAAGTATATTAACGCTTTCCGATCTTAGTAGTACATCTATGATTATAATCAGTAGTAGATATGATAAAGGATAAACTTGTCCGTTAGAAAAGAAGTTAGAACAAAATATCGACTAATATAACTAATATTAGGAGTCAGAATTCCATTATGAGAAAAAGAGAGACAGACAAAGAGTTAATACTTAAAAGAGGAAAACGGCATGGAGACTGAGAGGTCAGAGAGAGAAAGGGACGAGGATGATCCGGCTGCGCGCTCGTTACTGTATTTGGCGCACTCGAAGCGGCGCATTGTGGGCGAACCGGCCTGAGAGAACTCCTCTCCTGCGCTCGTTTTTTCGCCCTCAATAGCTGAATTTGATTGTAATGGGGTCAGCGCACCCTGTAAATGGTCCGAGAGGAGCAACTGCCAAAATGCCCGTAACAGTTCTGCCGATAGTACCCGCACTTTCTACTATCTGATACTTCTCTTTTATAGCAAAAAAAGAACTTCACATGTCTAATTAAAGATTAGTAATAACTAGAAGTTATCCAAATGTTCTCTCAAGAAATATAGAAACGCAAAAGTAGCAACATATAAAATAAATATTTAAAAAAAAAAGAATTAAACGGACAATAAATGACACTTAAATGTGCTTCATAAATATGAGAAGTGAAGATAGTGCACTGGGAGATTATTTAGTGGTAGGAGGTCACAGATTTTTGTTCATTGATTTCGCGTCATAGCGATTGTGCAGACGCAGAAGTACTTAGAAAAGAGGAAAACGACAATAATTCAGAATGGCCTATAAATTTTCTAAAAATAAAGGGATTTGTAAACGTTGTCAATTATAACATGAATTGTTTGCAATCGTTGGAATTTATCGTAGGAGTACGGTGCTTTAGGTGGCCGTGTTTTGTGTGTTGTACGTATCTATGAGGAAAGAAGAAGCATGTGCTAGAAGTGACTGAACATCTCTAGCTACATCAAGCGCATATTTTTGACAGGGTTCTGCAACTTTAGACTAGACAAAGTCAATGATCTCACATACCGGCTCGTAGTAGCTTCTCTGGTAGCCAAATAGTCTCATTTCGTCGTTTGCGTCAGCCAAGGCCCGATTTTTCTTAGATTTATAGTTAGAAGTATATTACAAAGTTGGTAGTTTTAGAGTTGTCTTCAAGAGCGCAGCAAGGAAAAATCCTCAGATAGTTTTAGTAGGACATGTACGCAAAGGGATAGGCCCACTGGTGGAAAGTGGGTCCGACAGGCGATATGCCGTAAGCCGAGCTGAGCCCCACAAACGAGGCCGGATGACGATGGACTAACCATGCGAATCTCTCGCTGCTGGAACTTTGATATCCCTTAAATTCACCCCAGTTGAAAACCTTCAGTCGCAACCCAGAAACTAAGACACGACTCAAAAATTTTGCACAAAGAAATTGCTACTTTGTTCAACATAAGGCGCAACATTTTATCTATTTCTTCTCTCTTCTACTATTCTATAAAAACGATTGAAATCCGTGACACTCCCGGATTAAAGACAGAATGCATCTAATTTCGTACTTTGAGTAAACAGGGTACGCTTATGAAAACAGCTAATTCTCTGTTTGAGCAAGCAGCAGATATTCAATCGACAGAACTATTGGCCGTAGAGCATTCATTTAAGCGAGACAAAAAATTACGAGGTATTATTGATTTAATCCACTGACCGCCAAAAACTATGCACTCATGTTTGCCATTTCGGGTTGTCTCTGACAGGGAAAAATATTTATCCCATCCATAGATGGAAGTATGTAGAATGTGCCATTTTACTAATAATAATAACAGGGATATTTCCACGTTCAAGAGAAACTCAACCTTACTTTGAATACTCACTCACATTTTACGTGTAGATACAAAAGGAACCCGCGAACCCAACACTTGTGTGGAAAAACACGTTGACAAATACTTGAATGATATACAAAGAGTATGATGTCTTGCAACATAACACTGTCAAATGAAAGAAATGGTCTTACCTGAAGGCCAACCGCAACCATTCCACACGAGGCTAAGTGCGCGACAAACAGAACTTCTTCTCTTACTGGCAAACAAGACTTCAACGAAGTGACTTAGATATACAACTAGTTAGATTTTATCAGTGATAGTATACCACTCATCGTGTGTGTTCATTTTGATTTACATTAACTCTTTATTCCATGATCTGAATTACAATACACTTTACAGGTCGCAATTTTCCTAAGAGAAAAAAAACACTAGCAAATGCTGATGCCCTTTGCCGTAAACACTTCTATCGCTCTAATTCAATTTTTCATTGGAAAAAGTGGACTCCCATTCTTGCTAATTTTTTTCGTCAAACATGAGTGCATAGTTTTTGGCGGTCAGTGGATTAAATCAATAATACCTCGTAATTTTTTGTCTCGCTTAAATGAATGCTCTACGGCCAATAGTTCTGTCGATTGAATATCTGCTGCTTGCTCAAACAGAGAATTAGCTGTTTTCATAAGCGTACCCTGTTTACTCAAAGTACGAAATTAGATGCATTCTGTCTTTAATCCGGGAGTGTCACGGATTTCAATCGTTTTTATAGAATAGTAGAAGAGAGAAGAAATAGATAAAATGTTGCGCCTTATGTTGAACAAAGTAGCAATTTCTTTGTGCAAAATTTTTGAGTCGTGTCTTAGTTTCTGGGTTGCGACTGAAGGTTTTCAACTGGGGTGAATTTAAGGGATATCAAAGTTCCAGCAGCGAGAGATTCGCATGGTTAGTCCATCGTCATCCGGCCTCGTTTGTGGGGCTCAGCTCGGCTTACGGCATATCGCCTGTCGGACCCACTTTCCACCAGTGGGCCTATCCCTTTGCGTACATGTCCTACTAAAACTATCTGAGGATTTTTCCTTGCTGCGCTCTTGAAGACAACTCTAAAACTACCAACTTTGTAATATACTTCTAACTATAAATCTAAGAAAAATCGGGCCTTGGCTGACGCAAACGACGAAATGAGACTATTTGGCTACCAGAGAAGCTACTACGAGCCGGTATGTGAGATCATTGACTTTGTCTAGTCTAAAGTTGCAGAACCCTGTCAAAAATATGCGCTTGATGTAGCTAGAGATGTTCAGTCACTTCTAGCACATGCTTCTTCTTTCCTCATAGATACGTACAACACACAAAACACGGCCACCTAAAGCACCGTACTCCTACGATAAATTCCAACGATTGCAAACAATTCATGTTATAATTGACAACGTTTACAAATCCCTTTATTTTTAGAAAATTTATAGGCCATTCTGAATTATTGTCGTTTTCCTCTTTTCTAAGTACTTCTGCGTCTGCACAATCGCTATGACGCGAAATCAATGAACAAAAATCTGTGACCTCCTACCACTAAATAATCTCCCAGTGCACTATCTTCACTTCTCATATTTATGAAGCACATTTAAGTGTCATTTATTGTCCGTTTAATTCTTTCCTGTTCAGTCTCTAAATATTAATTCAAGTTATCTCTCTTGTCCTTGACTGCAGCGAAGATTAGTAATTCTAAAGTTTAAATGATAGAAAATCAGTTAATTTGAAAAACTGCAAAGAATTTGTAGATTCAGCCAATTGAGAACAAGAAATGAAAAGTACAAATGTGATGTTGATGGAAATGAGCAAATGAGATTATGATTAAGAGTTTTATTCTAACAACCAAATTTCGAAAATACTCAAAAGTAACTAATTAATTTCTCTGGAAACTATATACTATATGCAGGAAATTAATATTAGTAGTTTAATGGTATGAATATTTATGTAAAACTTGAGACTAAATAAACTATATTTTGTTTGCGTCGCCATTTGAATGTTAAATCTAACAGGAAATTCTAAAATAAAATAGATTATGTAATGATCAAAAAGAACTAGTGTTTATTATGATAATGAGAGCAAACACGAACACTAATGCTTGTTATAGCGCACTATAAATTTCAAAAACAACTTTTTTAATAGTATTCCCCATATTAGACTGATATTTAAAGATTTTATTCTTCAGGACCAAAACAGTAAAATCAATATATTAATGGAGATCGTTCTTTTTTTTCAGTACTAACCCATTAACTGGAAACTGATCAGTCACACAATATATAAATAGTGAAAATCTGATCATGGCTGGTAGGGAGCCACCTCATTTAACATTTGCGAATGGGTTATTTTTGTCTAAAGATGCTCGCAACATCTTTCCTAGAGAAGCTTTTTAGTAATTTTACTTTCTACACAAACCTTATAACCAGTATCATTAATTTCTGCCTAGGAACTACTCATTGTGTCACGTTTCCTTTCTAAGTATTTTGTTATTCCCCAATGCTCAAGGGTTTTTCAATGAACCATGCGTGTTATACATACTCCTTTGAGAAAAGTAGTTCAATAGATCAACAATCTGTGAGGTAATGCGGTAACTTCAAATGACTCAATAACATAGTTCCTGTTTATATTAAAACACTACTCTACTGATCAAAGAACGCTTGTGTTAGAAAAGCGAAATAAAACTTGTGAAGGTAACTATACTGGGACAGAGCTTTCATTTCAAAGACCATAAAACAAACAGAACAATTTATTCCCGCTTTTAAAGTATTCGAATCAAATGAGGTTTATTCAGTATATGGCTTTTACACTTCAGATAAGCAATACAAAAATATAACCAGTATTTCTAGAAAGAACGAAACAATCTTCCCTTTTATCTAAGATATATAATCTTTCGTTTAAATTGATTCTGTCTTTAATTCCTTAACATCCAATATAAATATTCTGATATCTCCAATATTCTAAACAACTAATATCATTGATGTTCTCGATAATAAGAACAGATTTTAATAAAAATTTAAACAGTGAATGTTGAATCGACCCAAACATTCGGCTGCACTGTCGTTGTTCGAACACTCACTCATAAAACAACAAATATTGTAAAGAACTAAAAATTTCCAATTATTTGAAAGGCTGCAGTTGCAGATAGTGAAATTACAGGAGAAACTCATCCTAGATGTTCGTTTCCATTTCCTGTTAAGCATTTTCAGGTTGAGACGAGCATAGAAAAACAGACTAGATATATAAAATTTATAGTGGACGCGATTTAAATGTTTCTATAATTGTATGTTTGTCTTAAAAGATATAAATGTAGTAAATGAAAATGCGGATTTATATAGTTGTTTGAAATTCTTAAATAATTTAAAGTAATATAAATAGTGATGTCGTTTAATGATGAAGGAAGGTTTTTGGTCGAGAATTGTCTCTTTTCTGTTGTGGAAGTGAAGCAATGAATGTGAAATTAGTTAAGGCATCTCCTCAAATGAGATGGATTGCCGCAGCAAAAAAGCTGTTTCTGCTGTAATTTTATTTAGTTGAGAAATATATTGTTTTTGGCATTGCCTCCAGGGTTATATTGCTTCTCACTGTTTCGTTCTCATCGTCACTGAGGCAGAATTTCACTTGCTAAAAAAGCAAATTTCTTCACAGAATACGAAACCAGACTTCTTATAAATTTCCCCGGGCATTAGAAACTGCTCTATTTTAAAAAGTCGTGAAGCAAAATATTATCAATGAGAATTAAAACAAAAGGCACCTAACTAAGGAAATTGTTATATAAATAAAATAAGGCATTTATTTTACCAGAACTCACTTCGAGTATTTATTTTTCATGAATTCAGCAGTTACAGAGTAAATAGGGAAACAATATTTGTATTGCACGAATAGATCTCCTGATATAATAAAAAATTAAGTATACGTAATACACTAGGTGACGATAGTCACATGCAAACTGGGAAACTACATATAAAAATAAAATAGAATGAAAGTAGACGATTTCTAAAGAGAACACTCTTCTATTAGGCTACGTAGTTTTTTTCTCTCCTCAAAAATCTGGTCCATTATTTCCTTCGTCTCAACCTTGCAGCTGTAAAAAACACTGTTTCAAATACATTCCTCTAAGCCTATAATTTTAGTTGTAATGACTCTTTTCTTTATTCTTTTATTAAGTCACTTACTCTTCTGTCAGCGGACAACATTTAGCTAAGGCAGAACACTGCTTGTGCCAAACTTTCGTCGCTTTCCTACATTCGGATGCTTTGTTTTGTTTCTTAGTGTTTTCCCGTCTTGCCCTTTTTGGGATATTTCTCTTTTTCCTAGCTGCAACTAGCCCGGGCGCAAATGAAAATTTTTCGTGGAGAGAATTACATTTCTTCACCTAAAAAGAAATTGATCGCTTAATTGAAGCCTTATTTCGTGCACTCATATACTTACATCTTCCTTACTAAGGGTACTTTCTGAAATGGCAGCATCTTTCATATTCTTCTGAACACAATCTTTTGCTAACTCTGCTCGCCGCATGTGCAGACCATTAAGTTGAATCTTCAAGCTCCACTTTTTCTGGTTGCAAGTGTTAGAATTACGCAATCTGTAATTTCTAATTTTCGTCTGGCCTTACCATAATAATTTTGAAATCGATAATTTATTAAACTGTTTTATCACTAGTTTTCTCTAATTGTTCTGGAATGCATAGTAAATGTTTTCTACTCATCTGACACCTTGCTCCAGAAGTAGACACTCGCTCTGTTTTGCTTCTAAGCGCTGCATACACGTTATGTAGTCATCGCAGAATCCCTCCTGTGGATAAAAAATAGTTTCATAATTTAAATGAATGAATAAAAATATATACACTCTTGTATTTACGTTATGTACCACGCAGCGTTTAAAAAAAATCAATGTATCCGTATTATATTATCGTTTATCCTCCATTTGTATATTTAGTTAAGCCTATCATCCGACATTTGCGATCATTCAAAGCACGGGATCTATTTTTAACAGATTCCATAGACAATTACAAACAACACAAATTGAAAATATTCTTCAAGTAAACACCTGCTTTAAATTTCAGTGGCAGTCGCACTTAAAAATATTGGCTTAAAACAAGACAAGTCAGCACCTTTCTTTGTTCGATTTCGTTTTAAAGCCAGTCTTAATTTCCATTCTTGATGTCGATTGTTCTTTGGCAATGCCACTATATTGCAACACTTAGAGCCTTTACCACAGAACAATGAGGTTAGTATTCGAAAGTTTTTCTTGTAGACCCAAAGAATTTTATAAAGTCAATGCATTTTATTCTGTGAATTGTTATATATTGCTTACAAGTTTCTTAACTATTTTGGGTATTAAAATAGTGTTTTTTTATATAAAAGAACCGTTTGGTCAAAATCCTTACCTGTTCTGCATGATGTCTAGCCACGAATGCAAAAAGTAATAAGAGAAAAAAATACATCACAGCATAAGGCACTGGAAGAATAATATTTACAAAAGTAAGACGGGAGAAAATATACTCTGATAAACCCAACAAAGAGAAGAATCATTAGTGAATTATAAGTAACTAAAATGTTTAGTTCATTTACTAAAGAAAAAATTAGTTGACATCTAGAAAAGAAAGTGATGCACAGTGATTCGTTTAATAGAATTTTCTCATCATAAAAGATATCCCAGTTTGTCTACACTACCTACATACTATATAACGAAAGCTAGATCTTTCCTCAGTTAAGTATAATTAGCAATAAAATAAACAAGTAAGACAAATAATACTTGAAAGAATTGAAATATGAGATAAGTAACGTAACAGGAAGAAATGTATTAATAGAGGAAAGGAAGTGGTAAAAAATGGTAGAAAAGGGGGTGGGAAAAGTGTCGATGGTCAACACGTAGAGATTGGTTAATTAAGTATAAAGAAAGGACATCGTGCCCCATCAGTATTCATAATTACCAACCATGAACTGTGTGACGATTCATTTATTCCGTGTTTGCCGAGGTGGAAATCGATCATGCGCTGACACTGAGCGGAGTCCGATCGGAAACCATATTAAGGGATCACAGACATGGCCGGCCGCTATTATGGCACAAAATGTTATATTACCAATTTATTATAAATATTGCATGGCGCAAATCAAACTGACAGAACACTATTGGACTTGGCAGCGGTAAATCACCTCTGCAAATCACAAACTGCCAGCAACACTACACGTAGATGGAAATTGCCATCTGCACTTAGATATCCGTCTTTGTATCTGCTGATCTTTGGTGAGACGCATGTGGATTCAGATGAATGTAAATCCATTTGAATACAGTAACTAGTTCACAGAAAAGACGAAAAATCAAACGACTAGACGTTTAAAAGATGGAATGGCGAATGGCTAAATGCACACAATACAATTCACTAGAACTGTCACCAACGTAGAAAATACATCTTTATTAACAAAACACCTAGCCACGGATTAATATTTAGTTATTTTATGAATACATTACAAACATTTTTCACTCTACATTTTTGTGCTACGTTTATAAAATTAATTGAAGATGGCTTATTTATAGCCTAGAAGCAACGCTATCATCTAAAATAAGCAAATATAGATAGCACAAAGATTGGGGAGTTCTAAAGAACTGCGTGTCCGGCGCACTTTCCTCATTAACTTGGGATTCAACAACAGTAGAAGTCTATTAGTTGAAGAAAAGCAATATGCAACATTTGGACTCCTAGTAAAACCTTCACCAAGTAGGATAATAGAATAACGCTTCCGTCGGAAAATGGATTACATGTGTTTCAGTGGTTTAAAAACGAACTACATTTTCTAATCTAATAGTAACAAAAAAATTAAGCTCCCTTTGTTAAAAAATAATCCAAATAAAAATTTAGTAAAATTGCATCAGAATTTGTTGAAAAATTAAAGCTAAATTGGTGAGAAAATATTTAAGTATAAACAATGGTATTTACTATCGGAGAAATCGGTCAGAATAGTCGATGCCAGCAGATGGAAGTCGTGCAATGCATACAATGATTATTTTGGAAGCCAACCGGACTCCAAGATTACGTAAATAAACATAGCGACTAAGACAGGGAAGCAGTAATGTGAAATGTTAGTTTAGGAATCAAAATCTTGGATTATGAATGAGGTTTAGTTGAAGCCATGGAAGTTTGAGACCAACAATAACAGCCAAGTTTTCAAGAATATTGAAAAGTTGCTATGAGCATTCAGTGTTATATTCCTATGACCAATACGTTAAATTAGATTAGACTACTTGGAGGGAACCATTTTGGTTGCTTTATCCGCTCGCATATGCTAATGAGATGCTTTATTTCTGTTCGCATAATGGACCGAAAGAGGACGGATTAGGGCGAAACTGACACCAAATCATTAAGATTACGAAATGAGCAACGAAGACATTAGGGAAAGAAAACTGGACGAAAAACGCATTTTTATGACCAATTTGTTTATATGCAAATAAGTGATAGCCTGCAACTAGGAAATAGAAATAAAGTCTACCGTATTATTATAAGCTTGCATTGTGCTATACGATCCCTTTATTTTTTGATTTGTAGGTTGACACAATGTGCAAACAAAAATAAGGAAAAAAAAGCAACAAAATATATCCATAAAGTGTTCTTAGTAACTAATTGTCTATAAATATTCATCTACAAAACATTGATACATCATACATAAAATAAATACTAATTCATAGGATTTTGCATCAAAGATAAGCTTACTATTCGGTCATTATAAACTGGTATAATAAACGGCACTAGTATTAGCCATGTCACAACAGCGAATATGCAAATAACAGATGAGTGGAAGCGCATCGGTGGCACACACAAGACTAAAAGAGAATTACGTGAGTTAGAGAAAGTAGATACAATGTTAAGCAACAGGAGAACACAAAAAGAGGTCAAGAATGCTTAAGAGGCACGGAATGAACCACTCAGAGGATAGCAGCCACTTATAAAATAGCTATAAATATAGTTAATGCTCAATTCGATGTATGAGAGATATAAAATTATCTATAATATAGATTAGGCAAGCGAATACTATTTAATAGTTTTATTTATATGCTGGTTACGTATTTGTAATTAACTTACTAAAAGAAGGAAATCCTTGTTTAAATTCCTCTTCCTTCTTTAGTTCACACGTTTCGGCCACTTGTCCCATGAGACTTTTTCGCTCAGCCTCCATTTGCTGACAAGAAGGTGAATGATATTCATTGTCTAAGGATGACGCGTTGAAAGGTCGAAAGACTTCAAGAGTAAAAAAAATGCAAACGGAAGTAGGCCTTTATTTGGAAAGCAGTTGGACTAGTAAGTAATTTTAATGAAGGGCATACTTCTTCCGTGAAGGCCTCCACTAATAAAGCAATTCACTGAATTTCCCTGTTAAACCATTACTAGCGTCATAACTTATTAGAAAAGAGGCAAAATTTGGTCCGAGCAAACAATGGAGCTCGGATGCGCGTCAAAATCAAATTCGGAACAATTTAAAACTCAATCAGGAAAAATGAGGGATGCAAAGAGTTCTGGAGCTACAAACTATGTTTAACTGTTTGGGAGAAATGAGAAAGAAAATATAAAGGTATAATAAGAAAATAGAAGGCCAAAAGTATCGATAATATTTCTGAAAGGATGAAATTATTTCCTAGCCTATAGAGACATTGCAATCTATAGGGTTTCTATGAGCAACACTTTTATAGTATGTCACTAAATTATAACGAATATGTATAAATCATTTTACCAATTTACTAATAGTAAGAAATAGTAGTAACTAAAATATTAGTTTCATAATTTATACAACCTCCATTTCTATTGAGAATTGTAGAAATTCGATCAGTCGCTGCAAACTAGCTCTTGAAGGACCTCGAAGTAATCTAATTCCACTTGTTCACACCACAAGTTGCCAAAACTTGAACTGACAATTACTAGCGTAAAAATTAAAGCTGAGAGCACTGTATATATATATATTAAGTTTGCTATAATTCTCAAGAACATAGTGGCTAATCCAAGGTCTTGTTTATTTGTTAAATGTTTGTATTATGATCTTGAGTGGAACGATATATTATTGTGTTGGTAAAACAAGGTAATACATTGTCCAGAACTCTTGAATGCTAACTATCATTCTAGAAAAGCAAATGGAACAAATGTCAATCTCTCTAGAGATGCTACAATTATATAGTATTTAAACTCTTTCAAAGTATTCATTACAGCTATCAGAATACATTTTTGACTGTAGTCACAGATAAACTAGTTCGTTGATAATAAATTATTATATGAATTTGTTGAAATAAGGACGATTACAAGAAAAAGCTAAATTCCTTAATAATTAGAATGACTACGAAAAGTGAGAATTTGTGATTAAAATAAAATTTTAGAGGTGAATTAAATCTTAGTTCAAAGCGTCTTGGTCTTGTATATATATAATAAATCATTTAATTTACTTTTAGCTCTCTTTGTAGTAAACAACAATCTTCTCTAACACATCAGTAATCTTCAATAGTTGCATAAATATTGATTAAGCACCAATAAAAGTTGCTATAAAACATGTTAATTAGATCTCGAAAATGAATGCGCAATAAGAATTTGGAAGTGTAGATATTGCAGTCTAATCATTAAGATTTATCCATAGTTAATAGAGGGTAAGCCTCAGAGTATTTTCACCAGCGTGTCCTAGAATGTGATTATTTTATTCTCTGGGACCCAAGAATATCACTCATAGAACAACTGAAAAGATCTATAAAGTGTACTACAATTTGTGTTATATGTTCTTATCCTTCTGGATTAGTATCGATCATTCGGTGGCTAGTTTGGTGGTTATTACGGTATCATTGATAGGCTTAAGTGTACGACGGAATTTCCAGTTTGTAGATTTCATTTAGCTCTAATACAATGTTTATTTATAACAAAATAATGACCTACTCTTTTTGTTAATAGAATGAATATAATCAGAACTTCAGGAAATGGGGAAAGGTATGAGGTGCTGAGGAGCATTAACCAAATCGCACCAATCGAGCAGGACCACGTTTTCACTTTAAGGATTTTCGGAATCAGCAGATTATGAACTTAACGCTGCCGAAAAGACGGCAATAAGATTATGTAAAAGATATTTAATAAAGAGTATGAACTAAATATATGGAGTGTGGTAAAACAAAGACAATACTGTGGTCATTTGGCAAACTAATAAGTGATGTGAAATTCCAAAAGCAATGTCATGTGTAGTACATTTAAGACAAAGTGATGTCTTTCATATTTTATCCTAATATATTTTTATCAACTTATCTATACTTTCATATTCTTGGAGTTTTCATAGCGAGCACAATTCGCCTATTTCCTGTTATGAAAGAAATCATCAAATTCCAGATCTTGACTCATACCATACATTATTTTAAAAATGTTATATTCCACAGTATTCTATTAATGGATGATTATTATAGGACACTTTATAACATTACAAGGAAAAACAATAAAAATTGTACATAGTTTTAATGAAACCAAGATAGGGTCCGTTTACATCTATTGATAACAACAACTTGTGTGACGAAATATATATAGTTATAAGGTATGTATATACTATAGAGAAACTAAGAGTCAATACGGTGAGGAAGACAAATAGAATAGTATGGACATTTAATCCGGGCGGGAGTTAAGCACATACCCGCTATTGCAAGTCCCAGATAAGAAATTCCTGTGTTATCAAGATTAAAACTTCCCTAGAGTCGCATAAATACTTCCAATACCTCTATTCACAGCTACAACTTGAAATAAACACATTTAATTTTTTACTATGAAAGTACAATCCCATGAACTTTAGCCCATTGACGAATGGTCGAAGTGACAAATTCGACTTGTGGATGGTTTCCCCTATCAAGTAGTTGCAAAACCTCTGACATTTGCTCACTGAAAACACCCCGATAAAATGTAAATGTGAATTTCTATGTAGTTTGTATCTTTTTTATATTATCTATTTTATTCCATACTTAGTAGCTTTTCCTTGAATAAGTTGTCTAAAGAGTCCAGCCGTCGCACCCCTCTTTCCTTGCCAGTTTTCAGGAGAGGGATCTACTTTTTCAAGTCCATCAAAAGCCTTAGCAGCAAAATAGAACTCTTCAACCTAAAATATACATATTTATTTATTTTTTAATTGAAATTAATTTTACTGTTTAACTATGACATCATATATTAGCTCACAATATAGCAGTCCATAGCAATGATACGCAATACGTTAAATGCTTCTTTATTGTCCTTGGACCGCGAGTAGACATCCCAAGCTAGCTGCGGTTTGTGATTCATAATAACTAAATTAAGATAACTTCGTACGAAATCGTTTATTTCTAAATAAATACCTCTAAATCCTAGCATTATTTCTCTGTTCATACCTTAGTAAAAAAAAGGTAAGGATGGTTGTACTAAAAAAATAGAAGATAAACTAGTTACTGCTCACATGTTTTTGCAAGCATATATTTGAATGATGACTTATCCCTTTCGGGACCAGTCACCGCTAAGAACTGTTCTTCTGCCTCCTTGTATTGTTTGCACTGGAGTAGTGTTTGAGCGAAGTTGTAGCTGAATGTGTCATCCTGGTGGTGGTATGCCTTAAATAATCATATAATTCTGGCTTTATTCGTGAAGCTTAAATATACTTTATATATTAGCAAAAATCCTGAGTTTAGACTATTTGTACCAAAAAACGAAAATATGGCTTATCATAATTCCGAAGCCTTATCGTTTATTGAAAAACATGCCTTTATTGAATTCATATACACAAGAGCGTCTTCGTAGTGATGACCAAGAAAAAGGGAGCAAGCCATGCTTTGTCTACCGGGAATTGTATCTGTAACGTTTTATATGCTTATTAAATTTCTGAAGGCAAATACATAACATTTCCCATATATAACAATTTGTGTTTAAAAAAATATATTTTGCATACCAGTATCATATGGTGATTCGCCCACCATCTTAAAAAATTGTTCAGCGGTTTTGAGATGGTCCTTCTAGAAAAGATGTAATGAAAATAGTAGATCAATTAATGATATATTTTATTTATTGTATATGGATTTCTTTCTCCACTCGTTCATTTAGTCTTTTAATAATTTGTCTTTTTTAATTTTTCTAGTTATTTCTCTCCAGCCTACCGACTCTTTCATTTGTCCCCAGTAGGCATATGTGATTGCCTTCACCAAAAACTCAGTCGTTGCTTGTGGCTCCAGCTCATTACACAGTGATATAGCTCTATCGACGTCCTCTTAAAATGCAATATACGTGTATCTTAAAAAAATTTCAAGAATGCTTATCATGTCAGTGATCTCATTAATATACCGATTTCAAATTTTAAAGGTATTATGCCATCCCTCATATTTAAAATTCTACAAGTTCAAGACTTCTATTAGTGTCAAGAATAACAAAAAAGGAAACATTTGAAATTAATAATAAAAGTTCTATTAACTACCTCGTTTTAGGTAGTAGAGTATAAGATTAACTCGTGCTTCAGGGAGAGTATCCATAAGGCTAGGAAACACTTGAAGCGCTCCATCTCCATTTCGGAAAACAACCTGGTTGTGACGGAGAAGTTCACGAGCAGCTGGATAGAGCGTTGCTCTTTGTAGAGAATCTACCTCAGGCTGAAAGAGAATGTTTAAAATAGATGACAATTGTTATGAAATAACATTAGATGTATGCAGAAGTTTTAGTCTTTTATTTCAGCGTTTTGGTATAAATAGTTAAAAGTTAAACAAATTAGAGCTCTTCTAAGTTTTTGTAGTATTGGCTTTGTAGTTTGTAAAAGTCATAAGTCGCGATTTAATTATAAACATAATCTCACAAAACAGTTGGAACACGATGAGTCACCAAAAGCTGCATATCCGACGCTGCATTCTCTACGAGTTCCAATAAGGGGAAAACGATGCTGAAGCATGCAAATCAATTCCCTCTGTACTTGGGGAAGGTGTTGTGTCCCACAGTACTTGCCGATACTGGTTTCGACGTTTTAAAGCAGGTGATTTGGATCTCAGTGACCGACAACGCTCTGGGACAGCAGAAACGCCGAAGGCTGGTGCTCTGAAAACTGTTGGATGAAAATGCGTCGCAGACCCAAGAAGAACTCGCGGGACAGCTACGAGTTGATAAAGCAACAGTTTCGAACCGACTGCATGAGATGGGGAAAAGTCGGGAGCTGCGAAAGTGGATACCGCATGAACTCTCCAATGACAATATTGGCATCCGGCTCAACACATGCATTTTGTTGCCTTCCAGACAACGTAAGAAAAACTTCTTATGGAAAATTATTAACGGTGATGACAATTGGATTAAGTATGACAATCCTAGGCTCACACATTCATGGGTAGACTTCGGACAGCCAACAACATCCACGCCAAAATAGTCCTTCTGTGCATCTGGTGAGATATGAAGAGTGTGGTGTTTTATGAGCTCCTTCAACCGGGTGAGACGGTTACTGCCGAGCGCTACGGTCGTCAACTGATTGGTTTCCTCGATGGAGTGGAACAGAAACTACCATTTAGTGGGCGAGGAAGTCGAGAGGTCATTTTGTTGCATGACAACACTAAGCCTCACGTTGCTCCTAGTACTCAACAGCCCATTTGAACTTAGGCGGGGAAGTTCTTCCGCACGCGGCTCATTCACCGGACTTGGCGCCTTCGGATTACCATTTATTCCAGCCGATGCAGAACTGTCTAGTTGGACAGCGCTTTCGAGATGTGGTTGAGATGCAGAAATGGATTGACGATTTCATTGTCTCCGGGCCGGTGTCTTTTTTTCGTGAAGAAATCCGAAACCTATCCGAGAGATGACAGAAGGCTATAGAAAGCGAGGCCAAATAGTTTGATGCTTGAGTTGTATTTTGTATATTGTGGAAATAAAGTGAGAGTTTGAGAAAAAAAATTACTAAAACTTCTGCATACACCTAATATATTTCAATCAAAATATTTGATTACACTGATATTTGGTTAGAATAAAGATTAAATATCTATATAGAATACCTACCAAAGCTGCCTTTCCTGTATAAGTCTTAAATGTGATGCATGATTTTAAATTGAGAGCAGCTGGACTATCTGGAAAACTACGCAGATAAACTGCTAGTACTTCCTGAAAATCAATTAGAGTCTAAAAAAAATAAATCTAGGTACATTAGCATTAAGGAAAATTGAATTGGATAGTGGAAAAGATACCTGAGCTACATCGAAGTAGTCCATTTTATAATAACACATAGCCATGTAAACGTTTAGAGCTATCATGTTCCTAAAAAAAATTTATATCAGGTTAGATATAGTTAAATAGGAAATAGAAAATAAGCAGTGTAAAAAAGAATAGAGGAAAAAAAATATACGAGTATAAGTAAGATATACGTTGGTAATGAAATTTAGCACAATGGAAGGGTTAGAAGAGCATGTTTTTGCTAAATTTGTACAGTAATTTTCTACTTTTTTAGTGTAATTTCAAAAAATATGGGAAAGATTATTCACGTGTGATCCTGTAATATAGTCTTATAAACTTCAATTGCTTCCGTATAATGCATCCGCATATAATGAATCGAAGCCAAAGAAAGTTGATCCTCCATAGTGTTCTAAATAAATATAAAAATTATTTCATTTTTTATTTTATTTTAATTGCCGAGAAATTTAATTTTTTAAATTATAGCCGTCACTAACACCTAGCATTTGGTGGTGCACCATGAGCCTCTTTTCTTCACCGAGTTTATGAGAAACGTGAAAAAGCAAGCGATTCTGCAGAGAACTTTTAGGTGCTGAAATTGATTCGTAGAATAAGTTTTTATGGTAATACTTATGCTGGCGTTTACTTCTAACCTCACAACCATATAATATGTAACATTATTTAGAAAGTAAAATACTGCAATCCATGCACTTTACAAATTTCGTAATAACCAGGTTTCTGTTGATAATAAAATAGCAATGGGTTTAAATTCGCGGTGTTAGATTTTAGTCTTCTAAAAGCTAAGGTGTTAACCTCTTTCGGCACTGTTCCTCGCCTCCTCGTACATTCCCCGAAAGAAATAGCATATCGCGAGGTACACAGGTACTTCTGGGTGAGTTACTTCTTGTTTATCCATCAATTCATATACCTATGAATAAAGTAGTGCGTTACCTCGTAATGACTCCTTATTTTTTGTAATACATTCTTACAATTTTTTCCTATATTAAAGACATCTCTTATTCACATTTCTTCTTACTCATATTTTCAATAATTTTATTAAACTATTTAAATAATTTGTCTGTCTTATTCTGCGGTGCATTTCTATCCGCTTCAGAAGCCTATATAGCGTGACAAATAAAGAAATTGGATTGATAAGAATCTCTTGGTAAAATTTCGATTATTTAGACATATTTTTGAGACATATAATTAAGTTACAAATAGGAAATTTATTCATAATTTTTGTAGCACTAACATCAGTTGCTTTTTTATAGTCGCCTGCTCGGAAATAACAGTGTCCCAACCATAGGTCAGTTGTTTCATTCCGTTCCCCATTCTTCTGTTTAAACTGAAATTAATTTTTAGATAGTTGATTAATATTATTAATCAGTTAAATATATTCGAAAAATTGTGACATCTAGAAGACAGTAGCTATAAAAATTACTTAAAAAAATACCGTTTTAATGAATAAGGCGAAGAAACTTAAGGTTAATTTATGATCAAAATCTATTTTAAAAACAAAATTCATAAACTTAACTGCATGAATAATGTAGATGTCGCTAAGGAAAATTATTGGAATTAAAAAAAATATATCTCCGACTTAATCTTCATATAATCGATTTCTCCCTCATGCCATTTAATTCCTTTTTATTTGTTTATATTTTTCTTCACTTATTAATTTTCATACTAAATTCTTTCTTTAATGTTTACTTTTCGTTCTAATGGTTTTGTTCTTCATACCTAATGAACATGATCCTTAACGAAACGAGCAACAAAGTGTCTTTATAATCATACAAATTTATCAAAAGCAGAATATTATATTAAAATTTTATGAGTTTTTCATGTAGCTGTATTTGCTTAGTAGCACTCCAAAAAATATAGGATGCTTTGCTCACAATTAATTATGGAAAAATTCAAAGTCTCTTGAATTTTATGCGGAAACAAGTTTAATATTCAAATTTACAGGTATACATAGGGTGCACCAAAAGTTCTGATACGGATGTCAATTCGAATAATTTCATGATAAAAACGGCTTTCGACACGAAAATTTATCTAGACATACATAAGATACCAAACAATAATTTAGTCTAATTCGTGTTCAAAGTGTTTTCCTTTTGCGGTCACACAAGTCTGTAGACGCGTCTCGAAGTTACTCACACTGGGTCGCAGTTCGTCTTTATTTATTTCGTCCCAAAATTTAGCTAAGACCATCTTAAGAAAGTCTAAATTATTGTAGGATGTTCTATTTAACATATTTTCCAAGATTGACCATATTACGAAGTCCATCGGATTCAGATCCGATTAATTTGATGGCCAAATGTCTTTGCCCCAAGCATTTAGAAACTACTGCCGGCACAGCTCAACAGTTGTTTTGGCCTCATGAGTAGGTGCGCAGTCCTCTTTAAATGTCTATTTTTGTGATCCGAAATGTTTTGAGGCCCAAAGAACCTTTAATTTCAATCATCTTGGCAGTATTTCGCATTAATTTTGACTTTTTTTTTCAAGGAACACCAAGGGAGTTTTACCTGACGCGGTTATTTCGGCTCACACCATAAGAGATGACAATAAATTACTTTTGGTATCAACGGATGTTTTCTCAGACCTCTAATACCCACATTAAAGAAATTGCCTGCTGTTCTGCCTAAGACGTGACCCTGTCAAGCGATGCTTAAGAGTTTTTTTTTGCTTTATTGTAACAATTGACCTTAATTTTCTTTATTAACATATAGGCTCGACGGATCTTATATGAGTAGAACCCCAGTACATGTTCGACGATTCTCCTCATTGATGTTGGACCAATATTGTGGTCAGAAGCCATCTTCCCCATCGATCTCTTGTTATCTCGAAGAATCTTTTTCTTGACCATTTTTCTAGCGCGAGAGGAGTTCACGGACCTGGATCTTCCATTCCCAGGACAATCCTCTACTAAACCAAACTCCTTATATTGTTTTACAGTTCGGTGAAAAGCCATTCTCGTGGTATAGAGCTTTTTAGCAATCGCAAAATTCTTCTCTCCTTGTTCGTACAAGTGGATGATTGTATTGCGTAGAGCTTTGGCCATTAAATAACAGTTCAGAATTGAGAGAATTTAACGAAATTTTAAACATAGTTTAAGGAGGCTGTAAGAAACACGCTTGCATTAGCATAGGGAAATGCTAAGTCATATATGCTAATTTAACTGCACTTGAAATTTGTATCAAAACTTTTGGCGCACCCTGTACATCCTTAAAAATTACTAATACTATGGAAGTTTTCGCCCACTATGAATTAGTTCATTCATTGCATATATATTGATATATTAGAGTAAGAAACTACCTCAAGTAGGGAAGTGGCCCCAGCATAGTCTTTCTTGATCAGGTACTCATCAAGATCAGGAAGTTTTTGCTGCTTTGGTCTGTTTTCCACTGGCTTTTTCTTAGCAGGACGAAGACGAGATAGTAACTACAAAAAACTTAACTGTTAAAATTCAGATATAAGTTATTGTTCATATTAAATGACTTTTTCTAATATAATTCTATATTATTTGACTAGCTTTAATTAAATACACATCAGTAAGTTTGAAATATACAAAACTTATTTTGCGTTAAGTATTCATGTTTTCCTAAGCTTCAATTTTTCTGATCTTATGATGGAAGGAATATTATGCAGAACAAACTTACCATGTAGCAGAGTTTTGAGCTTCGTTGACTGCAGAATGGAGCATACACAAGGCTGTCATGACAACCGAATAACCACGTAAGTAATAGTTAATGCTGTTACTGAAAGTATGGTTGAGGATATTTTTACAGTCGTTGTTTAAAATATCTTATTAGAAGAACTAAGCTAATTTATATAAATTATTCTTAACACAGAATTACGAGTTTAAGAACCGGACCTATGCACTTGAGCAAACACTTTGTCAATCAGAAGTTGGTTCTCTTCTTCATAGTTTGTGATAAATCTATCTTACTGAACTTACATGAATAAACAAACTTTCGTGTAACATCTTCATCGCTGATTTTTGATCTTTTCCATTGGAATATTGTTATTCCGGTGAATTTTCTTCTAAGACAGTATTGATACGCCTAACAGATGAATAATAGATTAATTCAGTGCTAATACATCAGTATGTTTACTATCTTTGGCAAAAATCGCTTTACTGTTTAGTATGGGTTAAGAAGGCTCAAGTGGTCACAATCACCGAAAGAATTAAGATACTTTATGAATGTCATTAGCTTCAGGCATGACTCGTGAACTATTCTTCAAACCAAAAAATAAATCGTGGAAATATTTCACTTTCTCATAGGAATTTTACTCTTCTAACTATATTACAATAAATTAGCTACAGAAATACTATTTGAAGACGAGCTTTGACGATGCATACTTATTAGTAAATAAGAGGATATCTTCATCGATATGGTGAATTGTATATTCTAGACACAACTTATACTTATTGCTCTATAAGAAACTTCCGACCATTAATTGTACTATAAGACTTAGTTTAAATCAGTGACTTATGATAATTATATAACTATTACTGCTCTATTTATCTTTTTGGTGAGGAATATAATTGATTTCCGTATAATCAATAGCTTTCAAATAACGTCTAAGTTTCTTGTGGCTATAGCATTTTTGAAAATAAATATACTTAAGCCTATAAATAGCACAGTGTTGTTTTCCGTATAGAATACATTTTTACTAGTGAACTTTATTACTGATTGCTAATAATCGGTGTACTGATTGTTTTCTCCACGCGGCATAATCCCCATTGCAATTAGTACTGTTAACCAAAATGCAAAAAATGCAATCTGTTTCATCATGTTTTTATTTTTTAAATTGATCCTGGACATCTAACAAACTAACATTAGCTCATTTTATTTAAATATAATGCTTGATATTATTTCACCTTCGAGTTCACTAGTATTTTCTCGTACTTATTGTACGTGCTTTGCGCAATTTAAAACTAATGATGTATTAACTATCTATAATTTCATAATTACTAACCTGAATGCTTTAAATTTCATTTTTTTAAACCTTTATTATAAACTTCATAATGAATATTAATGATTCTTTATTTCGTTTACATTAGCTTTAATTTTTCACTAAGTAGTTGTGAGCAAATCACTGCATTCTAAAGCTTTATATGTATCATTTTCTTAAACAACCATAATTAATATTTGCTTATAATTTATCATAAGACATCATTTTAAATTATAATAGGGTTTTTTCGGCTGTTGATCTCCTAATAGCTTTCATTCATAAATTTAAGGCACGCGTGTAATAACGATTTTGCATTTCATTATTATAAATTTTTTTACTGTCAGTTCTACGCAATGGGGTAGCAAACTAAGTATATACTGTGATTTATGATGCTTTTGTATTTGTTTTAAATGGGATAATTTCAATAGAAAAAATAGGAAATGTTTTCAAGCTTTTTAAATTTAGTTATGGTTTTAATTAAAATTTCAAATTGGTAATTGCCACTGATCACTCTAGTTGTGAATCTACATGTAAAAGTGCATTTCAAATAGCTTCTAAGATGAGTATGTAACCAGTTTGAGGTGATTTTAAAAAATACTATGTTCTTTTACTGAGCCATGTTTAAATTTTACTTCTATTTTAAACCAATATTTATAAAAGTGAAAATATTGAATTATCGTAAGTATTTACCTAGATAAAGGACTAGTTTAGTGATCTAATATTGAGACAAATATGTGATGAGGATTTTTTTGTCTATGATTTTTGGGATACTTTGGTATTTTTATAAAATAGTTTTGTACAGTTCGAAGTTCGAAAGGGTAATTGTGCTTCCTCTCTTTAACTGCGACATCTAAAAATGACGGACATGATGCGAGAGATGATTGCCCAACTCATGGGCACCCAAAAGGAAGGCGAAGAAGGTGGGTTATTTTTATATTCAGCTAATGATGCTATATACAATAGTTGTTTTGTTCTGAATTCTATTAATTACGATTATTAGTTTTATGGAACAATTTTTATGTTTAGTGTTACTTTCAGGTCGCGATTTACCTCCTTATGATCATCCTTCTGTTTGTCGTGCATATTTGGTTGGGTGTTGTCCCTATGAGTTAGTCCCAGATAGTAGATTGCAAGGACTAGTGTCTTGCCGAAAAACTCATGAGCCTGCACATAAAGCTGATTATCAAAAGGCACAGAAAGAAAGAGATCATTTTTATGATGTTGATGTAAGCTAAAACTTCAGGTTTATTTAGTTCTTCGGTCTAAAAGTTGTTCGTTAGAAACATACTATACCTTTAGAGGAGATTTTTCTAGATATGAATTATTTCCAACTATTATAATTAATGTGCTTCAGGCATTCGATATTCTGGAAAATGCAATCCGTGTTGTTGATATGGAAGTAACTCGCATTAAGGACAAGCTGGACAGAGAAGCAAAAGAGCAAACAGATAATGCAGAATTAGTAAAAGTAATTATGTTCCTCATATTACACATGATTTTTAGGATGTTTTCGTTTACTGCAATTTAATAGTCATAAATCGCGTTGTTCAGGCTCAAAGAATTGCTGAGTTAAACGAGAAAATTAGCCGCGCTGTTGAAGAAATGGAAGCTCTAGGCAATATGGGTAAAGTTGAAGAATCGATGCGACTATCAAAGAATGTTGAAGAACTTCGTACTCGAAAGGCTGAATTAGAGGTTTGCTATTATATGTGGAGGCAATTGCTTATTTTTCTATCAATTAAAATTGGTTTTACTCAAATAAAGTATAAATATGCAGTTACTATCATATTTTGATGTTCTTTTATTTAGGGACAGACAGAGTTTCGTCTTGCTGGTCCTGGTTCAAATGCTGCTCGTTTACGTGTCTGTGATGATTGTGGTGCTCAATTGAACGTTCTGGATCACGAAACTCGAATTGCGGATCATTTCGGCGGCAAGATGCATCTTGGCATGGTCGAGTGTCGCGAGAAGTATGATATAATGAAGGTGAGAACTGTATTGTTATTTAAAAATGGGTTGCTTACTCCGTATGTCGTCGTTAGTTGGCATTAATTTAATAAGTACATATGCTGCTATTTAGTACCAAAAGTTTTCTTTTTAAATTATTCTGGCCTTTTTAAGGTCGTTTTACGCCATCTAGATACGCGTTGCTCCATTCCATTTCTATGATTCCGTTTGGTCGTGGGTTTTCTATTTGAACAATCCATGTTTATATAATTCGATCCTAGGTAGGTTTAGGATTCGTCGATTCATTGTTGCACTCATAGTGACCCTATCTACGTGTGTTAGCTGATGCCTAGGATCGGGGCTTGAGTTGTTTTAGCGAGTGAGTGAGCACTCTAATTATCCCTTCGTCTCTCCACAACGCTTCTGACAGAAAGATAAGAGCAAGACGCTGATAATTCGGTTCCTACTTGGATATCTGTCACTTCTTCAATACTCGAGTCATCAGGGATGGTCACTCACCGCTGATCGCCATGAGTCATATATACGGATCTTTGTTATATTCGACTAAAACATTTAATTTATTGTAATATTTTCAGTTGTGTTATTTTTATGGCTAAATTTATTTTCCTAATTAATTTCAGAAAACGATAGATGGTCGTCGAAAAGATCGCAGAGAAAAGATGGGAGACCAATCGTCAAGGTACACAGCTGAGAAAAGGTATTATCGTTTTTCCTACAGCTACCTTAATTGTTTTGATTTTCTAAATTATATTAGGCGATCGCCACCTCGTCGGGACCGTGATGATCGTCGTGATAGACATGGAGGTAGTAGCGGTAGGAGAAGAAGGTGATTTATTTCCTAGTCTATAAATAGTCAAGTATATTAAGAATTCTAAGACCTATTCATTAGTTCTATATCAACTTTTATTTATAATTATTGAATATTTGTTTATAGTCGTTCGCGTTCTCGTGATCGTGATCGTCGTAGAGATGACCATCGCGACGATAGGAGAGGTGGATCCAATCGAGATCGTGATAGGTGAGTACGATGAGCAAATATTAATGAAATAAATGATGTAGGTAAACAATGGGTTTATCGGTCACATATTGATTATTTGAGGCATTTTCTATTTATGATACTACTTATCGACCGTCCTAATTATTAGTCTTATCAAAGTGAAATTTGCCACGCAGCGTTGTGTTTAGTGTCATTTTTATTTTATTTTGGTAGTATACTAGGTGATATAATATTTTTCCTTTATAATTTCTATATATTCTTTGCAGGCGGGGTCGCCGTTACTAGCCAGAAAGTATTACTCATTGTTGTGTTATTTGGATTCTGCCTATGTTTTATGTATATTTATTTCAATAATGTTTGTTGAGGTTTTAATCTAGTAATGTCTGCCTAGTTGGCATTCATGTTCGTTGTGTTTAATTGTGGGATATATACTTCTCTTAAAGATAGCTGTTTATTCTCAGTATGATTTATTCCAAGAGGAACATTTATTACCCCTTCTTGTTTAATCAGAATTATTTAGATCCCTTGAAATGGGTGACAAATCAAATATCTGTTGTAATTTATTATCTTTGCTATTTGAATAAATATTTCGTGAAACAATATATTGTAATCGAAATTGTATTTTATCAATAAGGAATATATAGTAAAACATTAAGTAGAGAGAAGTCTTGATTTCATTTTCGATTTAAACCTATGTGATTTTCTTGGCAGGCATTTGTTATGGAGGTTCGTCGTAGAGTAGGGATAACCTCAAAAAGTGCTGATTCTAATGTTCCGTACTACGAAGTTATCGACGATAAAACTCAACGAACAACGGTTAGTCTTCAGCGTTATAATACTGATAGGAGCTGGTAAAAATCGAGTTGTTCATCTTAGGAAGCTCTTGGTTTCAAGCACTGGCTTTTAATCATGGGATGTATTGGATTAATCTATGGAGGCGTAGTTTATTTACACAGGTAAGATTTTCGAAAATATATCTATGTGATCAATTGAATTTTCATCTTGCTTTTGCGAGATAATATTTTACATTCTTAGAAAGATGCCACCAGTGGTAGATAGCAGTCATTGGGAGCAGTTCAGTGAAGTACGAGCACGTGATTTATTGAAGAAGCTTACAGCTCTAGGGCCCAGACCTAGTGGGTCGGATTCTCTTGAGGTAAGATCCTTTTAGTACTGTTTATACGTCTTCTTTTACATTTTATTATATTTGTCAAATGTTTCAGAAAAAAGCACTTGATATTATTCATTCTCGCTTAGAAGAGATAGATAGAACAATATCAAATAAAGGAGTAAATCGAATAGAAATCGATGTACAGGCGAGTTATTTAGAATCTTTAGATACTTGCATTTGATAAGAAATGTAAAATAAGTCTATCAAAAAATGTATTCCATTTTTTTTAGCGACCTTCCGGTTGTTTCGATTTGAAGTTTCTGAGTAGTTTTACTTTGTGCTATCACAAAATTACTAATGTGATTGTACGTGTGGGCCCAGCTAAAGGTCCAACCAATCAAGCTCTTATGCTTAATTGTCATTATGATACCATGCCTGACACTCCAGGAGCTACTGATGATGCTGTACGTTACTTCCTCTACTTTTTGTTTAACATTTTGCTATTTTTAACCGCTGATAAATTGTTTAAATTAGGATTTGTTAATATAAATGCCTTATTTCAAGGTGTCATGTGCTATAATGATGGATGTTCTGGACGTTTTGTCTCATTCTGAAGAAGAAATACAGAATGATGTTGTATTTCTCTTCAATGGAGGTTCAATTTTTTTTGATTTGATTGAAGATTGAGCTAACATTGCTTTTTTTTAGCTGAGGAGAATTTCCTGCAGGGAGCTCACGGTTTTATTGAAAATCATCCCTGGCGTCATTCCATTCGTGCTTTCATTAATCTTGAAGGAACGGGATCAGGTGGACGTGAAATATTGTTTCAGGTTCGTAATTGCTTCAATATGTAAACAATTTGTTTGAAGTATAAATTACATAATATATGGAAATATTTTAAAATATGACAATAGAAATTATGAAATAGTTAGTATTCACATATTTCCTTATGATAATAATATTGACAGGCGGGACCAGGAAATTCATGGTTATTGCAAACTTATCTTGAGGCTGCTCCTCATCCATTTTGTAGTGTACTTGCTCAAGAGATTTTCCAGTCAGGAATTATCCCTTCAGACACAGACTTCCGTATTTTTCGAGATTATGGCAGAATTTCAGGTTAATTAGTTCGTGATTTGTGTGCTTTTATGGGTTTGAGATAAAAAAATACTTCATTTTAGGCTTAGATATTGCTTATACTAAAAATGGTTGGGTGTACCACACTGAGTTTGATGAGGAATGGCGAATTGAAGCTGGAGCTATACAGAGGTAAGTACTGATTAAATAAAGTTCTCATAAATCGTAGTAAATAGTAACATACATTATTAAGGGCTGGTGAAAATGTACTAGCAGTTGTGCGGGCAATTCTTAAAAGTCCTTACCTGGTCCAAGCGGCTACTTTTGATGAAGCCAATAAATGGGTGTTCTATGACGTAGTTGGACTTTTTACTGTATTTTACACTGTATCAACAGGTAACAGTTCTATTATTTTATCTAGTTGAAAAATATGAGAAAATAAAAAATCTATCTAATTTGTTGCTCTTTCTTATGTTAAATGTCCGTTACAGGTCAGGTACTGAACTACGGAGTGTGTATAGTGGTGGTCTTGTTAGTAGCTTTCCGTATTTCTCGTGGCATGTATTCTATCGTTGATCTTGCTGCAGCCTTTTGGCATCATATTTGCGCATTCACGGCAATGGTTATCACTATGGTGCTTATTGTAACTGCAGTTCTCAAATTTGATCTTCTAATGTGTTGGTTAGTTATGTGATGTGTGGCTTGTATTATTATCAACATTTTATTTTAATTATTTATAGTTATTGATAACTTTATTTTTAAATTTGCCATGCTAAAACTTAATTCGATATTAATTTAGGTACAAGCTACCTGAGCTAGTTGGTCCTTTATATGTTTTACCAATGTTGATTGCTGGATGTGCTGTTCATTCCTACTTTGCCGATAAATCTAGAGTTGATAATACCAGATATTTTCTTTCATTACTACCTTTTTTTAAAATTATTTACATATATTCTACTTTTGTTTAGTTTGATTGATTAGTTCGTGATTTAGATGCGGAACGCTGAAATGGTTCAATATGACAGTATAGTTGTTACGTTTGCTGCTATTCTTTTTGTTATGACATTCTGTCATATGGCTTCGGCATTTTTCGTTTTCAATTATGTGTTATTTCCTTTGCTTAAAGATCCACTGATCTTCATATTGGGTACTACTGGAATCGTACGTAGTGAGTTTAGTTATTATATATCTATTTATCATTAGCGAATCCTTCTAATTTTGAAAATGACTTATAATTTTAGGATATTTTGTTACAGGAGTTACACCGCGAGTATTACTCGTTTCTCAAATGTTCTGCTTTATACCAGTCTTCATATTCGCTGTTTACGCGATTAGTCAATGTGTTGACTTCTTCGTACCTGTAATGGGCAGGCTTGGAAACGCTGTTAACCCCGAATTTGTTATCGCTCCAATTGGACTGATAATCGCCTCAAGCTTCGTGATCTTTGTAGTGAGTTACTTTAGATTATTTCATAATTTCGAGCAACTTTCTTTATTCTATTTTATTACTCATACAAAATGTTTTAGAATAATCTTTTCTACGTATCTCGTCGAATGAATTATATGGTTCAATGTGCTATTGCTCTCTTTGTCCTATTTTTCCTCGTTCTTGCGACGACACGACTTGGTGTGCCATATGAATATACTCACATGCATCCCCGTCTCAGAAGAATGATTGCTTTAGTAAGTTTATTTCTAATATTATACTTCATGATCTCTTGTAAGCGTATTTGTGATCTTTCTATTTAATAATTATTTTGTAGCATACAAACAGAACCATTTATGACTTCGACGGAAGTGTGATGCAAAAGGATAACGGGCTATTTATTCAGTCGTTAGATTACAGGTATGGAATCCAGCTATCTGGTTAAACACTTATAATTATAAGTCTATGTACTTTATTATAGAGGCGCCTCAGACCTTCCTGCACACTCGTTTCTTCAGGGCAGTACTGCTCCTAATTGCACAGGAATCAAAGATGAATACTGTAGGATGCCGTATTACACTGCTATTCATGAGCTTTTCCCTCCAGAGTTGGTACCTATTTTTTATAAATGCTTTCATTATCTAATTACTTAACGTAATGATTGCTATTAGGCAATCGTTATGGGTACCGGTTCCATCTCCTGCCTTCGTTCCATATCCAATAAAACTATCTCTTATTAGTCGAGAGCGTATTGGGGCCAATCAACTAAATATTACATTTGAGGTAAAAAATTTTTTATGAGTAGTTACCAATCTTTATTAATTTATTAATTTAAACTATGTTAAGATATACAGGTATTATCCTAAATATATATATATATGGTATTTTCATGGGTACTGACGCTTCTTATTTATTGCAGTTGCGTGGTGGATATGATAAGATGTCTCTTCATGTAACACCTTTATCCGGTTATGAATTAGTTGGCTGGTCTTTTACTGATATTGATATCGAACACTTTGGCAAGAGAGTAACCTATTTCGTTTTTCTAACGTATGGATACGAGATGCCTGAAGTTAGAAGATTTTGGATCCTCATGGAAAATGTCAGTTTTTTGGTTTAAAAAAATGTTTACTTGGAAAATATAATTATTGTATTTGAATAGGTTGGTGTAACTCCTTCTGATCCAGAAAATACTCACAATGTGGAAATTTCTGTAGCTTCCCATCATGCACATGGTCTGTTATAGCACATACTACATTTGGCATTTGCCTTTTAAATGTATTTTGGCATTTCATAATTCTCAATTTTTAAGTATTTTTTTTAATTTCAAAAATATTTTTGTACTATTTAGGCAAGTACCAAGATTCTGATACGTTACGGCAGCTGCGTCACTTAATCAGTAGTCGTCGTCAGAAACCGGAAATGGCTGTCGGTTGGTGGAAGTGGGCGATCACTATGATTGGTGGAATAGCGGAGATGGTTGTTTACACGTTCTGAACTGAGACGGTTATTTCACTTGAGTGAAGAAATGAGTTTCACTTGATGCTGATTCAATGCGTGAAGTCTAATTTATTGATAATATTTGTTTATGTTTTATGTTTTAAAGATCTATTAACCTTTTGCTAGGTGTAATTCACTAGGTATAATTTCTCGTCCTACTGGTTGTAATAATTTTGAAGAAATTATAATATTTTAAAATTAAAAAATTTTTTGTTTCATCAGACCTCATGTCATTTTCGTCATGTCGACGGAGATACATTCATATGATATCTAGGATGACAATAATTTAATTTGGATAGTTGAGGAACTAAAATATTAGATTCTAACAATATTATGTTTGAGGGTTGGGATATATAACACATTTACTCCTGAAGTGGGGTTCTTACACTCAGTTATATTACATTAAAGTGAGTCATTTATCGATTTCCTCGGGACTGTTGGAATCTCTTAATATTCTACTTTTGGACCGTCGATATCATTTCTTCGTTTCAACTGTGATATGAACTCGTTGGTTAAACAATAAATAATTAACCACGGTTTTCTAAATTGTCTCTTGAACAGGGATTAGCCAATGTTGTAATAGTCCTTATTTTAAAATTTACTCTTAAGCGAGGATTTATATTATTGGATGAATTTTATGATAACAACTTACATGAACTTGACAGAAAAACAATTAAAGTATTGACACTAACGTATATTCAAGTTCCGCCTATCTATCGGGGAACAGCTGTTTTTGTTGTCGTAATTCTAATTTCATAGAGACATGTCACATTTTTTTATTTTGTCAGTGTTAAAATGATAACTTATAGTCTAGCCATACTGTCTTACATCTGTCCCTAGTTGGGTACAAAACATTGAGGCTGGTTATCTTATTTCTTAATTTATGTTAGTTAGCTAAGACATTCGTTTATTTTGTTAATGAGTAAGACTTTCATGAGTAGCATACATTTTTCTAAGCAAATAGAATTAGTTTGGTTATCTATCAAATTAGTTATGTTTAGAATTAGATTGACGTTCTTATTGTTATTTATTTTTCCTTATATGTTTAACTTCTTTCGCTTCTTTTCTTATCGATAGCTCTTTTATCACACCTAGGAGACTTATGTCACGCGGTTTTTGTTCTATTTGCTTTATACTGTTTCGCTGCTTTCATATGCATGGCTGAAGACTGGCACAAGAGTTTTGTTTATCATGTCTTTATCCTAAAGATATTTTCAAGTTAAGAATTGTTTTCTATACTTTATATACATTGCTTATCTCCTAATATTTTGTTTAATATTTTTTAAATTTGATATACAGATTTTGTTACATGAAGCTTTTTTCAACAACTTAATTTTGAATGCATCTTCATTCGTTTCATGAGTGACAAGCTGCTTAAGAGGCGTCTAGTCTTTACGTATTTCTGAAACTTAAAAATTCATACTCTATTCAAACAGTGATGGTCTTAATAAGTGTTTGCGTTTGAGTGTTGGAACTAACCTTAGTGTTTTTAAGGTCATTTTCTATAATTTAGAATAGTTGAGAGACTCATTTTGATATGTTTCAATTAATTATTACTGGATATAACTGAGTTGGATTCCTTTCTTGTTAGCTGATTGCGTTCACGAAGAAATATGGTAAAAGTAAAATCATTTTAAAATATAATAGTTACTTTTCAACTGTCTTCTAAAAAACCATGGATAAAGTGTTTGTCGGTTATGATTATGAAAAAATACTTTTGTAAGTTCTCTTACATAACTTCCTGCATTTCCTTTGCGCTTATTACGATTTATGTTTTTTTCAGGATTTTACCATCCATTTTCTTGGATTTTCATTTGTTTGAATGTCTGTCACTGCGAAAAATTTCTACAGACGACCACTTCCTGAAACTTGCATAGATTTTTCTAGTGATGAAGGCAAGCTATTGTTCAAGGAGAGTTTATTAGAAGGTAATTCATATACTTAGATAACCAATTTATATTATTTTTAATATCTTCCTCTCTTCCTTATTATATTTTTGGTAGATAGATATTCTTTCTTCACTTTATCATTTGTTCTCCTTTACCTTTAAGTTTCCCACACATGTGTGTCTAGTTATCTTCCATTACATTGTCTTATTCTTATCATTCTTGTTTCAGTCAATTTTCTATCTTTTTATATTCTACGGATCAATTTTTAGGAAACGCGAACATCTATTTCAAACTTTCCTCTCAGTTCCGAACGCAAGATGATCCAGCCTACTGTGGATTGAGTACACTAGGTCAATTTCCTACCAAGTATTTTTTATGCTTGTATAAAGTGGAGTTTTGTTCTAGTGATGGTGCTTAATACACTGGAAGTTGACCCACAGCAGGTCTGGAAAGCACCGTGGAGATTTTATCATGAGTCTATGCTTGACTGTTGCGTTCCTTTGGATACCGTTAAAAAGTGGGAAGTTAATTTTTGATTTACTACGTTATTATAGTTAACGTATTATCTATATCAAAAATTCGATATTTCAGAACAGGTGTTAACCTTAATCAATTCCACTGTCTTGCAACTTGCAACAGGCTTCAGTCTCGAGTACAGTATGCTGATAACAGCGATAGTCAGTGTTTATTAGCCAATGATCTACATTGCATAATTTTCTACATTTTCCTACGCTCTTCTCGATATGAAAAGTATCGTGAATTTAGAATTTTGTATATATGCTGTTTCACTGAACGCTGTGACCTTCTATGATAGCACCAATCTTTTATCTATAATGATAATCATTTGTGCTGCCTTTTCTATCACAGAAAAATAGAAGAAGAATCCTTATTTTAAAAAAAACACTTTTTGGCGCACTCATTATCTTTCCCAATATTTTTGGAAAAAAAAGCTGATCTATCATGGCAATGGTCAAGTTGTCATTAAGACAACGTGATTGATTCACTACATATACATATGTGATATAACTTTCGCTCTACAGATGATATCAATCACTAAGATGAAAGTAAAAATGATTGAAAGTTTGATGGTTATGTGTAAAATTTTAGGAAGTAATCGGTGTTTCAAATATGACTATATTGTAACAGATACTCGATTCTTTATTTATCACCGCTATTCAAGTGTGTCATGTACGTATCACGTCACTCTCATCGCTCAATGTATTCTACAACTGCTTTCAGCCTTCCTTGACACTCTACGACAAGAAATCATATCCTCTGTAAAAGGAGAATCTACGGTTATTGTCGCTAACTATGATCGATCACAGCTGAATCAAACAGGCACAGGCAAGTGAATTTCATTATCGGCACATGGCTTCGTGGACCGTTTTTCGTGGTGCAAAAGACCATTTTATCGCCAAAAACTTCCTTTAGAGTGCAAGTTGTGCAAATATGGGGACAGATTTGGAATTACTGCTGAATTTCAGATCTGCTACATATTAGTTTAAATCTTCTTTCAAGAGAATATTTCTTCTAAAATAGATTTTTTTTCACTTCATCCAAACTAAAAATTAGATTAACTGTGTTGATTAGGAAAAACCTTTCTTTTTTGATAATATAGTAGTGAAAAGCATAATAGATTTATAAATCGGGTATATGTCATATCAGGAATTCAACGATGATTCAAAATCTGTTGCCATATTTGCAAAATTCCCCACTCTGAAGGAAGTTCTGGATGATAATCAGATGTCTCTTGCACTGTTGCTTGAGATGACACCAACCTAATGTATGTCTAAACATATGTATATATAGCGAATAGGATAAAGTGATTAAGTTTGATAGTATAATTATGGAAAATTAAAGGAGGAAAATTGTTATTTTAGGACACTTTGCACCACTGGCTGCTTTCCACTGGCAGTCTGACCGAGTTCTAATCTTAGACGTAGCTCGCTTCAAATATCCTCCTCACTGGGTGAAAATTTCTGATCTGCAAAAAGCGATGTGCTCTATCGACAATATGACAAAGCAATCAAGAGGTTGGGTTTTTTCTAATATGTCAATACATTCCTTAATATTTATTTTTAGGCTATGTTTCTCTTACTTTGCGTACTAAATCCCATCCATTGGTCATGTTTGGAATTAAAGCCAATTTGAGTAACAATGAGTCTCACGTAAGTCAGACTTGTGATCTTTTACTTTTTATATACTATTGTGCACGCTATATATTTAGTGGAACTAGTTTTCAGTTTGCGGAATCAGTTAATGACTGGAAAACATTTCTCCTAAATGATGTTATGCCAAATGAAAAAGAGGAATTACAGGTATTTTTTAAATTATGTTTCTTTTAATATGATAAGTAATGCTGATTTTGCTAGGTTTTTACACTTTTCCAGTTATGTGCCTACCGATTTACGCAGTGTTTCTCCCAATACTCACTTCTCTGTCCCAGAAAGTATAGAGAATTGGATAAGGTTTAGTATTACTTGTATATTGTGATAATCAGTAAATATAAGTAAAACGTCTATTTTTATATTCCATATTTCAAAATAACCTTAACGTATTTAGAGGGAATAAAGATAGTGAAGCGTCTAACAATTAACCAGCATAATATGATTTTAAATCAGTAAAAACCTTTTAGCATAAACAAATATTGTTTTTCGTTTCCAGGATATTTCTTGCGAGTTTACTAGATGTTTGTCGAAAGTCTGTGAAACTGTGTGTTCAGAAATCCTGAATACCCGTATAGCCAAGGCCTTTTCTGACAAAGCCGCCTCCGTATTAATGTTGGCTTGGCCCTTCGAAGTACTTTTCTATTTACTGTTTCATTAATCTCTTTTTCATGATTTTTATTAACTATTGACTTCTTACAGCCTGGTTTTTCCGTACGAAGTGATCGATTAGCAAAATTAGCTAGAGATGAAATGGAAGGATATTCTGAAAATACGAAAAATGAAATAGGCAAGTTTAAGTTAGATGCTAGTATAGTACTTCTTTCTTTTTTTATTACTATATTTATTAATTGATTCGAGTTTTTCAGATCTTCTGAATACGCAGTTGGTAACATTGATAGCTTGCTATGAACATCGTTTGTGATATGCAGTATCTAAATATGTTTACTATAGGATGTTTAAGCTCTATAAATACTTCTAGTAATAATTTTCGTTAATTTTAAAACTCATATTTTTCTTGATGGATGATCTATATGCGACACATAATCATTTTGATCGTAGAGAAAGAAATTGGTATTAATATTATAAATCCTTTGTTTGTTGCTAATGTTTCAAATAAATTATAAATAACAGATAAAGCCCAGTCTTCAGTGTTGAAGAAGAACTTGCTATTCATAATTGATATAATCTTTCATTTTTTCTAAGGAATTAAACTGATAATCGCGGAGATGGTTGTTTACACGTTCTGAACTGAGACGGTTATTTCACTTGAGTGAAGAAATGAGTTTCACTTGATGCTGATTCAATGCGTGAAGTCTAATTTATTGATAATATTTGTTTATGTTTTATGTTTTAAAGATCTATTAACCTTTTGCTAGGTGTAATTCACTAGGTATAATTTCTCGTCCTACTGGTTGTAATAATTTTGAAGAAATTATAATATTTTAAAATTAAAAAATTTTTTGTTTCATCAGACCTCATGTCATTTTCGTCATGTCGACGGAGATACATTCATATGATAACTAAGTATTATTGACTGTCATTTTAAACAAATTACTTTAAGATTTAAGTTTTATGAATTGTTTGTTAGTTGAATGAAGACTAGATAGGATAAATGTATGCAGTTAGCATAACTTCTGTATTTACACATTTATGGATTAACTGTAAATATTTCCCGGCTCCACATCCATTTTCACACATTAATTCAAGAGTGGAAATTAAGCAATGATTTCCATAAGTTGAGTGGGCAGACATCATCTCTCTGTCTCTCGCTACGGTAACCCCATATTTGCATATCTGTGTCTTATGTATTATGCGACTAACCGGCCTTCCGACCTATATCCGCCAAGGACAATGCCCTTCCAATCAGTATATAAGCAGAATCCATTAACCGATTCGCCATATTTCCTGCACCATGGAAGAAAAGGATGAATATCAACGGTAAGTGGGTTTCCAAACTATCTTCCATTTTTCGTGCAATTTCATATGTGACATCGCCTTATATTATTACCACAATTAGTATTAATCTTTACTAGTATGAATGTTTCGCTCAATGCTCAGATCATGAAAACTCATTAACAATTCTCTTTTTTAAGTCAGATGCGATCCGTAGCATTCGTTGCCGTCGCTATTTCTACAGCTGCCGTTATTGCCTCTATTGTGACCACTCCCCTTCTGTACACATATGTGCACACTTTTCAAAGTCATGTTAATTCAGAAACTGAGTTCTGCAGAGTAGGTCAAAATTAGAAGGATTTATTCCGTGCTGATTTAAATGAGAAATAAGACATCAGTAAAGGTGAATTCAAACAAAGAAAATAACGTTCATTTTTAAATCAAAAAGAACTAAATTCAACGTGAGAAGTTGAACGCTTAATTATTCAGAAGATAATCTTAGTATAGGAGTATTTTAGTTACGTTCTCGTGATCTCCTTGTCTCGATGTATCAAATAGCACCGAAGGGACGTGCCAAAAGGGGATGGCTCTTCGGACAGTGGGTACCTGATGGAGGAACAGGGGGAGGTGCTGGAGACTATGGTGCCCCGGCAACTGAAGTAACTTTTATATTAATAATTAGCTCATAAATTTGATTTATCAATTTAAAATTAAGTCTGGTGAAATTGTATTATATAATTACAACTTATTGTATTGTGCCATTTATCTAGTAAGTTTCTTTTATAGCCCGGATATGCACCTGCTCCCCCACCTACGTCTGGTTATGGGCCTGTCGTCAATGCTGAACCAGAATCTCAATGCTGTACCTGTCAACAGGGTTGGTTCTTATCCCCATACGCCTTTCATTATGATAAATCAATCTAATAGCACATTAATAGGAGCGAAGAACTTTTTAGCTAATAATCTCCTATAATAAAATCTGATACCGCAACATTGATTTTTTTTTTTTAATTCTTAATTCTAGGTCCTGCTGGCCCACCAGGACCAGTTGGTGATGATGGAAAAGATGGGATTGACGGTCAACAAGGACAAGATGGAAGAAATGGTCACGATGGAGATATCGAGCCTTCCGATGGCTTACAATCAGAACCATGCATTATTTGTCCTCCAGGACCTCCTGGACCTCCAGGAAATGCTGGAGCAAAAGGACCACAAGGACCCCGAGGATCTCCAGGTCTTTCCGGAGTTGATGGACGTCGTGGAGAGCCTGGAATGGTTGGACCTGCTGGACCCATGGGAGAGCCTGGTATACAAGGTCCTAAAGGAAAAAAAGGAGAAGATGGACGTGTCATTAATGTTAATGGGCCTCCTGGTCCTCCTGGTCCTGCTGGAGCACAAGGTCGTAAGGGAGAGCGTGGATCAAAAGGACGCGTAGGATCTGTCATTCCTGGACCCCAGGGACCCCCTGGTGACCAAGGAAAGAAGGGTCGTTCTGGTCGCAAAGGAGAACCGGGAATTCAGGGACCTTTGGGATCGAAAGGACAAGACGGAGATTGCTTCCATTGTCCAACCCCTCGTACCCCACCTGGCTATTAAAGTGTATTTAAAAGTTACAAAATTGTTGGATGAATTGCTGTCCAAAAAAACACTAAGTTATATGGAAAGTGCAATAAATATTATACGAGAAGAAGTAATACAATATTGGAGTGTTAATTGCACTTTTAACATCCTTAGGCATCTGCCGACCTCCCCTTCGCGAGAAAACGCATGTTCTAATCTGTTGTTATCAGAGAAAACCGAAAACAATGATGTGACCCTAATCTAGACCAGTTCGCCAACTAGAACAGTCCACTGTATTAGAAACCGAAATATTTAATGTATAAAATAATTAAAGCATACAATTTAAATATTTTCTATTGAAACATCGGAACATATCGATTCACGTTTCATAGAATTAGTTTCTATTAAGACAAATATCGGTATAATCTAATTGGTTTTTGACAGTAATCACATATAGAAAATAGACAATGCTTTGTATGCTTAAGTGAAGTGAAAATACGTTTTAAATATTAAAAATCTTACATATGCAAAAATTATGACTATATTAGGTAAACTGAAACAACTTGTAATCTATCATGAAATCTTGAAATAATTTATTTTATCTTAGGGTGCCATAAAATTATAGTGCTCTTAAGATAACAGAATTGCATATTCTAGAACTCTGAAAAATTAAACGAGGAATATAAATTGGCAGTACTCATTACTTATTGTTAGCCTAAAGTTAATATATACTATTTGTTCTAATTTGTTTTTATTGACGAATTCCTGCATTGAACTTTAGTTTCATCAATCAATTATCTTGCAACTTTACTATTTTATTATAATAATAATTCCCCTTTTCATTTATAGTTGTGGGCTCCCTATCTACTCAGCTATCACTTTCCCCGAGTGAGAGCTATCGCATTGTCTCTTCCCGGACATCTCAGATACCAGTTACTAATCATGTCACCCCTCTGGGGGCGGGGGCGTTACTTGGGGTACTTAAGAGGTCTGAACAGTCATGGGAGATAGGTCCGCCATGGATCAGAAGGAGTCGGAGGAACAGCGCCAGATGCGGCGGGTCGCCTTCTTTGCCGTTGTTGTTTCTACAGCAGCTGTAATTGCTTCTGTCGTCACCCTCCCTATGCTCTATAGTTACGTCCAGTCATTCCAAAGTCATCTTATTGTTGAAACGGAATTTTGTAAGGTTAGTGTTGCTCTTTTTTTCCTAATTCTAAACCATGACTATAATGAAAATATGTGTTTTATTTATTACAGAGCCGCGCTCGAGATATGTGGGTTGAGATGCAAGTACTTCATCGTTCCGGAGTGCCTCGATCCAAGAGGGAGGCAGCTGGTACATGGCTCTTTGGCCAATTTGTACCTGATGGTGGTGCTGGAGGAGGCGGACAGTACCCCACCGGTGGAGGTGGTGGTGGAGGTAGTGGTGGTTATGGTCCAGTTGTTAACGCTGAACCTGGACCTACTTGCTGCCCCTGCCAACAAGGTAAGAATTGCATGAGTACTCTCATAGTTATAGTCTCTACAATACTCAGTAAAACTATATATAAGTTCTTCTAATATAGTCATAACATGTTTCAGGACCTGCTGGACCACCTGGACCTCCAGGAGATGATGGACCAAATGGAAATGACGGACACCATGGAGCACCTGGTGCACCTGGAAAAGAAGGTCAAGTGCTATCTTCTGCACTTCCACCTTCAGAGCCATGCATTATATGCCCACCTGGATACCAAGGACCAGTTGGAATGCAAGGACCGAAGGGACCTCCTGGACCAAAAGGAAAGTCGGCAGAGCGTGCACCAGATGGAAAGCCTGGTGAGCCTGGCATGATCGGACCCCCTGGACCACCTGGTGTCGTAGGCGAACCTGGACCACCAGGACCTGCAGGACAACCAGGCCGTGTTATCCAAGTCAATGGAGCAGCTGGACCAGCTGGACCACGCGGACCCAAAGGAGCTCCTGGACCAAAAGGTTTGCCAGGAATTGATGGAACAACAGAAGGTGGGGAACCAGGACCAGCTGGAGATGCTGGAGGTCCTGGTCCTGCCGGAGCTCCTGGACCACAGGGTCCACCTGGACCTCAAGGACCCACAGGTCCGTTATTTTTTCTTAAGCCTTCTGTGTATTATTTATAATATACGAATAATAAATAAGTGCAGTATTTGAATAATGTGATATTTCAGGAGAAGAAGGCTCTTGTGATCACTGTCCTGAGCCACGTACCCCACCAGGATATTAGATCATCCATAAAGGATTATGTGGACCCATATTTGGCCCACAGATCCGCGCCGGCAATCGCCGGTGAACACCGCTGCAGTGTGTATATAAACTCGTCACGACCACGACTCGAATAATAATAAATCACATCGCTCGATTTCGTTTACTGTACGGTTCTTTACACACAAATCTCTGCTTAAAGAGAAACTCAGAGAAATACAAAAAAAGTTGGAAAAAATATTATATAGAGAACGAGATACTAATATGCAAACACTTCTGGCAAGAATAATGACTATAACGTAGACGATTATACTTTTCAACAAAGAACAACAATTATACAGTGTGAACAAATGATAAGAACAAATTGAGACCATAATATACTGAAATTGATTTTGTGTAGTTTCTATCAAGCTCATCAATTGAGCACGGCTAAATCACTTTGCTGTTTCAACGAAGTAGATGCAGTACTGAGCAGTGTGGTACTTTTTCCTCGATCATTCTAAAATTCATAAATGCAACTAAGGTGTTTGATGTCATCGAGACGACTTAGAGCTGAGTGAACTATTTTCTGTTAGATCATAGATTCTCCTCCGATAAAGCAACTTTTTATTGTTTTGTTGTGTTTGTAGCCAGCTGACTCAAATCAATGCCTTCTGTCCCGTTTCTTAGCCCGCCCATTTCATTCTCGCGCCTATGAGCAACGAGATAGGCACAGGTCAGTAATTGAAGACTATTTAATTAATCACCCTTCAATGATCTTTCTTGTCAACTTATGTCTTCTTATTTATTTTATGTATAATAGTTTCAATATTCTCTTCTTCCTTTTACTTTTTCTTTAAAATATATCTGCCCTACTTATGCCGAAACTATTATCACTTCACCCAACAATTGCGTCATATATACTAAAGTCATAATTGAGTTTTTGTTTTATAAACGTAGTTATAATATCTTATACATTAATTAATTAATGGTTATCTGAAATTCTGTAGCAATTCACTAGTATTACGGAACTTCTCCGACGATTTGAGTTTAGTGGTCATGTCAACATGAAGTGCGTGTATGATTCTATTAGTTTACTTCTTTTTGTTTGCGACCATTTAATGGCTCACAATACCTGATCAACATCTGCAGCAAGACTGAAGACCGAAAAAAAGACAGTCGAAAGTTCATCCTCAAGTTTGTCGATTTTCTTAGTGAAAATGAGCACATTCAAATGAAACATTCTGCTGAATAGTTTTTACATATAATAAAAACAATTGTTTTCATGTAACAACAATATGGTTTTCTAGCAAACAACAAAAACTAAACTAACGGCGTTACTGTATTGTAATTTGGGTATAATTTTCCTGCGTTTACATTCCTTTGTAATTGATTGGACTCAGTCGAGTGTCATGTTAAGTTACCGTTACCCTAGAACATAACCAGCCAAGAACTATTTGTGCAAAAAGAAACTGGCAAAAGCAAAGCGGATTAGGCGAAGGAAAAACAAGAGGCGCTTTGGAAGCAGCAGAAAATGGTCACTAATCTACTGCTATAGGCCTTTCCACTAGAAAATCTATCGCCAAGAATTTTTTCGATTACCTGTTCTCCAGCTTTGACTTGAATCATCTATACTTTTGTTATTCTTGGTGAATCACAATAGCAGAATAAGCGAAACATATTTACTGTTGTGTTGAAATACTTAGTGATATATTCACTCATATCAGTACGCTGTTTTTTATTATTATAGAAGTGATAAGAAACTGCTATCCTGTCACGAAAAATAGTTTAAAGTGTGGAAATTTACAGGGAACAATTGTGGTAATAATAAGCAAAAAATAATGTTTAGATTAGAAGCTTAAAAATAACTTCATTTAAATCACTTTTAAATATATAAGTTTATTGTCATCACTCATAATGCCTATTTCAGTGCGCTCATTGCGCGTGTTTGTAGAAGCAGTTGAAGTAGAACTGGATGAAGATGATGGGCTTTTATGGACATCTCTACAAACGGCATTTCCTGGTAAGGTAATGTGTACGTACATAATCTTTGATAGATATTAGTGTCATAAATTTTCTAGTTATTTCAGGTTGTTCAGGGATGTACTATAGAGATCGAGAGATTGATTGCCGCAGTTCAGTAAAGTTCGATGGAAAAAAGTTTCGACCCCCAGGAGGAGCTTGGAATGACAGACAATACTACGTGACACTGAGTTAGTGAATATAAGCAAACAATCATATTAAAAAGATACAATTAATTATTATTATTGTGCAGGTCAGCGATGTCATACTACGTCACAACCTTTTGGAAGTTATGAGAATGCATCGAAACAGTTTGAGAGATCTGTTAATGCAGTACAAAAAATGCTGGGAGGTGCAATATTTGGTCAGTTATAATGAACTTTTACACTCTCCTTAACATATATAGTGATAATATGTCTAAATGTAATTGAGAAAAGTTTATGCTTACATTTCAGATCTTCCTTCCCGTCCACAACGTGATAAAGCTTCCTCTCCAGATAGTGGTGTAGAGAAAACACTCACAACCATCACATCTGACCCAGCTGCATCCATGCAGGTCAGTGATAGATGGTTAATGATACTATGTAATTGTCCTGACATGTGCTGTCACATCATTTGTTCAGGAACGTGAGCACTTTCTTAAATCTGCCGGTCGTCGTCTTTCTCCTATTGAACAGCAGTTCATTGATCTAGCTAAAATATCCACTGGAAAAGACACGATTATCGAACAGAACAGGGAGGAGATTAAAAAACTTGGCGATCAAATTCAAGAACAACAAAGGTATAAGATATGCTAGCTTTTGATAGATATACCTTTCAATAAGGTATAAATTCGCTATCTAAAATAATTAAGTGGTATTTTTTATCTTGCCACATAGACCTGTTTAGAGTGTTGAAAACAACTCAGGATAGGTGTTCCGATTTTGAAAGTCAAGTTACTGTTCAAGAAGAAGAGCTGAATATGCTCCGAAAAATGAGTTCTGATCAAACATATATGGGAGGAAAGGTAAAATTAAAGTCAAGATATCCCAGATATTGCAAATAAATGACCAAAAAATATGACTGTATTAGGTGAACGAATTAACAAATCGGATTCTGAACAAAGAAAATGAACTGGCAAGAGTGAGGGAAATCTTGGAAGAACAAGTTCGCAAAACTACCGAAGAACTGAGAGAGGCTAGAGAAAAGTAAGTAAATAAACCAACAATTTGTAGAAAATAATGGTATGGAGAGTCAACGGTGTCATATTTAATTCCTTTATGTATTATTATTGAGTAAGAAAAATGAAATAATACAATTTAGAAACTCGACCCTATCTCTTCAACTTCAGTCACAATCTCAGAAAATAGTTGAACTGCGTGAGCAAGTACAGCTTGCTCTTGTATCGAAGCAGTTACTATCAAAGGAATTAGACCAACTCAGACCTTTGGCTGATGTTGTTGATCTTTCGGTAAGATTAAGTTTTTAGTGATTTTTATGTGATCTTTATTTTACAGTGATTCACTATCTTCGTGTTTTTATAATCTAACGTATAAAACAAAACAATTAACTTATCGTTGGTATTTTCAAATGATGTATCAACAAATAATGGCTGGTTATTTGTACTCAATTTTCTAAATTGTGCTATGATATTATACCGAAAACATCGTTGTAAAATCCACATTTCCAATTCTCCCTCGTAATTCTTGTAATAAAGTTAACTATTTTAAGAAAGTACTTTTGTTATTACCATCTTTAAATCGTTATTCACAGCCGCTGCCTCTCACAAAAGCGAACAATTATCTAAACATAATATTTGTCATTACTGAAACTATAAAGCAAATGCAAGATTTTAGCACTAAAGAACACTTTTCTGGTTTTCTATAAGGCAATTAACGATGAATATGTTTTCCTGCCAAACTGCAATCCGACTGCTCCATTCTTTATAGATATTTATTATTTCCAAGTAGTAATATGTAGTCGGAACTCTGATCCCTTAGTCCTTACTATGCAGTAAAATAGTAGTGATCTTTGTCCCACTGTTAGTAAGCAGTTCGTTTCGAATATCAGCACGATTTCTCGCTAGCATTAACACTAAATTTCAACTTATCTAGTTATAAACTAAATAAAGGAATTACATCATGTGTAAAACAAAGAAATAACCTTAAAATCTCACTTGAAATTACGAAAGTGTTGCAAATACCACAATATATATGTGTTGTATTAAAAAAGAGGAAATTTTTTTTAGAGTTCTGAAAAAGTTCCTACATACATTGAAGCAATCAATAAGTCAAAGAAACTGGAAGAGGAGAAGAATAAGGCGGATCACACAGCCGAAGAGCTAAGATCAAGATATGATGATCTGAATACAATGAATGAAAAAGTTACACGGGATAACACTTTATTATACGATAGGTAAGGTACGAAAGAATATTTGAAAAAGTTATCATTTGCATGCAAAATTTTCTAGAAATTTCGAACTTGAAAAGCGCATAAATCAAGTTGATTCGGAGTTACGTCAGTTAAATCAAGAATGGAAAGAGCAAATGATACGAAAAGAAAAAGAATTGGAAACCATCGTGAGCAGTTTATATTTTTATTTTAAAATGTTGAGGAATAAACAGTCAGCGTTATTATGTAACTTTATTGACGTCAGAACACTTACATTTTACTCATAAATGGTAAAGATAGATTTAATCGTTAATTTATTTCAGCGTTATGAAGCTGATATTGAATGTGATTCTATGAAAAAGCAGATATCAGATCTCCAGAGAGTATTGGAAGCTGTCTCTCGTGACGCCTCTGAAAACTCACGCAGGTCGTGCGATCTTCTTTTTTCTTACTCTTTAGCTTAGTGTCAATAGTAAAAGCGATTATATTATCTAGTAAAATATATCAGCCTATGCCCAATTTATAACAAAAAAAATTTCATTATTAGGTAATAAAATCCTAATTCAACAAGAATTAACAAAAGAATTATCACATAGAACATATCTTTATTCCTCTAAAGTGTTTCTAGACAACTGTAATTAGTTACTGCGGAAAGATTTTTTAAATGTTTTTTTAATAGTTATAATTCATAATCATATTATTCTTTATAATAACGACCGGACTACTTAAATATCAAAATAGCTCCTATGATTTTATCAATTTCATTAGTTACCATAAAACTCAGTAGTGAAAAAAATGTAATAAAACTTAATAAAATGAATTATGCTATTAATTATGTCACAGTACACTTTTTCCACCAGCATTTATTCCATATAATTTTGACCCACATAATCTTTGCAAATGATAACTTTCGGGTATGTGATTAGTAATGTAAAAATGAAAAGAACCACAATTCTGTATTCTAACGTTTTTTGTTCTATAATATTATTTCGCTAATTCAATAGATAACAAAAATATATTAATCAACCAACTAAATAGTATTCATTAGGCGAGAATGATACGGAAGTGAATAAACAGGTATAAATATATAGTAAAAATTTGAAAGTCGCAGTTATGAACCCGCTTCTAACATACCGAAAAAAAACTCTTATTATAGGGCAGAGGAGCTCCAAAAGTCACGTGATGGTCTACAACGAGCTATTGACACAGCGGAGATGAAATCGCAGGTCAGAGCCGTGCGGAAATTGTCATCGCTCTCCTTTTAACCCCTTTCAGTTAAACTTCTCCCAATATTCTAATAGTTTGTTTAATAATTCTATGGCTATTATTTCACAATCGATGCTCATCAATGCTAACAGTAATATTAACATTTAAATTACTACAAACTAATGCATCAATTAATTGCTATCTAACGCCATTCTATGGATTCATCAGATTCACTGCCGTAATGATAAATTTTTAACATTGCATGTGGTGCACAATCATTTTGTCCACTAATCATTCACTTTTGCTTTTCTATAAAGTTAAGATTAGACGAAAAATGAGATGAACAGCAGAATTATCGATTTAGGAGCCGCTTTACAAGGAGATTCGTACACTTTCGAGTGATCTTCAAGAAGCAGAGAGGCGTATATCAGAGCTCACTGGATTAGTGGCTTTTTTGACTTCGGATGTCCAAGATAGTCAAAGGGACATCTCACATATGCTATGAGTGAACGGGGATTGTAGATTTTCGCACAATGAATATTTCGACAGACGTGTCAAAGATGTGTTCAATCTCGCTTAGCAGCATTCCTTGTTCTACGCTGTTCAAATCAATATTATATCACTCATAAACAGATAATTACAACTAGGCTATGTTCTTTTAAGCATACATTTTGATATGTATTAGATATTTATTTTCTCTCTTACACTTTGAAGCAAAAAGAAACAATGTATAGAAGTTATTTTCTGTATAATTCATAAATATAGATAATTTTTCCACAAATCTAACACTGATTCTTTCATTAACAATAAATTGATGACAACTTCACAAATCAAATTAATTATATTCATATTATGAGTGATCTAAAACCCGTTGATTGTTGCTTAGAGTAGTTATCTATGATCAGCATTCCAACTTGAATTTATTTGCGCATTTTACTGTAAACATTCACATAACAGTTGATTACAAGGCCAGTTCTTTATAAAATAAGAGTGCTTTATCTGAACAAAGATCAACTATCTGAACAAATTCATGTTGTAATAATCTACTTCTACTTTTCCCCATTAAAAAGCTTGCTTATAACAGAACACATAATATTCCAGGAAGTACACCAGCGCTGATTCGGACATGCAGGACAGATCAACGGCAGCAGTTGCGTGTGTACTGATAACGAAAGCGCACAAGTACATAAGCACATTTCTCTTATCGAAATCCGGCTGGTCTACTACTATTGGACTACTCGTCCCAGTTAATTACTGAAAATGATTATTGTTACTAATAATGTGTTAATCCTATTAGTGAAGTTTATGCTTCACGTTGCTCAATGCGACCAGATCAAGTGCATTGAATTCTGTATTCCATCTACTTCCACACTCACAATACAGCTCAATTATGTTAAATATCAACAATATCACTTTATAACTGACTGTAATATTTCAACATATTGACATATTTTATCCATCTATTACTCACATAGGAAAATTTGTACATATTAGGTGCTACAGTGATTCCCTACATACAGTTATGGTCCTTTTATCTATGATTGCCGACATTACTATTGATCGGAAGTATCATCTAATGATTATGTCCTTATATTCTTCTTCACTTTCATTCTATCTCTCAATTTAATTTTTCCTCCTCCTGACATTCATCAACTTTAATTCGTTATAAAACAATTAATGTAAATTCATCTCATCCAACCCAATAAAATTACTGAACTAAAAAACAAAATTTAAATTACTACTACTTATGAATGATACAGTTATTTTTTATTCACTTTGTCATCTCTCCTTGCAACTTATTATCTCTTACCATACAGTAAACGATACCACCCACATTGATGTATAATCTATTAGATGCGACATTCGGTCAGGACAATAGGTTTCTTACTAAATAAATAAACCATGTATTAAAACCTTATAGCTTATTAGTTTTATTATTATTATTATGCATATCTCTCAACTCTTCTATATTATTACACACAACAATCGTAGTTCACTTTATCATTAAAATTTGGTCAGATTATAGCAATTTTTGATAGATTCGCACAATTTCAAGAAATAATACATTTCATTGATGCATATATAAATCTATCTGCAATGAGTTTGTTTTAAAAAAGTGTAAAATATGTATATATCTAGAGAATAAAATAATTTGAAAGCATTTAATGGATTTCCGGAAAGTTAACTAAGGCTGGTTTATTATTCGACACGTTAAAGTAATTTAAATCGTTATCGCTTCGTGACCTGTCACTTTCAAAGTATACCGTGCCATTGTCTCTTCTTAGGGTTAGACCTACCACAAAATGAAACACCCATGGATGTGGTTACTAATTCTAGTTCTGTGTATTTCCACTACAATAGCTAGTGAATGTCAAAATAATGAGAAGGTATGGTTTCTTTCGATTTCACGAAAACAGTTCGTTTTAGTCTCTGTTTCTATTATAGGAAGAGGAAAAGAACCTCACCCGATATCCTATTGCTCTTTTCAAGTGGAAGGAGGTCAAAGTTCCCTTAACAGTCTCCTTATGGCTAATCGTAGCTAGTGTAGCTAAAATCAGTATGTTCATTATGTTTTATTCAACTAATTCATTAGTGAACAAGGAGCCAAAAGATACGCAGTAATGCTATGAATTAAATGTCTTTCAGTTTTCCATATTATACCTCATTTGTCCGAAATGTTTCCTGATTCGGCTCTTCTCATTATGATTGGTCTCATCATCGGAATTATTTTCAATCTAATAGGAGTTAATAAAGCAAGTTTCTCCTTTTTTATTTATTTGTTTGCAAAAATATCTGAACAGCAACTAGCTTGAATTCATTAAGTTTAAAATAATTTATAGAAATTGAGAATTACTCTCTATTCGACTTTCACTTACTTACGGCAATTTATTATTTAATATTCCAAATTGTTGGACTTTTTTTCAGAATGAATTCTTTTTGGATAGCGAAGTGTTCATGCTTTATCTTCTACCTCCTTTGGTGTTTGATGCAGGTTTATTCCGATAGCAATTAAAATAGAGGATAAATAATAAAATAATAAAATTTTAATGCAGGCTACTTCATGCCAGCACGACAGTTTTTTGACAATCTTGGATCAATTTTATGTTTTTCCATGATTGGAACTACGTTTAACATAGTGGCTATAGGTTAGTCTAAAACTTTCTAATTTTATCTATTAATTATACTTTTACGTAACTTTTTTATTCTGTGATAGATATTATTTAGCACTTTCGTTATGGGCAATATCCTTGACTGATCTTTTTTCTGTCAAGACCCCACTTATGCATCTGCTCCTTTTCGGTTCTGTTGCTGCTGACGTTGACCCAGTTGCAGTTATTGTTATATTTGAAGAGCTAGGGGTGCGTATATTCTTCTATTTATATAATTTTTCATATAATATCTACATTTAAACCTAATTTTATTGCCTTTTGTAAGTTATTTTTTAATGGATGTTAAGAACAATCGTTTTGCAATCAGGCAAAATGAAGTTTGCATGTATATCTTCAATAAAATGTCAAATTTCTCATAAGATGGATACTAAATTATGACCAACTGTGTTTTACAACTACTTATCAGCCAGGCAAAACTCATGGTAGTTGCGTTGTACGGAACAAAAGCGTTCTCATGAGCCGATCTTTGGAGATTACTGAACAAATATGTGTTTTAAGAGATAAATAGATATGGAAGTTTTGTATTGAATAAAAATAGAAAACTAACGTTACAGTTTGAAGTAAGCAGTTTTTCCTTAAATTCAAATAATAGAACAATTTTTTCTGATAAAGATTAGAGATTAGAACTTGCAGGTTAATGATGTTTTATTCATCAGCGTGTTTGGAGAGTCTCTACTGAATGATGGAGTCGCGGTGGTGAGTCTAAATGCATAAAAATCGATTATCAAGAGCTTAAATAGGAAATGCTTGTTACGCAAAATTCCTAGTACTGATTGATTTAGGTGTTCTATCGTATGTTCACCTCATTCAGTGAGATAGGCGCAGACAATCTGATTCCTATGGATTATGTGAATGGAGGCATATCTTACCTGGTTGTTGCCTTTGGAGGGATTGGAGTTGGAATACTCTTTGCTCTCTTCGCTAGCTTCATTACTAAGTGAGCAATCATAAAAATTGCTATTATAGTAAGAAAATAAAACGTAGAAGATACGGTATGATATGAATATTGTAAAATTAAGTAATTCCGATTAAAGACAAGTACTTATCCTTAGGTATACACGTGACGTTACCGTGCTTAACCCTGTTTTCGTCATCGTCCTCCCATATTGTTCTTATCTTTTTGCTGAAATGTTCGGACTGTCCAGTATCATGGCGTAAGTGGTGATCGAAAGATGGGAAAGACAAAAATAAAAATAATTACTATTATTTTCTTCTATTTAGAATCGTGTTTTGCGGAGCTGCTATGAAACAATATGTGAAAGAAAATGTTCCTGAAAAGTCTTTATCTGCAATTAATTATTTCGTAAAGGTGAGATCATGAAGTTGGATGGAAGCTCATTTCTTTACATTTATTCCCATGATTTGTTTTTTTTTAGAAAAGAGGAAGGTTATAATACAATTATAACGAAGCTATCTACAGGTGATTTCTTTGTGTTCTGAGACAGTTATTTTTGTCTTCCTCGGTTTATCGACAGTATCGTCAGACCACCACTGGGATACACCGTTTATTGTCCTTACTACAGTTTTCTGTCTCATCTACCGCACACTTGGCGTAGTTGTCATGTGTTTCATTCTCAACAAATATCGGCTCAATAAGTTCTCTAAGGTAAGGTTTAATATTATATATTAGTAACTATTAAAATTATTACAATAAAAATGCAAAAATTTCAAATAACAGTTTCTTCTTACTTTTAGGACCTAAGAGCATTCTAGGTCGACCAGTTTATCATGGCGTACGGAGGATTGCGAGGAGCGATTGCTTATGGATTAGTTGTCGCCCTACCCGATATTCCCGCAAAAAACATGTTCATTACTAGTTGTATAGTAGTCATCTATTTCACTGTCTTCTTGCAGGTGTGATTAAAACCACTAGAATTTCGTGTGAACTATCAATTTTCTCGAATAACGGTAGTTTACTTTTAGGGAATAACATTAAAACCAATCGCTGAATTCCTTCAAGTTGAAAAAAAAAATATCCATAAGAAAAATATGACCGAATATATCTATCAAGAGGTTTGTGAAAAGTCTAATGCACTTCTATAATTTCCAGTGACCATATGAGTAAAACCATTGAACATGTGAGTATTTTCCAATTTCCTATACATGCGATAGAAGGAGTCTTAAAAATCGCAACGTCTTTCTATGGTTTATACTGACCTTTTTTACAGCTTATTGACTATACTATGTCTGGTATGGAAGATATAGCAGGATTCAAGGGACATCACTGGATTAGAGATACGTAAGTTCACTTATGTATATCAAATGATACTTCTTAATAAGATTTTTATAGGTTCCAATACGTTAACAATAATTACCTAAAGCCAATTCTTGTAAACAAACGAAGTATGAAAAATATGGACAATACGAAAATAGTTCGAATGTTTAAACGACTTCAATTAGAAGATGCAAAAGATCTCGCTAAGGTTGGTGCACAGTTGAAACTATGGATGACAAATTGTTAAAAAGTGTTTCAGGGTGGAGGGGACTTTGCTCGTAACCAAGTATTTGTTCAAGCACTCATAGATCACACTCGTAGCAGAACTAACACCATGGGGTGGGTCAAAATAGGTATCCAATACAATTAATGCCTGATTCCCAGCAAAATGTCTTTGATTTCCTCTATTCTAGACCATGTGTAGAAGGGTCGAGCAAAAGTAGTGGATTCACAACTCTTGATATGGTACGAATAAAAGACCACCATGGTATCACGGTATATGATGACCCAATAGATGAACAGCCTATGAGTAGTCGTAATAGCACTGACGAGTTCAGAAGCCCGGTTAGTTAAAAATATTCCTCTCATTAAATTCTATATTGGTGACTTTCAAATCTTAATTGTTATTTTAGGCTTAAAAAACGTCTAAATATCATATGGAAGAATACATTATTTTGTCAGTACATTAATTATGTACATTGTATTTACCAAATGTAAATCTACACACGTAACTCACTCTTGTACAAGCTATCACACTATATTAACCGTAATATAGGTATGTTAAAAATACTAATTAAAAACAAATAGTGGAGAAAAAAGCATACTACAGACCACTAATAAACAAATATTGATAATCACTATTAACAACTATCACGTTAAAATTTAGGAAATTAAAGGTTATATAGATATTTCATCCAGCTTGAAACGCAATTCATCAGTAGTAGTAATTGGTAAACTGCAGACGTCTGTACAAATAAACACGGCTGGACTAGGTTGCTGCAGAATGAAGTTATAGACATCACTCTTCTCAGATAAGAACGAGCAGTCTGAAGAAATAATGCTATTTTAATGAATTGTCTGCATAACTACAAAATAAAATACAACAATTACATATTATATACTTCAAAATTGATATACTAAACTTATAAAGTACCTTTTGATGCGTCCAAATGGACCATTACTTTATTCCAAATAAAACGAGAGTTGATTATTCCCAGAAAATCTTTGACAATTTGGTCTGAAGAATCTCCCAACACAACTATCTAAAAATGATTAATTATTTAAAAAAATTCAGCATAAGTGTATGAAGTTAAAAATACGTACCTTAACACATCCCAACACTAATCGTTTATAAGCGGGAATCATCTTGGTCAGAATACAAGGATGTCTAAAACACACAGTAAAAATAGAAGAATTTACATGCCAGATTTTTAAAAATCGCTACTCACTGAATAAGCCTACTAGCCGATCCTCTAACGATTTTATGAGCCTTTTCTTTAAATTCAGGAATATTAAGATATTCATACAGTCGAATGAGATTTCCCACAGCTACTGAATTTGCACATGGCTCTGCACCATCCTGATCTTAATAACATATCTTCTTGACTGTTAAATATATTGAACTAACTATTTAGGAAATCACCCACCCTCCATTATTCGCACTTTTACACCACTCTCATTTTCTTCACTTATAAAGTATCCCGCTTCATAATCATGGTCCCAGAACTTGTTATCATGAAAATGCGAATTCTCGAATTTTGTTCTAATTACTTGATAGTAAATAAACACCTACCACCTAAAATACTACCTTACAGAAACAATATAACTCAATACCAACCATAATTCTCTGCAGATCCTCTGCCCATTTAAGCAAATTTGCGTCACCAGTACCCTGGTAAAGATCTAACAATCCTTGAATAAAGAAAGCATAGTCATCAGAAAAAGCAGGAATAGACTCAGGCCTAAAAAATACACTAGTAACAGAATAAGTAATTAATATTATTATTATTCTAAAATAGATGCAAACAATTGTTATGAATTTAATTAATTGAGGTATTTCGCATACAACTGTTCGATTCGTCCATCAAAGCCTTTATATGCCACCCTTATCAGCTCCCCCGTATCATGTTTAAGATGTCGTCGTACAAATTCGACGGTACGACAAGCCTTCTCCATCAGCATATGATCAGAAAGCGCAGTAGCAGCCTATTATATATTTTGTATCTCATGATAAACTGCATATTAAAGAGAATAAAAAGTGGCAAATATACCTTAGCCAATGCAGTAATGGCAAGTCCTTGCCAAGCCGTTACCATTTTAGAATCAAGATGGGGCAAAGGACGACGCGAACGAATTGATTTCAAAATGTCCTAAATAAATGCATATATATATATATATATATAGGACTTACAATAATTACTAATATATAGTACATTGATGGTTTGAAATAAAATACATTAAAATATCACTTAATTAGAGAGAAGACTTTAAATATATTTCTATAAAACATAATTCTAAGCATACTTAGTTTTACAGAATTAGATGTGGTTATATGCTCTGAGTTAAACATCACCTGAGTCTAATGTTACCATTATAATCTAAAACCATTCACTTGAGGCTATTTTCAAAACATTTCATATATATATTTATCTACTAGATAAAAAATTGTTTTTATTAACTAATAAGATAAAGCCAAGACAGCAGAAAATAAATGTATTAAAATGAATTCAAGAAAATTTCAAAAAGACATACTTTAGCAGCTTCAATGCCAATATACAGCTCTTTCGGATCTATATCGAGATAATTTGCACATTGATTATGATCACGAATCATACGTAGTACGTTCTTTGCAATAAGTTCTCCATGTGGATCCTTTAAATAAATCTATGTACAAGAAAGTGAATTTGCAAAATGTTTTGTCTAATTTTGTTAATAAACATACTATAACAACTTTCAAATTAATATTATTTATAATAAAATCCCACTTTATCCTTTGTCACATTTCCTTCATCCTTAATATTATAATATTCACAGAATATTTCAGAACCACTGCGACCACCAATCAGTACATTTTTTAGCAATATGTCAATCTGTAATTGAATATTGCAAATATATTAAATCACACTGCAAAGTAGCAAAACAAAATTTGTAATTTAATTAGATATTTTTACTGATATTGATATGGAACGCTGTGTCTATTCTATCTCAGAGAGTATAATACAAGAAAAGAAAAGTACTTTTTAAAAATAAATAACACTGAAATTGAATCAGCTATTGTGAGGTGTAACTTCTTCAGATATATAAAGTACAAAATACTTACTTCATTTTTTTCCCATACACAAAATGCGCCTTCCTTTTTAATGGTCGAATCCTCTGTTGGCAATGAATCTGCATCCTCGGCGGAATAGAATCCACCTTCCTGGTATAAATAAAGAATAAAATAGATATAATTCAACGAAGAAAATGTTGCTGATTAGATTAATGCGCTAACCGGATGACTAAGGTTGGAAAACATATACTCCACGACATCTCTAATAACATCTTCAAATTTTCCTCCAGACAGTATCGAGTAGTCAGAATATACAGAAAGCAATTGAGCCTGGTCATACAGCATCTTCTCAAAGTGTGGTACGTGCCACTCTGCATCTACTGAATACCTGTGAAATCCCTAGAAAAAAAACATTTGGAATTAGAGACTTGAATCCGAACACACTATTAATACATGCCTTTCCAATATGGTCATGAATTCCTCCTCTGCGAATCGCATCGAGAGTATGTTCTATCATTTCCCGACATGTATCTTTTTTATCGCCAGCAGGAGTCCAACCAAGAAAATAGATCAAATACTCAAGATCTACTGAAAATATATTACGTAAATATACTAGTCTATAAATATGAGTAGTGAAAGAACGTAACAAAATACTGCATGTATAGATTACTAGTAGTTACCCGCTTTCGGAAACTTTGGTGCTTTGCCAAAACCGCCGTGTACTTTATCGAAATCAGCAGTCTTGAATTGGAAGGCACTTTCCGCCAATACATCTATCGGTGGTGCCTCTTCTGGTTTGTAGATCAAACCTATAAAAACTGGTGTTTGAAGTTATTGCTCAGGAACTACTTGAACATAAATAATTTACATCACCTTTCTTTAATTCATCAATGATCATACGACCCTGGCCAAGCATTGTACATTGTTCCTTTGACCACTGAAATTCTTGTTTTAATAAGCTATAATTTCAACCAGGAAAATATCTGCAAACAATTTACTTTTGTCGCAATCAGTTTAAGAATAGAAGAAAATCCTGGTCTACCAAAATGGTCATTTGGTGGAAAATAGGTGCCTCCTGTAATGGGCTCAAGGTTCGGAGTAAGAAAGACACTCATTGGCCAACCACCACTTCCCGAAATTGCCTATAAAAAAGTGACTTTAAAAAATAACATCAAAGAACAGCATTAAACTGCAATATAAGATATAAGGATTATTTATAACTTATATTATTTATCTAATGCTCTTCAAATTGGCAGGCTTTGACTACTCCGTATTAATGTATAATTAACATATGATTTTTGCAAATAAGGCCATTTACATCGAGATTATTTAACAATGTATTTGCACTGCTGAATTAGACAGCAGACTACCGATAAACTAATGTAACAAATTATCAAGTTGTTTTTATATCAAGAACATCTAACTGTCATCATTGATAATCATAAAATATTGAGTAAAGGATAACCTGGATGAAGGACATATAGAGCTTATCAACATCTGGCCGTTCCTCTCTATCAACCTAAAGAACAATTGTAGCCTTCATAAATAATATAATATCATAAAAACCATATGGATTGTTCGTCTCTACCCAACGATTGTTTGGTGGCATCAAATATACTAATAAGACGGTCCTAAATATACCTTAATGCTAATAAAATTATCGTTGAGAATTTGAGCAATAGCTTCATTCTCAAACGATTCTTTCTCCATTACGTGACACCAATGACAAGTTGAGTATCCAACTGCAAAACGCAATAAATTCATCTGTAGCTAAATGTTCAAAAAAGGAAAATTGTATTATCCTCACCAGATAGAAAAATTGGACGATTAAGATTTTTCGCTATCTTGAAAGCCTCATCGCCCCACGAGTACCTAGCACTTCCGACGTTTTTTGGTTATTACAATTAACAATTAATGAAATCTAGTACTAAGATGGAAAACTAGTTCACACCAATTGATTGGATTGTGCTTGTGCTGTAGAAGATAAGGAGACTTCTCACTGGCCAATTTGTTAGTAAAAATATTACTGCGAGAATCAGATGTTGAACACCTTTGCCTGGATAACAGTTGATTGCCAACTTTAAGTTCTAACAAGCTAAATACTAATTTTTCTTCGTAACACCACTCCATATCACGGGAACATTGCGTACTTACATCATTCGCGCTTTAAAAATGGATGTTAACTTCACAAAACGAGTAGCGGACAACAGCGAAAACCTTTGAGAATCACACAGAGGCCGTTTCAGCATCACATGGAAACAACGAAAAGAGAAGGCGCACTGTGAAGATGGTGCTGACCTATAAGTTCGTGATAACGTTTTATTCAAAACAATGAGACATGAAACACGAATGAATACGCCAAACGTAAAAGATAACAACAAAAATTAATAATTCATTAATGGAAGAAAAATATTTAATAAAGACCGAATAAAATGCTCAGTCATCTAGGGGATTCTTCTCTGGAGGCGGTCCACAAGGTAGAATCATTCGGTTAAGTAAATTATAGCGCGTTCGAGCACGAGACTCATTTTCAATAACGGCTATAAACGATGTCATCCCAGGATGACTCATCTGTGATGCTCGTGTGTCACGGTGCTGATTTGTCAGCCATTCATAGCGACTCGTGTCCGCATGTCCAGTTCCTGTGTACTTTGACTGTAGATGGTCTAGCTGAGCCAATACGTGGAATCGTTCACCAGGAGCTGCCATCGTTTTGCCTTAAACAATTAAAAATGTTATTCTGATAAAGGAAATAAACAACAATCAAATGGTTTTTCTCAAAACTTTTTATTTTCTTAAACGTTACTACAAGTAAAATTGTGGAAGGAAGCACAAATAAGAGTCAATAATATAGTATATTTAGCTTGAAGAGTTCCTGATAAAAATTAACACAACCACTTAATAATAAGTTCATCAATAAATAATTATTACATTTTAAGAGAAAATACTAGGCCTCTCTTATTAAATCTATGTAAGTTCATAATAATTTGGTCCATTACTGAATGGTTACTAAATTTTCCGGAAAAATGTATAAATAGTCAGATGAAACACTCCTATAAAGACGTTTATTATAATCTAGTTATATTACAACCAATTATTTTATTTTTAGAACTCATTGTTAGGTTAAATATTTGTTTACCTTACTGTTTTGACAAAACCTATCAACTATTTAAATGCTGCTACATATTTAAAATAACACAAAATCGAATATACACATTAATTTCATATTTTGGAGAAAATAATTACCACGAATAATACCAGTCTAAGCAGCGTGAACTATTACTAATAAAATAATAATCTTAAATTTCACACATAAATAAAATTACCTGCACTATCATTCTATGAGTAGAATTAGTATAAACCAATACGATAAAGTGAACGTACGTATACTTTATTTGTCACTAAAATGTGGGTATAGTACCACAGTATTAGAATTCTGCTTTATCTATTGTTTTATTAATTTTCCTGCATATTTGGAACATTCATTTAAAAAATTTGCTTATTATTTCAAAACTGATAAATGGTTTGTCCTCTTTTAATGAAACAAATGTGCTTGAAACCACACCTTAGTTGTAAAATTGCAGCAAATAAATATGAAAAAATAACACTATTAAAATTTATCAGTAGTAAAGGACCATTCGTGAAAAACACAACATTCTTTCGGCAGAAAAATAAAAGAATACTATAAGAGTGGCGCCAGACCATGTTCTACATGCATAGACCTTTAACTTTAAGTAGTTATACGTAGAAAGAACAAATGTTCGTCGGTATATACTACGGAATTAATTGGTATATCTAGATATATTTTATGATTGGATATGTCCTGTAACATCTAGTCAAAATTTAATTAAGTAAAAATGACTGAAAGCCTATTTAATTTCTGACAAAGGGTAGTCTTAAATGCCATTAACTAAAGCTATAGTTTTCATATAGGGCCATGCATTTATCAATTTAATTTTGTTTCATGTATTCCTACTTTTACGTATGCTGTTAGCACAAAAATATTAAACAGCAGGTGTGAATAGCATAGCTTTGCCAAACAATATATTTAACATGTTATAATCAAAATTATTATACTGAAAATCTCCAAAAATATTTAGTTATTATTGTAAATTCAATATTTACTTGAAATGAAAATAGATAAATTCATATCCAGATTTAAGCCCATTTTTTTAAAATACACATATAATATAATTATTACCTTTCTCACAAGAGAAACTTACGAATCTAGCGCAAGCTTACTAAGTTGAGAGCCCTATTTTATATTGTTTCGTTCCAAAGTGCTTACGTAGGGATTTACCATTTCTTAAATTTACTATTATTGATTAATAGTGGACTTTGACTTGTATGAGTAATATTTCTTATACATTTTTTTAGTCCGTGATAAATTCTACGTATTACTTGCTTTCTCGTCACTTATATGTTGATGCATTTAAGACAGTAATCAATGTAACAAATTTTAATAATGGTAAAACTAAAAGGCCGCAGTATACTTTGCTGTAATTTTCCGACAATTACAGAAATTTCGAAAGTTGGCAGATAGCCATGTATTGTGGTGGTAGGATATTCCTCTTTTCTGATGCATTACGTAACAGACATGGTTAAAATTCTTCGCACGCCATTTATAACATACTTACTTAATTGTATGCTTATTTGAGAGATAATTCCTGTGCATATGTAAAATGGAACCTAGGGAATATTATAGAAATATTAGTATAATTTGTAAATTGTAGAAATTTAAAAAAAATTAGATGTACAGGTTTAGATGTATTTTTAAATCCATTGGAAGAAATAATATATTTATTTCAACTTCATAATATATTTTTAAAAAGTCGAATATGTTAAGCACACGCTGCGTCACTGTATATTAATATGCCGTCATTCATGTTAGTGTATTTATATGCGTAAGTTCACGTTTTATTTATTGTTGCCAACCTATTTCCATAAATACTTATTTTTCCTTTAGTTTGTTATTAAACTACTTTTACATTTTTTATTCTATAAAGTTAAATTTAAAATGTGAAGTTCTTTATATATATATATATATGTTGTAGTTATCGGCTAGCTACATTAATTTCAAGATTTATACACTGAAGAAATACCACTTGTTTTTTTAACAAAAGTTCTGTTGGAAATTATAACGTTTTGGATCTTGCGTATTTTGTGTATCAGAGTGGAAACAAGTCTCTTATATTAAATTTCGTGCATTGTCATGATTTAAGTCCGAAATTCATCCAGTAATATTAATATTGTTTAAGCAGTCAGAACGTTGGGTACGTAGCAATGAGTGATGATGGTTCTGTACCCCGTGAGGTCAGTTCTCACGATGATGGTGAGCTGTCCGATGAAAGTATACATGAGAAGATGGTTGGAGAAAGTAAGATTTTGTTCTATGCTTTAAATTAGTACTATCTATTAATGTCATATTTGTACTTTTTTTCTTGAACTGAATAATTTGATGGCATAGGAGATCAAAAATCATGCAGTTCGGGTTCACTGAGCGCTAGTCCAGTTAAAGAGAAAAAAAAGAAGCACAAGCATAAAAAGGAGCGCGGTGAAAGTAAGTAGTAGTGTTTTATAGGGATGCCCTTGAAATGAATTTAGACTTCAAGATCATTGCTAGACTTTATTTTCTTTTAATTTTTTTTCGGATTTTAGTCGCAATACTGCAGGTGAGGAAGATCGCTTGAGAAGAAGATTATTAGAAAAGCGTGAAAGAGAGACGAGAGAGGGTCCCAGTGGAGATGATGAAGAAATGTTCACAATACAACCCGTTGATTCGGTTGGTATTATCGTCTTTTCATAACTAATGTTTTATTTAGCCATGTTTTGTTTTGAATGGTCGAATATTTAGCAAAAACCGCGACTAGTTGACAAAGATCGTGAACGGGATCGCGAAAAAGAACGACGTGAAAGAGAGCGGGAAAAAGATAGAGAAAGGCAGTCATCAAAGCATAAACATAGTGGTTCGTTTTTGCAAAAAGTCTTATGTAAGATCCACTAAATTACATTGCAGTGGAGTAAATTTGTTTGATCTACTTGCTAATAAAAATTATTACTTTCAGATCGGAGAGAACGAGATCGGCATAGCCATGATGATCGACATAGAGCGAAATATGAGGTAATTTTTCCACCATTAATTTGATTTAGGTAAACGTAGCATTTTTGAGACAATTTTTGGATTATCTTATAATTGTTAAGGATCGTCGATTAGGGAAGTCTATAGCACATCGAGGCAGTGGTGGAAGAGACCATCGAGAAAAAAGAACGCGGAGCGAGAAGAGGGAACGACAAGAAAAAGAAAGGAGGATAAAGAGGAGTTTAAGGTAGTTGATATAATGATATAGGAATGCCTCAGTCAATTGGAGATTTCTTTGTCTATAAAATTATGTCGTTTAGTCCATCTTCTTCTCCAGAAGAACGTGAACGAAAAAGGGAACGTCGTAATTCTGATGGAAAAAATAGAAAGAAAGACAAAGGTTTGTTAATATACACAATAATTTTACTGAATTGTGAATTCACTAATGAATGTTATTTAGAAATAAAGGATGATCACCAATTAAGAATAGAAGGAAGTACTACTGAGTTATTATCAGATTCAGCAGCTGAGTTTGTTCCATATAAAAACGAGGACACGGTAGAAGAGAATGGTATTTTCAGTACTATTTAATATGTGCTAATGGAGTAGGAAATACTATGAAACTATAATTTACAGTTATTACTTCGTTTACCCTTGATTCACCTGCTGGCCCTAAAAAATACTCTAAATTTGATAGCAGCCCAGAAGGTGGTGAAGAAGATTTAACCCCAGTGCACAGCGATGGTAATATCTTCCAATAATGTTTTAAGTTTCCTTTATATAACTTTTTAGATAATAGAACCATTTAATTTGCGGGCATTTAATTATAAGTGTAATTCTTTCTTTTTTCAGTCGGTTATAGTGACGTAGACGAAGAGCCAGATGAGATTGATTTTGACCCTCAGGAAGTTATATATGAGCAACTAACAGACGAGCAAAAAGCACTGGTTATTATTACTATCATCATTATTAATATTACTGTTATTATTATTTTTACTATTAGTAAAAGTAGTACTAATATTGAGATTATTAGTACTATTAGTGAATAAGGCTGCAAATCTCTTTACCATTTAGCTATCTCCTGAAACAAAGAAACGACTTGAGGATGAATGGCAGAAAAGGCTTATATCACAACTACCAGTGTTTTATCCCGGTATTATCATTGTTTATATTACGTAGTTTATACTGTAACTCAGTTTGGATTCATATATTGCTCTTACAAACATTTTAGGAATCATGGGCTGTCGTAATGTGGCTGAATTTGATTGTGTAAATAGAGTAGAGGAAGGAACTTTTGGTGTTGTATATAGAGCGAAGGATAAAAGAACCGGTAAGTCTGCAACTAAAATATTTTCTTGAATATTTTTAAAATCATATATTTAGATGAAATTGTTGCATTAAAACGACTTAAGATGGAGAAGGAAAAGGAAGGTTTTCCCATTACTGCTTTACGAGAAATCAATATGCTTCTAAAAGCTGGACATCATAAAAATATAGTTAATGTTAGTTACTTTTTTTAAACTTTTGTGTAGGAACTGGAATTTCGTTTATTTTAGGTGGTTTTTATCATACTGTATACAATTTATTTTAGGTCCGAGAGATTCTTATTGGAAGTAATATGGATAAGATTTATTTGGCTATGGAATTTGTGGAGCACGATATGAAGAGTTTGATGGATACTATGCAAAAGAGAGGAAAACGATTCACCATAGGTATATATAATACCTATATCGTTATTAATTGAAGTTTCTACTTATAAAAACTATTTTGCTTCAGGTGAACAGAAAACACTGATGATGCAGCTATTATCAGGTTTGGAGCATATGCACGGTTTATGGATTCTTCATAGAGATCTGAAAACATCTAATTTGCTTATGTCTCATAAAGGAATACTAAAGGTGGATAGGCACAGTTTTTATTTTAATAATGTTCTCATTTTATCGTGCTACTTAAAATTTCTCATGTATAATGTAATGCAGAACGCTCCAGATCGCTGATTTCGGTTTGGCTAGAGAGTATGGTGACCCATTGAAACCTTATACTGCCGTTGTTGTCACTTTGTGGTATCGGAGTCCAGAGCTTTTACTGGGACAAAAGGTATTTAACAAAGATCTAACATTTATAGCAATCGTGATAGCAAATATTTATAGATATATTCAACACCTATTGATCTATGGTCCGTCGGCTGCATAATGGCAGAGTTCATGCTACTTAAGCCATTATTTCCTGGAAGTGGTGAGATCGACCAAATCAATAAAATATTTATAGTGAGTTTCATTGCTATAAGCTCACTAAGAATACATATTTAGTACTTATATTTTATAGGAATTAGGCACACCTTCAGAGAAGATATGGGAAGGATACAATGAACTTCCTGGTCCAAAAACGGTATGATTATATTAATTAATATCAACACTTTTCATATGCTTAATTAATTAAGTATTTTAGATCTATACTTTAGATGACATTTGCTGAATATCCCTATAATCAACTACGGAAAAAATTCCCTGCTGCAATGATTAATGAGACAGGATTTAAACTACTGAATAAGTGATTTTTTAAAATTAGACTTTTTATTTATTTTGTTCTATTTTACTATTATTTTTAATCATGAAATATCAAATACTATTTTATCTTTAGATTCCTTACTTATGATCCAGAAAGACGAATTACTGCTGCAGAAGCTTTAAAACACCCATGGTTTACGTATGTTTTTTTCAAACCGTAATAATTGAATTATTTTGTCATATAATATTTCTCACTAAGTTTTTTTTATAGCGAAGATCCTCAACCAACTCCATCAGAAATGTTCCCCACTTTCCCTGCCAAAAGTGAACAGCATAAGGCACCACCTAAAATTGAGAAACAAAGCGAGAAAAAAGTGGAAGTTGTGGTGAGTAATTTTATAAATTGGTCCCATTGTACTTTTAGTATGCTAGTAGCATATAGTTATTGTTCAATTACAGTCAGTCTATTTTAGTCGTTATATGATTTATAATTCACAGAATCCTGAGAAGGCAAAACTCTTTGCTGACTTAAACGTAAGACCCGAGCAAATGACTTCGGGCACATTTGCTCTGAAGTTTGATCGCGCGCCTTTCTGATTTGATCTACGTTACTTGGACAGAAGAGAATTTATAAGACCGTCAACACGGTTGTTACATCCAGTTGTTAATTTCTGGTTTGTCCAGATGTTATGTATATTCTGCTTCATTTAATAAATTATAAAATTCCTTAAGGAAATGGGATCTTGTCCTTTGTTTTATATGTTCTCAAATACAAAAATTGCTATTTTTATTGTAAAAGATATAACAGCTAAGTAAGGCATGATAAACAGTATCTTTCTAAATATTCAAATTGATAATATTATTGAATCTATGACTGAAAGATGTCCATTCTTGTGGAGTGAGAGTATCATGGATTAGGTGTACGATTCCGGTTATTAGTGGTTGATTCAATTGTTCCAGCATGGATTTATAGGTAGTTTCTGGTGTTTGACTATTGATCCTAACCTGTATGATTGATATGAAATATGGTGAAAATAATTTGAAGTACGAAATTCGGTGATTAATACCTGATTAATAAAAGGTCCTAGTCCATATGATAGGATTTTCTTCGTTCTGTCAATGACAGTGGCGGCGCCTTCATCACCCAAATCTTTGACAAGACCTTTATAGGAATGCGAAATAGTTTTGAGCTGGGAGACACTCAGAGATATCTGCATTAGATCGGCGAGATCTAGAATTTTTCTTATTATTCTGCTATCTACTCTTTTTTTTTTTTCGAATTCACCTTCAATTATTTCATCAACGCCTTTTCCGTTATGAACTCCAATTGCTGCAATATCTATTCCCTGCAAGAATCTGGTGTATATCTACAAATATCTGAAATTTGGAAGACACTTACCCTTGATATCTGCTCCGCTGTTAGGAATCCTGTTACAAGTTGCGTAAACTTACTTACAAGAAGGCATTTATGTGTCTGACTCTTACACAAAAATGCCCAGGAAGCAAGTAAAAGTAGCACTCTCATTGTGTTGACAGGTCTACCAATGCATCGCTTTTGTAGGCGTTCAGGGATTATAAATCGCAGCTGAGATGCGTGACAAACCCCATTCATTCCTTTCACGAAACTCGCCCATCTGCTTCGAGAAAACAGAAGTTCAACAAAATTTGTGACGCAGTCACATAGACCCTCATTCTCTTGAATTAATATGTGATTCAATCCTACAATTGAAAAAACAACGATTACTCATGTAATAAGATGAAATATATTTATTGAATTAGACTGAAACTAAAATGTACAATCAAGCACAACACAAAATGAGTAGATAAAATATTATAATAAAAATTATCTACAAATGAAGAAAGTACCACATAATAACCGCATGATCGAGGACTTACTCTGCTATAATCTTCTGAAAAAAAATTTCTTATATGATTTAAACATAATAAATCATTAATAAGATTATATGGGAAAATAAGAGATTGGAAAACATCTAAAAATCCATTATCCTAATAACGTTATAAATTTTCAAATAGTGTCCATGTTTTATTAGTCTTGAAACCTTCTTGGAATGCACTATAAAAACCCTTCATAGTCAAGGAAATGTTAACTCCGAACCATGTTCTTACCACGAAAATAAAAATATGAAGTACTACCTCTACTTCCTGTCCAACTTGCTCATCACCGTCTTCTTCACTTGGTCCAGGAACCCATAGACCAGAGTCAATACAACGTTGGAAGTGATATTGGAAAACCTAAATTGTTAAAAACTAGCCAAAGAACTCTCCTTCGTAAAAAAGTGCACCGTTTTAGCATTAAATATTAAACCAATATTTCACTCTCAATGAGTATTATTTATATACTAAATAGATGTTATAAAACGTTTGAATTAATACTTGTAAAAGAACTTAAGAGATCATCCCATAAAAGCTGAATTTAACGAACTTCCTTATCCATAGACAGTGCAACTTCTTGTAATTTCTGAACCTCTTGGCTGTCAAACGCAGCACGCATTACTTCGGGTAATGATTCATATACCTCTTGAGGATCTAAACCACCAGGAGCAGCAGCGATACGCTTTTCCTGAATAAGAAACTCACAAAGGTAGATATAAATATATAAATACTTTTAGTAAAAAAAATATTTCTTAAATCACCTTTTCTTCTGCTTCATATTCAGCAATGGCCGCTTCCCTCTTCTCCTTAGCACGCCGTTTTAACCTATCTTCAAACGCAGCAACTTCATCATTATATAATTTCATATATTGTGGATCTGCTTGTGCAAACCTGCAAACTTATGAAATAAATTACTAGTCAAAAAAAAACTAGTTATTACTATAACATACTTAACATTTTATGTCAATACTAAAATAAACAACCGCTAACTTTTTGAAAAATGCCTTAATAATATTTGTATTCGTGGCTACAGCGTTCATTGACTTTGCCAATTCGAGTAGATACTGCATTATGATGCACTGCTTGGCCATTACCGACATTTCCTCGATCTAAACAAAGAAAAGATGGCCCAGTAGTAATTATTAGTGCAAATGTCTTTGAAAGAACCAGTATAAAAGTGAACTTATACCTTATTATCAATGGCTAAATTCAAGCATTCGATAGTGAGATAGTTTGCCGAGTATTCGCTTGCGAGTTGTGGATGTTCCATAAGAAACAACTCAGCAGCGCTTAATCCAGTCAAGCGACCATATGTTTGGAGTAGTTGTTCATTTTCCTCAAAAAACTTGGCCTGAAAAAAGATATTTCATCTAAACTAGAGCTTAATTAAAATGTTTAAAAGTATAAATAATTTAAATTAAAACCGGAAGAACAAGCACCAATTTAAACGAAATGTGAGAACCAACAAAATATTCGCAACATATGCTCACCATTCTCTTCGAATCTTCTTCATCCGAAAGCTTAGGTGCTGCTTTTTTCATATTTACTTTATTTATCCTAGATGAACTAAAAGCTTCATGGCCAATAGTATCAATATTCCATGGCTCCAAGCGCTCTTGCTCCTAAATATATGAACTCCTACGTGCAAAATGAAGATGACAAGTATTTAAACCATATATTATACCTCTAGTTCTTTCTCTTTTGCTCGCCACTTAGCCTCTTGTTCCTTAGTATCGGCTAATTCTTTTTCAATTTTCTCTTTTTCAACTTCATCTAGATTTGCGGAATTTAGCTTTTGCTCTAATTCCTAAAATATAAATAGGGAATATCTAAAACATTTAAAAAGTCAATAATATAATTATGCACCTCAATCTTTGAGATATTAGTGGTTTTGTTTTTATCTATCTCCTCTCTTCGTTGCTTCTTCTCAGCCATTCTTTCCAAGCGAGCTTGGTGACGCCACCTAAGCAATTTAATTGTTTTTTTCAACAATAAACTTTATAATTTCAATCAGCTTAACAATAACTAGATAGGTCTTTAGTTGCATGTAAATTCAATTAGCAAACTGTTGACCTCTAAAAAATGGAAATATAAATAATCAAAATACTAGATACCTATACAAAGAAGGGGTATCGATGTTGGGATGGGTGTCATCTTCATCATCAGAGACTTCAATCTTCTTCCATTTGGAATAATCAATAGGCATTATGCTGACTGCTCACTGAAGAAACAAAAGGAAGAATAAGCAAATTTATCGGCATAAACTACACACATATACTTGAATTAACTTGTGCATAGTACAAAATTCAACTGTGCCATTTAATATCGTCTATAAATTTGCTGCATAATTGCCGTGAAATTAATACAAGAGACATTATTTTCCCCTACAATATTTCTCAAGCAAAAAATAGAAAGTCTTTGAAAATTAATTATGCATAAAGAAAACCTTGATATCTCGGTAAAACTAACACGTTACTTCTAATAATCCAAATATTTCAGGAATATTCTCCCCAACAAGTGCACGTTATTTAATTCCGTCATAGTAACATTAAGCAGATGCATAACGATTGCTAGAGACAAATCGTCCAAAGCGTAAATTCGCCTTTAGTGTACATTACAATGCACTTTCACACCAGTCTACACAAATAAAAATTGAATAATGTGCCATAGCTTTAAAATTCCAAATATTGGGCCTAAGTTTTTCCTCCAAACAGAAAAGAAACATTTCCAATTATTTTTTACAAAATATGAGAATCAGGAATCTTGTAGATTGTTGTACTCTTTATCCTATTGTTAATGATAAATAATTTAAATTATAATTTTAATAAGGATTCGTTTTCACCAATTTCCAATATACAGTAGGAAACTCCTCTAATCGTTTGGTTAAACGTCTAGGCCTGGTTCAATATCAGTGTTGGTATAAAATGTTTCATCAAAATATTTACAGATATTCACCTATCTTACTTTTTGATAGGAAGTAAAAATTACTATGATGGGTAATTTATGTGATGGACATTTATCATAGTCAGTATATTGAAACAAAACATCGTAATTACCAGAATCAATAATAACTATTTTCTTCCATTACAGATTAAATTGTTTGCGATAGAAAAGTTAGATCATTTTATCTTAAGTACTACATATTTCTGTACGAAAGTAATATGCCTCATCTTTACGTGAAGCAGATCATATTAGATGTTTTAGAAATCAAATATTTATAAGGAAAAATAATAATTGTTGTAATAATTCAATTACATACTTTGACCAATTCAATTCCTAATCTATGAGTATTAAATTACAACGGTGAAATATGGTAAAATGGATGCATAGTTCTATACATCTCATTATAAAAAATACTTAAAAATGGTTATTTGGAAATACAAACATTACAGAAATAATTCTTACAGAATTATGTAGAAATTACTAGTTTAGCATATGGGTAGAACCAATGAGTGTATAGCTACGAGTGTCAGATGGTTAAAGAACCTGTGGTACGAATCACAAGAACATTCTCGAAGGATTGAATAACAAAAATATATTTAAAACTAATTTGTAATATTGATATTAATACTCGGTTAAACATTTCACTATAATTATTTACTGATCTGTATATTCATTATCAGAAAGTAAATTTAACATTTTAACGATTGTATCGGTTAATGCCAATTATTCTATTGGAATGAATATAACATATTAATACAAGATATTGGTTATGTCGAGTGTTTACATGATGATACAAAAAACTATCAATTAGTCCTAACCATACATTTTACTGAATATAAGAACATTTGGTACCAATTTAGTTAATGTGGTCTCACCACGATTAAATTTTCGGGAGAAACATGTGCATTAATATTAGTTAGATACCATCATAAAGGCCTTGCATGCGGTTGGGGTCGATTACCTTTGGATACGGTTAAACTTCCATTTGCCCCACAGTTTATGTACCTGCGCTACTAAAGGCGTCATTATTTTTGATACTCATTTACGAAGTATTTTAGGCGTTGATTTTGTTAATTATGTTTAAGTTTATCATATGGCATATCTTAACATTCCTATTTGTTATATTTGGATGTAATTGGATCTAAAGTCTAATGACAACTAAATATTATTTATTTTTTGGTATTAATGCGTTTTAGAATTTGCTTATTGGAGACAAATATATTTTAAATTTAACTCTGATGACTGGGGTTTCTAGTTTCAATTTTTGGATTTCATATTATAATTACAGCGTTCAATAACTTATTGTTTTTCAAATTTCCAAAGCAATAGAAAACACTATTTAAACATAAAATATACACTTGCAGGCACTGATAAAATTATGGGGTTTTTGTTCTCCAAGTTAGTGCGAAATATTGTGATTGCCTACATCATCTTCAGTGGCATTCAGTTTTTGCTTCGATGGAAATCATACACTATTTCACCGAAGGAGTTCAGATCTATTGCGTCTAAAGCCCAAGGTTTGTTATGTGGTTATTTCGTTACAAATCTATGATATATGTAAACTATTGTTTCGGAACTAATATTCATTTTCAGGCACGGGAAGTATCGCTGTAACTGTAAGTCGTCTTTCTTCTGACCTTAGTCGTGCATATGTACAAGCTATTTCAAGCGACACACCGTGGGTTGCACTGTGTTTGGGCGGGATGAATCTTAAGGCACTCTTCCTGCATGCATCCATCACCGAATTTATAGCTGTCTTAGGGAGCCCCTTTCCTACATCAGGGCGAATAGGTTAGATATTTTAAGAAAGCTAATATACTAGGATTTGCTAATAGATAGGTTTTATTTATTTGTAGGATTACACTGGAGTAATAGCACATGCACTGTTCTCACTGGATCAGTGTCACGTCTCACTGATACTGCAAATTTAGCAAACAAGGAGGTTTTCAATACTGGTTAGTACTGGAGAATGCTAAAACTTTCACATATTTTTGTAATTTATTACTATTAGTATATTTACGTCTAATGAACTTACTAAATTAGTAGATAGTTATTTTTTTTAGGAAGTAACTTCCGTCATGGTCAATTTGAATCTCATATTTACTCATTTGGTGACGATACTTATATTGCATGTTATGGTGAGTGAGATTTACGATTTAACTTTATCTACTAACATAAAAATTGTGTTTAGGTCGGGGTGTGATACCCGTTTCTGGTCTGTGGGCTGTGACCGGAGCGATTTCACAAGGTGAACCCCTTTCTGTAGCGCACCTTGCATTTGCCTATGGACAAGCAACATTTAATCAGATTAGTATCGCTCTCACAAAGACACTAAACTATTATAAAAACAAAGCGACCGGGAAGAGTGAGCTCTGAAAATTTTAAAACTGGCTTTCTATTAAGAGTTATAGACAGTTTGTTCTTCATACTTAAATTATTATTTTATGCGTATTATGTTAGTTCCGGTACTTCTAGTTAATTCTACTATGCAAAGAAACCATTTATTTCCTAATACACTTTACCATATATCATATAATAGAATTAAGGAAGCAGAAAATACTGGGGTAATATAATAGGTATGGCACCTAATTTTTTCAGTTTTACCTTTTAAGTTATTTTATACAGAGCTCCCAATTTTCTTTCACAGTGGATTGTATTTTGTTCGATTATAAATTATCTCATAAAATATTTGTATATGAAAATAATGGCAATTTTCACAATTAGCACCATGTAGAATTCAAAAGAATATTTTACCATAATTCTTGAGTTTGTAACTGTAGATCTGCAAATTGTATGTTACAATACAGTTCTAAGCTTGGCTCATTTATTATTTCAATTATATATTCGTATTAAATAAATACAGAAATTTCACTGGGATACCCGAGTATATTGGCAAAGTGTCCCAATTTTGAGCCATATGAGAAAGAAGTAACAAGAAAAACGGCGAGACCCGGATCATGTATAGGAAAGGGTAATATGGAAACCATAATGGAAATAGGTGTTTAAAAAGGTAGGAATTAAGGTCAAGCGAATACATCAATGCATATAATCTCTAATTTAATGATTCTCATTTTTCATTTATACTTGTACATTCGGACCGAGTTGGATGCATGATCCACGATGAGACACTGCCCTGCACGTGCTCCCGATGCAATACATATACCACATGGCCTTCGAAGACGGTATCCATGTGAATCCATGTAGAAAATGAATGACCCTTTATACCGAGAGATCTAAAGAATATAGAGAAATGGTTTATGTATGTTGTTTAGGTTAGAGCATTTATAATTTAGATAAGTCGCGTTAAAAAGATTGTGTAAGTCTGCTTACTGCAAGCACAACTTTGTTGGTTTTTGCATCAACAACTCCAGAAATGACGAGTCCTGATTCAGAGCAAACGGCACAAGTAGATACCATCATACGGCCTCTGAAGATCCGTAAATGATTAATAAGCAGAAGTACTAATTAAAATATGTAAGTACATAACTAGCTTATATTAATTGAGCAATATTGATCCAAAGAGGATTCTATATTAAGTTCCTCTATTTCCTTGTTGTTTTAAAACTTGAGCAAAACAACTAGGAAGAAATCTTATATAAGAACTTTGCCATTAAACGATTATCGCAAAGTCTTAAAAAAAGTAAAGGGAGTTAATCACTTGAAAATTACTAACTTATGATCGGGAGGTGCTACAGAAATAGCCCTGAGGTGACGGCCTGCACCATCAAATAATAGTAATCCATGCGTAGTCCCTACCAGTATGTCATCGTCTAGGCCTACGTTAACACATGTCACTGTTTGCTGCTTTGTAGGAAAACTGAACTGCGGTCGCAAGTTGGGATCGAAGACGAAAATCTAAATGACTTTTATTTTATAGATCTTCGTGAATAATTCCTTGAACTCATTTAATAGTTGTATTAATAAATGTGTTTTGTTTACTATATTTTCATTTTAAAAAACAATAACTTCATTTAACGAAAATATATTAGAATAATCGCGCTATATTAATTTTCATTCATCAATGTTTATAATACCTTTTGTCCATCGGCGATGAGGTATCTACCTCGACGGTCGACTGCCAAGTCAATTGGTTCGTTGAATTCAGAGAAGTCAATACTCTACAGGAACAGTATTACCAAATATAGTTAATCTAGTCATGCTTTAATGATTTTCATTTCCTGGTATGAATTTGTTTACCTGAATTTCTTCTCCCTTTGAACTAATTCTCGTTATACTTTTGGTTCTCCAGTTGAGAATTGCTATTTCTCCTCCTGCTAGAAGTGCCATTCCTACTGCTGTTCCGCCTTCCAAGCATGGAGATGTTACATCAGAAATTACTTCATCGGAGTCTTTAACGATCCTTACTGAATGTATACGATAAGCAGATGCCATATTTTGGTACTTATGAATATTATAATAAATGCCTTTTATACTTCTAAAAACATCGGACGGACCTCGATTGTTACCCGTATCTAAAACATAAAGAACGTGTTGCCCATCAAGAGCTACTTTTACTGGCTGGTGCAGTTCAACATTTAGTTGCCACCTAAAAAATTCAAGATGTAAGTTAGTTCAATATCAACTAATACAAAAAAAAACCTTGGAGAGTGATGTGATGACACATTAATAAGGAATGGACTATTTTTAATAGGCCGTCCAAAAATATCCACAGTCACGATATATTCGCCAGCATCTTGTACTCTGAAATAAAATATATAGTTTAAAAATCATGAATGGATAAAATATTTAAAGAAAAGAATAGAGGGAAGACGATATATATAATTAAGAAATATAGAAATACAGCAGTTATCTAACCTGAATGTGAGTTCATAAGTACCATCATTGAGATCGTTAATTGATATAACATGTGCAGAGTTATCTTTGTGCAATGCAACATCAAGTGGATCACCACCTGATGTTCTTGGTCTGCCATCTAAGTCGAATGTTCTACAAATTAATTGTTCTAAAAATTATATCCGTTTAATACAGGCCTATTTCGTACTACGTAATCATAAGTTTCCAAACAGACTTTACTAAGAGTTTGGTTTCTGTATAGGTAGCTGCTGGCTCTAATTGAGTAATAATACTCTTCCCTGGAAATGTCGTCGAAGCTGCTAGTGAACCAAAATCGGATAGGCATCGCTGTACATCTATAAGAATATAACATGTCCAATCTTGATATTTTAATAATTTAGAAACATGAGATAAAGAATGCATAAGGGACATAAAACAATTACAACAAAACAAAAGTCCAACCACAAATTAGTTGGCTAGAGTTCGTGTTAAGACGTAAAAATGCGTTTTCCCTCGGTTGGATAAGTTGTCTTTCCCAACCCTCATCAATAGTCTTCATTTGATGCACCATCGAACGAACATCGACTTGGCATGATTCTAATTCCTAGAAATAACAATGAAATACAGCACTAAAAATAAATACAGACATTTAAAAATACCTTAGCTAGCTTCTTCTTTTCATCTGCGATGTTTTCTATTTGGTCTTTCAAAACCTTCCTCTTTTCGTCTCTCCTTACACGTACACTCTCTATTAAATCTCGACGACGATTTTCGACAATATTAGAAACCTCCTAGAATGATTTGTTTTTTAAGGAGAATAAGTATGAATAATAGTGATAACTTGAAATATACACTTAATTTAGGAACATAAACACACTGGCAAATATTAATCTAAAGTTTAGTCGTTCTTAGTTTTCCTTCGACAATACACAGACACAGATTAGCTCACTTGAAATGTTCCATTAATCTGATCTACTATCCTATCTACGTTTTTGTCCAGGTGATCAATTTCTTGAGTAACAGATGCATGTGCTTGATCCAATACTCTAAGTTGACCCTGGTACATTTATATTTTCCGACATAATATATTTGATAGTAAAAATAATTCTTAAAAAACCACGGACAAAAGCTTACTTTAGCTCTATAAACGACGATCTCTGACATTCTCTTTAGAGCAATAGCAAAAGGAATTACGGTATGTTGAGTGCATTTCTTACTAGAATGATAGTTTTTTCAAAATGTATAGTGTTAGAATAAAAATCTTGTGTATACTAAAATTATTCGATAGAGTCAGAATAAAGTATAACCTACTTAATGAGAGATGACTGACAGTGTAGACAGAAGACCAGATCACAGCACTCACAATATAACAACTGAGACGAGGGGTGAATTGCACAAGATGGAATAACATCTTTGCGCTGTTTCTTCAATTACAATACTTATATTACCCCGTATTTATGTTTATTTTCATCATAATACCTGCATGACATCAAGTAACTGGTTAATTAGAAAGGCTGCTGGTAGAGCATTGACACCACCAGAAGGAAGAACACAAACTTCCCGGCACATTGGACAACAGATGGAAATCGCATCATTCTGTACAAGCTTAATTAATTTAAGTGTTAGAGAAATAGAGCGGAAGTCAAAAAGAGGAGAAAGAGATGGAAAATAATGAAAAGAAAGTTATTAGGTATCCTTAAACTGATATTTACATTACTTCCATTTAGAGATATAAAGATTAGTATGAGATTAGCTATCTTAGGGGATCTTAGAATTCACTAGATTGGTAAAAGGCTCCATATAAAGCATTGTGAGTCATGTACTTAGTAGCACTAAAGTAACAGAAAATGAATTTAAAACATTTAATTCGAAGCAATTTAATCTCCTAAAACAATAGCTCTTTCGTGGGAACTCAATATAGTAAACAACAACCAGAATGTAAGAAATAACATATAGGTTGGATAAACTATGAAATGAACAACATGGTATAAAATAGGGTGACGAGAGACAAAACAAATAAACGCAGAACATTGAATTAATGTGTTTGTGTACAAAATAGAGAACAGAACTGGGTAACCCTATCATGAATGAGTATAGTAACAATGTTTAAATACATTCATTAAAAATAAATATGAATATATTTATGGATATATTAATTACCTGTGGGAGAGCTGCAAGTTGCTGCAAGCAAGACAAACAAACTGAGTGAGAGCATGGGAGTAGTTTCGGCTTACGAGTGATCTGCGAAAATTTGATGTTTTTTCTAAATAGTTTAATATAGTGCTCAATAACCTTTTAATGATAGGATGGGGAGGAACTGTAAAAAATGTTATAACTATAAAAGGTGAAATGTGTGATTCAATGATATAACAACAGTGAAATATTGGGGAAAATTTGACCAACAGTTATAGTAAACACTCCTAAAAAGCTCCTAATAAAAACATTTGACTATATAGGGGTGAGAGTCTTGAATCGTAAGTGGCTAGAGGAGGCATATAATCAGACTTGGGAAACAACAACAATTAAAAATACCAAACTTAACAATCATAACAGTTCGCTGTAGTACGAAAACTATGAACAAAAAGGATGGTTTACTTCAACTTTTTATAAATAAAAAACCCCTTTAAAATTAGTTATCTATAATATGCAGGCTATTACGAGTCATATAATTTATTTCCATTTTTGTATATGATTTATTATCCTACCTGATCATACATATATAAACATGTCGAGCACGTGAGAAATGTTTCCGAGAAATCCTCTAAGTTTATATTGACAGTCTCAACTAATGTTGAAGTATTCATTGTGCGTGGATGCACACAGGCAAACTCCGTCGGAGTATCCAAGCCCTGTGACGCCAACCGGCTGGCGCTGTCGATCTATAAACAAGCGAAAATTTGTACGGCAACAAAATAATAACGTGCTAATCAAAATGAATATATACAACGAATAGTTCAAAAAGTGAACTAAAAGTACACTAAAGTATGCTTGTAGATGGGCGTATTTCATGACTTATGTATTTAAAACTAGCCTCTTTAGAAAAAAATACGCACAATACTAGCGTTCTAAAACTAGAAGTAGTGATTACTATCATCCCTTCGAACTATTATTAACATAAGTACTATCAAGCATATATATAGTATTCATGGGAGATGTTTATCATAATAAAGAAATCACAACTAAGATTTAGATAGAATGGAAAATTACTCATGAATTAACATTCTCTAGATTAGGGTTGCGCGTGATAGTCATCAAGTACGAGAACAACTTGTTTGAAGTCAACTAATCAATAAAATGTAGATAGTGAAACATCTGGCACTATTTGAGGGAGAAGAAGAAATTTAAATACTGAGCAAAAGAATTACGAAGAACGGAAATACGCTCCATCACAGAAGTAATAATTCATGCTTATAATTATAACTACATTTCCACTACTGAGAACAGTGTCAAGCTCAGAAAAAAAATGACCATATAAATCTTTTATTCAGTTAACCACTGCAAAATAATGCTTAAATCCAATTTATCCATAAAATTTATACAAACCGTGTCTCGAGATTCCAGAATAGGACAAAAAGAGAATCCTATTCGTGCGCAGATTCAAAAGGAATAATGTGGCGTTTTCATGCGAACAGCTGACCATCGATCGAGCACGCGCTCTAGCGAGAATCAGATAAGTGGTCAGTAAGAGATGACGGCTGCTTCAGTATTACTTTTAATTAAGCATACCTATTACTTTTGACACAGTACTTGTTTAAAATAAATCCTAACTGGAATACATCTTTAAAAAGTTGGAATAGAGTTATAATTAATCATTGTATAACCAGAATACGATTATATGATTACATCTGATTCACAGCAAAACAATAAAGGATAAATGACCTTTTCTAGGTACTATAAAGCAATTTAGATCAATATGAAGTGTCAAAATGTCCGATTACCAGGATGAAACACTGAAAGATAATCTAAACTAAACGCACTCAATAGCGGACGAAGTAACAAACGGTAGTATTGATCGTAGGTCTCTTCACCGGGTCAGAGGACAGGACAGGTTAGCCACGCCCACATGAGCATCTCCATGTTGTGTATCTTAAAGATTACATGTTGTTTACATATAATTTCCAGCTATTAATATTTCAATCAATGCTATGGTGTATCAAATATGTAGAAAGTAGTAGTAATAATGCTACTAATTGATTGGAGAAGTTATAACATCTAATAAGCATTGGTGACAGAATACCCTTGAGTATCACTGGTTTTTTCGGAGTTGTGCCTGTTTGTGCGAATAGCAGACCTCTCGTTTAAATCCGATCAATGCAGCATTTCTTTCGCAGATTCTTCCATTGTTCGCACGCGTGTACGTGTCCAGTGGACGGTTAGGAAAATTTAGCGACTATGAACAAATCATATCCCTAATTTAATTAACATCAATATTATATACTAGAACACCACATAATAACGATATTCATATACCTCCCATTGAATATTAGAATGTCTGGTACCAGTGCCTATAAATTATCTTATTCATTCTATTAATTATTCAGGTCTTTATTTTGAGATCTAGCTTGTTTTTCATTTCTGATTACTAGTACAGATAAGCCACACTTATGCTATATTTAGTAAATTTTCTTAATGCATCGTTCAATATCTGGTAAACATAACATTTTATTTCATTGAATTCTGGCAAAAGCATGCAATATTTGCGTTTGGTTTTACTGTTCTACATAATGAATTAAAAACAGTGAAAGTTTCTTTTCTTTTTCATTTCCATATATAAATTATTGTTTCTAAAAATTTTAGTGCACCCAAAGTTGCTTTCAAAATCTGACTATAATCTCGTTTGTTAAAAAATATTTTCTTAAAATTTCTAATTCTTAATCGTTCTCAGTTATTAAAATAAGGCAAAATTTATTTTATCATATTTTTTCCTATCTATATTTTCGTTAGCAAATACTAGAGCAGTTAAATTTTTTATACATTAGTGCATTGCTTATTCACTTACTGTCGAATAATAAGTATTGTCATAGTGGTTTAATATTTGTTAAAGAAAACCTTTATATTCTTGTAGAAAAATGATAACGGAAGAGGAACCAGGTACCCTCTTCACTGGAATTTCGACTACATCTTACGGAGGCATCGTTAATCAGATGTTTGATTCTGGAGGGACTCCTCCTACTCAACCATCCACAGCTAACGGAGGACAGTCTCGCGAACAACTACCAAAATTTGACGATCACCCTCTCATACTTGGTTAGTGGTGATCCACCATTATATATATAGTTCTATTTAAGCATATAGTCATTTTGTATTACATTGTCCTAGTTTATAACGTATTGCTTTAATAACATTTCTATGGATAGAGGAATATTAGCCGGAATTTCTAGTGCTAATTCGGCTATGACATGTATTACTAAATGCTGGAATCAGTGTATATATTAACACCACTCACAAACTGTTTTTATTCATATATAGGCATTTCAAATGGAGAGAAACACCTTTTTTCATTTTTCCTCATAAAAGTATGGGAAAAGATGTATTATAATCATATTTCATATTTCTTATAGATTACAATTTCTTATGTTTTGTCTTTATTTACTGAAAACTATTACCATGACAAACTAATTATATTCGACTTAAAATGATTGTATTGGAAAATTAACTCGCCACAATCGTCCGGTTTCCATCATATCCGCCGGTTTCCATATAGATGACCATTTACACCACCAAGGTAGCAATATTCGTTTTGTTTATCTATATTGGCTTTGACGTAGTCGTTGCTAAAAATCGATCTTTTTGCAAGAGTCCTAACACTTAAATGCAGTGGGGATTCTTTATTTTTATTCAAATAGAATTAATTATTTTTACCTTTTATTGAGTATATTGATTTGCAAGGAAAGTCACTGTAAATTAAAGATGCTACATACTTGCTTATTTTATATATAATCTGTCACTTAATCAGTGAAAAGATAATCTGAAAAATACTTATTTTCACAATCGAATTTTTCTTACAAGGATTCTTATTTATTGTTATATGATCACTTCCGAGTTTCCCTCACAGCTAAAATAAGTTGGTTGAATAAGTGATTTAATAAAGCAAAGCAACGTTTTCTGGAGTTTAACTATTTTATTACATATTCACCAGGATGACGAAATATCGTGCAGAAATGCCGGTTATCGGTTTATTTACTTAGTCACACACATTGCTTGAAGTATGAGCTGTCTTTGCAGCCAATTTAAAATGTTTAATCTAATACTAGCAGTTTTATATTCCTGTAATTCATTTGCTTATTACATGTTAATTTGTAGAATAAACCTTTCCTTAAGGGCAAATCTAAGATCTTAATGTATTAAAATGGATTTCCTATTTATTGATATAATTGCTCATAATTGATACGGAGAGAAAATCGACATATCTAGTGACATGTACACTATTGATAGTGAATTACGGGGTCCAGAAACGATGGACTCGATGGGTACAGGCAGCTTTGCCGTGAGTAAGTAATTGTTTCTGGGATGATTATGTTCTAAATATAATTCTGTCAATTTTTTTCCAGATGATGATTCAGTTAATCGGACAAGAGATTTTATCGGGCCTACATCGCCTAGTAAGTTTCATCTGAACTTATTTTCCTACTTTTATTACAGGATGCAAATAGCTCCTCTAAGGTTTATTTCCTATTTCAGATGTCTATAGCTTATTACATTTAAAATAGCTTATAACGTGTGTCGACAACTTAAATTAGGGTTATGGTCGTTCTAAATTCCATTATCACTTTAGGCATTGAGTTTCAAACATCTCGTCCCAATGGGTTATCAACCATATCTGGAGTATTTGCACCTGTTTCGCTGTCCATGTTTAGCATACTTCTTTTTATGCGAATGGGTGGGTACGATTAAGTACTCGTATTTTTTGTTGTAATTTTAAACTAGTAGAATTTATATGGTGTGTTTTGTAATATTTTAACTACAAAATACGATATTGTATTTCATTACAATTTGCACATTTGTGTTTAATATTTGTTAGGGTTCGTTGTTGGTCAGTTAGGCTTTGTAATCACCGTAGTGCAACTTGCCATGGCGTATGCAATCGTCATGCTCACAGTACTCTCACTCTGTGCTATTTCATCTAATGGTGCTATTGAGGGTGGTGGAGTATATTGTAAGCTCCAACAACGTTATTTTCATTACGTATTTTTTTCTTTTAATATTTAAATACTTTTATTCTAAATCTTATATCGTTTTAGATATGATTAGCCGGTCACTCGGTCCAGAGTTCGGTGGTGCCATTGGTGTTTTGTTTTTTGTAGCTAACGTCTTCTCTTGTGCTCTATATATTTCGGGATTCACTGAAGCTCTGCTTAATAATTTAGGCAATGGCCGTGGGTTTATATTTGTTTCCATTATTGAATTGCTTTACTCATATGTTAAACTGTTGGATTTTACATTTATATATTTTATTTTTAATTCTCTAGAGTTTCCTGACTCTTCTGCTTGGCGTTTCTTCTATTGTGTATTGGTCTCATTAATCCTTCTCATCATCAGTCTACTTGGATCTAGCCTGTTCGCTAAAACTGCTCTCGTCACATTCATATTAATATCGGTGCGATATTATAATTTTAAAATGAACTAATGTATTGGTAATACTGGGAAGGAACTAATTAATTCAATATTATAGGTATGTTATTCAACCTGGATTTTTTCGATTATTTTCAATGGTCCAATGGATGTGTCCATTCCAAAAGTAAATACAGCAGCATATCTAGTGCCATCAAACTCTTCTAACCCTGATAGTACACCTATCGTCGATCTTAACCAGAATATTACTGCTGAATATACTGGATTCAGGTATAAATTATCTTAAAAACACCTTAGATTCAAGGAATCCTAAAGTGTATCAGTGGCTATTGTATTTTGTTTTAAACATTTATTTATTTTTGTTTGCTAAGCCTATATTTGTGTTTAAGTTTTCATACCTTGGGGGAGAATATGTTTACGAACTACACACGAGATTATACAACGGATAAAGAAACCGATTTTGCTCTTATGTTTGCAATAATTTTTTCTGGAGTAACTGGTATGTGTTTTATCAACGTATTATGTTGTAAACTTCACTTATAGGCAGTACAATTTAATGATTTAATTATTTGTAGGTTTGATGGCAGGCGCAAATATGTCAGGGGAACTAGCACGTCCTTCAGTATCTATTCCCAGAGGAACTGTTCAAGCTGTTTTCACTACATTATTTGTCTATATCATGACCGCTTTTTTCATGGCAGCAACAGCTAGTCGGAAATTGCTTCAAAATGATTATACGGTAAATATTACATTTCTGAAATTATCTAGATATGATATTAACCCATATTTTGCGTTTGATTTAGTTTTTTTTTCCATACTACATTTGAATTATTCTATTTCATAGGTAATGATGGACACAAATTTCCAACGTTGGTTCATACTGATTGGAATTTTCTCTACAACCCTATTTTCGTCAATAAGTAACCTAATAGGTAATCTCAATATGAAGTATTTTATCTCAGGACTTGCAATGATTATTGCTCATCATCAGGCTCATCACGAGTGTTGAATCGTCTATCTCATGATAAGCTGTTCGGATGTTTATTGCGACCAGCAACTATCGAGATTGGTGATAGAAACCCTGTTGTTTCCGTTATCATCACATGGCTATTCGTAGTGGTATGTATATTACGTATGCTTTGGGTCTAGAAAACCCAAGAAAAGTTAAAGAAAATGACATACTAGAATTTACTTTTATTTATGATGGTATTTTATTACATCTCCAGTTATCCTCTGTATGTATAAAATTATTCAATAACTAAACTATTATTTTCAGGGAGTCTTTTTGATAGGAGCAATGAACAAGATTGCAAAGCTGACGTCAATTTTCTTCCTTCTATCATATATGGGAGTTAATATTGCTTGCTTAGCTCTTGAATTAACGAGTGCTCCGAATTTTAGGTTAGTACTTAACATGCTCACTAATAGTGTTTTACTTGTAGTTCTAGTACTAAATACTGTGATTAAAGGATAGTTACCCTTTTTTGTATTTTATCGAAGCACTTAGTTGTGGAAATAGGCTGAATTTTTTCCAGGCCAACATTCAAATACTTTTCATGGCAGACATGTGCCCTTGGGGTTCTTGCTACAGTTACGATGATGCTAGTGGTAGACGCGTCGATGAGTGCTATTGGAGTTGTTGTACTCATGATACTGATTATGGTGCTTCACTATCAGGTATTAATATTGAAAATTTTACCTTTTTATTCAGAAATCATATTTTTCAATAGTCTGCCATTTAAAATAGTTGGATATTACGCTTTTGGAAATCGTATCATTATAGGCTCCTGCTGTGTCTTCTGGATCTATTTCTCAAGCTCTTATCTATCATCAAGTCAGAAAATACTTACTTTTGCTGGATGTCAGAAAAGAGCATGTAAAGTATGTTTTCCCTACCATATATTGGGTGTTTTTAGTAATACGAGTAAAATAATGTAGAAAAGTTCACTTTATATCTGTATATATTTAAAATTACTCAAAAAGTCGTCCTAGTCATGGAGTTTCAAGGAATGTTTAAATATCGTAATATCATGGCAAATATGTTTAGTTTGTTTTTAGAACTTCCCCAGTTTAGCACTTATTTTTGAAACAAATATGTATAGGTACTGGCGTCCGCAAATACTTCTACTTGTTTCTCGTCCAGCTTCAGCTTGTCAACTGATGGACTTTGTCAATGATCTTAAAAAATCCGGTTTGTATCTTATAGGTCACGTTAGAAAAGGTGACTTAGATCCGTGTCAAGCGGTAGATCCATTACAACAGGTTAGCTTTAATATATATGAAATTATATAGGCTGCCCTATCCTGTTCACCGAAAATGACATTGTTTTACAGATATTCCCATACTGGCTTTCACTAGTAGATTACTTAAAATTGAAAGCATTTGTTGAATTAACATTGTCAACCAGTGTACGTCAAGGAATTCAGCAGGTATATCATACTTAGTGTTGTTTCTATTTTATTGTTTTAATTGTTATTGTTATTTTTGAAAGTATTTTATCGATTTAAATTGCTGCTGATTTTTACCGTATTTTATAAAAATAGTTTTGCTGTTTTTATGTCTTTTATTTTTATTGACATTTATAGCTCATGCGTCTCTCTGGTTTGGGTGCTATGAAACCGAATACTGTGGTTCTTGGATTCCATGAAGCGTTACCCACAGATACTACACTACAGGTGGAAATCAATATCTATGACTTTCTTCAAATATAATTCTTTTCAAACATAAGATTGCTATTTAAGGAATCACATTTGCTAAAAGATTTGCGCTACTCAAAAATTGACCGAGCTGCTGTTGTTGAGTACTTTACTACTGGAGACTATATGCCGAGGGTAATATGTGACATATTTTGTTTATTCTCTTAATATATCTTTTTTATGGCTCTTCTAACTTGTTAAAAAAGCATCTTGTTAAAACCCAATTCTCTTTATTCCAGTTAATCTTCTTAAATTGTAATTAGAATATATTTTTGATATACTTGAACAAATTTACATATGTATTTTCTATTACTATTCCGAATTTGCTACATTTTCGATAAATGTATAGGGCTATTAGATAAATGAGTTATTGCCTAAATACTCCATTATAAATTAAGGAACTAAATGGAAATTTGGATCGATTATCATCTATAGACTACGTCAACATTCTCAAAGATGTACTCCATATGACCAAGAATTTGTGCGTTGCGCGTCATTTTTATAAGATGGACAAAGTAAGAATACGCCTTTTCCTTTACATATGCATTTGTCTGCATTATTTTCTTCATGATATTTTTTCAACATTTGTATTTACCAGGAAGCTCTTGCTCGAGGTTGGAATGGGCAAAAAAAGTACATAGATGTATGGCCCGTCGACCTACAAAAGCCAGCAGAAACGGGACTTGGTTGGGACAACAGGTTCGCATATTCATTAATAAAATTGCTCAAATTGAGTAGTTCAACTCTTTTAAAAATATAACTTCCTTTCCCGATATTTTTGAAAACAATCTGTTTCAAAATAAAGGCGGTTACTATTTTAGTTCACTCTTTCTTCTGCAACTTTCATGTATTTTATCAATGTCTTCACGTTGGAAGTCATATGCTCGTCTCAGGGTCTTTATCTGTGTCAATAGTCTACAGGTAGTTTACGTAGTATTTAAACATCTATTTTGTCGTTATTTAACAATTATAGAAATCCTTGCTTAGGATATGCATCGTCGCGAGCGTCAATTAAAACAGATGCTAGATACTCTACGAATCAAAGCAGAGTCAATTGTGCTACCATGGGATCATGTAGTATGTCACTTCGGCCAAAATGGACAAGCAATTAATACACAAAGGTATGCTGATGGGTTTTACCAATTTATTCTCACGTGCTTTACTTGATTCACTACTAAGGTATTATTTTTCAGGCCAACGATAGATCTGTCTGCATCATATTTATCAGCATTTAATGATATGATTAAAAGAAATAGCGAGGAGGCTGCAATTACTTTGTTAAATTTACCACTTCCACCTGATAATGCTGAATTGCTTGCTGAAAGGTTTGTAAGACAAGACCAGATATCGATAAGTAGGGTATTTGGATTATTCAAAAGGTTAAATGAACTAGATAGGAAGAATTAATATTAATGGCGAGTTATTTAAGGTACCTGGAGCAAATTCGGCGGCTTACAGATTCATTGCCACCAACATTATTAGTCCATGGAGTTTCTTCCGTTATATCAACTGCTCTATAAATGGCGTTAATCCGTTATTTTTTAATATTTTTAAAAATTATTGACGATTTATAGTTTTATAATTTTGCAGGAGTATGGTGTTGATGCAATCATACTCTTAACTACTTTTAAAATTCATGTTTTCTATTGTGAATTATTTCACTTCATGGTCTATTCATATTATCTAGTTTCTTTTGTATTATATGTGCCCAGTTTTATGAACCTTTGCGGTCCAAATCAAAAAATAAGCGGGAATATCCTAACCATATTATTTTATTATCGTGTTCTTGTGATTTTGATATATCATTGTCTGTGATCTAATGATAATAGTGATCTTTGCATAGTTGACAATGTATGTTTACCATGTTTACTTTAGTTTTTATAGATATTAATATTAACTCTAGTTCAGAGAGAAATCTCTGGTAATGCAGAAGATGTGGATATTATTTAAAAGAAATTAGAACAGGTGAACATTTCATTATAGTACATGCCAATTTTCTTTGAGTACTGAACATTACACTAGGATTGATCATAGACTTAGACACTAAAATGCAATTGTTGAGTATACATATATGATTATCATAAGGCCATTTTAAAGGAATTGAAGATTTAAGCATTGCATCATGTGGCTAAGGCCAAGCCCATGGAGCTGATCCATAAGGTCGTTGAGCTCCATTCCCAAAACCAAATGCTCTCCCACCACTTCGTCCAGAGCCACCGAACGAAAGACCAAAGTCTCGACGATAAGCTAATCCTCCAAATGGATGGTGTACTCCTAACTGTGAGGTGATAGCAATATCGCCGAGACCTAGAAAGGTATTAAAGGGTAGTCCGGGATGTGCTTGACATCCATGGTTGTAATCCTTAATACTTTATCAAGGCGTGTGAATCCGAATTGTTTAGTATCTAGGGAGTATAATACGAAGTATTTTGTGGAACAAGTTGAAATCTATAAGTAACAAGGGTTAAGACTAGGACATAAGTCTTTGCAAATATCCGGCTTATTGTAAATTCCAGAATCTCGGCTATCCAATTTAATAAGATTTCTTGCATTAATGGTCACGGGACTTTTACTTCTCAAATGCCACTCCCAGAAGTCATGCACGTTTAATTATTAGTACCATTTCTCCCCAATAGTTAATAACTAATTAGTTCGGTGCAAAATGAAACGTGATATCGCTATTTTGAAAATTATTTATAATCCACATTAGTTGAGTACCTGGACCCCAACCCCAGCCTACATCAGGTGAAAGTCCTGTGCCTGCTTGCTCCTTTTCATAGTTATTCCACCGAGAAATTTCTTCACGACTGGGAGATGCAAGATGACTTCGAGACGTTCTAAAAATGCTACCAATTTTTTATATCTTTAACTGTAACTCCTCGTTTCCTAACCCGAATTTTCTCATTAGCAGCCCTGATCTTCTGATTGTACTAATAGTTCCTGAATTTGTTTCAGAGACCACCTCACTTAACGATTTGCATAAAATCACTGCAAAGGTAAAATGCAGATAATTTTTTAAAAGTTAGAAAATTAAAGTGCTACTTACCTGTGAATATTATAACAGTAGATACTAGTATGGCAAGACGTAGAATTTGAAAGTGTAAGATTTTATTCAGGCTAAAAATGTATAGGTTAGACGTACCATTGATAGAGGCGAAGAAAACAGGTTGATAAAAAAGCATTGATCGATGAAATGAAACCGGTGGTCGACTCTAGAAAACTGTGTTTACACAGAATGCACTAGTGATATTTAAAATTTATATTTTGGTAGTCTTCTGTATAGGCTATAAGAACTGCAACGCTCAAGGAAATAAAAATGAAGGATTTTGGTTCAGTAAATGAGAGCTACCATGTATTTTTGCAGCTAAAAATGGATATCAAATATTTATTGTTGTAATTAAATGTACAAATAAACCTTACTTATCAAACAGTTTTAAAAAAATACTTGATTATGCAATTTCACTAGAACATGTTGCGGATTTTTAGACAATAATCTCCTAACAGCACCGAAAAACTCAATGCAAATTGAATTCCTACAAAAAAGGACAATAACACAGATCACACTCGGTTGAAGGAAATACAGTAGCAATAATATTCGTATGCTACAGCATTTTATTAAAGACTGACAAAAGAATAAATAGTAATAATTAAGGCTTATATTTGCGGCAAGGAGTGACGTGATAAGAATATGGCAATTCAATTTCTTTCACAAAACTCAAAACAGTAATTAGAATAACACAACTATCACGAGAATGCTACTTGATTATCGCTTTTTTCGCCATTCCCAATCTTCCGGTAAATCACCACGCTTTGCCACACTATTCGGATCTGTTAAAGAGGTTTGTTTAATAAACATTTTACATTTTTGTTTACAACTAGTTCTTTTCATATTATACTATTATTATTTCTAATTTCCTCTTTACAGTATGTCAAACCTTTCATCTCAGCTTGACAAGTTGGACCTAGGTATCCAGGAGCACATCCACATTTGCCCGTTTTTCTGTCGCATGTAGCTCCATTATAGCATTGACATTTGTGCGCACAGTTTTCGCCGTATCGTCCGGGTCGACACACTAAATGTTCTTATTCATAGAACCCTTTATTGACTATGTCTTATAATATGAAAACTAAATAACAATATATTTTAACTACTTTTAGAAATTATTAACGCTTGGAACTGATTTCTCTATAGCTATATTTTACCTAACCTTGGTGGCATTTCGGTCCATATAGCCCTACAGGACACAAACAAATACCATCCGTTGGATCGCAAGGAAATTCCCCACAGTCACACTTCAACTGACAGTGAGGACCAAATGTATTATTTTTGCATGCCAGTTCGCACTGGAATTAAAAATCTACTAAGCAAATAATATTTTCCATACCAAATACAAATGATTAAGAGAAAATACAATTTACTCACTCTATCACCCTCAAACCCTGGCCGACATAGACACTGGCCATCACCAGGCTCGCAAGAGGCACCATTTTGACAATCGCACGACTGACTACAGTACCAGCCATAAAAACCAATAGGACAAACTGAAATAAAAGTTGTGTTTCTTAAAGGGGTTTTTCTTTGCTTATGTTATTCCACTAAACAACTGACCAAACTGGCATCTCGTCCCATATCTTCCAGGAGGACAATCACAACAGCCTTGTACTGGATCACAACTTAAAATAATTATTTGGAGAAAATTATTTAGAATTTACTACGTTATAAGATTACCGTCCATTCCCATGACATTCACAGTCGAGAGTACAATTTGGACCGTATTTGCCTGCAGGACAGGTTTGCTCGCATGTAGGACCCATATATCCCAAGCTACATCTGGATTTTAAGTACCAATTAGATAATTTTCGAATAAATAGAATGATTATTTAAGTAATAACTTTAATTAGACAATGTTCAATATGTAAATGTGCTTCTTACTTGCAGGTTCCTGTCGTGCCATCACAATGAGCTCCATTCGAACAGCGACACTTTTCTTTACATCCTGGCCCCCACCGTCCTTCGGGACATACTAAGGATTGGAAAGTTTAAATATACAGAGGTCTATTTGTTTATATTAATTATATAATTTTTAAACCTTGATTGCATGTAAGTCCAGTGAATCCTGGAGCACATTTACATTGACCAGAGAGTCTATCGCATGACCCTCCGTTTTCACATAAGCACATTCTATCACATCTAAAGAGATTTTATGAATATTTTCAAAAATCACGTAGGAAGATAAAGTTTTCACGAACTTTTCTCCAAATCTATTTAGTGGGCATGGTGTTTCACATTTAGTACCAATGAAACCAGGAGGGCAAAGACATGCACCATCCTCTTTATTGCATATGCCTCCATTGGCACACTGACACTCTTCCTCACAATCAGGACCATATTGACCCTGAGCACAACCTAAAAATAGTACAATGACTAAGTTGTGCTAAAGAGTAGAGATCAAAATATTTCTGGAAATTTATGCCCAATCCCTTTTATATTACAGAAGTTTAAAAAACCCAAAGATTTTAATTTAACTATTAGCTTACCTGTTTTACATTCCATTCCACTGTAACCAGCTTTACAGTAGCACTTCCCACTGATTGGATCACAGTTAGAGTTCTCACCACACTCACATTTTTCAAGACAACTTTCTCCGAAAAATCCATCTGGACATAGCTGAAAAACAAACGATATGAAATAATAATAATATTCTAGATTTTTATTTCCACTTCGCATACTTCAGTGCATCCATGTCCTGTATATCCTTTGGGACACTGACACTTTCCCGTGATATGATCACATGGTTTTTGATTCGAACAACGGCAGGACTGTGAACAATGTCGACCAAAATAGCCTTTTAGACATGCTGAAACCATTGAAATAACGAGTTGAAATTGTGGTAAAATTACTTTAATAGTGTTTTTATAAAGTATCCTTACTAAAACTACTGTAATTTACTACGATAACAAGTGTATTTAATTATTATAATGAAGTAGTAAATTGAACTCTAAACTTAGAAATGAAAACTTGCGTCTATTGCACTTTCTGCCTCGCCATCCAGGTTGACAAGAGCAATGTCCACTTACTGCATCACACTCTGCACCATTCTCACATTCGCATATTTCTTCACATCCTGCACCAAAATGACCGGTTGGACAGGAGCGTTCGCATCTGAATCATTGGTGCAAAATTTTAATCGATAGCTTTTATGGACATTTCAGGTATTATGAATTTCTGCGGTACCTTTCTCCAGTTGATCCAGGCAAACATTCACACTTTCCAGTAGTGCGGTTACAATTTGCTCCATTTTGGCAATCGCATCGCAAAGCACAGTTGAGACCATATTGGCCAAAGGGACATACTGTTAAAAACAAAATAATTTAAATAAATAAATAAATAAGTAGATAAATAAATAAATAGATAGATAAATAAATAAATAAATAAATAAATAAATAAATAAATAAATATATATATATATATATATAATATTTCTTGTATATAATATTGTACAGTATATAATTCAGAAAAGCCCTCCGGAAGTAAAAACAGAAAATCTATAAAAACAGAAAAATCGAATTTGCGCTAGTATTAAACTATAGTTTGCAATATATAATAGTAAAAAACTAACAAAATTCGCAAGCCGGACCAGTCCATCCTTCAGAACACGAGCATTCTCCTGTGCGAGAATCGCAGCCACCATCGTGCATGCATAGGCAGTGGTTTATGCAATTTGCTCCCCAGAGATCAGAGGGACAGGCTAAATGAACTGTATGAAAAACCACGAGTGAGGAAACAAGTGCTTAAATAAATTTAGTTTACTGTAAAGATTACGCGTGTAATGATTTTATGCTAGAAAATCACGACTAAAATTTAAAGTATTCTTTATTATATTTAAGTATAGGACATCTGGATGCGTATGATCGTGGGCATGTCTAATGATACAATTTGGTTAGTATTAATTGGAGAACCCTCCTCTGCAGCTTTGACCTTGACCAAATTCGCTAGTAGCAATCGTCTTTTTTTCGTGCATCGTAGTATGAGTCCACCAATCTACACTCTGCTAGTATGTATTCTTTTCGACTGTCTAGTATATCTTATGCGAAGAAGTTATTAATAAATAACAGCTTATTTGTTTTTAAGCATGACGAACAAATTTAACGTAATAAATAATTTAAAAATAACCTATGGCAATGATGAATTTTCGAAAGATAAATTATCATTAAAGCCAGAAATATTCATACCAAATGCGAATTCAGGAAGTAAAAATAACCATATAAGTACTATTTTTTCACATAAACATAAAATCTTACTAACGTGCTTCACAATTCTTTCCCATGAAACCAGCAGGACAGTCACAAAAGCCTGTTAAGCGATCACAAGTTGCTCCATTGACACACTGGCACGTGTTTTTGCATCCTGATCCCCATCTGCAAAAATGTTGTAGAAAAATAATAATTAAGAAATAAGAGAGAAAAGTACCTTCCCGGTGGACAGGGTGTAGCACAATCGGGTCCCGTCCACCCAGACGGACAGCGGCATTCGCCACTTACTGGATCACATCGTGCGACAAATGGATTGTAGAGTGAAGTTTCATCTATAATATTACCTGTTTAAATATATGTATGCCCCGATTGGTGGACTTTTATCATATCTTCCATTAATTTTCCTTAATTCAACCCCTTTTATTTTGCTATTAAACATGTATGTGTTGTCTATATTGAGTTACTCTATAGAATGCGAGGTTTTTGAAAAAAGGCCCAACCTTTTCCTGAGCGCATATAAGTAATGTATTTTGCGTGTTGCTTTTGTTCAAATAAATTTGTGGAACTCGCTTGTTGTAATAAAATGGTATAATAAAGACTATCAAGGCTGGATAAATCTTACTTATTCAGAACTATATATTTTAATTTAAAAAAAGGAATTTAAACGAACTACTGTTGCTGCAATCACAGATGGCATTGCAACCCTCTCCATATCTTCCATCAGGACATGGCCGATCACATTTTTTTCCTCGCCACCCTGCCGCACATGTGCAGGCCCCAGTTACCACATTGCATATACCTCCATTTGCACAAACACAAAGTCCTCGACAACCAGCTCCAAAGTGACCAGCTTCGCATTCTATAAGTATATAGCTATATAAATGTGTTATGGCGACTAAGTTTAAAAAAATCAATCTTTGCTTAGAACTATGATCTATAGTGAATATTAATTTTGGGAATATTTTTGAAAAAAATGTAAATACATAGATAGCCCGTAAACCTTGATCACACTTGGGTCCTCTTCGTCCTGGAGAACAAATACATTCTCCATCTGAAGGGTCGCAGTGCATTCCAGAAGAACAGTCACAGATGTGTGCACAGTCCTTAATTGAAAATAAAATTATTTGTTTTCGATTAATGAGTAATCTCGTTTACTAAATATAATTAGCAACTATTAGTTACCTTCCCAAAGAATCCTTGTTCACAGGTTTTTTCACATTTATTTCCAGTCCATCCATTCCTGCATTCGCACTTTCCATCCACTGGACTACAGATGGCTCCGTTTTGGCAGTCACATAATCGCATGCAATCAGTTCCGTACCGACCAGGAGGACAAACTGTATGTATGTAAAAAAAAAATACAGATTGCAAGCAACAACAAAAGGGAGGTTTATTAAAATAACTAAGTTTAGTTCGCAGATATTTAAAATCTATTGTTTTGATGTCTACTAACCCTCACTACAGCTTGCCCCATAGAAACCAGGTGGACAAAGGCATGAACCATCACGCGGATTGCAGTCGGCGCCATTTTGGCATGCACATTCTTGGGCACAGTTTGGTCCGTATAAGCCGGCTGGACATGCTGAGATTTAAGTAATATTACTCAAAAAATCGGCAGTAATATGGAAGAGCAATATATATAGTATTTATAAAGGTTAACCACTGAATTTTTGAAAATGTAATTGTGAAAGACGTGCTGTGCATGTGACAGTGATCACAGACTACTCACGTGTGTCGCACATAACTCCCGTAAGTCCTGGCAGACAAGAGCATGTACCTGTCACATGATGACAGACCTTTGGTAAACCGGGTGCGTTGCACGCACATCGTTGCTCACAGTCATATCCAAACCACCCAGGCACGCAGACTGCAACACGGTCTTCAACACCCACAATCCCTTCGACGACACCATAAATCACCACACATGTTGAAAACAACGAAGTCACTAGTACAACTTAGAATAACTGCATATGATAGGGGAAACAATATAACTAAATATTCAGCTAATAGTTCATTTAATTTCGCCCTCAATTACAAATGTGAGACAACGAATACGTGTGAAAATACGTGCGATTTATATATATCTACTTTAAATACGATGTTGTATAGAAACTTTTATATATAAATAATTCGTAAAAGGTGTGCTACTAAAACATGGAACGATGGTGCAAACTCACTATTTTAAAAATTAGTCCATATCTATGTTAAGTTTTTTTCTGTAGAAATTAGTTATGCTGATTTTAAGTTTAAGTACCACACAAAACTGAAAGAATCTCAACGGCAAACCTTGATCACAGCTATCTCCTATGAATCCAGGAGGACATTTTTTAGTACAGTCGCCAGTCGCCGCATCGCAACGGACACCTTGTGGACATTGACATTTCTTCGCACAGCTGGGACCGTAGAATCCAAGAGGACAACGTCTTTTGCAAAAGGGGCCATAGAAGCCAGGTCGACAGATACATTTTCCGGACTGATAAAATACTATTCCATAGTGGTATAGGAAAACAATCAGGCAAATTTTTTGTGCCTAACCTTAACATCGCATCCTTCACTGTTTTCACGTGAACATTTGCAGCTATGTCTACAGTTTTTTCCAAAGGCAAACATGGGACATGGTTTATCACATTTCTGTCCGTAATAACCCTCTTCGCAGTTACAATAACCGAACACAGGATCGCATCTACCATCAGGACATAGCATTCGACACTTTAACTCACACATGGGACCATAATAGCCTGAAATAGTAAACAAATGTTATACTATCTTACCTATAGAACTTTTGAACTACTCAATTATAGTCAACAAACGTAGTAGAATATATATTCTTAAAAATATATGGCTTTGAATCTTATCCAAAGCTACACAATAAATCCTACCAGATGGGCATGGCCCTTGTGGGCATTCATCTTCTGAGGAACAGCGACAACTTCCAGTGACAGGATCGCACGCCTTACCCTCACAGCCACAGTCCTATATATTCGAAATATGCGTTGTAGAAAATGAAATAAGAAAATAATAGCAGAAATAAACTGGTGTAAATATCATTTAAGTAGTAGACGAGGAAAAGCAAAATGTCTGACTTGTTTACATCCGGCTCCCCAAGTACCATCTGGGCACATGTCTTCACAAATAGGTCCGGTAAATCCCGCAGGACATTCACAAGCGGAACCAGATGGGGAACATAATGCTGGAAAGAATGGAAAACATCATATTCGCACTAAATTCCTTTTAAAATAATAAGAGAATTCCTTGTATAATTAGAATATTTTACCTCCATTTTTGCAGTCGCTACATGTAAATTGACAGTTTGCCCCAAATTCACCCTTTTGGCAATCTGAACAAGCATATATAAAAATATATATTTGAAAGTGGTTTTCATCAGTTGATGTTATTAAGACGAATATTTATCATACCGATCACAAAATTCCACTACTTTACTAGTGCCAGTGATGACTAATTTTCTGGTCCTCTCATGCACTCCACAAACCATATAAGAATAGCATGGAGAGTTTCAACCAGTTATTATCTACTTCACTTTGATTCATCTACTCATCTAGAATAATTACTGTAAAGCAGCGTTTGAATGATTTAGCATGTACTAAGACCAAATCAGACATAAAAAGCGGAGATGATTAGCCATAATATTTTGCAACTGCATAACCAACAAACACCACAGATTATTAGATAAAGCTAAGCAGCACCTTTCCTCAAACGATTGAGTGCGAAACCGTAAACAGATGGACGTCGAGCAGCATCTCCAGCGTAATTTTCAAGAGAATCAATCAGGTTATCTATTGAATTTTCATCCAAGTCAATAGAGTCGAGCTGTTTACGATGGCTAAGCACGTCTGAAACAACACAACACACTGCTACAGCAAGCAAAAAAGTGTCTAGGGTCAAGTACTATTCACACTCTGTGAATACAACGAACACTACATCCACATTGCTTCACTCACTGGCTATTTCAAAAGGAAGAACTTCAGAGAGTGTGGCTAAAAAGCTAGCTGTGATAATAATGACTACACTTTTATATTGATAAGCTACTGAGAAAGCAAATACATATTATCTCAAAGTACTAATTAATTAATTAATGCTTAAGTAATAAAAATTTGTTAAATCACAGCTATCGAAAACATGAAGCTTAAAAACAATCTAACCAATGCAAATCTTCCCATCTTTGCCCAAACTATATCCACTGAAGCAATCACACCGTAGTCCACCCTCTTCATTCCGACATAGCTGACTACATCCTCCGTTGTTCACCAGACATTCGTTAATGTCTGAAAAGTATTCATTTACAAAACTATCATTACAATAAACTCTAACAGCTAAACACATCTTACAACTCACCATGGCACGTATGTGCATCATCCGCAATTTTGTAACCATCTTCACAGCTACAGTCGTAGTGTCCAGCCGTATTGGTACACAGGTGCTGACATCCTCCGTTGTTCGCCACGCATTCATTAATATCTAGTATATTATTTTAAATATGTGAGTTTGTGGTTATAACTGCCTATATCTGTAGATTGTATATATCAAGACGAGATTAAAGAACAAAGTGTATTCAAACCTTCACAGGTTTTTTTATCGTATGTCATGACATAGCCCTGCTTGCACTGACACTCATATGATCCTGGCAAGTTGACACACAACTGCGAACAACCACCATTATCCAGCGAACATTCGTTGATATCTAAAAATTATAGGATACTATAAAAGAAAGGTATTAGTTGGATAATTCACACGTGTATTTGAGTGCCTATGTCTAAAATTCAACAATTCAAAACTATACATGCAACAAGAACATAATGTAAGTATTTTTTGCGTAGAGAATTAATTGAAATTTTAAAAAAAATTAGAATTTTTATATCAGATCTTGTTAACAATTTTCATCTACTCAATATAGATGAAAAATACTTCAGCAGTATAAAACTATGTGCCTTGACATAAAATCAAGGACAAACTTATAAAAACCCTTAAAACCATATCTTTCGAAAAAAAATTCAAGTCAATTATAACTATGGTGTTAAATTTTAAGCCTCAAAAATAAGTAGTTAAAAGTGATATGAATATTCTTTCCTAATATAGTAACTAATTATACAGTGCGTTTCAAAATTATAGTACATTGTTTTTTCCCCCTTTTCTTCTGTTTTCAGTGACCAGATTAATCGAATTTTATCTGAGGTAAGACGTGATAGCCTTAGAAATATCGAGTATAAATTTCGTATTTTTTTCTTAAAAAACCACACTTGTATTTTTCTTAAAATCATTAATTTTCCACTGTTTGGAAAAAGTAGCACACTTAACATGTTTTTGCCTTATTTAACGGCAAATGCGCTAATTCGCTAATTCTAAGCTATTATAATAATGGGTCTTGCTCCTAAGATGAGTCAACACGAAAAAGGTCAAATTAAAGCACTGTCAACTACCGGTTACACGGTGAAACGGACTGCAGATGTCGTCAAGCGCTCCAGGAAAACTGTTTCTAATTTCCTACGTATTCAGGAAGAATATGATACATAGAAGAGTAGTGGACGACCTAGCAATTTGAATGACCTTGAAAAAAGGATAATATCGCGGACTGCGTCGAATAGCACGATCAGCATCGTTGGAATCCGTAGGACTTGTGGCATTGATGCTTCAAAAACTACGGTGTGGAGAATGCTAAACAAGTTTCCCAGTATTGTCCGATCACGGATGAAGAAGTGTCCACAACTGACACAAGGGCATAAGGACGCAAGACATCACTGGACCAGAATATTTATGAGATGCGACTGGGAAAAAGTTCTACTTTTACGAGTCCACAAAAATAAGCCTATTAATTAATTATTTTGCATTTAGGTGATTTTCAGTGATGAGATGAAGTTCAACCTGGATGGTCCTGACGGTTGTCATTTCTATTGGAGAGATTTACGTAAGGAACCTCGGCACTTTTCAACTCGAAATTTCGGTGGAGAAAGTGTTATGGTTTGAGGACCGTTCAGCACTACGGGCCTGGTTGACCTGACGTTTATGCCTACGAAGATGAACAAGCGGACTACCAAGATGTCTTAGTACATCATCTAGTCCTGTATCTCCAACGTTTTCCAGGCATTAAATTCACTTTACAACAAGATAATGTCATCGCTCATGGGAGACAAAGCAGCAAGACGGCTGAAGAACAATGACGTGGACATTATGGACTAGTCCTCGCGCTTTCTGGACTTAAATCCGGTGAAGAATCTTTGGCAATTCTCGTGTATGAGATTTATGACTACAACCGTCAGTTTAAGATCATGAAGAATCTTCAATTAATGAAACGTGAAGTGAAGCAGACAAAATTATTATTAAAAATTTAGTTAGCACTGTTTTATCATTTTGAAATACACTGCATTAGGAAGATTTTATTTATCTTATTTTCTTCCTTTGTTTGAAAATTATAAGGGTATTCGGATTCACGTGTTTTGAAAACTACATAAATTCAAATCTAACAGTGTAGCAGCGATACTATCAAAAATATATCAGTCTTATTAGGTATTTGGTGGTTTAAGTTTTCTGGAACACAATAAATAAACATCTCTTTTATGTTAATTATGACACTTTATAAGCTATCCTTGTATCCGAATGTTTAAATCTAAATAATGAAAACGATTTTTTTGATTTTCTTTAATTTTAGTTTTTCTTCACAGTTCCAACACAATAACTCTTTAAGGTTAAATAGTTTTCTAATAATTAATACTTTCATTGACACCATGAAAATCTACATATTTTTATCGTCCTTTTATTGAGTTTAATTTTAGATACTCTGAATACTGTTGCTTTTAATTCTAAAACAATAACAATTCTTTAAAATCGCATTAATCTACAACAAATACAATTTCCTAGCAGTGAAGTGGTCATTTTGACTACATAGTGATAACAGTGAACATTAGTGCCGTGAGTGTTTTTTCATCTACAGCACACCTCATACCCTGGCATGAATGACGATCAACTTCGTTCAGTAGATACCCAGGGTTACAGAAGCAACGAATTTCTCCAGTACTGTAGTCCATGCATAGTTTATGACAATTTTGCTGATTAGAGAGACATGACGAGTTTTTGTTGTCGTCAGATAGGGATCGGTAGAAGTAGGCAAAGCGAGAAAATGTGAACTCTAAATTACTTGCGCAATAGGCATAATCATTTGCGAGAAATGCCTACTTAATTTCTTAGTTCATTTATATAGATATGCAATATGTTCGATGATATCAGTATAATGGATTTTCTTAGTATTTATTTTCTTCGTAGATCTAAATATGATAGCAATAGGTTTCTTTCAAACTAAGAAACAAATTTTCTCACCTTTACACGTAGCACCATCTTCTTGCAGATCATACCCATCTCTACATTTACATACGTGACCACCATCTGGTTGGTCGTAACAGTCATGTTGACAGCCTCCATTAGCCACTTGACATCCAGACAAGTGCTCCTCGCATGAACGGCCATCGCCTGATAGGGTGAAACCCGGTCGGCATCGACATCTAAAGCCAAGAATATATTCGTATCCAAGCATTCTATGACTGTATCACTCCAACTTAAATCTTTATTAATCAGCCTTGTCATGTAACACTTGCTCACCTGTAAGATCCATAAGTGTTAACGCATTCATGTTCACATCCACCTCCTTTATGTATTGCGCATTCATCGATGTCTAAGAGGTGAATTCGAATTATGCATGGATGGGTTTTTAAATTGTAAGCTATTCTATTATTATTCTAGCTTCATGTAAAAGTAACAAAGTATTTCTTACCGGTGCAACTTTTTCGATCATAGGACAAACGATACCCTGTGAAGCACTGACAGTGAACTCTACCGTTCTCACTAACACAGTGATGCTGACAACCACCTTTGTTCTCCATGCAAGGATCGTTGGCTGAAAAATTATAAAATACTAACTGCAAAATATATTGATATGTTTCTCCACTGTTTTATTTCTTTCCCGAAAAAGGGGTAATTTTTTCTGCCGGAAAATACCAAGCTCCCTATTGTTTGGCGTCGATTTGCATTCATAAGCACTGCTAATTATCAGAGAGAACACGACATATGTTCGAGAGCTCATAATAGGCTAAAGGGTCACCGTTCACTAACAGATAAAAAACGAAGACAATAGTGGAAGATAGAGAGCTAGAGGGTGAAAGAGATGAATATGTAAAATATGTATAACGTACGATAGCATTTTCTCTTATCCACTCCTAAGCGGAAACCTTTTTTGCAACGACATCGGTAGAACCGTCCACCTCTCTCCTCGCAGATATGATCACAACCCCCATTGTCTGCCGCACACGTATTCATATCTGTAGTATGGAAAGTCAAGTAATCAATATATATCAGGTTGGCATCTCAGTACCCCCATTCTCTGAATCGCGGAAAATATTCGGCTTTTGCGAAATCTCGAAAACCCGAAAACACGGTTACTAGACATTAAAATACCACGAAAACTCGAAACTGAGAACTCAACATTTTAGTCTCGAATGTCAACCCTTATATATATATATATTTATTTATTCATTTAAAAAATCAGCAGGTACCTAATACAGTTTATTCTAAACTAAATTATAGATCATTTGTTTTATAAACCCATGAATTGTAAAATATATTTGTAAGTGTTCTCAGGTTGCACACTCGATATCTCAGCGAGAATAAACAGGTCAAGCACTGGCAATCATAGGCAAACAGAGGCCATCAATGTAGCAATTTATCGAATTATATTTAATTTGCAGTTTACAAATAGCTAGGAAGAAGACTTAGTGCTTAAACAATATATAGACAGTGAGTGTTATATTTAATATATAACTCATAATGGAAAGTCTTTTGCTTACCGACACATTTTCTTCCAGCTGAATCAGTCTGCATTCCAGGAGAACACTCGCATCGATGTCCACCAGGTGAGTTCACACACCTATGAGAGCATCCTCCATTCGCCACACTGCACTCATCTATGTCTACAATGATCTATATGAGTGGCAGGAGAGTCTATGTATATGAAATTACTATATTCAATTAAAACGTATTTAAAATATCTGAAGCACACTTCTATTTATTAGTCGTTGATTAACTCATAACTAGTTGTGTCCAACTTTAGCCCTAGATTTTAAGTGTGACTTTATGATGACAGTTTAATATAGACATCTTTCTCAATTAATGAAGTATGAGAATGAACAAAACATAACCTCTAAAATCAGTCTTTTACTCCGTCACGCCTGATGTTTACACTAAGCATGCATAAAATACATTATATCAAACCTTTGCAGTATCTTCCATTTTCCTCAAGTTCAAAGCCTGTCCAGCACCGGCAATAAAAAGTGCCAATAGTGTTAACACACTCATGATGACATCCCCCATTGTCTACTATGCACTCGTTAATATCTAAATCATCAAATGATAAGGATGTCATATGGAGCGAATACAGAGCCGGAATTTAAACTGACCATACTGGCATTTTGCACCAGTAAAGCCTGACGGACATTCACAGATTTGGTCAGTGCCATTACGAATGGGGAGACATGTCCCTCCGTTGTGGCATAGATCAATAGTGCAGTTTGCTTAAAGAACAGGCTGAGATTAGTAGTTTTTTTCTATTAGTTAGCTCTATGTTATTATGCTATTACACTCCCTATTGTTTTCTCATTTCCCCTAAAGCCCTTCCTCAGGGAACCACTCCCCATTTTCGGGTGTCACTTGATTGTGCAAACAGTGCCTGACATGCCTCGCGTTGCATATCGACAAAACCTATTCGATTTCCGGGTACTAGAAAATGTACTTATCTGTTAATTAATTGTGTTCTTTTATATACCCACTTATGAAAATAGGATATGTTTTCATCATAGGCTAAGCAAAAAATGGAATTGGAACAAGTGAATGAAATACTTAGGGGCGGCGGTATATAAAGAAGAGAGGGAAGTCTAAAAAGTAGGGTATATTGTCAATGAACCTCGACCCATCAATCTTAACCATATGTTTCATAGCTATGTATTATGAGCACGGAGCTCATAATGCAAGTATTATGGTGTTCCTGTAAAGGAAGGCGACTGTTCAAAGGCGCCGATGACATTGGGATTAAGTCAGATATGCAGATGGTATGATATCTAAAAATTAGTTAGTGCTCAACACTTGATAATCAACTACTACTATGGGAAATATTTCTGTAGATTCAAACAATTGTCTCCACTTTCCAAAAGCATTGCCTCCTTTAAGCAGTTGTTCAATAAATCAACCATAAGAAGGCAACGACTGTATCTTGGCAGTCAAAGAAAAACCGCCAAAGAGTCGCAGAGGGAGACCGTAATTCTTTAATTATAGACGACAGTAAAGATTAATCGCATCACTAGGAATTATACAAAAAGTATATATAGTCGAACTCTTATACAAATAGGAAGGAAAAAAATTAACTGATTAACTAGTACATAAAAGAGTATGAATCCCTCACTTTTGCACATTTTTGACATTTACTCATGTTCTAATCAAAAATTCAAAGATAATTACCTTCCAGGGGGTCAAAAGGGGTCATGAATGATATATTTATCGCACAAAGTGTGCAAACAGAATAATATAGGTGCCACAAGTGGGCGCCAATGGCTCATTACAGTAATCCGATTGGTACTAAGCTAACACAATAAGCTACATAAATGACAGGTGTATTTTTGTTTACGCTCCAAATCCAAATAAACTCTTCTTTATTGTCAATCGATTAAGATCGATGTATTTTCATTAAAATTACCCATTTCATTGGAAATACGTTAACGTACATGAGAAGTTTCAATTGCCTACACTTTACAATTAGCAATTTCCTCATCTGCATCATTATTCTAAGACTGCCTTTTCTGTTCACCTCGCTGACAGCCCTCTTTTCCAGGAATACTAGCCCATCCTGGACAACATTCTGCAACCGTATGTCGTCTCGTACGATTAACGTTCTTATATGTGTGGAAGTAAACTTTCCTGTAACAAATAAATTATTAAATAGAAAAACAATAAAATGAGTAATCTACCTTAGATTACTGAGATTTTTAGAACTATTAGCTGATACATCCATATGGTCAATTCGTTCACCCGAAATATTGCGGCCTGCAACGCTAATTACAATGTGTTCTTAGAAGTGAATGAGATCACTGAGTTGGAGGTCATTCAGCAAGGTACACGTATGAAAAGAAACGAAAAATAGCAATAAGGATAAAAAACTAATCTCTTTTAAAGCTAATAGGATATGACTTTATTCTTACTATTAATAACTTATAAATTTGCATAATAACGTTTTTTGAAAGATTTGATTAGAAAGTGGCTCACTTGGGTTCTCTCACTGCGCAGCTCTTGAATTGCCCATTGCAACCTGGCTTCCGACTACGCACATATTTCGTATATACCTGTATACATGGCTGCTTCACGGTTAGTATTTCCACCTCCTCATGTGGACAAACATTTTTTCTGAAATTGCAACCATTATTCTTCCCTAGATGCCACATATCTTCACTGCTTTCCTCTCCTCTATTCTCTTTGCAAATGAGCTGTTGCGTAACTTCTGTTCTTTGATAAGATATGATGTCCAAACATAGCAGCCATAACTCTACTAGATTGACTTCTAGAGACCCATTAATTTTAATGTGATATTTGCCAACAGTAGTCTACGGCTGATTCTTCAACTAAACAGATATCGTCCGAACAAAAATGAAAATACGATAAAGCAAGCAATTTCAAAAGTTGCTTTTCTTATATTTTCCAAATTTTTTTGGTTGAAAGTGGCAGGAGATGATGAGTATCCCCTACAATTACGAACATCAACTACTAGTGACTCATTGTTGATCCCCTAATGATGGATTACCTCGATGATGGGTTATCTTGTAATCTGCGACCACAATCGTCGCCGCAACCTGCGATGTGCAATGGCTTGCAGTACCAAAAAATATATACGAACAAATATTATTTACATCTCAATAAGCAGTGTCGTTGTAGCTTAGGCTTAGTTTATAATCTAGTGTTCTTGAAATTACAGTCGCAACTGTCAGAGGGTGGATGTTTATGAAAATTTAAGATAAAATGCACACAACAAGGATTTTAATATCTTAGACCGCTACCGCTTTTACGGGTGACTGCATAAAAGGACCTCGGTTCAACGCCCTTTCGATTTATCTCATAATTAGACTAACACCTCTGTGGGAACGTAATGGAAAAGAAAGATAAGTGTATTAATAAATAGGTGGATATAAATAATAAAGATAGATAAAATGAATCACGAAAATAGAAAAACGATAGAACTATTAAAGATATTCTGTAGTTTCCTGCTAGAACTGATTCCCTTCTTCCTCATGCTCTTGTCTGTATCCTCTGGTCTTCCTGATTCACAGTTTGTGCAATCAGTCGTAAATTGTATAAACAGTGTGTGATAGCCATAGTGTCCCCAAGTATAACGTGTGTCCCAGAATAAATTAAAAGAAGAAATCGACTTGCTCAGTCAGTGGTTTCTTTAATACTTCATGAGCGATAGTTTCACTTGAACGAGATTGGAGGATTATGCGGCGAAACTGCTGTCAGTTCTCTAGAACGCAAGACAAAAATTAAGTCGGTATGAATAATAAATGGTCTGAAATCTATACTATAACCAAATAACTGTTATTCTATAAGGGTATCATAAGGGCTAAGCCTAATCCATCATTCCTCTTTGGAGTCAAGAGATTTGCTAAAGCGATAGTGATACATTTGGTTCATTACTGGAAATAATCCTATTTTGATGAATATAAAGAAGAATGAGATCTTGAATAGAGACAATTCGGTACTCAGGACGATTGATTGTCCCATAGCAGCATTTGATCCTAGATAAATATAACACTGTATCATACGCTTTGTCAGTTGGATCGGTCATTCTCATATCAGACCTTTGAATCTAAATCGCCAGAGGCCTCCACCTGTCAACCAATAACCCTTTGAGGTGTCTAATCTCGATTTCCTTAATCCCCTTTGCACCTGACTCTCGCAATGTTTATCCTCTACTACCTTATTTTCTTCCACTCTCTCTACTACTACGTGCTATACTTTACCATCTACGCATTGTGTATGCAAATTCATTCGTTCACATTATGTCAGAGGATAAGCCATTGAGTATACAGGAAGGTGCAGAAATGGACAGGCAACCGGGTGAACAAATACTCTTAGAACATGTGGATCCAAGAAAAAAGACAAAGAACAACGGCAATTATCATATGATTTAGAATCATAAATTAAAGCTTGTCTTACTATTTAACAACAGAAATTCAATATAATGACCGATCTATATTAATTATTGAGATGCGAAGGCAGAATGTAGTCTTTTTTCTACGTTTATTTTCTGCATACACAATCTCATCATCACACTTTTTAAAGAATTTAGCTCTTCTACTGACAGCTTCCACTCTTTCAACTATGATAGCTAGGAAATCATGGCTTTTCTAGAATTTTTCCTCGCGTAGCTCCTGTACTCTTTTTCGCAGCTCGTCTGATTTCGCACATCAATCTTGTCATAATCCCCGTCGATGAATAAATCGAGGCCACTTCTTAGGCAAGATAGTTTATGGCACACATGAGGTCTTGGAGGACATAGCATGAATATGAAAGTGGGCTCTAAGAGGCATCTACGCCACAGAAAGAGCAAGATCGGAAGTACCGCATTCCCGTTGCAGTGTGACCCTTTCACACGACTGCCACTCAAATGTTGGCGGAGTTTTGATGTTTGGGAAAATTGTGCTATTTCATTCATAAAGATGCTTGCGACAGAAATGACATAGAATTGAACTTGGCTCGTTTTTAATAATAGTAAACAAAAAAATTCACCAAATAAGCTCTAAAATTAGGCAAAGTATTACTGTATTGATAGATCAAAGTTCTTCTTGCTTTAACGGTGAAAATAAGGGACAATCTGGAAGAAACCCTGCAGTGAGGACTGAATAGACCCTTACGACGCAATTTTGCATAGAAATCAGTTCGCATTGCATGAAGAAAATGTGGGAACAGTACCGGCTAGATTTTCCGTATGGTCTGATATATAACAAATGATCAATGAAAACAAGATTTTTAAAAATAAACTCACTGCCCTAAACGCAGCTCCTGCAGTTCAACATCGACAAGACTTCCACTTTCTACAAATATTGTCAAGAGACATAAGTATAAAATAGGAATACAGTACATCATAGTTAGATGTATTCAGTTGACATCTAAATAGGCTCTTTGAATATTCAGCTATCGGCACATTGCAACAATGGATTGAGGCTGAAATTACGCAGGGTGACAAAGAACAAAGAATTTTGAAATATAGATGAAAGCCTGGCAATAGATAGAGCCAATTACAACAAATAAGAGCAAGAATCTGAAAAATTACTACACAACAAAGATAGCGAGATAGAGCACAAAAGAGTAATCATATTACAAAATTAATATTGTCAGGACTACTTAAGAAGTAACTAAGGAAATAAATGTCAGAGAGAAATGCAGTCGTCACCTAAGATGAAACGCTTTAGAATACCAATGAGTTCTACATCTAATTAATGCGATGACAGCACTATAGTTCCCAGTGGTGACGAAAACGGCTTGATAAAAAGGTAGTCTAATAAAAGTAAGGAGATGTTGAAAATACAAAGTAGAGCGAAGTCAAAGCAACAGAGAAATAACAAATGAGTACTGATGCACTTTAAATTACTAAATAGCAAGTAAACTGTAAGGTGTAAATATAAAGATACGTATTTATTACAAATGTGCAACTAATAACTAATTTCATCTCATTATTAGTGTCGTCAGTGTTTCAGTTTTGTCCACCACACCCTGTCCCGCCCCTTCGGAGCTCCACCCCTCTACGAGGTACTCTCTCCACCCGAACCGCGGCAGACTCATTACGATGCCACTATTGTGTAGCAATGTAAAGCACTAAAAGCCCTATTAGTTTTTTTCCAATATTCAAATAAGTTATTATATACATATATATTGAGTGGATATACCTTTCTATATTGAAACGTTTCAAGCAGCTTATTCGACCAATAAACGGTATTCATATAATAGGCCAGAATAATATAGTTTAGTCGAAAGAAACCACTTTACCCACAGATTACTACCCTAATATGTCACATAAATTGTTTCAACCTAAATTAAATTCATTAAATATGCTACTGATAAGTATAGCAAATCTCTGAGAATAAGTATAACCTTTATTCAAATACATGATAACACAAATTGGATTTTACATTGGTTATTAACACAACTGACATATAGTCTTGGAGATCGTTATTTGGCTTAATAATTAGGTCCCATGGATCAACTTGGAGTTGTCAAATTAACAATGTTTGACATTACTGAAAATCTATGTACTCAAAATGTCGAACGAATACTTTATGAGAATGTAGGGACAATGGATTGCTACGACCTTATAATTTATACACCCCTTTCCGACACAGTGAGACACTTCGTCATGCTGAATAATATGGCACTTGATCATTCTAGATAACGGAGCAAACCTCATCACCCTGGATCTCTTAACCCGAAATACATCCAAATTGAGACTGGTAGGATGAAATCAAATGAAGACAAAAATAGCATGATAATAACAGCAAAATATAAAAACAGAAGAAATGTTGTTTTCATTAATTAGACCGTTGCCTACTGGTTATAATAGTTTAACTTCCTTAGCGATGGGCTCATATCCTTTAGAAAACTCCTAAAAACTAACTCTTAAGAAATGAATCCATAATTATTTCAACTAATCTTAAAAAACAATTGTCAAACCTGAGATGTGCCAGAAGACTGTCTACGAACTACGCTTTTTAGTTGAGGGACTGGAAAAGTCATCGAAGCCTCAAAAAATTTAAATGTTATAGAAATTTTCAAAAGTGGTATATCTTAGTCGAGCTACAGAATATAAATAAAACACTAACTTCCCACACACCACCATAATAGACCGCATTTTGAACTTGAAACGTTGTAGTTAAGCTAAGTATAAATTGCAATTTTTCTTCGGGAATCATGGCTTCTATTACAACAAGACCATCCGAATCAATGTCGTGGTTTTCTAAAAACTAAATATTTAGTATATCTAACATTTTTAAACAGAACAACAATGAATTGAAACCTATGATAAGGTCGAAAGTACGTTAATGCATAATATGAAATTACTAAGACCCGAGTTAGTTAAATAAATAATAAAATTAATAGTCATAGATATCAAACTAATATATTAATTAATTAATCAAATTTCTTACTTTTAACTCATAGTGTTTGCTTGAATTCTCTGCTAATATTTATAGTCAAAACAAAAATTAAGTGAAAGTTGCCCACTTAACTAGACAATCTACTTTTGGGTAAGAACAATTTCTAGTCACTTACATCAAACCAGGAATTTACTTGTACCATTAAGAGATAATAAAATATACTTTAATGAGATCAACCAAATCATAATAGAATATAAATTATGAATGTACTCTATTGCTGCATATTATAAACTGACAATGACTTTTATTCATTGGATTTACTACTTAGGAATCCCTTTTACTCACCTATAAAGCATTCCCTAGGACGAAGACTAACTTGAATAGTTTTTTGTTCATGACGAATCTCTTTAGAACACCCATAACCAATGCGTTGAAATTCATGATCATTAACAAGGATCTGAAAATAAGTTACTTAATATACAAACTTGTTAATATATTTACACCTTTTTCGACATGTAATTTCTTCCAAACAAACTGAAAACTACACTCATATATAACGTGATTTTTTTGTTAGCAAAATTAATCCGCTAACCTCTCTGATTACTAATGATACCTCCGAGGGGAGTTGTATTTTAATAGATTCCACCGTCCTGTACTCATCCAGAACTAACTAAATATATTTAATGGTTTTATAACTCAAGTATACAATCAACACCAAGATATCTTTTGACAGTCAAACCTGGCAGAATTGTGCAAGACTTCTGGCAGTACTATCATTATGATCATTGCCTTCCGCAATAATGTGCATTTTACGAATTCTAGAAATAAACGTAATACGATAAAAGTAGATGGTCAACTGTTGTCGTTAAAAGGCATACCTGCAGTCAGATATTACTCGTAATGCAGATAAGGGTACACCTTTTTTCATCGTCAGGGTATCAATATTAAGGAATGTCAACATAGAAAAGAAGGAATAACTGAAATCTAACTAAATTAATAAATACACTAATTTCCAAATAATGAATTAAAACAACTTACTTTAAAGGAAATGATAAGTCAAGAGTGATGCTAGCACCTTTTTGTGTTCTTATATGTGGTAAAATAGACATGATGTCAACTCGATTAGCCGAAATACAGACCTTTGAGAATGATAATGTGGCAATAATAGGCAATGGATTACTTTGATTAATAACGACATGACCATCCTGAAATTATTGATAGTTATACGAAAACCATATCTATGGGAAACAAATTACAGTTGCTAACTCACAATGACCATTGTTAAGCTGACAAAATTAATCATTTTTTTAATAGCTCTTATAGTTCCGGTATCTTTAGAATTGAGAAAATCAAGCACAATTTCCGGCCAATCTCCATTCTTCAGTACAGGACCTACAGCATTTCTCTGAAACAGCTTATTATGAGAAAAAAGCTTGTTTCTACTGAAAAGCTAGCTCACCCTATGAAATACGTGGCCTTCAGTAAGGCCTTCAGTGTCGGCATAATTCGCTGGACGTATGGATATTCTCCAATTCGTTTCATCTAATCGGTCACAATCTTCACATTGGAAAAGATTTTGCCTCGAAGAATAATCACGATATTCCTACAATATCTTACGAACAAAACAATGTAATTGAATAATTATAAAGTACAGACCAAGTGTTTTAACTGGATTTCCTCCAGTGTTTTGTAGAACAATCCTCCATCTTCCCTCATATTGGCAATTGATTGCAGCACATTAAAATTGAACATAGCTCTATCCTCATCAAATCGACGCAAAATAGAGCTGAGTCTACCAGAACGAAACAACTCTTCATAGCATATAGGACATCTAGCCTGATGATATCGACACGCAGAAAAACCATGCCATTCAGTCACATGATCCACAAAATCTTTGTGATTTCGGGACAATTTCTAGAAATCTCTCTTGAATTTATATTAAGAAAACCACAAGAATAATTGATTTAGTATTAAGACCAAACAGTCAGAAAAATCTTAAAGAATCGGACTCCAGCAATTTACCAAATCTTTTATGACAAATCACAAATTTGGAAATAAATACTTACAATGTGTAAAAATCCATCTATTATACGCGGGTAATATCTCCTACGAAAACCTTCTGATGAAGCGCTAATCACAAGTAAATCCCTCTCAGAGAGGTATCCACCTATCTTCTCGATAATAGGATATGGGAAATAATCCAGCATAATGGGCGGATCTTCATAAAATGGAAATGGTTCTTCTCTTTCCATTATATCGAGGCCATTCAATGCTGGACGCTTCTTGCCCTAAAGGATATTTAATACATAATACTCTTCATGCTGATATAATCATAGTAAAAGTAAATTAACAGTTTTAAAAGAGAAGAATTGGCACTTTAAGCAAGTATTGTTAGAGGAAGAATTTCGTAAAAAAAAAAACTAATCAATTCCAAATGTAGGCTGGTCAGTTTTAGATACAGCAAGTGATAATATGACACATGATAATAAACATAAATTGCATTTATTTTTACCATATCTATGCAATTTAAATATCTAAGGCACTAATTATTGAGCTTCTCGAAATCATTCATGCCTATAAAGTACAAAATCACATCATATCATGCACAACAACTCATCAAATGATATTTAGCCGATATATCTACCAATATTCATTTTATAGATGTTCTTTACAAACATGTTCGCAAAGTATTCGCAATAGTAACTTTGTATTTCGAGAATTTAAACATAAAGTAATGTTAAAGGTACCCAAAATTATACCCAATTACCAGGAAGCGTTTATTTAACCAGATTTTATACTGCATAATAAGAAAGTTCGCATAGCTTACAATTACTTTTGAACGCACTGATTTATATTCAAAGAATATTCCTAGTAAATAAATGCCCTTATATTAGTACATATTTAACGTAGAAAGTTAGGTCTCAACTTTACTTTTAAAATTCTCGCATTTTAACAAATAAATGGTAAAAACTAAATCATTCTAAACGATAACATTAAACAGCTCTCAACTCGTGTAAGATACAAAGCATTTTCACATTATTAAAAAAAATATTTGTACATCAAAGCATTTAGGTCAGACTTTACTACTGCAAGTAACTATGGGACGGTAGATTAATATAAATAAATAATGACGACCTCAAAATTGCTCGATCAGGTCATAAACAGCCATATTAGAATATGGTAGATATATACACTTAACCTCAATTTGGAGCGTAATTCTGCTAAAGAGAATTCTACTATCAATCGTTTACTGAGTAGATTCAATATAAATAATCATTTAACTGCAAAATCTATTTGTATTTTCTTCATCAGAACAAAGATATCAGTTACACACAAGCGGTCATATTTTAGTAATTTGCGTTTTTTATTTTTTTGTTATTTGTAAGATCGTTTTTGTCGAAGAGGCTTCAATAGCTGTTTTATTTGTAAAAATGAAGAAATTATTTTTGTTGCTTCCTATTTTTCAAGCATATTATTTAGTGATTTAGAAACAATTATCAGTGCAGTACTTATTCCTACATACTTTTAATTAGGGTTTGAACTATATGCAACTTGAATTTCTTAAACGCGATCTCTGTTATCTATTTAAATACTTTGGAAGCTAAATCTAAAGGGCAATCAATGAGTTCATTTAGATAGCTCCTAATCGAAGTTTCTCAACCATATTTAGAATTTAAATAGGTTATACTCAGTAGTTTTTGAAAATTTCAATAAATACACAGTACATTTCCCTAAGCTAAGAGCTTCCACTTTCTACGAATTGTTTCTTCATGATTATCATGTGACAGCAAATTTTCATTAAAAGCATTAGCATGCTATTACTTTCAGGTTAATGTATATAAGTCCTTTGTTTTTCTACAACAAATTTTATAAGATATTTATTGCTCATTAAGCAAAAGCCCTAGTTTTAAAAAAAATTTTCATGTCAAACTTTAATCTAGGCTGGTTCCTTGAATATTGCCGCAATTTATTATTGATGAAAAGCACTGTAGGAGGACCTTCTTAATTTAATCGGACGTATAATAGCAATAGTCACACGGAAGGAAGATCATTATTAGTTTCTTTCTAATAAAGAAATAAATATAGCATTTTCGTCAAAGAACTCTAATTTTCAACATTTCACAGAAAGAATATTTTTAAAGTATGGAAATATGAAGCTGTAAGGAATTTTTGTTGGAATTACTAGATCTGTCATTTCAAGACGTTTAGGGTAGTCATGAAAGACTTATTATGAGTAAATATCTAAGACAAATAATTTACAAACGTATCCAGAATGATCCAAGTTATGCTTCAATTTGGGAATCTAAAATTTAGGTTATAAGAAAAAAACTGCATTTGCTTTATATAGAATCCTAGAAAATGTGAACATTTTCAAAATACAGGTATTCAACTCATAAATCGTCATCTAAGATCACGAGTGATGCACGATCATTTTAGAGGATGATACTTTAATGCAAAGCTGTAGCTACTTCAAATTTCACTCAATCTTAATTGTAAAAAAAAGACCAAAATTCCTTAAAAAAGTATTTGAAAGGTTAATTTAAGTGTATTTCTATGTAGGCAGAACTAGACGAAATAATATTATTGGTCTACTGGAATTTCAAAATTAGGTGAGTTATTAGGAACAACGCGTGGTTAGAAGAGCTGCATCGAATAAAACATGTGCATTTTAGTATATTTATATTTACTCTGTATTTACTACTATTGTTATTTTTGTTAACTATTTAATAGAAGGCATATGTGAGCGGTGTTTTTCTAGTTATCAGAATTTGTTTAACTTGATGAGTAGATCGAGAATAGCACTTGCTAATTTTTTTAGAGTATTATTATTATTTGCATAGTATAAATGAATGACTTTTTAGTTGATAGAGTACAAAAAATACATTTCAAAGTTTTTTGGTAGATGCTAATTTTCAAGATATACATTATTTCATAATTTTTGGCAGTATTTATGGTTGTTCCACTACTGCTGACGCTTTTCTATAACAGCGGCCAATTGTCAAGAGCAAGGCTATAATAATTCTAGGAGAATTGTCACTTATCAGACTTGAAACAACATTACATCTATATATATATATTCATATTTCTATAAATAAAGGTAATAAGTTACTTTTAAAACTACAAGCCATTGTTTTATTGATGCATTTCTGCGTTAGAATACATCACTGCTAAAACAAAACCATATTATTATAACTAAATTAATTTTGTTACTTAAATTTTTAGCTCTAAAAAAAGTTGAGAAGAAATTATTGATTCTCTTGTAATTAGTAGAATACATAATACCTTATTTCTAAATCACCCGATTTATATATTAAGTATAGTATGTTTTTGTATTTATATACATGTAATTTGGAATTGTTGATTAACTCAATGGCTAAAGAATGATTCATATAGCAGTGCAGTCTGTAGAATTAGGAAATTCCTGATTCGCTGAAGAAATCTAGTGGAATGCACTAAATTTCAGCTTCTTTTCTTAGTAGACTTTCTTACAAGAAAAAAAATTACTGACAGCTCATTTTTACCTCATAAACCACTTTGCTGCAATCTCACATTGAGTGTTCCTTTTTGATGATGCCGCAGAGTGTCCAACTGGGAGTTCATAAACAAGACAATATTGTCTTTTTTCTTAGCTCTCAACGCTCTGTGTTAGATATTCCTTTCTTAAATATAGATCTTTTTCATAATAATGCACATGAAAGAATTTTCTGGCTTTAATCTGTAATTAAGGAAAATGGTGCTATACCACCTAACTTGACATTATTTCCTTGTTCGAAAATCACTGAATTTGGCAAATCGAATTTGGGATAACCCTGAATGGTTTTCGATTCAACTGCTTTTCTCTTATTGGGATGGACCCTGTTGTTGGATAACTCTATTTGTGTCGTTCGTTTGTTTCGATCGTAGAAATGGGCTGCGCGCCGTCGTATCCTCCGAATCGCCTAGATATCATTGGTAATGTCTATTTTTTAAATATATGTATAAAACTTTTCAAACGAATTTAGTCGATGATTTTGTTAAGTATTAATCTAATATATTTCCTTTTTATTTCCACTCTATGTGTTGCGATTATTGAATAGTTTATTATGAATTCATGTTCCCATCACGGGTTTCCCACACCTAAATTGTGATACTGACTTTGACTACATGAACCGGTCTTACCATTTATGATTCAGTGGAAGCCAACGCTATAATCCGCTCTGAATTATATTTTCTGCTGTAATCGGGCATATATTTTAATGCTTTCACATTTTTACTCCCATTATTTTCATGTTATTCCCTAAGCACTTTACTATTATGCATATTTATGCTAATAGTTGTCAAAAAGGTGTTAGCTTCCGTTATACACTTATTTCAGAATAGGGAGATGTGATCTCGCGGCTTTCCCTGCCTAATGCTTACGAATAAGGAGCTAATCCCCGTAAGATAATACAAATATTTCACGTTTTATTTATTTATCTTAGCATACTCTTACATTTTATTTCTATCTGATTATTCTTTATGAAAATAGATGTATTTGAAGTCATGTATGTGATTTCATTATCCACATACACACAAAGTCAATGCGTTTTGTAGAAAAGAGAAAAGACCTGTCATTTGATATGTTTGTTCTATCAGAAAGTGAAGGTTTACAGTCACAAGCAGGCATTTTACCTTAGTTTTTAAGGATATTCTCTCTAGATTTCTACTTTTTAATTCTATCAGTGTACATTCATTCTATGGTAGGTGTTTTTCTTCTTAAGATTTACCTTAAAAATGTTCGATTCTATCCATCGCCGAATAGAGATTGTATTCAGTTCAATACAATTCGTGCAAACACAAACTCATCACTGGAATTTCCTGTTTTGAGTTAGTCGCGTTTTTACCTTCCCCTCTTCTAATTCTTATTCTCATCGTTTCCCTTTCAACGGTGCAATCACCACCCATTCAGCTTAGATTAACCGTGCTCAACACCCTTAGCCTAAAGTGCCCACCCCTTGACTGAGTCACCACGAACACCCAGACACATTGTTGGAAAACGAATGTGATTGTATAATCTACAGATTTAATGGGAAACTATATAATTGGTATAGTTTTTCTAGCAATGTGTAGAGTATCTCAGTTCGAAAATACGGTTGAGGCAAAAAAATCATACTAGATCTCACATATATTTCATATTACCTTAGCTTAGTGCTTTGTTGCCGTTTTTAGTTAATTGCCTAGATTGCTATAAAATAGTCAAAACTGGGAAGAATAGAGTAAAAGTATATAAAAAGTTGTATTTGTTTAACGATTGAATTATATCCAATGACAATAGATAGTATATATTTTAGGCTTATATACATGTATAATGCAATAAAGCCAGTAACGGGATGGAATCGATGGGACTTTAGGGGTTCATTGCGATGCTAGTAGTGCTATTGAAGGGCTGTAGGGCAGATAAAGAAATTTCATGACTCATGAGATGTTTCTCATCTCTGATGCATTTGTTTCGGAATCGCCGCCACTAATTATGCATACCAGTATGGTCTGGGATGGCCTGGAGAGGAAGGGGCATGCTAATTTTGTTGCCAGCTGCGCGAGCTTGCGCTATATGAAGAGGACCCCAAATGAACCCCTCCCTCTACTTAATCTGGGCACCACAATGTCTAGGCATCACCTCGACCCTACAACTAAGGTAAGCAAAAGAATTTCAACTCACCACTTAAATTCTTTCCCTTATCAGAGAGCTGGTCAAACAATAATGGAGCAAAATCAAATAACAGTAATGCATATGCATATATTAAGATGTTTTTATATATGTATGTATATGTGCTCATGTATTTAAGTACATTCTTATCTCTACAGAATATACATAATTAGCATCCATAATATCGTCTTAGATATTTCTTTTATTATTCTCTTCTACATATATTACATATCATCTTTCTATGTCAACTATCTCGCCGACGCTCTCCTATCCTCTCGTCTCCCTCTATATAATGAAATTCTCTCTCTGGGGGAATTCACCTTGCGGTCATTTCATGGTCACTGCCAATTACCAGGATTAGCCTTCAGCTAGTCGCTACTTTAATTATGGAACTCTCGAACTGGGGTTTACTACCAACGACAAATATATCTAGGCAATCTGTTTTATCCATAGCACTATTCACAGATGAGCGTTAATATATCCATGTCTAGTAAAGTGTCATACAAGAAAAAACATAATTGAAAATAAACGGTGTGGTGAGAAAAGCTACTAACCAAGTCGTATACCCCTTGTTAGTCGCTTCGATGTTCATATCTTCCTAGGGGATGAGTGTCACATCCAGGCGGGAGAGGATTTTGATGGAAGACCCATGTAGTGCGCAGCCGATAATGAACAGATTAGGCATATCGCCCCTCATATCGAGTCTGCGACAGCTTAGGAAACAGCATACATCATCCTGTCTTGCAACAGTATCCAGCTCTAAATCCTCTAATCTTCGCACTCATGCAGAGTGCTTTATTCTATTCTTTAAAGCTTCTTCAGTGTCACTTTTATTTCTCTCTCTCCTGTCAGTGTAAGCTATCACTCGAATATCTAACTCAGTGTAATCTGCAACATGGCGTAATTTACTGCATAGCTGAACGTAAATATATGATTTTCGTTTTCTTCATACTCTAATTTTAGTCTTAACCCTTTTTTCGTGTTTCACTATATTCGCAGACAATACCATTGTTCGGAGAAATATTTCAAGCACGCTGTGCTCATATCCTCATTTGCTCTTTTCCTGTGTACTTTTCCATTATAATATCTCTCTATTTCCCTTCATTCTCTAGAACCGCCCGTATAGTATTTCACTCCGTCTGTTCTCTTTGATTGTAATTAGTATATCATTTGCCTTTTGAGGTCATTTAGCTTACAGTATGGAGCGTTATATTTATGTCAGAGTAAGTGCTTATTTCAATTATTAAATGATTTTAATTATGAAGTATTAATTAATTCTGTAGTTCATGAACCTCAATAATCGGAACAATTTGTGTTTATGCAAGAAATGTGCTATTTCGCTCAATTTCTGATAAATGTAAATGTTTGTTTTGGATAAAAACAGTGTAGTGTTTGTGTGCGCCGGAAAATAGCCAACTTTAACTGGTTCAGTGTGGCCATATTAATAGTGTTTTTGACGCGCTGTGAGAAATACGTTGAATCCAAAGACATTCCGATATTTACTTTTGTTGAAGTTCTTGAGAAAAGCACTAAATGTAATGGTGATGAGGTTATTTTTAAGGTCGTTTAGGGAGAGAATTTAGGTTTGCACGCAATTGCGGCAACAATACTATGGCGGTTGTGATGAGCGGAAGTGGCGTGATCTGGAACATCCGAAATGCTTATTTTCGGAGACTAGTAAACCCTTGAGCTTCGTATTATGAAGCAGTGATATAGTCGCCTGTTGTTTTTGCGTCCCGTAGCTCCTTATGTCCTGGCATATGCCGGTTTCGCATGTCAGAGTACAATAAGACAGAGATGACCATTAGCCTCTTTTTACGTGCTTTCGATAATGGGTCTGAGACCAATTAGCGCACTGATACGGTCTGTTTGTCTCAATCACATAAGCCTTCAAAACACTTGTGATCTTATGAGCAAACCATCCTGAACAAGTGAATTGTCATGAGCGAAGGTATCTAAGGAATTCATCCCATCATTATCGCTTAAATAATTGATAAATTTGTTAGCACTGAATATAACTGCCAATCCTATTCACATCCTACTAATGTATAACAATTTATTGTAATTATATCTAATTCTTTAAAAACTACATACTTTAAGGTTAACGATTTAATTAATACAACTTAATTTATTATCTGATTTTAAAGACTAACACTGAAATTGCCAGTCACATGCTTTAATCTAGATATATAAATATGTAATCTATGCTCTTAGTCTGTTTTCTTAGTTTTTTCATAACTCCTGTATTTCTTATAATTACACTTTAGTTAATAGGTGGGAAAATGTAGTTATATAGAATCCTATAGTACTTACTTCTAATAAGTGGCTAAATATGGTCGAACAATCGATTTTTTTTCAGATCTACACTGACTGGGTTAACCGCTATTTGTCAAAAGCATCAATAACACAAAACTATAAGCCCATTGGTGATATCACTAATGAACTCAGGGACTACCGCGTAGTTGCGAGGCTGATTCAAGTTATTGGTGGGTGCCCAGCATTATTAATTAATTAGTTATTTATATTCGCCATCTTATTATTTATGTTTTTGCGAATGTTTTCTGGCCATTTCTCTCTTCTACTCACTTTCCTGCTCTGGCCATAAAGTTGCCGCTCACCACTGCCCGTCCACGGTTTGTAATCACAGTTGTTCGTTTTACTAATTTATGTCTTTCAACTATCGCCGTCGAAATCATAATGGGTTCGAGCGTAATGCCGGTTCAGCTTTGAGGTACTATGAAATTTCTCACGAATTTCCCCTAGCATTTCGTTTTCTTGGAATCTATCCTCTTCTTTCTGTTTAACGTGTTACCTCCTATGTTCACCTCTGTCAACCACAGACCACTATTATTATGCAAACATGTAACCTTATCCTCTGGTCACTCGGCAACCGCTCTTTCAATAGACTTCTATTTATGTTTCCGTTATCATTTAATTTTCACCTTTATCTCTATGTTCGGTAGATATCGTCCATGTTAGTTAATCACCACTTAAATATTTCATATTCAAACATTTTGTCTTAATTTTGGCGCCTTATTCTCAACTCAACACTATGCAGACAACGAAGTGTCAATCATAACAGTCATATACAAATTGTTAAACATGGAAACTGAAAGAAAAACAAAGTTTATATTAAACGTGGTGACAAAAAATCATAATTGGACCGATGCTAGAAATATATAAGTAGAAACGGGCCGATCCTATCGGAATCTTCCATCTTCCTCATTTTCCTCTTCTGTTTGCGCAGTTGATTTATTCCAATTGTGCGCTCTTTAATCGTCGCGACACTGTTCGACCTCAACGCCATAATGTATCGACTCTTAAGTGTTGATTATATTACATTTTTGCTTGTTGATCTTTGGTCATCATTTCCAGCCTTACATATTCTTTTGAAATTATAAAAAAGAATTACAAATACATGAGATCATCATCACCATTCTGTGCCATCTCGTCTTCTATCTTCTCCTATCAAAGCGTCATTCCTCCAACCATCTGGTTCTGTATTCGCGACCACTTATCACGACATTCATTTGCCTAATGCGATTCCAAAATTGTTTCAATACGTAGTGTACAGAAAGAATGAGATGTCCAGTTGGCTCACATTTATCCCTCTGACTAGTTCTACTCTCTACTTTAAAATACCCTAATTGTTTCATCATTTATCTTTAAATTCGCCATACACACTTACCACTAACTAAAACTAGTTATCTATTTTCACTTTCAATGCCTTCTATCTACACCCTGTGTAGTTTTAAGAGGTGTCCCACTCAATGATCCGGCTGTCATAAGCAGTTCTCGCGAGTGTCAAGTGCCATAAAAGTATTGGTTACAAATGGTTCAATGCTATACTGTCAACTTCAATTTGTACATTCTTTTTAACTACTACCGTTCGCACGTTTTTCTCGTATATTTATATTTAAGATAGAAAGAAAGAAGTGAATTAGTGGGAAGCTACCAACCTGTCTTTTCTCTCCGGTTTGTAGTCTATTGCCGTGTCAATCCTCTTATTCACGGTTTGCTCATTTCAGTGCCCGAAAACGCCAATTCGCAACAGTTCTACGGACATCTATCTAGAGTAAGCACCAACGTGAGTCAACTCCTCTATCTCTTGAAAGTACCATGAAATAAGAAAGATGAAATAAATTGGTGTTGATGGTCGACGAATATATTTGACAATGATTGAGGTTGATTTATAGTCAGAGCTTATCATAAGAAGATTTCTTATTCAGCTCTCCTAATGAGGTGTACTATGAGTGGAGTGTTTATTCCGTCTCTTAGTTGTAATTGAGGCTGTCAGGCCACCTGCCGAGCTCTTGTTTGCGCATCCACACATCATATACTAATTAACATACCTTCTATAAGAATCTTGGAAACTGAAATATTAGTCCGATAGCACGCAGATTTTTCTAGAAGAAAATCGTACCTGACTTCTTTCGTTCCATATAAATGGATTAATACATAATTTCAAGTAATATTATTAATAACATTATTATTATCCTTATTATAATCATAATATACATTAAGTCGGTTTTAAAGTGAACTTATTTTTTAACATCTATTTCTAGTAGTGTTTACATTGACGCTATTCAGATTAACCGTGAATGGTGCTTAAACGCCGTTAGATTTGTTTGGCTAGCGACGGCAATCATCAGATACTTCCCGTAGTTGCTAATTAACCTCTTAATGCCAGTCTGCAGTTATGTACCCAGCCATATATGCAAAATATAATGTTGCCGTTCCAACGGAATATTCTCCACCTCCATCTTTTTCCTTACGCACTCATTCTCTAGCTATTTCTACTTTTTAATTCATCTCATTATTTACCTATATTCGTTCCTATCTCCCTCAATACACTTAAATTTTCATCTTTTCTCGCTTCTCTGTTTCAAAAATATTCCTTACTTCATTTTTCTAAGCCTTCTAGCTTTCACTTTCTACCTTCATATACATCTTACGTTTTCGTCCGTTAATCTTTGTACTTATCTCCATTTTTTCTTGACCACTCTATGTTTTACACTACCGTCACTTGTCGCCCGCCTCCAGCAAAAAAGCAACAAATTATATTTTCCTCGCTCGTATTTCTTCCTCGTCATCAGGTAATGACTGGCAGCAGAAAATTCCACACTACCTTATTGGAATTTTTTGATTATAATGAATATTTGCGTGTTTTATTATTTTTTCCTAATATTCTTGATATCTTAGTACTTTTCTGTTCCTCTTACCTTACTTCGTTTCTGTAAAAGATATTCTACTTAAATTTTATTACCTCATTTAATTCTCTAGTATTCTATTTTGTTCTTTTTGTTCTTTTTATTCTTCTTATGCTTCTATCTAATCTGAGCTGCGTACTTAATTGTTTACCCGGTCCTCCAGTGTTAATAAAATTACCAGTCCATGGGTGGAATATGGCTCAATCTGAGGTGATCCTCCGCAGTGGTTAGGGAGAGTTAGAATTTCTCACTATAAACTTAACTTTTTTCAGATCGATGGTCTTGACGCCTGCCTTCAATATTTATCAGTAACGGGAATTGATTGTGTTAAGATCACTTCTAAAGGTACGCATTCAAATAACAATTTCTTAGTTCCCACTGTAATATGATTCCAGTTTGTTTGATTTTCCTGGAATCCATTGATGATTCACTGCAGTGTTAATGTGAAGAATGAATATTCGTCTAGATAGTTATTGTCTCACTAACTATGGAGAACAGGCTAATTTGAGCATAATGAACTAACAAAAAGAAGCAGTTAATCAACGAGCTAGCGAGTTGCGACTGTCAGCGTCTCTTGATCTGCTCATCAGAAATCATCTGTCAAGCCTAACTATCGTCAAGTACTTTTTGTGTCCCATTATTACACTTTTGTCCAGCGAAATGTGCTGCACGCATATTTCGCTGCTCATACGCCAGTACTTTTTCAAAACATGATCAATGCGCGATTCTCACACGGCGATGCAACAGAATGCGATTCGTGATTTATGCCATAGAGGGAGGGCTATCCTTCGGCTAACACCACTTCCCAATACCAATTCTTGTTTCTCATGTTTTACTCATTTATATACCAATCTCGTCACTACTTTACTCTTTTCTTACTCCCTACCGTTTTGTTATTTTCTCGCATTCTTCTATATTTTCCTAACTATATTTAAACTCTGCTTTTAATTTCTGATTTTCTTTTCCTTCTTTTTCTTTCTTCTACATTATCCTTCCTCCCTCCGTTTCTCTTTCTTTTCCCTATTCGTTCTCCTTTCTTTTTCTCCTTTTCCATCTCTTACCATCTTTTAAAACAATTTATCGTCTTTAATATTCGGATATAAGTCACCATCAATCTTATCTTTTTTAAATAACTATTCAGTGACATAAATATTCGGCGTAAATTTTTACTATATTTTTTACATGATACCAAAAGCCTCTATTTTCTGGAGATCACTGATTACCGTCTTTAATAACAGCGCGCGATCATAAACAGTAGAGCATCAATCATTAGCTGTCAGCGGCCTGTCCGACAATATGGCTTAATCCGGGACATATTTTTTCACTCGTTCTTTTTTTTTTCCTCCAACTGTCTTTAAACCTCATCCGCCATACTCCTTCTATTCAGCTAGTATATATAGTACACACGTATATAGGCTTATCGTAACTGAAATCTACAAGTAGCAAAAGCGACACAATCAGCTATTTGTATCTGATTTTAGATAATTTTGATTGTAATCATTATTGCACAAAATTCTCATTAAACGTTCTATCTTGTTCTGCTCCAATAATACATGGAGGTAAGGTTTATTCTTACACAATTATTCCATTAGTCAGATGTCAAGTTCAAGTAGTTGATTGTTGCTTTTGCTATTAGCAAATTTTACTTAAGATAAGGACTGACCCGCGATAATCTGATACTATATATTCACTTCATATACTAGTAATCACCTAGTCTATACTATGAGTTTCATTATTTCGTGAAATTCGTTCAATTGTTATCATTTTTTTTAGAAAAGATGCACTCTATTGAAAGAGTTCAGCATTAGGATTTTGCTTCTGTAACACGCCTCAGTTATCTTATCCATTCCGTCCTTTCGTCCTGTTTTTAGCAATTTCCCACTCAGTTCCCGCGCTAGGAACCAATTACAGTGAGTGAGTGGAAAAACGAGACAAAAATTGTTTGCATATTTTTCTTTGATCATTTTCTAATAATAAGGAGATCACAATGTATTTCTGTTGTTTATCCTCTCTCTTTGTTGTTGCAACGATTGCAATGAATGTTTATGGAACGGCATTAGGCAGGATTTTTACTTTCATGGCTAAGATGAAGGTCGTAGCAGTTCACCATTTTATTTATAAATCAAAGCAAATTTATATTCCTGTCTACCAGCGGCGCAAGTTTTCTTCTTATTTTCTGTTTTTTTTATTGAATGTAGAGCGTAAACACTATTGTGTGATCAGAATGTGACCCTCATTTTTACTACCTCTACTGTAAAACAAGAAAGAAAGCTAGTGATAAGAAGAAAAATCGACTAAATAAATAAGTTTTTGATTATCGAACGTTCAATTAAATAGTCAAAACTTACTTTTCAGGGGTGGTTTCCTTTCGTAAATAGTAATTTAGCCGTGAATTTAGCGTTCCTGTCATAGAGGTTCCTCCGCGTGCGCGAGTTTCCGTCTCGTCCTTGGTTGTTATCTCAGCTGAGATCGCTCTATCATGCCGGGTTCTTCTTTTATTACGGTTCACCTCGAAACCGCCGCCATCCTTACATTTTATAGTTCACACAAATTAGGCTATTATTGTCTTAAAAATGTTGCTAATATTACCTTATATTTTTTAAGCAGTCACTTAACTCATATTTCATTTACTACATCTCAATACAGAATAGTTACCAATTTATTTCCGTTTCTGTTATCTAGAAAATTTTCTAAAAAGAGATAGAAAATGGCTTCTTTCTTTAGTAGCTGGTCTAGATCGTTCTTCATTTTAACTCTTTTAGTTCTCCTCTGTTCTTACTGGGTGCTCCCTATCTCTTTTCTTCCATCCCATACTCACCAATTGTGAATGGCCCTATTGCCGGCGGGCATTGATGACTCAATTTCGAGAAAAATGTTTATAAAAACGGCTGGATGCGTTCCTATATTGGCCATCAATGGAATTGGTCCTTTCTCACTTCAGTAGTCCATTAGCACCTTTTTTTGAGCCGTATGACGACGGATTTCGTATCACTTATCATCAATGTTTATGATTTAATTGTCTCTCGCCCTCCCATAATTATTGTATGGAATGAAGGGTTTTATTGAAATATCTTGTTCTTGTATGAGAAAGTCATTATTCATCTCGATCCCCTGCAATCATGCAAAACCCATTGAGAAAAAGCTCCATCATTCGGTATTCTGCGATCATTTAATACTTATTTATATTGATTATTGAATATGTGGGCTACGGTCTTTTGAATACGGATAGAATTATACATTTATCAGTTTATTTTTTGCAGATATCGACGCTGGGCAGCTCAGTGCTGTTCTCAAATTGCTATATTCTCTTTCGACATATAAGCAACAGCAGAAACAAAAGAAGAAAGAGGAAAAGAAGCAGACGGACAGTATGCCTCCCAGCGTAAACAGCAAGTAAATACTCAAATCTATTTATCTCTATTATCTAAAAGATAAGCATTTTTATGATTTTAGATGTTTATGTATGCTCTGTCAACAATATCTGTTCTTTATACTATATAGTAAGTGTATTAGTAAAATAGTTTGTATTCTTTAGCAGTTAGCGGTACTTATTTTCTTTCCATTATATTATTTGTTAGCGATTTCTATGAAGCGATGGCAAATCCTTTACGTCGTCACTTTGTATGAGCATAAATGAGTACACTTTTGCCCTACGAAGCAATCTTTTGTATCCGACGATATCCGCTAAAGTAGGCTCGTAGTTTTTCAGAAATAACTAGTGCTTTGCATGCAGAACACACTGAAATATGACCTTGCACGCTAATCATATACTACGTAAATGGCTATTAGATAGAGCTTAACGTTTATAACTTCTATTTTTAATAGATCTCTTCAAGTTCGATCTTATTCATCAGCAATTCTGCAACGAAATTAAGCTTACTGCTGTTTTCGAGTTGTTTGGAAAGAGGAGGGGCTCCTCTAACATGTATGACCTGATCTGGCACAGAGGCTATCTCAATGAATGGGCCATTGCTGTAAGCAAAGTGTTTGTTCCGGCCAAATACTGTTTTGTTGACTGCCTAACTTAGCGAACAAATCGTTATCTCTTATTTAAACAACATTTTAGTGGTAATGATATTTATATTTTTCAATACATTAGTTCCAATAGCGATTATGCATTGATATAAATGGCTATAAGCACCGAAAAAACACACATTCCAGGGATGTTTTCATACGATCTGCCCTGTAACTGCATGATTTTTAAGATTTTACTTGTATACCCTGATTCACTCACGCTTACCAATCACGTCCCATTGTCACTATTTTAATATCCACATCTTGTCAACAGTTATAAAGTACATCACTTTAGTATGTATTTAACATAAAAGTTTGGCATATTATTTCATGGCTACCATGTATTAATCAGGTCTATTAATAGAAACTTTGTATAATAGTAGTCAGCTTTTTTCTTCACATGTCTCGCTAGGACATTTCTGTTCCAGGCACGCTTATTCCCATTCCTTCTTTTTCTTCACATATTCAGATACAAGCGACAGTCTGTAGAATATGCGTTTTCCTTCTTTCACGGATGCTATAAAACAGAGGAAATGCGCTGACATTCCACAAATGAGGCTCATTGAAATGGTTTCGCCTATTGGATGAGTGGAATCATTCTCTAATCCATCGTCCTCCTATCTTTTTCAATTCATATTAATGTTTTACTCTCTAATGAAGAGTGGATCGACTAACAGATGTCTGTCTTCCACTCCGTCCGAAGTATACGAATGTCCCCGGATGTCCCTCGGGCATATTGGTCAAAACTACTAGTCCTGGCCCTAAACTTTTGCCATCTATACATTATTATATTTCTTTTTAGTAACTGAAGGCATTATATGGATTTAAGTTTTTTAATTAATGACTTCAATAACTTAGATACATTAATGATAATGCAGCCTTCGTTAGTTTAATATAGTTATTGCGAAAAGCCTGATAGTAATTTATTAGTAATGATATAATCTGATTGAAAACCCAGGTAATAAAACAGACTGTTTTAGACTGCCTTCTCCACTACGGCCCGCCACAACGACGTCAGAATCTCACCTAACACCTTCTTCAAATACAAAACTAATCGCCCCCACAAGGATAGCACTGCCGAAGGCTAGAGGTGAGTACTTTACTGCTAGAGTATTCTATAAACTGGTTTCAATCTTTTTCCATCAACATACAATTCAACCTATTGATTTATATGTTTGTCCCTGGCTCTGTACATTGCTCCTTTTGTTTACTGACTGGCTTTAATTTGCATGTGAATCAAGAGCATCCGCTCACATAAGATATTTACACACTGAGATCTTATTTCGTATTCGCTGACAGTCCACTTCTAGCTCAGTTATATGCGGAACACTTGCACGTTTCTAATTAATATTCATGCTTTCTTTGTCGGCAAAATCACTGAATTGCTATTATATAATCGTAAAGTGCCGATTGCTTATATGTGTAGATACATATATTTCCAAAAATATGAAATGATATGTTTTGTTGTAGAATTTTGTTAGTCTAGTTACTTACTAACAAAGTGAGGAGCATGAAAGAGAGAATGAGAATGTGCTTTTTGTATTCGTCATTTGACCAAGCTGAAGGGTTCCATTAATCTACGCTGGCTACGGCTATAGGTAATTGGGTTCACTTAGGTATACACATATTCAGTTATGCCGGTTTTCATAGTAAGTCAATTAAGCATGAACTGTAGTTAGAGTAATTGTCATTGCGTGAGACACTTGAAATGAGCTAAGTAAATAATCACTAATTCTGGTATTCTCAGGGAATATTTCTTCTCTTAGAGCTGGATTATTTAATATTTTTCTTCACTTGATATGCATTCAATCCGTACAAATTCGTAATATCCGCCAATTGACCTCGGCTCAACCCGCTTAGCCAACACATATGCGCATGCATTCTAAGAGACGTCAAATCGGAGAGATTCGAATATTCCGATGACCTTACTTTCTTCTCATTTCTTTGCTCTATCTATTTCTTTTAACCCCAACGCTCTCTATCCATCGTCGTTTCACCCTCTCTATATAATTGCTTTCTCGAGTTATGTTTAATTATTTACCATTGGTCAGCCTTGTACGATGGATAACTATGTAATTGCATTACGATGATGCGGTGTGTCGAGACTCATGAGTAGAGAAAAAGAGATTAAGGTAGAAAGACAAATTTGCAGAGAGAAGGTAAAGAAAATTGCGTATACTTAGAGAGATATAAAGTATGAAGAAACACTCAAACGTGTGAAGCAGTGAAAGTAGGTAAAGTGAAAGAAAACTAATAAACACTTAGATTAGAGAAGATAGGAGAGAGAGAAAAATGAAGCAATCTAATTAATTCCGTATCACATAATGTAATTAATCTTATTGTACTATTTTATTACTTCTTATGCTGTACTGTTTTAGATATTTAATTACGCGAAAATTCCACTATTTTCTCACTCTCTCACTGACATTTTTTTGTCTTATTGACATCGTTTACTTAAATTTTCCTGTTCTAAACATTCCTCGTTTTCTTCTAATTTTCTCGTTTACTTTAATCTATTCTTTGCCGACGTAGGTCGGCTTATTTCTCTTTCTCGGGCTCTTTGCCAAGATAATTGAACACAATTAACGTCATCTAGCGTGATGTGTCCAGCTTCCTATTGTTGAACGCAGATGGCACTTTGCCCCTTTGCAATTTTTCCTTATTTCCTGTTTTCCTATCTCTACATTTTGCTCAACTTTTTGTCTTGTCGTAGATGCATCTTTATTACTATTTCAGCTTACCCTTGTATGCACATAGAATTCTGCTGTTTCTGCTATCTCGATAAAGTTGAAAGACAATTGTTTTCGTTTAATTCCCACATTTATAGCCCTTCATGACTCTAATTTCATGACCACATCGTGCTATCCTTTCTCATTTCCAGTTATCCTATTGATTTTCTCTCTCAAATATCTACAATTTATACATGACTTATATAATAGCAGGTAAGTTAATCATCATTCATGACAACCGCTGACACTATTTCACGCTTTATTTTATTCATAACCTCCAAGTAATTTCTACTTAACTAAGTTACTACTCTCTCGTTTTTCCCGTCTTAATATAACCTCTTTCTGGCTCACTTATTAAAACAAATTTCGTGTGATTTATTTTGAAAAACTACTCCTAGTGCTCTTATAAAACTTTGGAACTTACCTCAGAAAATAAGCAGTATATTGTATTATGTACTTTATATTAAAAACAATAATAATAATAGTGGCGTTGGGATAACTATACTAAATACACATACTGATATGATTGTAATATATTGTAAACGTCTGGAACCGCTCTTTTTTCCAGTCTATATATATATTCATTAATTCCGTAGTAATCGTTTAACCGCCGCCTAACCGACAATAAAGCATCTCTTCCTGTCATATTTTACACATGTTCTGCTAATTTCCCTCAATTCATCGCCTAGGCGCCGTTCAGTCGTCGGATGTCCCATCCGCCATATTTTGCACGTGTTTCGCGTCCCGTTCTACGGTTGTAATCAGTGTGAAAAATGGTAACGATCTCGTAAATATTAATATTAACGTAACTTCTGCAAGAATTTACGCTCTCACTACTATTTATAAATCACTCTTTCCTACCTATTATATTTTTGTAACATATAATAAAACGTCCTTTTTCTAGCACTCATATTTTATAAATATTCCTACGAAATATACGCATTAATAGTCTTCAGCACTATTTGTTAGAATATAACACAATTTGCGCTCTCATCTTTTCTTACCTCTTAAATTGGATTATGCTAGAGTTTCTCTAATAATTAAATAATGCCTATCTCATAGTAGGCTCCTAGGTCAATAGCTTGTCATTGGTTTGACTTTCCCAAAATGCCCCATTGGTTTTCTGCCAGTCTCATAGTTTTGAGTCGATTTACGAGATTGTGTCCTTGGCCTGTCAGGCACATATGGAATCGAACGAAGTGTGGGTGGCTTGCACGACTTTCGACTTCCGTCCCTTTTTTCTTTATTATTTTAATTTACTGATCGACATTTCTTCAGTTCACTTCCTTATTGTTGTTCACTCACTACTGATCAACCTCAACCCTTTTTAGAGAAATCATCTGTCTCTCCTGGCCGGTCCACTCCATCGGCTTTGCTACCACCAGCTCCTAGTAAATTGCAACCACCCTCCAAAAACAACGGGTGAAAAGAGTTTTCTCCTCTTAGCACAATTTATATTTATTAAATGTAATATGTATTTCAGAAACAATAATGGTTCTGCACTGAGCTCACGTAGCACTTCGACTTCTTCTTCTATCACATATACTTCAATTCCGGGAGCAGCTGGTAACGTACATCAGACACCTGCACGTCTAAAACCGCCTTCTTCTCAAAAACCTCGACAACTACAGCCCCCTACTAAGGCGAACCAATTAGTTCTTCCCAAGACTTCATTTGGCAAGACGTCCACATTTAAACCAGCTCCAACACAAACTGTACAAAATAGTGAACCCAGTTTGAATCAAACGAGAATGCTGAAATTAAAATTATTTGGAGGAAAGGACAAAGAAAAGAAGACTCCACAGTCGTCGCCTTCACTGGTGGGTAGAATTGTAACTATATACTTCTTGTAACTGTATTGTTAATTTCTAAGACTTTAGATATTAATAAGAAGATGAATAAAAAGTGAAGAATACAAACCTATCTTTATTTTGCAAAGAGTTTTTTTTAATATTTAAGGAATATTTTTCAGACTAAGAAATTAACTACATCCTCTTCAAGTGTATTAACAACTAAAACTGGAAGCAGTGTTTCTCACTCAAAAATGACGGAACCTCGAACAGCAAAAATCACCATAAGGAAGTCTGGGGTTTGTCCATTACTTTCTAGAAACTTTACACATTCACATACCTTTTTTCTCATTTCATGCAACGCTTTATAGAAATGTGGAAGATACTAAATGGATAATTCCTGTGGGAATTCGTTATTTGTCAGTGTCCGTTCGGTCTTAACTTTGTAGATCTTTGCGTTGATAGAGCAAAAAACGATTAATTGTCTGGTATCATCGAAGTACCACTACTGGTTATAGTGATCTTTTATTCGGGATAATAATAATAATGTTGATTTTCAATATCCTATCAAAATAGTTCCCATTTTGCCACCGAAAACTTTCATAAGCTATCCTAAATAATACATTTTATTTATTTATTATATGGATAAATCCAAGATTCCAAGGTGGCGAAAAACTGTGCTAGCAACAACAATAACATAATAATTTACAGTATAATGTATAGGAATTTGAAAGATACTTAATATCCGAATACCTCTTTTTATATATGAATGTGCGTTCTTGTTGCAACTGCACCGCCCACATACCAGATTCGCGCAGACTATTGACTAGTCCCAATTTTTCATTTTTATTTATAACATAAAAAGGCAAGAAGTTAATTAATAAACAATAAAAGTTGCAATACTCTTCTCTTAGGTATTCTGATGAGGTTTGCGAATAATTAGTTGGCTATAGTCAAGTGATAGGCATCTGCAATTGGAAAAACTGCGAGATGCCTCCTCATCTTACTCATCGTTTTAGCTTTGTTTGTGCAATTTGCTCTCAATTTCCCATCTATCTCTTGACCAATTGTATTCTTTTCTTTATCCTCACTCATTTTCAGCTTTCCCAACCAGTTCAATTTCGTATCAAGCCTCCAACCATTGCTGCTCCTACTATTAACACAGAGTTGTGTTCTCAGAAGAGGTAAGCATTCTTTACTAGTACTAAACTAATACTAATTGCTTTTACATTTCAGAACATCGAAGAGTAGCGAAGAGGACTCTGCATATGCTGGATTCGGCAGCGCCAGTCCTGCATCTTCTACACAAAGTTCGATGAGCTTGCAGTCGAATTCGTCCAAAGTAATTCATTTTATCTTAACTTTTTTTTCTAAAAATATTTCAGTTAGCATATTCTAACTAATGGCAGTAAGTATCAAAAAAATGGAATACGAATGGGCATTGAAAGTATGCTACGGTACAATTCAGGGCTCGCATGATGTAATGTGTGATACATTGTCAACAACAGAACGTCACACCAGGATGAATTCCTCAGCTAACCGTAAGGAAAGCGACAGTCAGGTATAACCACTTATATTTTGTTTCTCCAACAAGGATTATGAATATTATTGCAGGATAAACCTACGATGGCAGTTAAAGGAATTGCCGCACCCACTTCTAGAATCACAAAAGCGAGGGAGCAAAAAGTTAATCAGACAGATAATGCTGAAGTCACTCAAGAATCATCAGAATCTAATAAGACCATTAACAGTCCCACTGTTGGAGTCGTCAGTCCAATGCTGAATCAAAATAGAACGTTGGACGCAGGTAGAGGATGCTAAGTAAACTAACAGAACAGTTGTTTCAATGCAATTATTATTATGAAAAAAACCTAGTTGCAGAAGCATCTTCTCCGAACGGATCACCAAACGCTGTTGATTGCCAACCATCCTCTTCAAAAACAGAGGAAAAGAAAAAACCGTTAGTAGCATATACTCTGATTTAAATAATGCTTTATAGTTCTCTAGAGTATTTTCTTTTCTAATAATTACTCTTCATATTAATTAGATTCTTCCAGGCCTGTCCCATCACGTGCATGTTCCCGTCTGGAGACGACCTTCGATCGTGAAGTTTCCACCACCCACGTTCCTGCTATGGCACCTATTCGTCAACCACCTGCCTACCATCAGTTGATACAGGAAGGGAAAATAAATGGAGACTTGTTAGGTGAAAGTTTCTTTTAGTTTATTTACACAAATCTGTTAAAGTTTATTTCAAATATTAAATTGTTTATGTTTATTATAAATCGTCATATATTTCTGTATTATTATTAATAAAATTGCATGCATACTTTATAAAAGGATTATACAAAATTATATATTGCTTTTAATCCAAATAATTTTAATCGCATTCTTAACTTCCATAAAATTCGTTTAAATACTGAACATATTTAGTTATTTCTTCTTTTATTAGGCTTATGAGTAAAGCGGAACTAAATGTGATTTATTTCTAGGTATTTACATATATATATATATATATTTAGCACTATATTGAGATATACGTGCAAGCTTAGAACGCCATCGAATTCCTTTGTTATACTTTAAGAATGCCGCACGGTTTTCAACAATGTAAAATTATATTTAGAGAACATTTATAATTGGAGAAATTTTATCACTATATATTAATAACTCAAATTATTTTCTGAAAACTGTGTTCGTCTAATAACGGCTGCTGAAAATAGGTGAGAGGCAGGGACAGAGAATTTAATTACTGGAGACGTTGTCTCTCCGGTTATCTCATTGACGATGTCTTTACCTCTTCTTCTAATTTTCTGCTCATTTGGCGCTCGTTTTTATAGCTATTTCCCATCCGCAGCGCAGCTGGTAGTTCGGTCTATTAAAATCTGTCAAAGATCCTATTTCGAACAAATTTGCGCAAAGCAGATGTTTGCCAGATTATTATGATAGGCTGTGATTTTTGCCTGCATTCTTCTAGTTCTGTTTACATAGTTTTTCGCGTCGCCTTAGCACTTCTACTGCTGCTTGTGAGTCCGGACTTTTTTCACATTCTTTTTATGCATATTGGTTTTGAGTATTCTATGCGTCGTAATGATGTATAATTACAAATTAGTTACTAGCAAAGAGAGACAAAAGTCTCGAAAATGTGCAGAGAAGCGTGTCCGAGAGGTCATTTGTTAAGGTTCTATGTTAATGTTCGCAAAAGTGCACTCGCCTATTAGTGCTTGTACTCTACTGATAGCGAGCATAGGAGAAGAGGCAGGATTTGCTTTTATTTATGAACACCTAACATCATTATGACATAACTACCGGCTTTATAATCCCATTATTCATAATGTGGCCATGGGCGAATCGCTAACGGTTGTGATCGATTCTTTACTTTCTCTTTTGAAATTAGCTTTTCTGATTTGACCGGTCTATATGCATTGTATCCTTTCTCTTCATGTAATCCTTGTCTCACCAGCATTGTTCGTGTTTGTTGGGCAATTCGCTGAATTTCCTAAGCGTACGACATTATGCACTCGCCGATACTTTGTCATCCATTCGACGATCAATTGATTTGTAGTGATTTTTAATTACTAATATGTTACCGATAGTTTTCTCCGAATTACTCTACCTTTAAAACATTTTAAAACATATATAAATAAATTTATCTTTATTTCTTTCAAATCATACATTACCGTCTTTAGTTCTTTCTCCATTTCTTTCTTCCTTGGTATTGTATTACTCAATTTAGGACAATTCGTGGATTCATCAACTAGCGAAGACTCTTTGGATTCAGTGTCTACAACGATTAGATTGAAGCCTTCTGGGTACACATCAGAAGGCAACACGCTAGATAGACCTGGTAGACACATAAATGGTTAGTTTAGGGCATTTCGCACCCTATCGAAACGACATTCTCCTACTAAGTTTGTGTTGTATTTATGTGTATAAACAATAACCACTGCAATCTTACTGGCTAATAATTTAAAAGAGGTAAGAATTAGCATTTTAGCTTTAGTGGCGTTTGAGCTTCTGTTTCTTTAGCTTTGAATTCTTAGTTAGAACATACGGCATCCGGTTGGCGAGTGCCATTTGTTGTGTTCTGTGTGATGTTGCGAGTAGATGAAAGAGACCGCGATAGTCATCTAAATGGTCTTTCCACACAGAATACAGGCTTTTCTAGACAAGCGAGGAAGACTGAATAAATCTACAATAATTTCTCTCGCAAAATGTATTTTTAATTTATAGCTTAGGTAGAAAAATCACTATATCTTTGTAATGTAGTATATTTTTTATTTTAGAGACATCGGGATACACATCCGAAGGAGGAATAGCTATCTACGCGAAGATGCAGGCTAAATTGAGGGAGTATAGAGATAGTATGAGAAGAGGACAAGTCGACATCAACGATAGGTTGGTCTCCCTCATATTTTTCTCGAATATGACATTGATAGCGATGCATCGCAGTGCGATGCTAATGAGTAGGCTTAATCTCACTTGAATTGTCGAGATAAGATCTGCAGCAACGACCGATTACAAATGGATGCCCTCACAACGGGCACACATGAGTCAACCGAATCGCTTTCGAAATTGTCTTTTATTAAGACCTCCTCTTACTAACCATATTTTGCACTCATCGTCATCTATAGAAATGCTCCGAATTTCGTTTATAGAATTTACTAGACCCTATCTTCAAATCATAATTTCATGCTATATTCTTCTTAGATCTATATTCCTCATTTCATATTCATCCTAAGATGGACCTTCTCTCTTTTTTTAAATATTCTTTATATTTGCCTGCTCTACTACACCATCATCTCTACTCTGTCACACTACCACTCAGTCCACCTAATCCTTTCTTCTTCCGTTCTATAATCGGTCTTCTAACCTCATTACAATGACATGGAACCTGCATTCGGTGTTCTGACAGATATAATTAACATCTGCCTCTATTCTATTCAAAGTCTCTCATTATAAACGGCAGAGGTCATACACTACGGTTGACAGGTTTTTCTTGTTAATATATCGTTCTATAATAATCCCATTAACCAACTGTGTTCACAATTTTTTCCACCAATGTAGATTGATACCACTTTATACTCATTGAAACTCTAAAGTGCACCATCTGGATTGTTGCTTCTTCTGCAGCCGTTAGGTGTCTTAAAAACAATATAAAGCTACTAATAACGGGCTCTCGAATGTGCTACTTCACAGAACGATATGTTATGCAGGATCTTTCTATGTACTTAGAATGAAAGAACAAAGTGGTTTCATGTGGAATATTCAACAACTTGGATCGCGTACGGTAGAGGCTAGAATTTCTGCGCTACTACTAATAGCAGGTTGCAAGTGTTCCCAAGGCACCGCCATTGATGTTTTGGAATTGCTAAATAGTGGTACAACAAGGCACTCTTAACAAAAGAGGTTGACTGCCAGAGCCTGAACGCCGCTAATTCTTCACACTTCTGACTACATTCTTCACCTCTTAGTACAAGTACAAATGTCATATATTGAGCGGCTGATACATAAGAAAATGTGGATGAGGTATAACAGCAGAATTTTAATATAACTATTCTCTCTTTCTCACTATCTAGCTTTTATCATTTTTTTTCATTATATTCTATTTTATCTTTCCTTATTCTTCTTCGTTTCCATTCAACCATCCGCTTTTATATTTAAACTTCTCGCCTTTAGTCAGTATTCCCCTTAGAAGTTTTATCTTATCTTCCTATTAGCTGTCTTCCGTCTTCGTGTCCTCATTTCTCTTTTAATGTCGCCGCCACCACTGTGTACAGATGGTCGACTACATAGGATTACGCCCGACGAAGATTTAACTCTCTATGAGTGGATCACAAGAACGCCAGTTTTATTTCTCTATGAATACTGTATTTTCCATTTAAATTTTAGACTGAATTATTTCCTTTCATAATATCGTAAATAACATTAATCTACTACTTTTTTATAGCTATTATAGAAAGTCATACAATACATGGCTAAACATCACTTTTAATATTCTGTTTTATCTATGATAGGCTTTTTCTCAACCTTTCTAAATTTATTAGCTTATTGTAGAACTCTACGACTTGGGAATAATACCCGTTATTATTTGAAAACTAATACAGTATTAAATCATAGATAACTGCAGCATATGAAAAAAATCTTGGACTCTAAATGCTACTTTTTGTATGTGAACTATGAATGTTAATAATTCCTTAGCTATCTAAACACTATAAATAAGAAAAAATGACTGTGAATCACGTTTTTAGTATTAAATTCTCGTGATATGAAGAGGAATATTTATTCTACATTCCGTTGTCAACAGTGATTTGCCTATAACTCGGTGTTGTCATTAGAGTATAAGCACCTTTCTGATTCTCTGTGAATATACCTTTCCATCTGTTCTGATGGCACATTTCCTCTTCGGATTAAACCAGCAGTTATAGCCAGGCGTTTATCACGAATCGCCTAGAAAATGAGCTAATACAACTCCATCACGCTAGCCCGTCTAGTGTATCCACTTCTTTCTTTATTATATTTAGAGAAAAGAGCCCTCTTATGTCCCTTTTAAGCTTGATACGAAAATAGTAAAGTATAGAACCATATAATGGAAGCTAATAATACATCACTATACAACTTTCTCTTTTTTTGTTGTTGCTTAAACCTGCTGTTGTTTTTCACCAATCTGCACGTCTTTCCCTGTTATTATCTGGGATTCTGCTGTTGAGGAATTTGGCATGTAATTCCTCTTCTTTGTAGTTATACTCTTAATATTTCTATTACAAATTGCCATGAGAAAAACTAGTACAATTTTGCATCAATTGAAACATTTTATGTTTATTGCTAAGGCCTAATGTTTGGAAAAAAATAGGAGGAAGAGAAGAATGAGGATAGGAAATTCTCCTCGACAACCGTCGTTGACTCAATTTACGCACGATGTACTCGTTTCTTATGCATACATTACCAATAGCGATGCAAATTCGGCGGCAAAAAACGAAAGGCTCTTGACCTCCGTTGAGCTTGTATTTCATTGACTACAGGATATCAAGTAGTATGTCACACTGAAAAAAACAACTATCTCTGTTTCATTTTCCAACATTTGTCAGTAAGCCTTATCGATGGCAATGTTTTAAGCGAATTTTCATTAAAAAGCGACAATAATTATTTCCTATATCACCTATTTATTATCTGTATACTTACTATGTGCTAATTAAATTCAAGTCTTCTTTCGGCCCTACCACTACAGATAGACATGCTTGTCGCTCGCTTCTGCTCAAGTACGCTAAAGTGTCTTCCAATATATGTATTTCCTTCATTCTGGCTAATTCGGGAAAGCATTGAATGTGGTCATACTCATCCCTTTCCGGCAATTTACAAGTATTTCCGGTTATTTCCTATAATTAATTACTAGATTTGTAAGTGATTCTACCATTTTTTGTTATTTACTTCCAAATAACATAATCAGTAGGCTTAGTTAAATATAACGGCTTAGGTACTGTATGTCTTTGACTAATTTGAGGCATTATTAATCCGTTTAAAGCGCAAGGCTATACCCATCGTAGTAATCTAAATCCTCATTTGAAATGCGGCCACACGCTGCTCGTCATAATGTTATATACATATTCATATATTTAATTATTAAATGTAACTACAAATTAAATATATGCACTATAATAATATCACCTACCAATATTTATTGTATTTACTTGTCTTTTGCATAGTTTTGGCTAATATTTACATCATTCAATTGGTCATTCATGGCAATATGCTAATATCTGAAACTAGCCACGCCTTCTCATTCTCGCGTCATTTCAGTTTCGAGGACAGTTCGTCAATCTCAAGCGGCATCTCAGAGAATTTCGACGACGTTTCAACAGACGATCTAAGTGGAACGTTAGTTTCGCTCAAATTTAACTTTTTCTTTTTTATCCCTTTTTCTTCTCTAAGTTTCTCTTTCCACTCTTTTATCTTTGACAATGCTAATTATTAAATGATCCTGCCAGATTGAAAATCAATTAAATATTAAATTTAAATTAACTTCAATATTTCTCCATGGTTACGCGCTAGTACGGTTGAAGGGATTTAATGAGATAATTGTTTCGTAGATCGGTCGGTGAAAGCAGGTGGTCTCAAAGAGTCGTCACTTCAGAAAATATTACCTTTTGTCAAATGTATATACTATTTATATCTTTCTTATCAAAAACATTTTAAAAAGAGTCTATTTGTGCCTTTAAGAGGCTTTGTTTTAATGTCTTCTCCTTACTATGATCTAATTATCTCATTTTCGTTTTCTAATGTATCTCAGTTATTTTATAAAATTGAGTAAATTAAACAATAATAAACTTTGTTGCTCAAAGTTTAGAAAATAGGCTATAGTAAAACAACTAGTTTCGCTTAAAGTTCATTAATAAGAGAATAAATAATATATGTATATAGATATAGATAAAAAATGCATATTGAGAGTTCTAGGAAATATAGATGTAACAATTTATTATTATTTTATATTCTTGGATATACTCAGAGATCATCCCATGGCTGTTGCTGCCTATGGTAAGCTGGGTGATTACCAGCACTTTTCAAGAAGCAATGGAAGAGGTAAGTTAAATGTCTAACTAAAATTAAACTTAAAGTTAGATAAGCGTTGACAAAAATAAGAATGATATGTTATAGGGCCACGATCCTCCTCTTCATCCATCGATACAAGGGCAAAAAGGATAGCAGAGCAGGAAAATATTCATCAGTTACTGCAACAATGTAGAACTAGCCAGAGGGGTGTTGGATGTCAAATGAGCGTTAGTGTTTCCATATTTCATGCATCTCTATCATTTTAACCTTACTATTTCCTATAACCTACTGTTTCATTTATATCGTCATCTTGCATTTAAAGTTTAATCATTTGGTTCTTTTCCTCTGTGCAACAGACCCCGTTGATGACAGATCGCGACAGCTGTTCACACGGCGAATTATCGCCATATCGAACAGTCTATAGTTTCGGTAACTTTCCGTCTTTTTTGTCCTCTGTTTACGATGCTGATTGCCTAATGATGAATTATTTTGAGCGATGTAATGCATGGACGAATGAGCTATTTCAAGTGTCAAGTTTTTCGGCAGCTATGAAGAGAGTTGATCGAGGAGAGTCATGCGCAGCCGAGTGTTTCACTCAGTTATGGGATCCAATTTGCTCGCTCCATTCTGGGCTTTTCGCACTCCCCTGCCGGTAATGAATAAATGACAGCAGGGTACATCGAAGAATTACGCTAACCTTCAATGCCAGGAAATGCGCACCAAAAAAAAGTTCTATACCCATCTTTGAACAAATGAAATCGTAAAGTGATGTGCCGCTTTCTTCAATAGTTTTTCTCTTCTTATACGACATACTAATATGCAATATTTATCCCGTTTATTATTCAATTTATTTAATCTACTAGTTCCCTAACTAATGCATACAGGATAATGTCATCGATTTGTACTTTAACTGTTCGAAACCTAAATAACATTCTACAAACACATACACTATATAATAATTGTTATATTACTGTTCATGCGACAGTCCATAAATTTCATGTATAGCTCCCAATTTTTGCGCTTTTTATGCTTCAATATAGATATCTTTTCTCAAGTATCAATCAATATCTGATTCATCCAGAATACTTATCTTCTGCCGACCTCTGATCTTCCGGCTAAACGTCCGTTCGTCTTGTCCGCCTCGTTTGGTGTTTCCTTCCTTCCTCTTCGCCAGCTGTAAACAGCCTAATAATAGTGCGCCTCTCATTGAAAAGTCATTAATCGAATAGAAATTAGGGTCCTCCGGGGAATGATCCGAAAATGAATTGTTGTGCGGGAGACAATGAGATAAGACAGTGACATGCCGAAACGCTTAATAAATTATTAAAACTAATAGCATATCCGAGATTGTGACCTTGAATTTAAAATCAACAAAGATACTGAATTTGGCTTCATTGTCTCTTCATTATCCGTAAGGTGTTTGTTGTGCTCTCTCGATATATTGCTGTTTTGTAATGTTTTGTTGTCTACTTCTCGCAACAGCTGCTTGTACAGATGCGTAAACATACTAATATCTTTCGAGAATATGGCTGTTGCGCACTGCCGGTGTGTGGTGCATTTTTAAAAGTATTTTCAATCATATTTCTGTCTTTACTCATATGTCTTATTTCAATATAATAATTAGTTGTACTTATTCAGCATTTCTATCTTGCTTGCTGGGTTTTTCTTCGACTATTAATTTACATAGTATTCACTTCCAGAACCTTCGATCTCCCGGCTACAGTACTATCTCATCTTCTTTTAATCCTCAGATTGCATTGTCTGCAGACGGAGATATTTTAAGCGTTCACTCTCGAAATTCCCTCCGTATATCGCCTAAGCGGCAGGATCAGACAGGCAGGATATAATATTTTGTGATACTTTACTAAAAATATCCACAGTTTTGATGATTAGCTGACTATTATTAGCCAAAAAAAGGAAAACTAAAATATTGGGCTCTTTTCAGTTGTCTCTTTACTTGGTTTGCAGCTGTCCATCGATCTTTAGCGGCTGCTTTTGATTGTTGGGAACCACAGTCTTCATGTTCTCAGAGAGCGCTGCGCATAGCGCTTTGAACTGTCAATTCTCATGAAAGTCATGGCGGCACACGATTCTGACGCAATTTTTTGAAAATGATACCGAAACGCTATGAAAAAATCGAAATGATATATAAGTCAATCTGGGAAAACAAATGAATTCCTAAAATTTTAGTTCCCTCCCTGGCGGGATACCACTCGTTGGATCGCAAATATCATATGGCCGATTTCTACCGAGAGGATAGTTCTGCACACCGACTAGCACTCTTTGACCAAAGATCAGCAATGGCACTTGTCAGTCCCAGAAGAGTACCTCAAATATCTGACAGCATGCAGAGACACAGTGTTACCGGTATGACATATGAATGATAGGTTTCTCCCCATAAAGGGATAGCTTTTTCCATTATTTGGAAGGGACCGTCAGCCCTTGAAGGGCTCATCTTCAAGCCATCCTTCGTCGTGCTTGTGAATGCTTTCCGCATGCTTTCGCTTTTAGTAACTGATCTGCTTGAGATGATCTGTTCTTATAAATACATAAAACAGTTTGTGCAGTTCATCTTGAGTAGACTTTATAGAGCAGTTTCTGCCTTCAGCCTCGCGTGCCTCACTAAATGCCTCTGGAATGTCCCGTTCAATGGTTCTGCTCGAATCAGACGTTTCTCCCACAATACAGCAGCGAGGCACAAGTTCTCGTCGTGGCGCAAGTCCGCGACGTGGAGCACGTTTTCCTCTGTCGGTAGCAAGCTCAGTCCACAGCAATAAGGGTATGCTAGCAGAATAACCTCTTCATTGTTTGGAATGTCTATACATGGATCTTTCTGTTTTAATTTAGCTTTGCCATCTAACAATTTATATCTTTTTTATTTCTCACTTTTAAATAATAATTTTTAAAAAAACAATATAACCATCCACATTAAGTGGCATTAAGCACATTGCTGTCCTACTTATTTACTGTCATGTAAATGTTATTTCTTATTTTATACCATAATAAATATTTCCAAGTTACTGTTTTTTCAAGCATATTTTAGGTTCACTTTCTGCTCGTGGACCAGAAGGAATATACGCGAATTGTGGTGGAAGAGATTCCATCCATCTTCACCGACTTACTGATGAAGTACAAAGTAGTCCATCTCATGGCAAGATTTCTAGTAAGATAATTAAAATGGTTTATTCCATTAATACATTATGATATTTTCTGTTACACTAACGTTAACAATATATTTCTAGGCGGAGATATAATTGGTTCACAATTATCGTTGGTTAGTGGGCCAGCTTATAATTCGGTGAGTACTGTACTCTATGTGAATCATTGTATTCTGTCTATTTGATAATGTGGTTTTAGTTGTCTGACAAATATGAATCCGATATAAGAAAGATGAGCCGTGAATTAGAAGGATATAAACATACCATTAACCGCCTCACAAGAAAACAAGAGGACTATTCAAACGTCATGGACGTGTTCGAAAATAAACTTAGTCAGTTGAGCAAGCAAGTCGACAAGGCCCAACTTAAGGTGGGGAACAAAAAATTATGCAGTTTAAAATATGAGACACAAGACTGCTATTAATTTTATAATATATACATCTAAAATTTCTCTAAATCTGAGATATTAAAACTTTAGAAAAACGTTATTTGTTTTATTGTATATTCTCTCTTAATTTTCTAAAACCTTTTACCTCCAAAAATTTTCTTGGTATGAGGTGTCGTGATAAACAGCAGTCAGTGAATGCGTCATAAATTTAAGTAAGCAGAACATGGCGATTTATCACTGGACGGACGACTAGGAATTAGTGAACCCAGCGATTCGTATGTAAATGAACCACTAATTGATCGCTAGGGACAAGAGAGTCATACGGTTTTAAGAAAAACATGAACGCAAAGAACATTATGAAAAAAAAGACTATTAACATACAACTCATTTTTTATGCATTTTTACGAAGCTTTAGAAAAACTACACTTTATCTCCGTTTTTCTACCACAAATTAATTATCAAATTATTTCGCTCTTTAGTCAGCATGCTGTTTCATTGAATAATGTATTTAACTAACATTATATTGCATTAAATTATTATGAAATTGTGTTATGGAATTAAAATTTAGCCTGATGAGCTATCAAAGTTACGACACGAAATAGAACACCTTCGGATGATGAGTGGTAGACTAGCCCAAGGTGCTGAGAACAAAAAGAGCATAGTGAGTTAGAGAATTTTTATTCAATAAGTCTGAAAACTTTCAAAATAAAGATGCAGGAATCTATAATCAGAATTTAAGAGGAAAAATTTTATATTATAGGAAGGCGCAGGAGAATTGCTCCGTCAGCCCTCGCTCGAATCAGTAGCTTCGATGGCAAGTCACCGTTCATCTATGTCGTCTTCTAGTAAAAGCAGTAAAACTGACAAAAGTAGTTTGAACAGCTTTGGCAAAACAAAGCGCAGCTGGGTAAGTATATATTTGAATTTGAAAACTTTCCCCAATAGTTAAAGTAACTTTTTGATACAAAATAATACTGGTAATATTATCCAAATATTTACAGACAAATAATGTCGATGTACAGGTAATTCATATTGTGTTGTAACAATCGTATTGTAAAATTTGTAGTTGTTGGTATAAAAATTATAGGGTGTACCAAATATTTATGAATACCTTTTAAATAAATTAGTGAGAAGAGATAAAAATGTCTCCTGAATTTATAGTATCAACTGAAAATATTAATGGAACCGATCCAATGTACTGTAATAAACCAAAAAATACCACTTGGCATGATCTACCGATTGAATATTATACAATGTGAGTAATATAACAATTGACTTCAATAATTGTTACTCTGCTTATATCATTAACATGTTGTCGCATCCCAAATTTTCTGCAGAATTCCAGTTTTAATAAACTGGTGACATTCACAATTAGGACTATTACTACAAAGAAGTTCTAACAGAGTTCTCTGTTGATTTTCCGAGAAAGTCTTAAAATATACGTTCGACAGCGATTGATAATGATGCTGACGAGAGAGATAATGAGAGTTAACCTTCAAGACCGACCGTTCATTGAGATCATTTTTTGAATTTTGAAATAAGGTTTATGACTAACCAAATATGTTTCTAAGAAAAGTGCTAATAAGAATCATTATGTGCATTTTTTGGTACATCCTATAATTCTCGTGCACTTTGTCTAATGTTAATAATATAAATAAAATATGAGGTAGTTTTAATCCCTTTGCTATATTAAATTTTTACATTTCTTAGATTCGATCATCGTTTACAAAAGCCTTTTCTAAGAAGAAAAACAAGAATGGTGCGTTGTCAGACAATGAGGGCTCTCCAATGCATCACACACTGAATCCTATCAGTGGCTCTACAAACAGGTTAACTATTTAGCATAAATTAATGCATATTTCGCAAGTTGCTTCTAATTTTATAAATAATTTTAGACTGGATGAAGTTGAAGTAGTGGAACTAAAGAAGAAGCTGGAAGATAGAGAAGTCGCTCTAACTGATATTAGATTAGATGCTCTAGATAAAGCTAGAGAGGTTGACATCCTTAGGGAGACAGTTAATAGACTCAAGGTAGTGCATTTAAGTTTTCTATTTAGTGTCACTTCTATTTTTATGAAATTTTAGAACGAGAATAAACAGCTGAAAAGTGACATGTCTCGACTTATTGCGGGGCGCGCATCTCGGGCGTCCTCTCAAGCCTCAATCCCAATGCTTGGAGATGAGGACCCCGTTTATGAAGTACCTCCTAGTAGCAGCAGTGCCAGCTACTCTAGTAAGAGTGAGCAAATAATTAGTTTCCAAAAATATTTTCTAAGTAGAATTTTAATAAATACAAATTATAGCCTTGTATGTGTTTGTATGTCTAAATTAACCATATTAGGATATTTTTATATTATGTGCATTACATTATCGTTTTTATTAAGGATCATCGAGCTGTAATTCGGTGAAAGTGACGGTAAATGTTGATCTACGTGGAGAGATCAGTGCTGCCATATGTCCTGACAATGAGATCATAATCGGCTTTCTATCTCTTTCGGTCAAGGACTCAACTTGGGAAGAGCTTGATCAACAGATATTTGCCCTTTTTGATGTGGGTTTACGTCAGTACAAATTAATCGCAATGGAGAACCACAAATTAAAGATTACAGTCACGTTTTTCACTGAAAAATTTGCTTGTAGGCCTACATTTCTCGCATTGATCCGGAGCATCATCTCGGGCTACATTATACAGAAAGTGTTATTGGATATCAGATGGGAGATGTTGTTAGAGAGAAAGGAAAGAACGGACCAGAAGGGAGTCCAGGAGATGTCATCACTGCTACAACCACTATTAGAATGTTCCTGAGAGGTGGATATTGATTGTTTCTTATAGTAATACATTATCAACACCAAGAAAACTAATTATATTTTCTGTTTCTAGGAGCAGCACAACATGCTGTCGATTCTTTAATTCTCGAATGTCTCTTTCCTCGTACAATGCTTGAGCAGCTTTTGAAATTCTTGTTTTCACACAAAAGACTCGTTCTCTCAGGAGCAACAGGTATTGGAAAGGTATGAAGGAGTTGTCTTTTGCAGCAGCACAAAAAAATTATTAGCATTCATGTTCTAATGAGATTTATTTAGAGTAATTTGGCACGCCAGTTAGCATCCTACCTCTCCGTGAGGATAGGATTAGAACAAGATGGAGTTGTGGATATAAAGATACCAGATGACACAAACGATAAAGGCATTGTTAAGGTTAAATTATTGAATAATAGGCTCTAAATCTCTAGAGTTACATAGCATACGTTTAAAATGTTTTTTTTAAGGTAGAAAATCAGTTAGCAACTCTCCTGCGATCTTCAGATAAGGCTGTTGTGTTAATTGATAACATTCCTCGTCATCGAATTGCATTTGTGTCTTCGGTTTTCTCGTCAGTTGAACTAAACTATGATGGTAGGTTTTGTCTTCCAGATATTAAACAAGGCTGGCAGCTCGAATAAAGAGATTACATATGAATTTAATATCAGATGGTCCTTTCGTCATTTGCACTGTGAATCGTGCTTGTCAACTTCCTGAGATGCAAGTCCACCATAATTTCAAAATGTTCCTTCTTACCAACAGAATGGATGGAGTCAAAGGATTTATGGGACGGTAAGAACAATCTTCTCTAATTGCATTGGCGTGTTATACTTTATTTAGACAAATATTCACTCAGCAAACCTAATTTGTATATAAATTTTTCTTACAATATATTAATTTAATGGTACTATTAATAAAAACTTGTGATTATATATAAAGGAGTAGTTTTTGTAACATCTTGAGTACTATGCCCATTTAAAGATCACTATATATTCAAAATATTGAAAAGCTTGTCTTAGTATAGTAAAACAATGACAATAAGATCAGGAATAATACTAAAACTAATCACGTGATTAGAAATATTGTAAAGCGAAGAATACTTATCCTAAATTTATTTATATAGGATATTCACTGATATTTAAAAACAACTATAATTTTCCTTTATAGCTTCCTTCGTCGGCGGATGATTGAATCAGAATTTCGACTGTCTCAGCAGACCCCTCCTGAACTCGTCCGTGTCATGCAGTTCTTACCTGTTGTTTTACAGGTTTGTTTCATGCTTATATAGATAAGCAATTAGATACAGCATCGTGAAATTAATAATTGTAGTTATGAAAACTTATTTTTTGTGCCGTCAATAAGTAACCAATATTTTTAGGCTGTCAATTCGTTTATTGAAAAAGCTAATTCACTGGATGTAACGGTGGGACCACGAATTTTCCTTCAATGTCCCCTTGGAGTGGATGAGTCACGTGCCTGGTTCGTACGACTTTGGAATCAGAATATTTTACCCTACATGGTGAAGGTAGCTAGGGAAGGTAAGATTTTCAAATTATCGACAACTGTGTTATTGTTTTAAAAGAGTCTTACCGTACTTCATAATTATAGCTTTTGATTGGCAAGATGTAATATGATTTAGGCGTCAAGGTGCTGGGTCGATGTGGATCATTCGAAGACCCTACAGATGTAGTTTGTGAACACTGGCCATGGTTAGAAGGACCATCAGGGGAGGAATTACTTCACAGGTTATCCATAAAGGAGACTGTAGGACAGACCATTCCAAAACAGGCATTTAATCCTCTAGACACTCTCATTAGGCTGCAAGCAAGCAGAAATGCTACTGTTGAGAACTTATAAAAATCTGTACTTATTTTGCTTGTTTTTCCATAGGTTTGTGTTCTGTGGTATTTTCAAAGCTTCGACTCTTCTTTTCTACCTCATTGAATTAGTTCTATGAGTAATAATCTAGTCTTCACTGTAAAATAAGATTGCAACCTTCCAACGGGTGTCACATCTCTGTTCTACCCTACTTTTCCCCTGTGAGATAGTTCAATTGTTTCTGTGATCGCTTCACTCAGCAACTGTAATGTTTAATGTGTTCTTAAATGCTTTCATGCTCCAGATTGCCGACTTTCTGCCAGATGTTGTATCTCAGGCATTCATAATTATATAGAAGTGTATTCACGAGTTATTTAAGTCCACAGTTTACTGACTGGTAAACACTATATTAGCATATTAATGTATAATAATAGTTAAAATTATAGAATAAAGTATTAATCCTAATATTTCCGATCAAACATTCTAGTAAAAGTTGCATGAACACAAGACTTCAAGACAGATCCTAGTGTAGCCCAAAAAACTGATAAATCCACCTACCCACTAGAATTTCCTAGATATAAATTGTGATAAGCGATAATAATATTTCAGTCCACTTAAGTCCGCCGAAAATATTTTTATTATAATCATAAACAAAACGTAACAATCAGGTTATGGGCAATAAAATCAGCAGCAACACTGACTGTGTAATAGCAATAGATCAGCGATTAAAAATTATAAAAACCGACAGATATATCGGCCAAAACGTAGCGATAAAATACACTAGATAGGAACATGATGAGAAAATAATTACTATAATAGATGCCATGAACTACTGCAATACATCTTCACTCTCTAAACGTATCAGTATGACTGAAACATTGTCCCCACACCTTCTCCTTACTGCCTCTGCAGCTAAATTATTCGCTACCTTGGCCCATACAGCATATGATCGTCGACCCAAAGGATCTTCCTGAAATGGCAAAAAATGAAGGCTGACGGATATAATATTACGCACCCGGATGTTTATACTTCAGAGTATTTTCATTACAAATTACTGTTACATAATTACAAAATTCGCGCATCACATGGCAAGTATATCATTAGGTCAAAGTCGTAACATTCACACGTGACGTTCCTTTAAATCACTCGTGGTTACATTGCATTTTAAGAAGATAGCAATAAAGAATAAAAATACTATGGAAACCTGGGCCTTTCAGCGATCGAGGTATAGGAAATATATAGTGATCACTAAAATAAGACCAAAATTCGAGTGAACAAAAATGGTCGCTGAGTTTAAGTTTCGCATTGCAATGAAAATTATAATAGTTTAACATAAATAACTGCGGTGTTAAACTCACGTTTTTTATGATAGTTTCCCATAATTCCAATAAACTTCTTTTTATCTATTTGAGTTTTAATTTTCAGGAATAAATATAATAATCACTTAAATTAACATTTGTGGAAAGTCTACATGTAAAGCTACAAGGTCGAAAGCTAGTGGTTAAGATTCCTATAAAATAGATTTCGGCCATTTTCTATTGTGACAAACTGTTAACTACTTTCCTATCTAATGATATACCAGGCATTCCAAATATTAAGGTATATACATCTATGACAATCACTGCTTGTGTGATTAGCCTATTCATATATATACGACTAAGTATTACGACCATTCTCAATGTTCATTTAACAGTAACCAACTATATAATTAAGAATAGAAGGCATCAATTCTGAATCACTAGCTATTATGAATGACTGAGATCCATTTTGCTTGATTTTTATTGATTGAAAAACCGATCCACATTCCTATTATCTATCGCTCTAACTATACATACGAATTATGACGCAAACATCTCAAAAGAAATGAGACATCGAAAACGTAGTAACAGCGGCTGACCTTAGTCTGTCTTCGTTCGTCTAGGTAAGTTTAAGGTGATATTACGTAAGAGTACTTTCACTGCTTTATTGAGTAAACTGAATTTATTAAAATTACATGAAATTTGTCCCAAATATTTTCAGTTTATCGAGTAAATTATTAAGAAAGCTTGATAGGACTTATACTCTGACATATTAAGCAAAACTGTAAGTATTTTAATCGTTAAATGAGAACTTTGTATTATTTTCTTTAAGTAAAAAAGTATTACCTTATGAATAACCAAATTCTGATAAGCTTTATTTAACTCCCAACCATGTGCTTATGACTACAGGCGATATTTTATATAATCCTGGATAGTTCGAATTACCTCGACATCTCTTGGAAAACAATTCAAAACAAGAGTATGCTCAAGTATTATCGAAAACAATCTCGAAAAATTTGCCAATAATTATTTAGAGATTAAATTAGTTAAAAAAACCCAATATATAAATAATACAAATTTATTGGTATCAGTGAATGACAATGAGAGTGAACACTAACTCTTCAATTTATATTAATCTTTAAAAGCCCTCCAAAAATTGAAATCAATAGATAAATCACATTTAAACACTAGTAGTGGAGTTAAGCCTTACGTTTCTTATACTAAAAGACTTCATGTGACAGCTCCTTAATCTATAACCAGTAGCAACATAGTAGTTATAATCAGAAAATACGAACACCTCTTCGTAGATTCGATCTTAGTTAAGTAGTTCTAGTTGTGCAAAAAACAAATTATTATACTCTCATATTATGTCTTTCGCAACTTCAATTTCAATTTCTTCAAGCTGTTTACCGAAAATCACCAATAAATTATTGATATTAATTTTTTATGTTAACAATGTTTACTTTCGTTTTACAATGATAAAACTCCACTGATGTACCGCTTATTAGTTGGTAATAAATGGATGACAGATGCAAAAGACATGTTTATTAAATAGTTTAATTTGTGTAGCCTATTAAAGAAAGAATAATAGTTCCCATTCATACTGATTATTATTGATCATATCAGTTTAAATCCCATTCAAACTTCTAGTCTATTCCGCTATATCCTATCATTTTAGTTATTGGAGTTGTGCACGCCGAGTAACAATATTTAATTTAAATCAACTTCATTTTTTCTTCATATTTTTATTTATTTCGTAACCTTCAAAAACTCTTAGGACTTAAGTAATGAATAACCTATAGGTCCACTGATAGTATATTTCATATAAAATAACTATGCATATACACTCACCTCTCTACATATCGCATTAAATTTCTTAATCTATAAATATCTATTATGACGTGAATAGTTTTTCCTTTTGAAAGATTTTAGTCATCCTTTTATTCTTTTAACATAAAGAATCAAAACCATAAATTAGTTCCTTTACAACTCAACCAACTTTGAAAATGGCATATTAGACCTATAGGAAATTACCAATTTTTACGCTTATACAGATTCTTCCATCGTAAAGTTGGAATTTTTGCGTGGGTTTGGAACGCAACAAAACAATTATCAATCTTGTGATAAACAAAGCAAGTTGCTTCCATCACAGCATACATAACGGTTTTACCTAGATTATATAGCCTAAGTTTTTAGAAGTTGTACATAGTTAAGTAGCATTAGCTATGAAGCTTATATCTTACTCCTTCGTTACAAAGGAATTATAAAATACTTGGATAATAATGAATTCTTGATGTCTATTTTATTTTTGCTTAGTGCCTTGACGGAGACAAACTAAAAGAACTAAAAAGTGTCATTTCACGCCCAACAGCACAGAGGAACTTAATATTACTAAGGTTATTAAGAATGCACTGTGGTACAAAATCTCGCAATCACCATTCATTCAAATAGCACTATAGAAGCGGGAATCATGTCATATTGACCAAAAAAATTCGAAATATATTCCAATTGAAAGCCTGAGTATAGGTTAGACAATTTTTACGAAGTGTTGGCTCATATGGCCTTTCAAAAGTAATGTATACACATAATATCTATTTTTCAATATGATGTTATACATCAAACGTCAGTTTTTGTATTAGAAATAGCCAACCATCTTTAATTATTGAAGTCAGAACTGATTTCCAGTGACAGTAGCGATAAAGAAACAATTTAAATAATCATAAATCTATTGAACAAATATTTTCTCCATCTTCTACAGTTGACTGTATAAATTTTTACTTTTTACTAAAATAAAGCAAGAATCTAGTAGGAATGTGGTTTTCGAAAATGTTTAGAATTAGCGCAATGCTAGCATATAACATTCCATATTCCATACGATTAAATACCGTGAAAAACAATATATAGAATTACGGAAGCTACTAATAGGTCTAATATAAATAATTAATTCCAGTTCTGATTTATAGTTCCTCTAGTTATCTACTTATATGCTATACTATATTCATGTATATTGGTCTTTCAATCCACTCTACTCAGCTGCTGATTGTTTCTATAACTTATTGTAACTTAAAACGAAATATACTAGCTTATCACTTTAAAAATTACGCTAAAATTACCAGGATAAGGAATTTTTTCAGTCGATCAATCGATTAACTACAACAAACATACCACACCCACTAGCAGTAAGTCTACCACCAGACTAGTTTAGCTGCATAGAGTCGACATCAGTAAGAATGCTTACTGTCCCATTCTCTACCTGCTTACTCACACACATGGCACCCATTGCTACTCTAATGAATTAAATGTAGCATAGCACGGCAAAATTTCATAGTGAAAGCGTTAAAAGTTTCAATTTCTACATGTTTCACCTTTTCCTCTTTCTGTATATCTTCCCCAACGTATCGTATTGCCTCCTCGTTTGAAAATGTTTTCCAGAGTCCATCACAGGCAAGAATGAGAAAACTGAAAACGAAGATAATTAAAAAATTTAAATCCCTGCTTCGTTAGATTCCACCTGATTATCTTGGAAATACATCTTGCTATTAAATGTAAAAGTTATTTTAATTAATGCATAATTTTAGAACAGCGTTATCTAGTAAGCCGTTATAATATTAAAGAAACAACTAGTTATTCCGCTTATTATTTATAGGCCGCATATTAGATGAATTTTACAATTGTTACGTGATAACGTTAGACTTTGCAAACGCATGACATGGAAAAATAGAAAGAATGATTTTTAAAAAAAAAACCAGTTATTAACCATCGATTAATTCAATTAGTCCAGATCAGATAATTATTGGCAATGTATTATGCTGAAATTTCTAATTACTTGGAGATATCAGCTACTATATTCATTTCCAAGTCGGCTTTTTACCCTAAATAGTTCCCACGTGCCAGAAACTAGATATAGGGCTATGCGCAGTGACGTCATACTTGTCTGTGCTCTCTGTTAAAGACAACGCATATCATTCACAAAGCGGGGTCGGCGATCGTCTCATGATGTAGCCCATACACTAAACAGGCTGCCGGACCAGCGTCAGGGATAAAAGGCGGTCACCCACTGACGTCTCAGGCATTCTCAGTCGTCCTTAGCTCCATCTCAATCGTCCGCCTGTTTCAGAATGGTGTCCACCATCAATGGTGGCAGGGTCACACCTAAGACTATAAATTCATTGGAAGCAACTGTTCCATTCCCTGAACAACCAAAGAGGATAACATTCGATATATTATTAGTACAACATATAGGAAATTTTGGAAGGTGAGATAGAATTCATCAAATGTAAAGCAATGTTCCAGGAGAAACAAACATTTAAGACATACTTATATTTCACTATATCTCAGATATCAATTACTTCAATTCATCCTTTTATGTCTTCCAACTATTGTGGTTGCTATGCACGTAATGAGCTGGACTTTCGTAACAATACCCCCACCAATTAAGTAAGTCAACTTACCATATCTTAACAATAACTATGAAAAATAAGTTATAACAATTATCAGACCTAATATACAGATGTACAACAGCAAGTTCAACCAACTGTACCATAAATATCAAAGGTTATTCAGCTGTTGAACGAGTAAGTTACCTAGCAAATTAATTTGCTTATTTTATATGGATTCTATCCAAAAATAAGCTATAATATAGAATAAACAACAGATTAGGACAAAATAGACATAGTTAACAAGATTTTTATTACAGTGGCAGATGTATGGTGACCGCTCTTGGATAAAAGCTACAGTTCAATCTCTTTATTATATCGGTCAGATGACAGGCTCGTTGTTTTGCGGTATAATGGGCGACAAGTAAGTTAATACATGAGTTAAACAGATTACATTACTTAAAATATTAATGTAAAATCATTACAGTATTGGAAGAAAGAAAGTATTCTACTTGGCATTAGTTATTCAAACATTATGTGGGCTTCTTTTGGCCATCGCACCCACATGGTGGCTATTTGCCTTACTAAAGTAGGTTTCTCCCATTATATAGTTAACTTATACAGAAACCACTAAATCATAAAGCCAACTACAGAAGTTTAGAGCAGGCACAGGTTTTTCACAACCTGGGATATATGGTGTTGCCGTAGTATTAGGAACGGAACTTGTTGGGTCAAAGTATCGACGGCTAGGGGCTGTGGTAGCTGGTGCATTTTATGCTGTAGGAGAAGTAAGAAACAAATGAAATATTCTTTGTCATACAGCTATTATACTAAATTAAAACGGCAACACAGATTGCGCTATCTATAATGGCATTTCTTATCACGGATTACCGTATACTACACACAGCTATAGCCCTGCCATCTCTGCTCTTTATGGCATATTGGTGGTAAGCCTATAGTTTTGAATTAGCTATTTTAAGACAGAAAAGTTATATTTAAAAAAATAAATTCGCAGTTAGTGTAAAAAAATATTACTTCGAAGGATAGTCCCAGAAAGTGCAAGATGGCTAGTTTCAAAAGAACGCTACACCGAAGCAAATTCTATTCTTCAAAAAGCAGCACGAATAAACGGTTCATATATTCCTGAGAAATGGTGAGAGTATAAATATCACTTTTTAAAAAAAAATTTGTTATAAAGCATTACTGTTATAATTGCTACTCGCTTAAACCAATTTCTTAGGTGGGAACAGTTGGAGTTGAACCAAAACAGTAAAAATATATCATTTGGATTGTTCGACCTAGTAAGAACAACGAACATGCGCAAAAGAACACTTGTGTGTTTCTTTCTATGGTGAGTATCGACACGGATGATTACATTGTGATTTGACTCCACTAAGGCATCTTAATGTAATAGTTAAAATGCAGGCCTGTAACAACAATGATGTATTATGGGCTGACAATGAAGAGCGATCTTGGTGGTGGAAGCCTTTACATAAACTTCGCAATTAGTGCTTTAATGGAGATCCCGGCCATATTCATAGTTTATATGCTCATAGACCGTATTGGCAGAAGACAACTAGTCACATGTGGACTGCTGACTGCTGGTACCTGCCTTATATTCAATTGGATTGTCGGAGACAACGGTGGGTATTACAACTTAAATAATACAATGCATCAATATCAAAATGTAAAAAGAGAACCAGGTAAAATTGTTTATAGTGCCATTTTATTGGGGAATGCTGCAGATGATGATTACAAAAGGAGCCGTAACGATCTCATACACAGCCATGTATACATACACATCCGAACTTTTTCCAACAGTTATTAGAAACACAGCAGTGGGATGTTGCTCCACTATTGCTCGATTGGGAGCTATATCATCATCTTATATTGCTTTATGGCTGGTAAGTCAATTCTTCTACCTCTAACAATTTTATACAGACAAAACCATCCTTTAAATTTTTAATAATTATTGACGGAGGTGGGATTAGAAATAATATAAAACATGAACTTTTAGCTGACTCTTGTTTTCTTATAATTTCATTCGAGTTTTCTTGCGCGATATGAACATCACACTACCAATCATGGTCACACATTCGCCGAATACTAAACAATAACCGTTAAGTATTCAATACTGCAGCAATAACAAAAACAAAACCAGGACACAAACTTTTCGTAATTATAAATCACATTTAGTAGAGTTTCAGGTTGATTCATATGGTAAACTATTCATGGTTATTCCATTCTCGCTACTATCAGTAGTAGCTGCGATTCTGTCAGCAGTATTTCTACCTGAAACTATGGATAAACCAATGCCAGAATCAATTTCAGAAGTTGAGGGAACTCATATCTGAAATTAATTTTCTTAACATAGGAATTTCTATTCACTTTTAAAGCTGAACCGAAGACGAGTCTGCGAAATTTTAAGTTAGTATTGCGGGGTCTAGCCAGTCAGGTACAGCATTAAATTATGCTATTTTACAGAGCTTTAATTTAACGTTTCACATGCACAGCTTTCGCACCGTCTCATAAAAATTAGTCCATAAAGAGTAGTTTAATATATTGTTTCCCGATGACGACATCTGTTGGTGAGACTAACTAGTTATGTGTATTGTTAAATTATATATGAAATAAATTATTATGATCTAATTAAGGAGTTTTTAGAATCTACAGAATAAATATGACAATTAAATTTTAGAAACATGTCTAGTTATAATAATTAGAACGATTGTAAGTTTCGTTGGATAAAACAGATAACATTCCCTGGTTATGTATATAAAACCATATATATAATATTCAAAAAAAATACTTAGCTTTACACATTTTACATCTGTAAATAATAAATAAATAAAGTGTTCAATATTAAAAAATTAACACACCTATCATATGCGGATAACGTAAGTTTCTTCATGTCTGGAATACATGTCACTCCAAGCGTCTTAAATTGACCATCACCAATGGATCTTGACACTTCGATAATACCATTAATACGACCATCCCTAGAAATACAATTAGTAGTCAACCTAAAATAGAAGTATAAGTACAATTCAAGATTTATTTTAAACATGAAAAACTGTATTACTTCACAGTACCGCCCGCCTTCTGAATTCGCATTCTCTCTTCATAAGCAGTGGGATTATGATCTACTGTTAACTCTATTGATGCCATTGTTGATGAACTTGACTTTCGTCGACAAACAATTGCCTATAGATAATAAACTGAGAAAGATTTTAGGAGATGTTAGCGAATTTGGAAAACAGCATATCTTAGATTAACGAACCTTACTATCACCAAGGTTAGCGACGTACAAAGCGTCATTCAACAATAATATACAAGTTACAGTAGTTCCATCTTTCCACACGGGTTTCCTAAATTAAGTAATCATAAATACAAAAAATTGACCAGTTGTTCTATTATTAAAAATACAGTATACTTTATGGAGAAAATCATCTATAACCTTATAAAATATGGGCATTTTTCCTCCAAAATTACCTTTACGGTACATTAATGTTTAACCTACACTTACATTTTTCTAGCATCAATGAGGAACATTTCATCGACGGCTTTGAACGTCTCAGTAAATGCCTTTTTCAAGGACTTCTCTAGAGTTGCAAGATCAGTGTCTAAAATATATTGAGTTCTAAATACAAAATAAATATAATTAAGAAAATAAGGAATATTTATAGAACGAATAGAAACTAAATAAATATACTTCACAATAAATACGTAGTAATGTACCATACTTTATATTATATGTGAGAATGTCTTTGTTTATACGGACTTACACGAACTCAACTTTTTCTTCAGAACTTCAGGAATCATCTTTTCACAATATTTAGCAGCTTTTGCACCTGCATGACCGTCAAAAATAGCATACAACGCACACCGCTTTCTAAATATGAGTATCTCAAGTTACTGATTAGGAAAAGCTTTCCCATTAAATTACTATTACATTTCATAAAAAATGTTTGAGAAAAAGTAGGCTAAAATAGTGGTGAAATAATTGTTAAATGTCATAGTTATACAATGAAAAGAATAATAAAGGATTGTCCAAATTGTAATCAAATTACGCCATATTATAAAAATCATACTTACACAAATACCAGCCCTAGATCAAAATTATTGATCAATAAGTGAGCATCTTGCATGTCTTCTCGTTGACCACGTCTTAGTCCTAAGACAGCAATAAAGGGATTAATGTATGGAGCTAGAGCCGAATTAACTGGAAATGAAAGTATTTATCAAGGTAAAGATAATAAAACTAGTATAATCCATAAAAATTCCTTACCTGTACATTCATTACCATCCACAATAGTATGGGAATCGTCTAAGGTTTTCATGACCGATAAGTCGCTTTCTACATGGTCAGCTTTGTCTTCATCAACCACAGTTGACGGATGAGAATCATCTTCATAGAGGCCTAAGAAGGAAACATTGCTACATAAATAAACTATCAAAGGATAGGTATGTATTGAGACCATAGACGTTTATACACTAATCACATGAAAATGTTAATTCCGACGGAAATATTAACGGCGATATATGCATATATTTATGCAAGTAGCTCAATTACTGAAAGGACAAAAAAATTTTAAATCCATACATACTGGCATACCAAACTAGGTACAAAAAAAAGATACCAGCAGATACTTTCTTGATAGGAGGAGTTGAAGTTTCGTCATCGTCGTCATATAGCGAAAATGTTGCTGATTTTCGTTTTGCACTTGCTTCTGTCATTTCACTTTTTAAGCTGAAACATTATTATAAGCTTCGTTTTATTTTCTTAAGTTGCATAGACTTAATATATAAACTTTCGCAATTTTTGTTATCCTGTAGGCAGACATTACATAAATGTAAAAAATATCCTTAAAATATATCTAAAACATATTAAATTATAATAATAGCTTAGAATACAGTAATAATATTAAAAGGAGTCAATTAGTTAATAATGTATAAAATACATTGAAGAATTTTAATATTGAACATGACGACTATGATGTTCGCAACGTGCTTTTTACAAACATCCGTTGTCGCAATAACTCGAAGCGACCGTTTTTCTTCGGCAATTATTAAGTGCGCTTAATGTAGGTGATATTTATTTGACAAACCTGTACTATGAATTAATGAAACTTCGTTTTATTTCGTGCTTACTAATTTTTTAAAGTAATTTATATATCGTTGTGGATCTATAGTTAGTAGATTGGATCCATCCAGTTTTGTTTTCTCAAATGTTCTATTTTAGGATTTAAAGAATTATTTGATTATTCAGAATTATATTTATAACGTGCAGTTTTACCGGTTTTCTACACTGGACAAAAGAATATGCTTATAAAAATTATTTGGAGACTAAAGTATCGTGTAAAAATGTTTTTCTTTATTGGTAGTTCCTAATTAATCACACAATTAGTAGATGTAAATTCTAAAAAAAATGTTTTCACAATTTACTACATTTATTCTATGGAACGTAAATGATTTAGAAATTTTAATATACCAGCAAAACTTGTTATTTATTGGTACGAAATTTCTATCTAAGCATTTTAGTAATCTGATTTTGTTTAGTATTTTTAAGTTTATTTGCCTTTGTTTATGTGGATTTTATATGTTTTCATAGTAAAATCTGAAATAGAATGGTTGTGCCACTTCGTCAAGTTCTACGCGTACAACGTGCTATCCTTTCTGCACGCTTGATTCCTCGTTTATGCACTCCGAGCAACACTATTATTCAACGTACTTCAACTACCTTGAATGACGGAGCTAACAAAGCTCACGACCACTCCCTACACTTTAAGGTCAGATTTTTTTAAAAATCTTGTATTGTTACATCACTTATTCCACTTTAACTGGATTTTATTAGTACTGGTAAACTAAAGTAAGTATGTGGAATGTATTACCCTTAAAATGTGCTATAATTTTCTTAAACATTTTTCACTAAAGTTTTCTGCGATTAGCTAGTACGTTATTTTAAAATGTAGTGTTCAGGTTGAACGTTACTGGGCTGCTGGTATGCTACCTCTCATCCCAGCCTCTTATTTCATTCATGGGCCTGTTATGGACGCACTTCTGACTATAGCCCTTACACTACACATCCATTGGTACGTGATTTTTCTTTATAAAAAAAAGTAGACGTGTTGATATGAATTTCATTTTTTAAAGCTATAAATTATCTGATTTTATTGCACGAAATACTTCTTAGAATTGTGTGAATATTACTATTATCATAGGCTGTAATATTATTGGATAAATATTCTTTCAGGGGAGTGCAGGGTGTTATTAATGATTACGCTCGACCATTTGTGATCGGACAACCGGCGGCAAAAGCTGCTCGTGCAGCAGTCTATCTTTTTAGTGCGGCTCTTCTCGCTGGTATTAATGTTTTTGTTATGCTAACTACATCCTCCAAATTCAATTGAATAGTGCTTTACGTTTAATTTAGGCGGCAGTTAAAATGTATAAGTGAATATAAAATCTTTTGATCTTGTTGGTATGCTCCTAACCTTTATTTATTTTAAAACTAAATTTTTTATTGGATGTTATCTATCGTTGATATTTTGTGTAAAATGTTTTGCCTATATTTTACAGGTCTTCTACACTTCAACACTAATGACGTTGGTCTCACGAAAGCATTCTCCCTTGTATTCTCTCTTTAAAGTAATCATCTTATAGTGGTGATAATGCTGAGTAGGTATTTATCACTTTGTTTTGTCCCATTTTGTATAACATGGATTGTAAATTAATCATGTTCTGTAGAAATCAGTGACAATTTATTCAGAGTAAATATTAGTATATTGTTGCTGGCTTGTCCATAAGTGGCTACATGTACCACAATTTTTAACATATTATTATGACACATTTTTAAACCTATCTATGTGTAGTACAATGAAAAGTGCTTAAATAGTTTTTTTTAGTCCACTAATGTCTAAAAAAAAGTCGAAGAATCAGAAGAAGAAGTTCTTCAGTAACCCTAAAAACAAAAATAAGGTTTTTAAAAAGAAGGAAAGTTGTATACAAATTCAAGAAAAGAGTTTGGATACAGAACTTAGGAAGAGGGGAAACTATTGTATTTTATCTACTCGCGATAAAGCTGTTGTGCCACAATGTATTCATGGTATGTTTTGTATGTTTTTGTAGCGGAAGTACGTGGAATTGCCCTGAGAAACTGCGTTTTATTGTTCAGGGCCTTGTCTTCTTTTCGGATCTAAGGAAAATGGTGAAGTGAAGCGGAGATTCTTTTCATGCGCCGTATACAGGTAGTGTTTATTTAGAGAGGTGGTGGTTTTAAAAGATTTTATAAATACTACGGTATTTTAATACTCAACTCACTTCAGGGATGATACAACATCATGTGCATATAAGGCAGAAATCGACGATAAAGGATCGATAATATCTGTTGAGGGTGAAGCTTTCCAAAAGCAAAAAGTCGCAAATACTCAACAGAAAGTGGGAAGCTCTAGTAAAGTTCTAAAATCACCAAAGGATGAGGATTGGAAATATAATTGCATTCCACAAAAGTACGATGCTTAAAATTCGTTTATATTAATAAACAGTTCTAAGAATAAACTACAAAAATTTTAATAGATATAAATGTAGTAAATATACGTGGCGATGCTTCTTTACTATTGTTTAAATACTATACCTCACTTTGGTAATCTCTTGTAATGTTAAGTAAGTTATTGTTTAAGCTTTTAAATATTCTAGGCTTAAAGAAATACCAGAATCATCTACTTTGGTTTTTTGCCGCGAATGCAATGATGTATTTGAAACAAAGCATAAGTGCCCAAGTGAAGTAGTGGAACGTTGGCAGCTGCAAAAGCCATCTGAATTTCTCAAACCAATTGAAAATCATAGTGGCGAGGCGGTATGTTTTATTAAAATGACAGTTTAAAAAATTTTATATGCAACCTATCTAGAGTTTTATATTCGCTTTTTATTTCAGCAGTTTTATTTCTCAGACGAGTCTGTTCGTGTTTTGTGCTCAGCTTTGGATCAATCAAAAGCTAATGGAATTTTGTGTCTTGGCGCTCCCAGGGTATGGCATTTTCCTATACAATGCTCACTATTAACAATTAAAGATTTTCTAGTGGAAAATAGACATAAGAGGAAAAGATTCAATTTTTTCTGGGAATTTCTTGATTCACAATAAAATCAGATATTTAATTAATAGTGTATACTTCTATTCGTATTATGATGATAATATCTAATTGAAGGCAGTAGGCTTTTCACCACTAAAATCTAATTAATATATTATTACAGATTTTTGAGACTCTTAAAAACAAACAAAAAAAGGATCTAAACCTCTTCATGCTGGACATTGACAAGCGCTACGTACGTTTGCTCTTTTTATCTCAGTATTTTATGAACGTGTGTTACTAGAAAATATTGTAATATTTGAAGCTTTCTTATCAAATAACTGTTTAAATAAATATGATATAATAAACATTAACATTGTACATGCAGGCCCATTTCTACTCTTCGTCCCAGTTTGGACAATACAGTATGCTTGTCGATTATTTCTATGATTCTAATACTGAAAAAAAATTGATGAAATTTTTCGAAGTAAGTTAAGCATTCTATTATTTTTCGTACTTGAATTATATCATACACCGTTAAATCTGAGTACTTTTGCCATGTGATGTAATCTGTTGAAAAATACTTTACTTTATAGAAATGCTATAATGTGGTTTTGGTTTGTGATCCTCCATTTGGCGTATACATGGAGCCATTAATGGAAACCATTGAGAAAATGAGAACAAGATATAGGAAAGCTCGGCAAGTGTTACTGGATTTAATTATTAAAAAATTGAATTTTAATTAAACGTTTGTTCCGTTTTCAATTCGATATATTAATTTTTTTAAATATAAAACTAACTCTTGGTAGTTAATCAGTATTACATTATTTAGAGGATCCGATCCAGCTGAATTTTACAGCTGTATTATTATTCCGATGTTCGTGGGCAAGCATGTACTACGGATAGATAAAGACATGTGGATGAATGACTATAGGGTAAATGGTTTTCATAGTGTAGAAAAAAAGATAAATTCTAATGTCGAGAGAATGTTAAAATTTTACAGGTGACATATACTAACCACAAAATGTATTCGAAAGTTCTGAAAACAACTGTGCGTATCTTTACAAATTTAAAACCGAGTTGGTTCGACTTATCGAAGATTGATGGATATAAGCAAGTTTCCTTAATTTTCTACTTTTCTTAAAAATTGTATTTATCTTACTACAATGACTTCAGATTCTGCGAAATATGTGAGCGATTTGTTTTTAAAAGCAACAAACATTGCTTTATGTGTGGAAGCTGTACATCTAAAGTAAGTTGATTTCTTTCCTAATTTTTTCAGTCTATGAAGCAAATATTTTTAGGATGGTTCTACGTATATACATTGTGAGAGATGTATGAAATGTGTAAAGATGAGTTATCGACACTGTATGAAGTGCGAGCGGTGTCATCTCGTTGGACGCTGTTTTAGCAAGAATGAATAGTCACTTTTTTGTTTTGTTGAAATAAGTGAGATTATAATTCTCCTTATATTTTAGTTATTTGTTTGTACTTTTGTGCTCATCTTATTTAATGCATTGTTTGTTGAAGTATTTAGTAGTTCTCCGCATTGAATGTTTAGAATATAAAATATTGCCTTGAATCTGAAAGAATAGTAATTATTTTGTCTTGTTCAAAGAAAGTTCAAGCATTGTTTAATAAAACTCAACTTCATTGATTGCGTAAAGTACTACTATTTGAAATTAGCTACTTGTAAAGGTAATGAGTATTACTAAAATACGTAGAAAAGTTTATGAGTATTTCATTAACTACGCTACTAAGAAACTATTTTATTGTATCTACACTTTTATTCAGATTGCACATTTTTATGCATATTAACGCGTTTATCTTTTTTAACCCCACTCAGTGGACTGTATTTCCATGGCGATACGCTAGAAACTGTCAGGTGACAAACTTAGCCATGAAATTCAGAAAAATACTGCCAGAAACATGTTTCAAGAACGATATGTTTATCTTGTGTTGATGTTATAATTTATTAAGTCTTTCAAAAGAAATCTGCTGCATCTTGGTGGCTCTAAGCCTATTAACTGAATCACGTTCGAGTAATAATCATTTTAGGAGTGAATATTCGGCAGACTAAAATAATATTTTCTGTTTTTTTCATGTTAAAAGCCATATGTACAATTTAAATTTTTGAAAATAAGGATTTATAAATGGCTAAATGTGAGATTGGTTTCAGAAGAGACGCAGAAGGGGCAGAGCAGATGTAGGAGGAGGGTCTGCCTATATAAACCAGTTGTGTCTTCTACCGGTTAGTCTCTCTCACTGTACTAGGCGAGAATAGGTGGCCCGGAACAGCGTAGGTTATCGAAAACGTCTTTCTTAACTTTTTTATATTCTAACCATCTAAGAAAGCATTACAGAATGGATGAGAAAGAAGATCATCATCTTCTTCAAAATATAGCTGTATTCCGACGAATTGCATTTGTGGGGGTAGCTATCTCCACCATAGCGGTTATCACGACTATCATTATTATCCCCTTACTTTTTTCACATATCCACTCAATTCACTCGCAGCTAGAAGGGGAACTTCGTTTCTGTGTCTCTCGCTCACATGACTTATGGGATGAATTATTAAAGGTAACAAAATCTTCATCTATATATATATATATATAGACTCAGGTATACCATACTGTGTCCATCCTGATAACCATAATCTTATTTTCGTATTTCAGTTTAATTTATCTAAAGAATTACCCAAATCTTTTTTAGGTTCTTAGTAATACGTCTATTTCTAAGCAATTTACATTAATGCTTTTTAATTTCCCACTGATTAGTTAGTGCTCTAGTCAACAATTGCGGTTTGTTTATGTGAGTTCAGTAGGTAAATATAGTTCATTCACTTATTTCTGTTACAAAATCAGTGGGAAAAGGAACAAACTAGCTGAAATTATTCTTTTTTTACTTCTAAACTTTGAAACTTATCTCTACATTACTCGGATGATTCATTTATACCACTTTTCTTTTAATGAAAGGGCCAACAGCGCTATCTTAAGCCTTTAAGATCTTAGATGTAATATCTATATCAGTATTTATCCTGTTGTTATGAAAAATAGTCTAACTTAATATGTGCTTACGAAGGGCAGTTGCTCTTCAAATTCGTTCTATTGAACTGGATTCGCGCCATTCCACTTCTCCCAATATGGCCTATGTAAATAAAATATTGCTGCGATTGTAATGAAATGATAAATTAGAACAACTATCGTATATGTGGAATAGATTTTAAAATTAATATAGAATCAAATCTGTTTTATTTTCAATTATAAATAAAATAGTGTATATTATAAAAGATCAATTTTGATAATCCAGTAACTAATATTGCTAATATAACTAACATATATTAACCAGTCGTAGATTAATAAAAACATTTTTCAGTGTCTGTTGATGGGGTTATCTTTTCCATAAAATATTTAGCCAGAATACTTTGTTATGATTTATTCACAGGTTGAACGAATCACGGGTCAGCAGAGCCGCATAAAAAGACAATATGTTACTGCTCCTCCTGGTTACCAGGTAAATTGCACATCTTCCTGGAATCACAGAATGCAGAAACAGCATTGATATACAATTTATTTCATCATGTTTTTCGTATTCTAATTAAAATCCTATAAGTGATAAGCCATAATGTTAAGTATCTTATTTAAAGAAAATCTGTAACTAGAAAGAATAGTATTCCAGTGGAACTCTCAACCGAACTATCAGAATCATGGCTATGTTTCACAGTACACAAACGCATACGCAACAGCACCGCAATATCCACAGCCACAGCAAGTTGGTGGGGAAGAAAATTAGGTTGCTGGGAATATAATACGAATTAATTTGATTGAGGTGTACGCGAGACCCAGCTACAGTGCTCCCGCTTATGCTCAACCATATGGTCAGAGTTAGTTCTTATATATCAACGTCATTTTAGTTAACTTTGTTCTGTTTCAAACTATTCACCTATTCTGTGCATATATTGACACAAATAACATACTTAGCTGAAACATTTTAAGATTATCAACCGCATGAACAAACTTCTTTCGTAACGCATGAGGTTCATTCAACTGTCAATCACGTCAGTAAACTTATGTTTTCCGTTTTTTTTCAGAATAAATCATTCTTTTCAATAAAAATATACTAATATCAGGGTTGTATTCATGGTCCACCTGGCCCTCCTGGATATCCTGGTGAAGACGGAATAGATGGCAGCAATGGTCTACCTGGAGAAGATGGTGTTCCAGGTCAAGATGCGCCCTCTAGTTACATTCCATCTATCGATGACTTCTGTTTTACTTGTCCACCTGCTCCTCCTGGAAGACCAGGAAATCCGGGACCAAAGGTAGGCTGTCTAAATATTTCTAGCAGTTAACAACTGATTAAAAAAGAATTTTATAAAATTGTAAAGGATAAAGAATGTCGTTTAGGGTCTTCCTGGTAAACCTGGAGAAGATGGTCCTATAGGAAATTCAGCAGAACGTGGACCACCTGGACCCCCAGGACCTCGAGGTCCACCTGGTTTGGATGGAGAAGTGGGGGTACCTGGTCAACCGGGTAATCCTGGTCACATTTCTACTATTAGCGGACCTCCAGGGCCACCTGGACCGCCTGGTCCACCTGGGCTTCCTGGTTTGCAGGGAGAACCAGGTGTGGATGGAACTTCACCACAAGGACCTCCAGGTCCACCTGGGGATCCTGGAAGTCCTGGGAATCCAGGAGCACCTGGAAATCCTGGAGATCAAGGACCTGATGGCACTTCTGGAAACACAGGAATGTGTGATCACTGTCCTATCCCAAGAACTGCCCCTGGATACTAAAAAATTCTAAATTGAAAGAAATTTAACTATAATAGTAATTGATCTTCTAGTAATATTCGTATATGCTCAAAATGCGTGTAATATATGATAAATAAAGCAAAAATAATATTTTACTATGGTTGTATTCCTATTAAATATTGTTTGAACTTTTGTAGCTAACACCACGATTTTCAGATGCTATGTTTGAGTTTTAGAATTTGAGATCAAAAAAATGGAATTACAGATTGAGAAAGGTTGTTATAGTACCTTAAAGGTTCAACAGCAGAAGTATTTCTGTTAGTTATAATATATAGAAATATAGACATCTACTGTGACGTTCTATGAAAATAAAATGTGGTCACTAAGAACACATCACATAATTCTCTTCATATTCTAGCGATATGAAAATAAGAGATAAATTACTGGATTTGGCTAATTATCACCATAAAATCGCTGACTGCTACAACTTCACTGAGAATAGATTCAAATAGTTTCAATACAAATACACGTTTTATAAATAAAAAGTGTGATGTGTTTGTTGACCATTTGACGTTTTCGTAATAATTTTACGCATTTTTAAATAAATTAAGTTAGATGCTATTTATTGAATAATTAAGACAATTTTAGCATTATAGAGTAAAAGAGAAGTAAATTTGTAATGATTATCTTTTCCCAATTAGTTTTACTGCTAAAATCTTAGTCAGTAAAAGTACACTCACCATTGTACTATTATTAGTACATTGTTTTGTTGAGCCTAAAAAGCATATATGAGTTTCTCTTATCAGCATATCTTCAAAAATTAATCATAGAGAAACTTATTTTCATTCAGTATGACAGCCGTTATCTACAAGAGACTCCCGTTTTTAGTATGCTTAGAATAAAATACTCTAATGAAAACCCAACGCCAAGCTCACTTTGGAAATTATTGTATATATTTTTTGCAATTTATATTAGAGATGTGTAGCAAACAATTAATTACCACATCAGCGCTTTCAAGGAGTGTTATCAGTGCCGATTTTTGTTCACGTACAAAAAATAGTTCCGAACGGTTGTATCTTAGAGACAGAACGTTCTTTGTTGTATGGTACTGTCCGACCTGTGAATCAAAACAACCATTTTCTAGTATTCGTTTGCGTCATTTTCTATGTGTATCAGAAGTACTCTGAGTGTGATATGAGTAATAAGTGACTACAATGTAGGTCTTTCGTTGTATTCTGGAATAGCATGAATCACATACAATTTGTCGAGTGGAAGAGAAACCATAAAATCTCAAATAATTAAGCCAAGTATTAAAAACATAATGGTCATGTATCATTTACTTTCATGTAGGTTGAATAAATTATTTTCAACGCTAACACATCAGTAATCTCTCTTCTCCATGCAATAAAAGTCCTAAATTTACACTTTTGCAGAAGCAAATGTCGTTGTTTTAAACTTCTCTCTCAAGATGAATTGAATATCGTTGATCTTTTTGATTATATTGATAAGATAACAGAAGTAAAACTAATTCGTAGTAACAAAAAAGTTTCTGGAAATTGTAAGAAAAACTCAGTAAAAATACATGAACTACAAATTATAGTTTTTTTCGAACAACAATTTTATTAGAATTATGTTTTTACATATGATAATAGCGCACTCTTCTGTTGACCAGTTGATTAGTAATAAGCGCTGATAGCACATCTACGGACTCCGACCTTTTAACTAATATTACACTATGTTTAAAAACAAAATACTAGCTCATTTTAACGAACTACAACATATTATGCTAATTTTTTCGTATTTCCTATTTATCTAAAAGTTATAAACTTTTACTTTCCAATATTACTGATATTTTGCTATTTTTTTCGTTCATGAATTCTGACATTCATTACGCTTGATTATGGGAGCATGTATTTCGCAATCTCTAAATAGACTACAAATGAAAAGATATAAGAGATAAGACTAGAGGAACAGACCACACATTTCGTGGACTTCAGGTAGGTTTTAGTTTGTAATTAATATTATATTTATTGTATATATTCATGTCCTCTCGAGCTGCAAATTACTAATACATGGCTAATTTTAAAAAAAGAAAGGTCATAACTATATAATTTTATATATCAAAAATAAAAACTAATATTCCGTACAATACCAACACCTAGTGTTTGCCGTTTTTAGTGCAAAGAATGACGTCTTCATTAGCTCACGGGAAGAAATGGAAGACGCTACACATTGCGCATGTGGCCTTCACAGTCAATTCTATCTGCTTGGCCACTGCGTTCTTGATCTACACACTAGACTGGATTGGAAACACAACACAGTGTGGCCAAAGCGGTGTGATTATTACTTATGCTTCAGGTCAGTGTTTCGTTTTAACATTGTCTATAAAATCGGAATGCTTTGTCTCCATTGTCTTATATTTATTTACTACAAATTTTACAAATCTATATAGAATGGTAGTTCAATGACATATGAGCCTAGCTGTTATGAAGAACTTATGATTATCCAAGGAATAGCAATAAGCGACGGATATTAAGCTAATTATTAGCACAGACCATACTATGATATTATTAGTTTAAGGTAATCGTTAGCGCTAATTACATTAAAATAATAAATACATTAGAAACGGACGAATGTATACAAAAAATATTTGTGGTTATTCATACTAAGGTTGAAGAATCCCGATTTATAATTTCATAAGTTATGGGTTTCCAAAATATTCGATTCTAGATCCCAACTTATATTATAAAATATCGATTAAAAATTGTGATTTCTGGCATTTCACAGTTTAATATTTCGTTCCTTACAGTTCTAACATATATATGGTTTATTTACGAATGGTATTCCAGAAAATCAAAGATTATGAACTTTTAGTGATTGTTACCGTATTTTATGGACTGCTATTTGTGTCTTCGACAGTTCTCATCTTTAGCTATGTTTTGAGGCAGGAACTAAACAATAAGAAGTTAGGACTATACCTACTAATGTGAGCTTTTGTGATTTAAAAGTCTATAAGATTTATTTGCATTCGATTTTTCGTAATTTTTATTTACAGGTCTTCTAGTGCTGGGGTTTTCCTCGCCATTTTATCGTCAATAGTGATACTAATTAGCTTATACTTCCGATTTAACCCAGAATGTCTTCACGATGAAAAAGGCAAGGTAATAAGCGAGAAGAGATTTTAGTTAGGATCTATAGAGGACAGTGTCTAAACAATTTGTCTGGGTAGTCATTTGCATACCTCCTACCTACCCATTTTAGCCCGGCTATGTGTACATATGTGTTATATCCTCTCTCGGAGTAGCCACGAACTCCATTTTTCTTTTGTATTCTATTTTATCTATGGACAGAATATCTGAAAAAGAGAAAACAGCTTTCAAGCACACAAATAGTATTTATAGGATTAGTGACAACTCCAAAGAAATCATATAGAATATAATATTAAAACACTAGCATAATATTGTGATGTTACAAGTTTTAAAACTTTAAAATGATTAAAATGATTTGTCCTTAAATTATATTTGTAAATATTTTTTAGTAAATTATAATAGTTTTAGCAAAGTGATGATGTTGGTATTTTTCGTTTTTATTATTTAGTATCAATCTTTTACGGTAATTCTCGCAAATAGCGCAAGGTACGATTTGAGAAGCTCATTATGTTGATATATTAAGTGTTTTTCCTTTATCATGTTATGTTGCGTAATTTTCATTGCTTAAAATACTTCCATAAGCACAATAACATTGTTGGAATATGTGCTTAAAAAATAAACCTGTTTAGTAACTGAAACGGGAGAGTGTAAGAATCTACTCGCAGACACAGAGGTCATTGGTGTTTCAAGTTAGTAAGGAAGAAGGATGAGATAGACGGAGTAAGAGAAGAAAAAGACAAAAAACGACGGTTAGAGAAAATAAGACGAGAAATAAAAAAATGAATGATAAATCATGAAATTAAATGTGAGCAAAAGCAGTAGTAATTGTTAGGTATATTTCAATTGAACTATGTAACATATACTATGATTAAAAAGGTGAAACTCTGCATTTAGGCTTATTGGTGTTAATCCGATTATTGGGAATACTTTAATTACGATGTGACTAAGAGCTATTATCTATGAACAAAGGGCACTATAATGAGGGAAACGGTGCATTCCGGTTACCCTTCTGATCTAATGTGTCACAACTGAAAGTCCTCGTTAGTGAATAAGCACCTACTATCCGTCCTCTAATTCTTCGAACTCTTCTTGCAATACTCTACTGTTAAATATCAAGTTTGACTAGGTTACCATCACTGAAAGTACTTGAAAACTATCGGAGATAGCTAGATGGCCTAGAACCAGTTAAAGTAATTGTAAAAAAAGAAGGCAAACGAAATACGAACGTTGTAAGATTAGGACATTTTAGAAAAGCACCATTTAAATTTCATTTATCATGTTTGATATTTTGCCGAAACAGGTCATATTCATAGGCACCCAATATTTTACTCCCATATCCCTTAAATCCTTGATTTTACCCTCAAATAAGCAGATGACGGTCTCGCTTGGGATCAGCAAGCTATAATTAGCCCACATTTATATTTGGGAAACCGCTAAGTTCCTTTTGATCGTCGCATAACAGGAGAGAATGAGTGGGAAAGCAAAGAGAACAGTAACCGACTGAATTAACATACTTTATAGAGGAACCAGTGAAGGAAGACAAAGAAGTAAGGAAGGAGTATTTACTAGAATACTATAAGGCAATATTTTTTGACAGAAAAAATAATATAGAAAAATAGATGGTGCTACTTTATTGATGATCAACAAAATAAAGCTTGAAACAGAAGTGGAGTCATTTTCACCGTTTGACCTGCGAAATTAGTAACGTATGTTAATAAGATGCAAATTCACTTCATCATCATCTTAAAATCAAACGATGACCATATAATTATCTCTTTATAAATAATTGTCTTAAACCGCAAAAATAGTTTATTCTTTATTACACACTGCTGTTCCATTAGCAGGTACTTGTTTTGCTAGTTAATCAAAGACAGTTCAAAATGGAAAGTAAAGGGCGCACAGAGAAGAGACCCTAGAAGGGCGCAGCCTCCTTTTTTCTTAGTCCAAAAAAAGGCTTGGCATTGAGAAATATTGTCATAATTTATTGAGAAGAAATAATAGTGCCTTATTAAAGACAAGAGCACTGACAGCTGGATATGGTTAATGGATATTTCGTTGATCTATGTTGCCTTAAAAGATATGCAACAATCCATCTAAAAGTCAAGAGGAGTTTTCTAATTTCTGAACAAGAGCTAATATTAGCTGAGATTGCTTCGAGGCCACTTTACAAGTAGTGTGGTCCATTCATTGACGACATAAGACACTTGAGATCACGATATGACGATAATATATCGGATATAAAATCGCCTTTTTCATTTTTTGCAATTATTTTATACAGATTTGATGCAATTCACATTATATTGTTAAGGAATAGGAACATGTGGTAATATTTGTGTAGGAAATATTGTATGCTTTTTATCTATCATATTTTTGAGGCAAATAATGCCTTGCGTATACTCATATAATGTATGGAGTAGACAACTGGCTTGTCATTTCAGTCCACTACTTATGATGAGAGCAGGGAATTTGGCACTATTATTCAACTAGCAACACATGGGAAAATTTCGGTTTTACACCTGAGTTATGGTGAGAACGAGAAGCGAAAACTCAGGTATGTCGTTTTTAAAATGAGCAGCTTTTGGTTTACATATTTTGGAACAGGTTACCTTAAGAAAAGTGATAATACTCAATGAAATCATCAAATGAATAGAACGTTATTTACATAAATGAAGGAAAACGATCTAATAACAGTAAATATATGTACAAACCCCTGCTGCTTAATGAATTCTAACCGTTGTTAGCCGGTTCTGTTCTCGAAAATGAAGAGGGGATGCAGCATTTATAAAAAATGTTGAAACTGTTTTCTAATATAAATGATCTGAAATAAATCTTTTTGTGAAATACCACGCAACTAGTAGATCTTTTGAATAAGGGAACAAGTGGCAATATTTATTTATTTTGTCGCTAACATCATCAGTATTTTGCAAATGTTGGTTATGTGTAGCTGGTAGAAGAAATGATATTAAGTGATTTAGTGATATTTATCAGTGCTACGTCTTACTCTGAAACGGAATAAATGTCACTTATTGTTCTGCCAACACTTCGTAATGTCGCGCAGTTTCACTGTGCGACGTCGCTCGCGATGGACCGCCCCATACTACGGTTTACTATAAAAGCATTTTCAAGAATAACAGAATAAGGCAACATCAACTTAGCTGAGGTAAGTTCCACTCTCTCTTTTAATTGTTTCACTTATTTAGCTAACAGTAAATAGCTTTTTTTCTAAAAATGTATTCTGATAATGTGTTAATATTCATAGTTAATCGCTCGCAGCTAATTAAATTGGCCAATGTTGTGGTAATACCTTTCTGAAAATAGTCAATGCACCAGCGACAGTATCTTTCGCAATTTTTATGTATAATTATGAAAACATCGACCCCCATTATAGGAAAACCGGCGTGCGAAGATCGACTACCTCTTATTCTGACTTCCTTTCGCATTAGCCACCTTCTGAGTTCATTAAAATCGCACCTCTTTCTGCAGCCCTTATTCGATTTTTCGAATTTAAAAACGCGTATTTACTGGTTAAATAATAGTATTTTTGTTATATTAAAATTTTTAAAAATTATTCTTTAACGAATATATCTGTGAAGAATTTCCATATATGTTTCCTCCTTAAGAATTAAGTAAGCGAGCAATACGTACTCAAACTTCTACGTAAACATTCAAAAAATATTTAAAAAACTATAAATGTGCTACAATTTTCCAGATGTCTTCGGATGACCCTAAAATGATGGCGCATGAGGCTGAGTCTCTTCGGAAACTTGCTTTCTTTGGTAAAACCTAGCATTAAGTATAAAACGTAACATATTAATCACTGTAATAAGAATGTTTTTAGAGCGGTGTAAAACCTTTATGCTACGGAAACTGTTTTCTACGTCTATGGTGTTTTACTGTCTTCTTCTAGGTATTGCTGTTTCCACCGTTGCTACCCTCACGGCCATCATTGCTGTTCCCATGTTGTATAATTACATGCAACACGTCCAGTCTTCTCTTCAGAATGAAGTAACTATTGTCATTTGCATTTAACACCACATTATTCACTATTTCTCTCCATTCTCTTTACTTTTTTAATAGGTTATTGATATTACAATTATCATGAACATTTTATTCCTCTAGGTCGACTTTTGTCGCCACAGAACTGATGGTCTCTGGGACGAATATGGCAGGGTAATTTTTTTGATTAGTATGTTTGACTTTTATTTAATAACACCTACTTACCGTGTGCGAGAATTTTTGCACAAGACACTCTAGAAGATTCTGCATCCACCGGAACCGTACACTTGTGAAGTTATTGCGTAAGCGACCAGTCGCCCTTGACTCCTTCGCATTAGACTCATCTGGTTTAGCCTCGCTGAAAAACAAGAGAAACAAGTATACCGTATAGATGTAATTAGGTGATGGTATGTCCATGCGGATTCCATGGAAGTTGAATAGAACTAGAACAGAGCGATAATATGCAAAGCACATTAAATTAATCAGTTTAGAATACTATTATCTAGTATATTGCCAATTAATGTAATAGATCTTAAACAATTAACTTATTAAAAGAACAGTAGGAATATTTAGAAGTTAGTATTAAAAAAACCAATTCCTTAAATTCTAAATAAATATGACTTTTTAAGTCATCGAGTACCTAAATAAGAGCATATTACTTTATCTTCTGCCACTGAGCGATAAATTTTAATATATTTAAAAAAAAACCCTATAAATATTTAAGTTTAATGTTTAATTTTATTTATAATTTAATTACCTACAATGTGGTACTTTCAGTTCGAGCATCTTAAAGGTGTCAGTAACCGCCTTAAGCGTTCCGTTCATGTACAACACCGTGCTAATGGAGTAACTGGTAGAATTGCTCGCCGTCGTGCTGTTGCTAGAGGTACAGCCAGCTATAACACAGGATATCCAGGAGGATATGATCAGGGCGTCACTGGAGGTGGATCTCAAGAAGGAGGAGCATGTTGTTCTTGCGGAGTTGGACCAGCTGGACCTCCAGGACAGCCAGGACCTGATGGAGCAGATGGAAATGATGGCCAGCCTGGAAATGACGGACAACCAGGAAGCGATGCTGCAACTGATGGTGTGCCCAATGCAGACGACTTTTGCTTCGATTGTCCTCCAGCTCCTCCTGGTCCTCCCGGTAGACCTGGACCTCCTGGCCCTCCCGGAAACCCTGGACAGCCCGGTCAAGACGCAGGCCCTGCTCAGCCAGGACCTCCAGGACCTCCCGGACCACCTGGTCCTCCTGGAAATGATGGACAACCTGGAGCCCCTGGAGAACCTGGAGCACCAGGACAAATTACCGAGGCTCCTGGAAGCGCTGGTCCTGCTGGACCTCCAGGACCTCCTGGACCACCTGGACCACCTGGACAGCCTGGAACTCCAGGAACATCTCAACCTGGACCTCCTGGACCTCCTGGGGACCCTGGAAGTGATGGTGCACCAGGAAACCCTGGAGCTCCCGGTGCTCCTGGAGAATCAGGACAGGCGGGAACAGGGGGTGGATGTGACCACTGTCCTCCACCTCGCACGGCTCCTGGTTATTAAAATATCTCCACAAATGCTTCTCCTTGCCGTTCTCTATACGTCATGTCACTTAAGACTTAAGGTAGATTTAGCAGTGGGGATTTGATGACATTAAAAGCAAAACATGAGCGATTCGTCTGGGTAGGTATACTTTGATCTGAATGCTTAGTTGGGGTCGATCTCTCTTTGAAAACTGCTACTATCCTTATGGATATTCTAGATTACTCTATATTTTTTATAGAATTGTCCATTAGATTGATAGTGTGTATGTGTTCAGAAGATTGTGATACAGCTGATAATAAAAATGATATTTCATTGAATAACATTGTATTTCGGGTTTTCACCGTGGGTGGTCCTTTTAAGCAGATCAATACGCCGGTATAAGGTGTGATGTTTACTGAAGGTATTTGATAGTGCTAAAGGCAAATTCTATATTTTATGGGATTCTATGAAATGCAAGGAAGTAAAAAGGACTTTTTTCTAAGTATTTAGACAGACATTCAGTTTTACACTGGGACAAAGAGAATTAGAAGCACGATTAGAATTTGCAGACAATAAGAGCCACGCGACAATAAGAAGTGTTGAAAATATAGTATAAAATTGTGCTCTCTAACATATAAGTCAAATTTTAGTTCGGTTTTCAATTGTATTGACTGAGATTGTTAGCATACAATGTGGCAAATTTGTGATATTGGACGTGACTGGTCTTCACGAAAGTATTAATAATATTATTAATCATCATGGCGATAAATGGTATTACTAATAGTATTAATATTGACAAATAGAGTCAATTCAAATAAGATTATTAACAAAATCTAAAACTATTCGACGGTTTAAATAGTAGTTGTGTGAGTGTTTATTAAACCACCTATATATATATATATATTTGTGTGACTCGAAAGTGAGTTACTTTGAAATATTTTTTTTTTCAAGGCTGATGCATTTATCATAGCATCGGTTTAAAAAATATAGTATATGAGTTTTAAAGAATACCAGTCACTATTCCTAAACAGCGAATAGGCACGTACTAATGCCACTCTGTTTGCAGCCATATCCTTAAATTATCATTGAAATACGCTTATCTGGATTTCTCACATGCTAGTCCATCTATTTTCTCGCTCCTTCAAGTCGGGGTCAACTGTCCAAAAACAGTGGCAAAAACATTGCCCGTCACGCCCGGGATCTATATAAAATGAAATCGGGATAAAGAGGTATCAGATCGCCAATGATATTCTTATACACTCTGCTGATCGCCTTTTTTTACCATCTATTATCACTTCTTCTAACAATATATACTTGTGATTTCAGAGGGATGAAGAGATTATTTTTAGCTATATATGGTCCTCTTTAGTCCTCTACGTTTCAGCTAAAAGTGACTTCTGAAACCAAAGGATAGTAGGTATTTAATAATAATTACAGCATGGACGATAAGCAAAAATTACTCGAGGCTGAGAAAGTGAAGAAGTTTGCTTTCTTCGGCATCGCCGTATCAACTGTCGCCACACTAACAGCTATCATAGCAGTTCCCATGCTCTGTATGTATCTTCAAAATGTCCAGTCAGGCCTTCATGACGAAATCAACTTTTGTCGTACTCGTGCAGATTATCTTAAAGGAGAATACACTAAGGTAAAAGAATATTGCACTGTACATGCAATAAGAGCCAACAACTACATAAACATATTTCTTCAAATAATACACGATGACAAAAAAAAACATGTTCTATTTATTTTAATTGACTTCTATATAAAAAGTCAATATTTCAGCTCGAACATGTATATTCAAATGATAAGCGTGAGAAGCGTGAAACTTATCAGTGCTGCTCATGTGGAATGGGACCGGCTGGTCCAGTAGGTGCACCTGGCACTGATGGAGCTCCTGGAAATGACGGACGTCCAGGAGCTCCCGGAGCTCCGGGACCTGATGCTACTGATCATGCCCAGCTACGTCCTGAGGACTTTTGTTTCGAATGTCCAATTGGACCAGCAGGATCTCCAGGAAATCAAGGTCCAAAAGGACCTCCAGGTCGACCTGGGCAACCTGGAGAACAAGGACCTCCAGGAAGACCAGGAGTTCCTGGAGAGCCAGGTCCTCAAGGTCTACCTGGTGAGCCTGGAAAGGATGGACTTCCTGGTAGACCAGGTGCTTCAGGACAAATTCGTACAGTTCCGTCCCCTCCTGGACCTCCTGGATCACCTGGAGAACAAGGTCTTCAAGGCCCACCTGGAGAAGATGGACGACCTGGACAGCCTGGACAACGTGGACCGCCTGGACCTCAAGGAGACATTGGTCAAGATGGAACTCCCGGAAACCCTGGTGCACCAGGAGAGCCCGGAGTTCCTGGTAATGATGGACCAAGAGGTAAGCTGTGATTCTTCTATATAGGTATTTTTCAGTGTTTATCTAGTGATAGTGAATGTGTATATTATCTCGGTATTTCGATTTCACAAATGCGGTTCTTTGAAAACTCCAAACGCTACGGGTTAAACAGTGATGACACGGTTTTCGTGATGGATAATGAAAATTTCCCTTAAAAGACTTGAACAATAGTACATAAATGTTTAAATATATCTTGAAAGTGGAAAGTGAGGTAAACCTAAGTAATGTTGAGTTTTCAGGAGGATGTGACCATTGTCCAATTCCCCGTACTGCTCCTGGATATTGATCACCTAATTTATAATGACAAATATATAAATATTAAAAATGTCTTTCCAAGATGCAATAAATATTATACATCAATATTGGGTTTCTCACGTAACATAAACACAGTGCGGTGTTACTGAACGCATTTCAAGCAAAAATACAAAAGAAAAAGTCAGCTGAAAAATGATAACGGAGAATTCCGGTTCTACCTACATGATTTTTAGATTTTAATAGTCACTTCACATAATTATAATATATTATTGCTTTTTTTCAAAAAGTTAATTTTGTAAGTAAAAAGACGTCAAATAATGGAAAACATATAATTATAGTTAAGGAAATTAATAAATAACCATAAATTTTAAAGGCTGCATTAGCCTTTTTCTCTATTTGATTATAAGACCAATTGCGACAAAAAATAATTCTACTCCTATAATCAGTGCAGATTAGGCCCTGTGTTATAAGTTTTTTATTTATTAATCATAGATTTCATAGTAAATGGAATAAATCCTTTTAAACTATTCGCGATGTTATTTCTCCATCAGTAACCGTTTTTTGAGAATTCGCATGATGTTGCCGTTACGCTTTGCTTCTTTTGTTGGGTCGGTCTCACTTGCTCCACTACAAAAGACGGCGAAAATATTGAAACGCACTCGCCATGGAGGAGAAGCACAAGTTAGTAGAGGCTGAAAACCTCAAAAAGTTCGCCTTCTTCGGTGTCGCGGTGTCAACTATTGCCACAATCACTGCAATTCTTGCAGTACCAGTGCTTTGTATGCATATGCAAAACATCCACTCTGGTCTCCAAGAAGAGCTTACCTATTGTCGATCCAGGACCGAAGGATTAAGAGGAGAATATAGCAAGGTGATCATCAGAAGAAACTGTCTAAATTATCTTTACTAGCTCAGATACAGCAAAAATTCATAATTTAATATACAAACTTTAAAGAGTTTTCTTAATTTTACATAAGAGGAGCTGTGAAGAATTATTTTAATTTTTTAGCTAGAATCGTTCCGTTCATTAGCCACTCGTGAAAAACGTCAAACTGCTGAGAAGTGTTGTTCTTGCGGAATTGGACCAGCCGGTCCTGCCGGACCTCCCGGAGAGGATGGTGTTTCAGGAAGTGACGGTAAGCCAGGTCAACCTGGAACTCCCGGTGCTGATGCTACGGACGGCAATGTGAAACCTGACAGAGATGATTTCTGCTTTGAATGTCCACCTGCACCTCAAGGACCACCTGGACTCCCTGGACCTAAGGGACCAAATGGACCTCCTGGAGGACCTGGAATCGTAAGTTAAATAAAGCAGTTTTTCCTTTATTATTAAACTTAAGAGAGGATCTTAAAAACGTGTGTTCAGGATGGTCCGGAAGGACACCCTGGACCACGCGGTCCACCTGGACCCAAAGGAGCTCCTGGGGCACCTGGACCTGATGGACAACCAGGAGTTGCTGGACAACCAGGACAAACACGCACGCTCCCCTCTCCCTCTGGAGAACCTGGACAGCCTGGAGAGCCTGGACCACAGGGTCCTCCCGGACCTGATGGACGCCCTGGACATGCTGGAAGACCAGGACAACCAGGACCTCAGGGAGATGCTGGAGAGGATGGTCAACCGGGACAAAATGGAAATGATGGAGAACCTGGAGCTCCAGGAAAAGATGGTGAAAAGGGTGGATGTGATCACTGTCCTCGACCACGTACAGCTCCTGGATATTAAAGTACTTATTTTTTGTCATGCATACGTATATAGTTATTTATAAAATTTCGCAACTAAAACGTAGTCATTTTCGATAGATAATTTAAGAAGAATGTTGTTGCCCTGGTTTCACTGATTTGTAAATTGATAGCTAGATATGGCGTAATTTCAAAACACGAACGAAAAAAATAGCTAGTAGTGTAACGTTCGCTGGGTTTATAGCAAGGAGAAAGGACAATTGGTACAATTCTGGTTCGATTGGGTGGGTGGTTTTTAATTAATTATAAATGTTTAAAATGGATTGAACCGCGAGACTCCAGCAAAAGATGCCGGTTTGCATTGGCTGATTTTGTAGATCCGCTGATCGTTTCTGTGCGTTGACTGTTTGCATTGGATCACTTATTTTGCTTATCGCAGGATAGGTATAGGCGAATTACTAAAGTGCACTGGGAAGACTGGAAGCGTCAGCGCGGACTGGATACTCGTTGCCTGATATCGGCGTTCTCGCGTTGGTGCCGAACAGAAGTAGATTTGAACTGACAGTAAAATGGGCGGTATATACGAACTGCTCCGTCCCTTATCTTCAACACAATCACACATAATTAGAATCGGAATATGCACATTGAGAATCCATATTCATCGGAAATAACATCATGATCAATATCCGTCATTCTTATCTCATCTTCGCTACAAACACTTTTCATCATGTTGATGATGTCATCAAACTCATCCACAATAATCTCGTTCGAAATTTAACAATCCGTTATCAAACTTTATAACGCTGATTGGTTTCAAAGACCATGTTATCCCTTCTAACATTCCTATCGCGTTTGCCATTAAACGGATTTAAGTCATTTAAAAGCAGTTTAAACAAGGTGATCAATAATCAGGTGATAGATTTTAATGACAGAACTCGTTAGTATTAAATTTTTTGAAAATTTACCACAAAGGAAATAAAAGAATATACATATATATGCGTAGGTTTACATATAACAAAGACAAAGGTAAACGCATATTTCTAGCAAATATGAGAAGTATTGAAATCTATAGATATATCAATATAAGGTATTAAATTTTTTTGAACTTGTTTTATAATTTAACTAAGAAAACTTAATTTAAGAATTACTTGGAAAATGAATTTGTATCCCATTTAAAAAAATCGTTGTTTATGCTTAATGGTGAATTATGATTGCAAATCTTTAATTCTAACGGTTTCAATTTGTCGTTTTGCGCTTTCTTATGGCGGACACCTTTTTAGACTAATCGTCGCGACTCGTAGTTCTATGCCAAGGTCTCGGTCACTTTTTTTGAAACATATCAGTTCGTTGCCGACGAAGATGGTATCGCAGGAAGTAGTTTATCAAAAAGGTAGATGGCGATGAGTCAAACTGTTAAACGACTTCTTCGTTTAGAGGATACAAACTGTGCTGGGCACACATAACAAACAAAGATGCATTGTACTTCTAAGAATAACTAGATAAGTTAGCAGATGAAATGAAGATTAATCATTTAGAAATACAGATGCTAATTACTGATAACAAACACACGTCTTTGATTTTTCTATCCTAAATATATTCTATGTGTAAATATTATAACTTTAATACAAATGAAGAGTCTGTAATACGGATTAACCTTGCTTGAGCTCGATTGAACGGTATTGATAGATAATAAACTGGACACAATACTCCGTTGCGAGTCTCTTTGAACTGGATCTTTATCATATTTTCGTCATTAGTTTTAATGTTTTAAATTACCACAGGGTGCTTGATAGTTGAATTGAATCCCATCACAGTTAGTTTCAATACTTTGCAAAAATTATTAATAGTATAAAATTTTAATCTTTAATAAGTCACAATTTAATACTAGACACTTAATGAGGAAAAAAATTTCAAAACTAGCAATTTAAAAATTTAATTACACAAAAAACACTATTTTGGTAAAATGCCAAGGTATAAAATATAGGCAAACATTATGTAGACATTTAAAGCAAGTCAAGATTATGAGAATTAGAAAGCATTGCTTTATGGAGCTGGAAACTATTTCTATATGCTTGTGATAATTCATCTCCATAGTCATTAATTCTGAGTCCATGTGACCAAGTGACCTACCGCAGTCCGCTTAAAAGATATTAGTTCAACAGTGATATGGATTAAGATGGCGATGACAATCGGCTATCAACCATATTGATATGTTTTGATAACATTTTTTCAGCGTCGGTCCATCCGTGAGCGAGATGGAAAAATCCACTTTCGAAAACGACATTTCTATTCTAATCTACAGATATATTCATAGAAAACAAAAAAAATCACACAACTAAATCGAAATGTATTTTAAGACATTCTAAAAATTGTTCTTATTCATTTATTTTAATAATTTATCACCCTTATAATTGGAAGACTAATTGCTTGACGCTTGCTCATATTTGCACAGTGCTCCTTTTTGTTTTCGGCCTTCCTTCTAAACAGATAACAGTGTAAATAAAGTGCTAAATAGTTCACAATAATTAAATACGTTATGACCCACTATTTAGCAGTAATCTCCGCCTTAAATTCTCATAATCTACGTGCTATTTCGTTGGTATCATCCTTGAGCGATGGGCGGGATCTCGAAAATGGGCGTCAACGGTCATCTCAGCGTAAAAAATGAAACGTCACATCTAGCCAGTATATAAGCAGCTTCTTTCTAGTCATCTTCACTCAGTCCCTTTTATCCCATTGGTTTCTTTATTCAAACAGTTCGCCCCATTAACATTTTGAACAGTTGATCATAATAGATCCTCATAAATCTCACTGCCTAAGATAAAACTAAATAGGCTTTATATCTTATTGTTAGCAATAGAAATATGAACTGACTACAATTTCTGAAAACAACAACCTTTATAATATTGTTTAAAACCTTTTTGTTTGAGATTAATTTCTAATTAATATACTCTGCTTTTCGCTTACATAATCAAACATTCTTTTGGCTTACAGATGGAAGAAAAGTTAAAACTTGTCGAAGCTGAGTCTGTTAAGAGGTTCGCGTTCTTTGGCGTAGCTGTATCAACAGTCGCGACTCTTACTGCCATTGTAGCCGTTCCCATGCTTTGCATGTATATGCAGAATGTTCAGTCGGGCCTCCAGGACGAAATCAACTTCTGTCGCACTCGCGCAGAGTCTCTAAAAGGCGAATACACCAAAGTGAGAATGACATATTTATAGCAAATAGAACGTATTTAGTTTAAAAATGAAGGATTATTAGAGTTAATACTACCCTCTTTCAGCTCGAATCTATTCGGAACTTTGAAACGCGTGAGAAAAGGCAAACCTACCAATGTTGCTCTTGTGGAATGGGACCTGCAGGACCAGTTGGAAATCCTGGACAAGATGGAGCTCCAGGAAATGACGGACGTCCAGGAGCTCCCGGTTCTCCAGGACCAGATGCAGCCAGTGACCATGCTCAACCTCGCCCTGAAGATTTCTGCTTCGAATGTCCTGCTGGACCTGCAGGAGCACCTGGTAACCCTGGGCCTAAAGGTCCTCCAGGTGACGCTGGACAGCCAGGTGAACCGGGACCAAATGGACGACCTGGAACACCTGGAGCACCTGGACCTCAAGGACCTCCAGGAGCTAACGGAAATGATGGACAGCCTGGACAACCTGGAGCTCCAGGACAGATCCGCACTGTTCCTTCTCCTCCTGGACCTCCAGGACAACCAGGTGAACCTGGACCTCAAGGACCTCCTGGACCCGATGGACGTCCAGGAAACCCCGGAACATCTGGCGCTCCCGGTCAGCAAGGAGAGCCCGGACAAGATGGCGCTCCCGGAAACCCAGGAGCTCCTGGTGAGCCAGGAGCCTCTGGTAAAGACGGCAATAAAGGATCGTGCGACCACTGTCCACCTCCACGTACTGCTCCAGGATATTAAACGGGACGATTCTCTGCATATTCTTTGCATCTCAGATCTTGTTATTCCTCTTAATTTATTATTCATCGTGTTCTCAGTCCGATGTAGACAAAATGTACAATAAAAGTTTTAAAATATATATTTTTAGAAATTCGTTTGCTATTGTTAAGTTCTTTTTCAAAATACCACTAATACATCTTATGAATCTAATTAAATTTTCGTATCTATGTTTTACTAAAGATAAAAAGAATAGACCACCCGAAGACCAATAGAGAGTTCTGTTTTCCTGCCTTTTAGACAATGATAATAAGATATCGGGATTCAGCAAATTTCACACGACATGAAGAAACACGGCAGATCCGGATCGGTTTTCGGTTTTGATAACCTCAATGATCATTTGATCTATTTAAGAAGTAATAAGATAATGGCACTGTATTCATGACTGCAGCTTTCACCCTAGTCGTGCTACTTTCATAGTATAGCCAAGAAGGATTATAGAGTTTATAAATAATATTTATTGTACTCAACAGCAAAGTAGCTTTCAGGTCAAAAAAAAAATATTAGGAGTATTTACAGTATTGCTACTCATATTCAAGCGTTATGTTTATTATATTAGATTATATTCACAGTAGCTCCGTTTCTTCATTACTATGAAATTTTTAAGAGGAATTTTCTATACTAACTAAATGATCAAACAAGATCCTATAAAGGAATTCCCGAAATTCAATCGAATCAGCAGAAACAGTACATTAAAATCATTCGGCGAATAAATCGAAAATGTCCTTTAAAACTGCGAAAGTTAGGCACCTTATCACATAGTCACTGTTATCCACTCCAAGTATTCCATGTGAAAGAGGTCATGATATGCATTGTGAGGAATAAATCCCTTCTTCCACAGATATATAATTTATTAACAAAAACACAAGTTTTTTTTAGTAATTATTCATATTATATGATAAATTTTAGATTACGGTTTCATATGCATACATGTTTATGCAATTCCTAGCAGACTAATAAATCTGGAGATAAAGCATAGACATCTATTAGCGATACCTCATTTTTTGCTTAATAAGAAACAAGAAAAAATAGAATTTTAGGCAATTTTACAAACTATTGGTGCATAACCTAAAATCTCTATATATTTCACTGCATTTCCATTCAATGATGAATAGTACCTATGCACAAATTTTATATGAGGAAAAATAATTTTATTCTGTTAGCACTAGTTTTATCAACATTTTGCTTTCATAAGAACACTCTAGTAACTATACAGATATTGTAATCAAAATGTTACCTCCCTTATTTATAGTCCTAAAATATAATAGTGTGCTAAAATAATGCGATAAAACTTCATTCAGTAATCACTAGGAAAACTTAGCTTCCTCTTCCAAAATGGCCTTAACCTTAACCTACAAACGTAAAATAAGTCTAAAACGTTACATGTTAAAGATACCCGTACATAGCAGAGCACAGCAAAGGCTAGAAGGGAGGTCATAAGGAATGTGTTAAAAATTCTAATATAATATTCGCTCAATATGAGTTTGTCTTTTAAAAACATTCTAGAGAAAAGTATAACATTAACAACGTTAGCAATCCTGCTGTTCGTCAAATAAGAGATAATAGGAATAAATAATCAGATTCTATAAACATAAAGGAGATACTACTGAAGACTTGCGGATGATGTAGCTGTAGTAAAAACACGATACTTGGTACTAACTCTTAAGCTAGGGCTTTCGCTGTCTGCAAGCACCTTGTTACGTTTACGTAACATCTCCGACACAATTTCGTGCGTTTCCTTGCCCAAAGTTTCCGGAAGATAGAGATAAAGGTACAGCAAACAGGCTAACGAGGGTAAAACAAAGAGAGGAATGAAAGAAATCCCTCCAATTACCTGCAAAACTATTGTTTCAATTTGAACTAAAATAGTTAATAAGATATATATATATATGTTCATACTTATGCATTACATTATGCAAAAATAACTAACCCTGAATAAAGGAATTGTAGCAAAGTCCGTTAAAGATATAAATATATTGTTTATAGCAAAACAAATTGAAAATACAGTAGATTTATGGCGCTGTGAGACCAATTCTGGGGCGACAAACCATGATATAGGACCGAGAACCATGCTAAAAACGAATTGATCACAACCGAGAAGTGAAAAGTCTACTAATTAATGTCTTACAACTATTAATTAGTTGATAAGATGTTCAGTTAATAAGAAGTAGTTCTACATATAAGGATAAAAATAGGACTTTACAAACCCAAAAGAAACACAGTAGCTAACAATTGAAGCAAGAGATGCATATTTGACCCATTCAGCAAGGTGCGCTGTGACGGAACAGATCGAGAAAAGTAATAAGAACACCTAAACATTCGATTATTGAAAAACATTAACCATAATTACCAAAAAATTCCTAGAAGAACAGCAAACTTTTACATTAGACATTATCCCAAAGAAAATTATGAGGAACCGTCGTGGATATCGATCAATGAAAGTAGCACCAATGATTGAAGAAACAGTGAACACAAGCATAAGCACCGTTGAAGAGATTTCAGCTAGTTGTCTATAAGCAACATTTATCTTAACATGAACTTTGAGAGCTAAACTAATGGAAACAAAGAGAAAGTTAAAATAGAAACTTTAAATTAACAGATGAAAAACCTCGGTATTTCTGATTTAAGGAAGAAGTAAGTCGATGATTGTAAAATTGGGTAAAAGGACAGTGTGAGAACTAGCACAGAACATGATAAGAATACGGCTTGTTTTAGGTGCCAAGTAGAGAAAACCTCCTGGAAAAACGTTAATAATAGTCGGTTTAGTTAAATAACTATAAATGATCTATAAATTTCGTAAATAGCCGGATGAAATATGTGAAATATTGCAATGTTTAAATCAAATTATATATATTTAATATTTGTTTTCATTTAATATCACTTATATAAAGACTTACTTTAAGCGAAGAATGTGTCGTATTCTCCTCTTGTAATTTCTCACGTTCATAGTCATCTAGAAGCCGTTCATTGTCCTTCTTTTCACCTTGGAAGAACTCTAATGAACGAAGTGCTTTCCGCCTATCCCCTCTGCAATTCTTGAATAATACTTGAGATACAACCGAAAGCATCCTAATTTTAATATCAAAACATTTACCCTTGACTCCATTATAATTGCTAATAATAAAAGGTCTATATTCTTTCGGTTTAGTACAATTCTATGATCTGCTACTATTGATTTCGATCTATTAATGTTTTAACCTGACATAAATGACTGTGAATGTATGATATTGATTAACTTCATGACTTTCAAAACGTTTCAATTATTAAAACTAATTGAACCAGTCAAACCATTCCTGCTACCACGATTATTCACAAATAACTACTCAGAAATTGATAAATGCAATGTTAAATTCTCAATGTCCCAATAAACATTTCAGAAAATCTGACTCGCGAATCGTTACCGCTAAACTTGACGTTACTTGTTTAACTCAGAGTATTCAAAAAGTTTTAGTTCATATCTGTACTTGAGTATGTTTATATATAAATTCAAAGCAAACCTCATAATCATCAGAAACTTCGGCGTTTCAGGGATGAAGACTAAGAAAACAAGAGATAGTATCTCTGGAAGAACAGAAACCAGTAAAAGTCTTTCTAACGAATAGCCAAGTACGCTCCGCATTCCCAAGACCTAGCAAAAATGTTTGACTTTATAAAAATATAGTATAAAGAATTTTAGAATAAAAGTTTGTTCTACTTTAGTAATCGTACCATGCCAAGTACGCACATGGCACCATATCCTATTTCACAAAAGAAGGATGCCATACCACGAATTCTGATTGGAGAGGTCTCCTAAATATGCATCCCATAGTTTCACATACAAATAATAAATATGATAGGAATAAATTATATAACATACCTGGACGTAAAGTAATAAACTGGCATCACCAAGTGGGCTTGAAAGAGCCGTGAGAGATCGACCAAAAATAAGACCCTCAGGAAGACCCAGTCGTACAGACAAAAACTGTACTACAGTAGCTACAACTGTCACCGTCACAGCTATCATATAACCGACTGGAATATAGATAGGTAATACTAAATTTTCGAATGATTTCTATACATTTTAATTTAAGACCAACTTACTTTTTCTACCATATTTATCCGTTAAGAAGGGCGTGACCATAGATCCAAATACTTGTGCCACAAACCAACAGTTAAGAGTGGCAGACTTAATATGATAAATTAATAATACACGCCCTCTTCCTCAAAAAATTACTTAGGAAATTTCCATTTTCCATCATCTCTGCTAATGGAAACACCAAGCGCAGAGAATTCCGTTGCAGGTCAATGACATTACGACAGCCCCGCTCATAGACAAAGGTCTCTTTTATCACTTGGAATTTCATATTTTAAACAGAAAACGCCTAATTTTGTACATGATTCTATTAATCTGTTTATGATAAATACCTGGATAAGGGCGATACCCCCAGCAGAAATATCATATCCTCGTGATACATACGAACAATTGATAAACCTATGTAGGGATATTATTTTATTATAGGAAAAATTTGGAGAGTACATGTTTTAAATTCAAAACAGTAAAATGTGTGAAAGTGAGATTAAGCAAGAGTAACTAAATCAGAAATAAATTATGCAAACAAAAACCCACTCATGCAATTCCTCTACAGCTGTATTAACAGTGGAATTGGTAAATCCAGAGGGGAAATTTGTAATTAGTGACAAAGTAGCATAGATAACAATTAACTTTAGCGTAGATCTACTAATCATCTGGAAACAATAAGAGCACAACTCTGAAAGGGAAGAGAGAAGAACGTGAGGGCGGACAATGAGAAGAAGCTAACGGAGAAAGATTGTACACGAAATGGAAAATAAGTGTGATAGAACTGGAAACTTCATCGAACAGCCATAAATATATTCTACGTCCGATTAAGTGAAAGATTGTTTGGAAACATAAAAAGAATATTACACCTACATAATTTACAACAGACGTAAATGATTATTAGTTGGTTGAAGCAGATCGAACATCATATTGGCACGAAAATCGATAGGGTAGATCAAAAATCCAACATCATCATATATTTTAAATGAAAAACAGTCGTAGAAGTATTACGGTACTTATCTTAGCATAGCTAGAAAGATACCTACAGATTATTATAGATGTTTAATTAAATGTTTCCCGTTTATCATATGAAAATTAGGGCCTAATAGAGAAAGGATATAGTTCAAACGTATCATATGTAATATTCTTTCGCGAAACCAACAGCGTTTTAACAATTCCATGCGTGTACGCGTTTGCTTGATTCTAAGCGGAATTAATTCAGAGAGCTGGGTTCATAGTGCCCCGAAACGGGAGAACTGCCGAATACGTCAGACGGGTGCAAGGTCTGATCTAATGTTTAATAGGCCGCATGCACTTCTCAGAAATTTCTCCAGTATTTTTGAGCTCATTACCGATATGATTTACTGTTCGGAATACTTCCTATTTTCATCACTTATTACTTTTAAGTTGTTAATCATACTTAAATTCTTGACGACCGTCTTTTTGGAAAAAGTATAACATAATCTCAGTGATATTGCTAAATCTATTGAAGCTAATTATATGAGCTGTCTCAACAAATATTTATTTTACTAATATAATCACATTGATCACAAATCAATAGAAATGTATTAACCTAAAATATGAACATACGACAACAAAAATGAAGTTCTTGAAATAGAAAATGTCCAAACATATCTAGAAACAATAAAAACAGATATATACATTTGTCTCACTGAGCTTTGAGCATGTCCATGTAGGCATCCGTTAACAGGTCTTCTTCTCTGACATTCAGTTTCTCCCTGATATACATTGCAGTTTTCTCACCATCGCAAAGAGTCTCCCCATTGCGCATGCAAACCTGGAATAGATAGAACCAGTTATCGAAAGTTCGATATCTTCCTTTCACTTCAGATCACTTAATCTCAGGCTACTCTGTAAAATATTCTCCACTTTATACCTCTAGTTCCATGAAATGTCCAAGCCCTTGTACGTCATCCACATGGATACGGGTGTTTTCATAAATAAAAAGAGAACGTACTTTCTTCACCTCTCCTTTTACCCCCATGGAACATTCTAATGATTTCTAGAAATAAAAATATTTGAGTTCACATTTGATAAAACAAATACTTTCTTGTCGCAATATAAAGATCACCTTAAGATTTGCGACAATATCCTCGGGAACTGTGAGTTTGTTGTATTTGCTGGGTTTTGGACCAGCTAAATTCGGACGATCATACCAGATTAGCTCGCTTTTTCGCTAAAACAACAGGGAATAGCTGTGGTACATAACAAAAAGAATAATCTATTAAAACAACGTACTACTCCATCTTCGATCACGCAGCGCATTTTCATTCTACCATTGGGAGAATTGTAAAATACGTCGTTTTGAAGCAGAATTATAGGTTCCATGCCAGTTAACTCTTTTGCAAGGACTATTAGTTGCTCACGGTTGTGGACCTTTGCTTTAATCTCCACATTATACTCCATCTCACAAGTTACAAAAATAGCCTAAATTATTTAAAAGCCATGAATATTATTTCACTCAATCCAAAAGAATATAGTATTTAAATTACCTACGGATAGATATCTAGATTCCCGCCAAAAACTACTAAAGTACTAATTATTTAAATGAAAATTAATATAGAATCGTTTAAAGTGCAGTATAAGAACATTCTCAAAATGCGTCCTAGCAATTCAACAATCTTGGGAACTATACTTCTAGATTTAATACTAATATGTTTGTTACTACCCATATTACAAAAATATTTCCCAACACAGAACTAAACAAAAGTTAAGTATACCCATGGCAAATGTTATCAGTTTAGTACAAAATACTACTCAAAACCAGTCTTATACGTAAAACAGAGATTTCTCGTAGAGAAATATAAATAACTTTATCGAGAAACAACAAGTATGATTAACAATAATGATCTGGATACACCCTTCTGTAAACATATAATGTCGAAGTGTTTCTATCACACAATAATCAAATAGTTGCACAAGCCTATATTACCCATTGCTTGTACAAGCAACCAGATAGCACAAGGAACATATTAATAAGTTAAACGCAAGATCAACCCATACGCAATATGAGGCAGAGAACAATCATCAGTTTGTTTAAAATACTGTCAAAAAAACCTCGAATACAATTATTACAGTTCACCAGGAACATGATAAAATTATACCCTACTGTAAATAACCATAGAATTACGTATCAAAACCATATATTTTGATGATCACTAACCTGTAAATAGATAAAATGGAGGTACTATGTATTAAAAATACACGAGGAAAATTAGAAATTATATGAAAGCATAGTGTTCCTTGTTACAAAAAAATTCAATGCTATTTGACCATACTTAATTTGCAATAGGTTACAGAAGGGCTATAGGACTATGTAAAAATAACTCGAATTACAGAACAGCGACATCTATAGCTATTACCAGCCGCATTTATCCTTAATTGCCTGTATTTTCCTCAAACGATCAACCCCCTGAGAGATATATGGCTGTTCAGGATCCTCTTGTACTCTACGCCAAACATTTACTGATAACTGCGTACGCACAATCATTTTCCGTAAAAGACGGGCAGCACTCCTAAAAATTAGGTTTATTACACATAAATAATAACTCATACAATACCGTATAAATAAAACCAACTCATCGCTAAGCAGTGCCCTTCTCATTGCTAGCCAACAAGATATCTCTGGTTTAGCATGAACCTGTACAAGAACACTTCCTGTATCATAAGGTATTACCTGAAGGAAACGTATAAAACACGCAATACACTTTTAAAATGAATTTTTGCATAAAATATTATCAAAAAGTTAATCACTTTAATTGAAATTATCAGTTAAAATCCCAACGTTGGGAGTGAAATATTATGTTTAATGAATAAGTCCCATATATCCATAAATTACATTTATAATGAAAATATCACTGAAAAAAATCCAGTAAAACCATCAATGTAGCCAAGACATAATTAATGATGCCACAGACCTCAATCGCAACATGAGCAAATTGTCCACATACTGATCCTAGTTTGAAGGGTGCTCCACTCTCATTAAACACTATTGAGACAAAATTATTCCCAATTAATTTTTTCTTCGTATTGAACTGTGGATCCTTGTTTGGCATAAGGGTAGCTACCAGAAAAATCTGTATAAATATTTCATAATTATAAATCTGTATTTAAAATGAAATACTCTAATATACTCACAATTCTGCTTAATTCATCTATGTACTCATAAGTATAACTGCCGTGTTCGCCAACTAACAATCCACCAGGACAGTTATTCAGAGAAATTGGGCTACCCAATAATCTAAAATACTTCCGAGTTAATATGAGAAATGAAAAAGAGAGTGGGAGGGGGAAGAGGTAAAGAGAGCATAATATAAATAATTCAACGAACTTAATAAATCTAGCATATCGATCTGATCCGTACGTATTTGAGAGTATATCGGCTTCACTTTCTTGTTGAGGTCCAACATAGAGAACACCTACTACATGCAACTCTATCCCAGATATCTATAATAATAAACAATATAATGAGAAATGATTTTCTATTAGCGCAAATAAGACAAGTTATTATTGCTACACTTAAATATCTTATTATTCACCCTATCTAAACTGCGTAGTCCCCTCTGTAGGTTAACATCATTAGATTTTTTGCCTAGCCAGATAGCTCCTGGTTGATTGGCTATATGATGTAATAATGTAGAAGCTTCAGCAGGAATAGAAGTGGCTGCAATCGCCGGATTATGGTACAATAACAGTTTTTTTTTTAAATAGAAACGAAATTATTTCTTATGATTAAGATAAACTAATTTAACACTTTCTATTAAATTGAGGATCAGTACTTAGAAATAACTTAAACCCGCATAGTAATACAGTACATACTTACTTCTCTCAAAGTCTTCCGGCCATTCATCAAGTGAACGCAACATCCATCTGCTTTTCCCATAGATGTGCCTTACAGTCAGCTGAGTGTATGAGACAATAGGAACTGAATTACATTTTCCTTTCAGAATTAAAATATTTCTACAACTGCCATAATTTTATGTAGTTTAGTAAATTATAATATTATGGAATAATAATGTACTTTTAGATATACTAATTCTCCTTTGCTGGTGAGGTCCAGCAGTGGCATACAAATCGTCAAGCGCTTTAGGTCGAGAACCATCGGTGGCTGATGCCTTACGTAATATACGACGAGGTTGTGCAGCAGACTGATGACGGCGACGCTACAATAAAAAAATTTATATCGCTGGGTATCAAAAGCAAAGGAAAATATAGGTATATACGATTGTTGAAACTTTAAAAATAACCTGTTCATGAAAACCATTAGGAGGGGAAGATGCTTGCACTGAAGATGTTTTATCAGCTGATTCTCCAGCAGCAATAAAAACATTATCAATGTCTATAAAACAAAAGTGCTTAGTGGGAACTAAAGCAAATGTCATACAAATTTAAAACTAAAGACAAAAAAGGTGAATTTTAACATAGCTAACCTTCATCTTTGTCCTTCCCTTTATCTTTTACCTTTTCAACCAATGTGCAAACACTTAGAATAGTGTCATTTATAAAATAGTGATCTTGCGAACTTTCAACTAGTCGATCAGGTATCTTAAAGTGAATATTATAAACTAACGGTTATTATTTATAAATGACAATATGTAACATCTTCCCACATCGGTAAAGCCTTTATCGTCTTCTATGCGCCCTAGCTGGAAAAACGCACTCATTGCACGCAAAACTTCATCGTGAATCTAGAACTAACTCGTTTGAGAATTTCAATCTAAATTTTGTATGAAAAAGAATACTAAATAAACCCTATCAGGTCCCCGTTCCTCCTTTGCTCCTACTCCATCCATTGGAGGTGGCGTTTCAGGAATACCACTTCCACCCAAAAGAAACAAAGCACCAGGAACCTTAACTCAAACATGGTAATTATAATCAACATTTTAAAATTTACAATTAGATTTTCCACCTGTCTTCCATCTCCACTCGGTTGCCGATTAACGCCACTTAATTCTTGTAATGGTAACAATGGTGACATTCTAACAGAGTTTTCCATGTGACTAAAAACAAAAAACCAATAGAATACCCATCGTATTTCCCCTTCTGCGGTATTTTACGTAGATGCTTATAGATATTTATATCAATATTTACCATTTTATCTCATGGCGCATTTTCTCTGGCACTCTAGCAAACCACCTCATCATTACACGGTGAATAGCAGCCACGATGAATGTGTTGAACTTATGTACATTTGTATATGGAGCTAAAGTGTCGACTATAGATCGAAAGTGTTTTACCTAAAAAAATAATACGTACTTTTATCGCTAAATTTTAAAAAACTAATCTCTATTAGCATGGGAATTAATAAAAGATAAGGTTTAAAAAGCACAACCTGGAAGAACTTGTGAAACTCAGGAATTTCGGCTGAGTCTGAAAGTAGTTCCATTATAGGAATGGCTCGCACAGCAGTTGATTGTAATCGAGCAAGCGTTTCCGTAAGTATGAGAGCAAGGCCTGCCATTGAAGAAGGTGCGAGTTGGATTGCAATATCGCATGCCATGACTGCCTAATAATATTTAGATATTTTTAATATGAACAATTCCTCACAATATTCCACCACTAATGCCAAACTTATCAATGAGCATTCTAAAATAATTCTTCAAAAAACATAAAATAACAAATATGGTCACTTATTAATATAAGTTTACCACACGTTAATTTATTCTACAATCGATAGATGATATTTCAACCTTAAAACTATTACCTACACTATTACCGTTCAAACTGAAGAATGTAAATATCAAATAACCGACCTCCATACTCTCATGGGCAACACATTCTACTAATACACGACATAATTCTTTATTCTTCGTTTCTTGCCGAAATGTATAATTCAGCTAAAGTATATCATATTAAAGAAAAGCAAAAGTAGATATTAAACCACAGAAAAAATGATTATTCATGGAAGAAATCTTTAATTCTTACCAATGTACTCAACACTGGTGGCAAAAATTTAGCAATTTGCCCTTTAAGCTGTTTATCATCCGAGGTAATGTGTAGAGCTATTTCTTTTCTCTCAGCTCGTTGATAAAGGGCAACTAATGCTTGTGTTAGTCGATCAACCTGGTTTAAAGAGCTATAGAAAATGACAAAGAAAGCACAATAAAATAACTAACATGTGCATCAGTAGCAGTTCTGACCAACTGTATATGCTCTAATACTCTGCCCAATTGCTGAAGAATTGCTCGTAGAACAGGCCACCTAGAATAGCGTTCCATAGTAAATTCACCACGCAAGTTAGAAAACAAGCTAAATACCTTACCAACTATCTGTAGTCGCTGCATCTGTAATAACAGAACAAATATCAGCCCATGAAAATCCAATTGCGTTATTAGCATCTATTCTCCGAGTAATGTACATATTCACTCGAGGACAATCTTCACCAAGGCCATGACGAACTAAAATATATGATAAATTTCAAAAATGAAAATGTTATTAGATAAATAATTGTCATACTAAGTCTATTCGTGATAGGGCAGCAGTGAATTGATAGCAACGCGGAGAACACTCGCACACGAACATCTGCACCTTGTTCGCCTGTCCATCCTACATCATATTGATACCGGATATGCTCAACCAGGATACCTAAATTATGGACGTGTGAACTGCCTTATCAATTATATCTTATATTTCCCTTAAACTTCCATACCAATAAGTAAATTTGTTGTGTGTAGATTAAGTTGCAGCCATCTTTCAGCTAGTAGTTCGCCTACCCCTTGAGCAATTATTTCAAGATTATCGAAACTGAGTACTAAAATAGAAAATACCATTAACAATACACCTTAGTGGTTCTAAAAAATGTCATAACTAACCTGTCGATTCTGGAGTAGGAATACGATTTTCATCTCGAATTATTTCTAATCCTTCATTATCAACAACTGAATCAGAAGATGAGGAACGGAGAACAGATCCATTGAACAATTGGCGGATCAAAGCAATTACAGATTCAAACAGCAGAGAATCACCACGCAAGGATACAGTCTTTGCCACATCGAATAACACATTAAGCATCAGATACTGAATAGATAAATAGTAGGAATACTATAGCTCCAATTATTTTGTGGGACAAAGCTCAACGAACAGTTATAATAGAACCATTAAATAAGATACTGTAAGCTTACCTGAATACGAGAGTCTTTCTCGTTCTCCGTCTCTTGTAAAATAGGAATCATCAACTGTGTGATTAACTCATGTTCATACAGCATACGATAACGAGTGTAGAAAGCGTGCAATTCCGATATGGCCTAAAATAGTAACTATTTGATATAAAATATCTTCATAAGCATCGATGCGAGAATTTTCAGTAAACAAACTATGGTCTTTATAATTAAATACCAAGAACAATTGAGTAATGATAGCTTTTGTCTTATATATGTTTATATGCACTACTTGCCTTACTTCTCCTTTCAGGAGCCTGTGAATCACAAGAATACACCTTAATTAGATCAAACATTCGTGATATCCAATTTGGAGTAAGAGGAGTAATATTCTAAAAGAAATTTTAAAAATAAATACATTAATAATTTATCAGAATTATTCTAATCTATTATTAGCAGGTAACAATATTAAAATACTATTATAAGTGCTAACCCCAGCTCTATACTCAATAAGTGCGATAATTGAATTATCTGGTCTTCTATCGGCACATTTTTCTATGAGATCATATAACATATCGGCAGAAGCTGCGAAATGTCCGTCAGAATAAAGTTGCTCTGTGAGTAAAAGCAGCTGATGAAGTGATTCCTCACAAACAGATGAATATGCGGGTTTCTATAAACAATAAAAAATAAATCTAATGGAATATTTGACTTCATATTCCTTATTAAGATAGCAAAACATAAGGATGTACCACTCACATTTTCACAAAGATCAATAACAACCTCAAATAAGTGAATTAGTTTAATCCATGTGATCTGCTGAAGGTCTCTTCCATGTTTCTGTATTAAACGACGTAGTGCCAAAAGCACATCTAGAAGTGCAAATAATATTTTGTAACGCAAATTTATAGTGCATTTATATTGTTAAATAATACTAACCTCCACAAATGTTTTCATCGACTTTGACAGCATTCTCCATAGGTTCTATTACATTTGCTGGAGAACATCGAACAGTGTCAATTTGCTTAAAGATTGGAATTAATGAAAGTGGTAAGGCTTAATTCATCTTACATGAATTTATACTAATTCTTAAAAAACTATTATAGCGTGTAATTGAGAATATAGCTAAAACGTAAAAATTGAATAATCTACTAATATTATTTAGGTGTGGAATAGTTTGTGCTCGTATCTCACTAAAGTAGCCCATTAATAATACTTACATGTTTGAATGTCGGCATTTACCAAACTCATTACTAAATAACTAACTCACTGATGTCCCCCAATTGGCATTTGCTAAGCAAAATACCGCTCCTTTTAACATGCGTTTCATTTTCTTCTCATTTGGTTCATCATTTACTGAAGTTCCCTTCCGTCTTCCATTTCCATTCAGTATTGAAATAAGCGATTTTCGGGTCCTGATTTATATTCTAGTAATACATAAATTCTCTATAGAATTTAGTTGCTCTTATAATAATAACACTAGACACTTTTAGAAAAGTTCTCCAACACATACCTGTGTCCAATTTGAGATGTAAGCAATGCTTTCGCAAGTGCCCAAGCTTGTTGGCGAAATTTTGGATCACAGACAAGAACGCATATTGTAGTCACCACAGACATCAGTTCTCCACGGGGTAAATCACTGTAGATACGTAAATTTACATTCAATTGGTGTAAATAGGATATGCATACCTGTACTTCAAAACACTGTCCAATACATCAAGACAGTTTTTCGTTAGTGGTTCCATCGTTTTGCATGCACGGATACACACAGAATGAACTATTATAGTCATTTTACCATCTCCAATAAACGCAGAATTATGCCTAAACTCAAAAAATTATTTGCCTGAATTATACGAATGGCATTTAGTTCTATTTACTAAAAAATTATGCTAACAATTATTCATACTGTTAAGGGTCACGTTGCTCTAACCTACAATAAATTCAATTACGTACTGAATGAACATCTGAGCAAGTTGAAGAACGAGTAAGGACTGTGGATGATCTTTTTCAAATAATGTATGCTTGATCCAGTCAGCAATTAAGACATCCATGTCCTGAAGATTTTATAGATATTATATAGACTTCATTGACAATATACTCTTCAAATACCTTTTCGAAACCATTCACATTCCTTCCGAATTCCGAAAGTGCATTCAACCATTTCAGAGTAAGCTCTTCGCATCCAATTTCACTAATTTTCTGTAAAGCAACACTGTATTAAATAAAAGACATTAGAAAAAAAAATTATCATTGATATTCATAATCACCTCGAAAAATGTGTGTCGCAAAGCAAGCCCCAACTGTTTATGCTGCGTTTCTGTCATTTCAATAATAGCTCTAAGTGCTGGTTCTTTTGTATCTGGATCGCTAAGCATGTCTTTTGATTCATGCCATATTCCCTCTAGGGTGGAGACTTGAAGGTTGCGACTTTTCAGTACCTTAAGAAAGTCAGTTATGAATTGATTAAGTGTAATAGCACGATAGTCTCCAGTAATGAACTTGACGGCAGTGAAAAAAAATATTTTTGCAAAGCTAACCTCATAAGTATTACGTGAAAATTGTAGGTAACCACAAATATAATCTTCCAGAAATGTAAAGTGCTCAGTGAGTATTAGAGATACATGCATATCTCCAAGCTAAGAAAAATGCTTGATGCTATAGTAAAAGTTGTTGAACAATGTCGTAGTCCATCTTTCACCTGCTGAACTATATTTGAAATTCAACATTTGAACTAACCCCCACTCGGTCGAAGTAGTCACAGAGCATCTTCGGCAGGAGAGGGGCACGACGACGATTCGGAAAACAACACACACTAGCAGAACATACAACGGGAACACCGCAAACGCATTAGCACAGTGGAAGAATTTGTAATAGAAGTACAAATAAGCAACTGAAAACTGGAGTAACATTAACAAAAATGCGAGGGTTGCATAGTGCACGTTTCCTGGGGAAAGATTGCTAGGTGCAGATGCAACTACGTACTGTCGACATTACAATGAACTAAACCAAACATTTGTTATTGAATTCATCACATTCAGAGCAAAAGATTTGAGCTGTGAACTTACCAGTATTTAACATAGTAAACAGAATTACTGAACAATGAGGATAACCCAAGTAATACTTACATCTTGTAGCTGAACAAGTGTCCGAATCCTAGTCTTGCTTGCACTGTTTTTTCCCATACCTGCCCAGGCAACCTGACTAATAGAACCTTCATTCGTTACAAGAGATGCCATCTGACGTACTTGATCCTAGAAAATATTTAAAATATAATGTACATCTAAATAAATATTGTGAAAATTACATGAGACTTTATAAGCAAATTTCAAATGGAAAATCCAATATGCAGTATTTCTCACTTTTTCCCTATTTGATGATGCAAAGAGATTCCTTGTGAGTGCCATGAATCCAGTTCTCCTAACTGGAGAAGCACTAGTCTGTGGCTGAGATTGAGCTGGAGAAGTAGATAATTGAACCCCTTCTCGACCTAAACGTATAATACTATTGTGGAAAAAAATTGCAATCTAGTGTGAAATTACTACTTGAAAAAACAATATAACAATTGATAATAAGAAACTAGACTCACCTAATGAATTTTCTGACGGAACAGGGGTTTCAGGTCGAGAAATCATATTTACAATGTAGAACTATTGTGGACGATCAGCTAAGAAATTACGGTTCATATAAAAAGCAGTTGTTCGTCTATATTAAAGATAAGAACGATAATGCTCCGAATATAGATCTGGAAATTTATTATTCTGTCAATCAAAAATGGGTATTTAGTGCTTAAATATTTCCAACTTTTGTACACTAATTCTAAAGAAATGCTTGCAATTTATATTTTAACTAATTATTCATATTAATGACACCATTATTGAACATCATTACTTGATTTACAGTTTGATTATCAGTGGGAGATATCCAAGTCTTATACTATGTTAATTTTTATAGAATTCTTTTTAACCCTTTGACTTATTACCTAGAATTCGTGGTTTTTCACTAGAAATATGATTAATATATCTATATTAAACCGTGCACCCTTGTAGATTAAACATCTGAGTTTGAGTAACTTAGTATTCATAATAGCTTTTATGTGCTTTTACAAATAACCAGATAAACGAACTTTCCAGGAGTGTTTGATACTCTGTTCATTTACAAACGCCTAATATACTTCTATGACTGCAATTTGCAGAATTTATCACATTTTTACTTCAAACAATAACAGCAGTACAGTAGATTTAAACACTAAAATTCGGAATTGTATATAAGCGAAATTAACTTAAATACGCGGATTTGATAATATTTGAGAACTTTTGTGTAATTTTGCGTGAAATTCATAAATGTGATATAACTTATCCACTATTATTTGAAGCTTAGTATAGCATATTTCTTAGTTAATCGTAAAACTAACAATTTTCTTCTTCGAGATATACATATTAATACTTTAATGTTAATTGTTTTTATCACTAAGATCTTACACTGCATGATCCAGGATATTAAATATAAAATTATGGGAGAATCTGAAAAAGTGGTTCACGAAGAAGCTGTAATCGTTCAATCTGATTGGAACTATGTTTTAAAGTTAGTTTCAGTACATAATTTTTTTATCTTTTTTGTGTGCTCAGAAATGAATTTAGTCATTAGTTAAATCAATGAGAAGGTGCATAGATGGAACTTTCACTATGCTAGCGTATGCTTGTTTTCTTGAGCAAAAAGTATTACTTAAATAGGATGCAAGCTTTTCGTCGTATTTCAATGTTTTATCTCTATGAAGAGAATCTTTCAGAGAGGTAGCTTTCCCAAAATTTTTTATTGGTATTAGAAGAGCGGACGAAAAGCATAAATTCTTCAATATTCAATACACCCGTCATGGTTATGAAGTTGAGGATGCAGATGAATACCACATCAAGGTGGAGGTAACTCCAGTAAGTATTCAGTATATATTTTAACAATGTTTTTGTTAAAATAAGGGGTAAAAACTACCAATAAATGTTAGATTAAACATCTCCAATTTTATTGAACTGTCGCTACATAAATTGGGACTTAATTTGTTAAAATAGTCGCAAAACATGTTTAGCAAACACTGCGTGTTTCAACTCCTACTATTGATACGCTTTTCATTGCTCCTGATGATGAAATAGGAAATGTCCACCCATCCGCTATTCGCTCAATGGATGTATCTTGTACTGGAAATATGATAGTCTCCACTGATTCTTCAGGAAATATGTCTGTTATAAATTCTATGAATGGAGATGTCCTAGTTAGTTATTATTTATTTTACTTAAAGCGGTATCTCAATGTTTTCTTATTAATTTGTAACCTTTTTAATATTCTTAAGTTTCTTTATTTTAGCGGAAGTTAGAGGGGCATATCATGGATATATACAAGTGTCGCTTTTTTCCTAGTGGAATGGTAGTACTTTCTGCAGGAATGGACCTCACCGTTAGAGTGTGGTCTGTTGAAACAGGACAGTGTGTGAGAACATTTAAGGGACATACTCAAGGTTATTATCTGCTTTGGAAATTTTTTAAAACTGAAATTTACTTTTGTGTTTTTATGATTACGTTTATTTTTTTTAGCTGTTGTTGATTTGGCTATAATCGGTGTTGGATGTGATGTATTGTCTTGTTCAAAAGATGGAAGTGTGATACGGTGGAATTGTGGTCAGGAATGTGAGGTTTCTCGATGGACTCCTGAGGCAGGACCATGCACCGCTATGACACTTCGTTCTGGTTAATGTTTGTACTTGTAATGGGAGACATGCATAACGCACTTTAAAAATTTTGAATCTTAATTTTTCAATCTTAGATTGCCAGTTAATAGCAGTTTCATGTGAAAGCAAGAAAATTGTTATGTATAACGTTGATGAAGTTGCTGAGGTATGTTGTGTGTTTCTATTATTTTATTTTGCATTTCTAGGCAGGAAATTCTAGTTGATTTCAATTTTTAGGTATGTTCCTTATGCATGGACAATATTCCGCTGGCGGTTCACTTTGATTATGAATTTACAAGCATTATTTATGTTGGAGATGATAAAGGAATGATTTCAGTTTATGATATAAATAAAAAGTAAATTATTATCAGAGGTCTAAAATACTCATGTGTAAACGATATTTTCTTCTATTATAGATCAGCTGTGCGTCGTCTTTTGTCGAGCCGAGGAGCAGTCATAAAATTACTATCAAGGAGTGAAGGACTCTTTGTTGCATTTAGTAAGCAAAAAATTAGTAAAACACCATGAATATCATTGTAGAGAAGTGTCTTGAAAGTTGGTTATAAATAGGATGTCATTGCTTTCTGAATGAACATAGTTCCTCAAATGTAGTCAGATTAATGCTTAGGTATTAATTATATACTCAAGAAGTGATTTATAACTAAATCATCCTTTGGTTTCAGCACTTTATTTATTTTATTTCCAGATGACGGATCGATGTGTTGCTATAATCGTGATCTATCATCAGTTTACCCTATATTTGAATTTTCTGGTTCGGACTGCGATCCCATTTATGATTTTGCCTGCTATAAGAAGTATCTTTATACGGCTAGTCGGGATAAGATTATTAGGAAATATAAGATTCCATAATATAGAGTTCAATACGTTATTCTATCACTGATAAAGTTCTGGGAATTAGATGAATATTTTATCAACTTAACTCTTCATTTATGTAGTGGTAGTTCATGATATTTTTGACCATTTATTGTATCTTATTTAAAAAAACGAGTGTCTTATTTAATGGTTCTATTATAACTGTTCGTTGAGCTTTGTCCCACAAAATAATTGGAGCTATAGTATTCCTACTATTTATCTATTCAGTATCTGATGCTTAATGTGTTATTCGATGTGGCAAAGACTGTATCCTTGCGTGGTGATTCTCTGCTGTTTGAATCTGTAATTGCTTTGATCCGCCAATTGTTCAATGGATCTGTTCCCCGTTCCCCATCTTCTGATTTAGTTGTTAATAAAATAAGCTTATTTTATAGTTTAGAAGATAATTCATTTATAATTGATAATTTAGACTTTGATCTGGTTTTTCTTCTAGTACTGGTATGTATAAATAATCTAAATAGTTAATATATTAGTAAAGCATCGATATAATTAATTCTATATAATTGTATCAGCAATAAATTTATCTTTATTTGCGGGATTGTACTGTATATTTGCTAATTAATCTTTTTAGATGTTGCAAATACGGTCGTACCTAAGAGCTAACATCCTACAATCATTACAATATAGATGCAAAACAGTTAATTTTAAACCAAAGGTGTTTCTATTTCTCATAAGGTATAATGTAATATTGCTAGTCCAGGAAATTTGTAACAACATCAAAATAATATTTATTTATTTAGGTAGCGCGATCTCGTCCCTTAAAAACGCCATCTAACGTTGCCTTGGATCATTTTGATTTCTACTATGGCCCTATGTTCGCTAAGAGATGGCCAAGTGTTCGCTTAGGTCTACTCACTCCCAACAAATATGTAGCAGTTGTAAACACATTTTCAGAGTACGTCTAGTATTTTTTTTTGTAATTACTATTAGTTATATTTCATTTAATAGGAGTTGGGAGAGTCATGAAAGTATTCTCACTGATATTGGTACGATGGATCTTTTGGCAAAAGTGTGTGGGAAGAGTGCTACTGAGAGGATAGAAGAAAAAAAGAAGAAAATCGATGTTCAAGCGAAACGAGACACTGATGTAGCTTTGCAAGAAAATGTATATTAATTTTTCCTCATATTTTAATGGCACATGGTCTTAATATATTAAGTAAATCTTTTAACAGAAACAAGAACAAGAGTCATCACTTAGTAATACAAGCCTTGATGCTAACAGAGTACGGTCAGCTGCTGGTATAGGAGAGTTTCAACATTCTTCTTCAACTCTTACTGTAGGACAGCTACAGTTGAGTAGTAGAAAAGAACGACGCAATAAAATGGACTTTGAGTAAGTTTATTCATACGACGTTTTTAATTTACTGTAATACACAAATGATTTCAGAATCACTGGTTATGAAGGTGAAGGTATGCAGCTTCCAAAAAGGAAACATTTTATTTACTACCCGCGATCACTGCGAATTCACACTTTTGAGCGGGGTGTCTTGGCTGATTTTCCTCCGCCTGTTAAAGATAATATAGGAGTACCGAGTAGGTTTTAATTTCAAGCTTATACAATAATAATCTCTCTTCATATTATATTATTATAAATGAAAGATTCGCTAGTATATAAATTTAATTATGTAGGACTGAGTAATATTAATTGTTAATGTATTTTAGGTTGGTGGTTGTTAGATGGTGGTTCTATAGTACCTGTACTTGCCCTTGGCTTACAAGAAGGAGATTCTCTGCTAGATTTGTGTTCTGCTCCCGGTGGAAAAAGTTTACTTGCACTTCTTACCGGCCTAACACGTAAATAATTACATACTGTGTATATTTGCTTCATGGGTATACAAGTTAATTAGATTTGATAATAATTATTAATATATATTAGTATCGTTTAGAGAAGGTGGTATGCAATGAATTTAAACTATCTCGTCTTGGTCAATTGAAACGGGCTTTGTCTACATATATTCCGCCAGAAAGTAAATTATCGGATTCTGTTATTCTAAAGCGTAAGGATGCTAGTGATATCGCTACATGGGACGAACTTAATGTATACGACAAAGTTTGTTTATCTTATATTTCTAACTTGTTATTTGTATTTAATGTTTGCCATGTTCGAATATATAGGTAATCGCGGATGTACCATGTTCAACAGATCGTTTAGCTGTTAACCAAGACGATGGGAACCTATTCTCAACACAAATGACTAATCAGCGATTAGCACTCCCAGAACTCCAGACTAAGATATTAATGTTAGTATTCAATATTTTAAATCTTGGATTAAATAGTTCTATAGAAATTTTAGAAATGCTCTACGTTCGGTCAAAGTGGGTGGTTCGGTTGTATATTCCACGTGTACACTTTCATCTATTCAAAATGAAGCAGTCGTTGAAAACGCTGTTGCTATTGCTGAGAATAAATTCAAAATAAAGGTATTTAATAAAGTTCTATTTTTCTGCTTGTTATAAATCTATAATAGCTGGGTTTGTTTTTTTATTCAACTTAGATAATTACCTATTATTAGTGTATTTTATAGGTAGTTGAAGAATGTCTCTCCCAACTTGCTACTCATTTGTCGTCTTCTGGTCTTTTTCGATTCTCTGATCAGTGCAAAAGAGGAGCTCTTGTACTACCATTCTTGCCTTCAAATTTCGGACCAATGTATATTTGTAAATTATCTCGACTACAATGAATTGAATGACTGAGAGTTTTTACAAGATTTTCTTTAATCAATAAATACCAATTTATTCTAGATCTACATGACCTACTGATGCTTTTTGTTTGTAGTATAGTTCTGTTATAATTGATATACCGGTATTGTAGGGATTTGAAGTATAGAATATGTATATGGATTCATAGTTGGTCTAAAAAAATTTCAGAAGTGATGTAGCTATTTCTATTTTTTTTTAAATCCACTCTATTCTCGAATATGTACGAGGATTTGTTGCCTTAGACATCCATTTTATAAATGTTAATTATTCATTCAATTGAAATTTAATCTTCTGAAGCAACTCAGACATGTATATCTAGGTCCATAACTTGGTTTAAATCTTAGGGCCTATTTAGAAATATCAGTTAATATTAGAATGATTATCTTGATGGGAAGGGCCTATGTGTTAAATTTAGAATCTGCGGTATTCAGATTACTAGGCATTAAGATTACACACTACCAATTTGCGTTGTCTTACAATCTTTAAAGTAATGCATTATATGGGTATAGTGCTCAATTCTGTCAAGGGGTACATTGTCCTTAGAATACTATCCATAGTGATGATGGTTTTATTTCGTTTGATGTTAATGATTTGCATGATTTCATATGGAAATTGCTAGTTTATTTCTCCACTCATAATTAAATTATGACCTCTGATTTTCGAGGACTATAATTTATCCTTTGTTTATTAGATGTAATGTGGATTGTATTATCGAAAGTGATGAATCACTAGTGTGGGAATTACTATATTAGTTAAATAAGAAAAACAGTACAATTATAAAAATCTAAGATCTTTCAAATTGTATTACTCATGCTCTGCAAATTATGCAGTTTGGTTGAATGTCTATGATAATTGGTTTCTTTAATTACATAAATTACTTAATGTAAACTGATGGGATAAAAACTAGTGGTTTTCTAAAAAGTCCTATTAGGAGAGGTTTTCTACTTAATCATGTAAAGAGAATAGCTATTTCATGTCTTGATACTTCGGCGAAAAGCAATCATTTTTATGAATAAGCCTTAAAACTCATTCATGGACAGGCCAAGATTATTTATGAAAACAATTAATATGCTAGATGGTGTTATTATTTTTATTTTCGTACAAGAAATTTTTCCAAATGCTGTAACATATTTGCGAATCAACCCTTTATTTTTCGTAATTCTCTTAATGAGAATACCATACATGATCTTGAGCACGAAACTTTTTAATTCATTATTAAAGTCTTTAGGCAACGTCAATGTCCTCAGTTCACTTTTTAACAAGTGCGTTCAACATAGAAATCTATAAAATCATATATGGAAAGCCAATCGTTTCGTAGTGTCCCTTACGTCAGTATTTTACAAAGTGTTTGTTTAACAGTTATTAAGCTTTTGTATTAACAAGTGGATAGTACGTAAGGCGGTACGTTGTATTTTCATAAAGCTGTTTGTAGCGTTCTACTGAAGTGCGTCCACTATTCATATGCGGACTACTTGTTAAATATTTTGCGAGTTGGAAATAGTGCATAAAAGTCATGTCACATTAAAATATATCTTTTATAAATGTGTCTTTGATTTGCCCATATTTATGATACTTTTGGCATGTATTCAACTCCAGAGTTTAATTTGATCAGATTTTAAATTTGCATTGCATTTAAGCAATATCTTCACTAAACATATTCATTACGTAATATACGTAATATTTATTCCCACCCATAATTATATAGATCAAATAGTCATCTCGCAATTGTAGTCCTTTTTTTATACTGATTACAATAACATAGTGTCGAAATAATATACTTTCAAAAATAATATCTACACAAACATAGAAATTGTCTCTAAATAGAAACTAATAGTTGCGAATTTAATTTTCCGTTCCTATATAATATAATCTGATATATTAACACAATCACTCATGTATAAGTATTGTCCCTACTCATTGTATCGAAAATGGTTCTAATGTATTGTTAAATGAACATAGAACACGGAAACGAAAAGAATAATCATGAGCGCTTCTTGTGAAGAGCTAATAGAAGTTGTATGGTGTCTTTTCAAATTTGAACATTTTGTATTTGTAAGGAATGAGTCTTGAATTAAAAGAAACAGCAAGGACACATGATACATGAGACAAATTATTGTTTATACAAATGCGGACAGGACACTGTTAAAATGCTGTTTTCACATAGTCTCACCGGCCTAAATGCATTCCCAAACAACGCACTCGTCAAATATTCTGTTTATATTACGGTATTTCCGTATTACGTTCATTTTTGATACTTATTCTCGAGTATTATTAACTCGTATATAAGAAACAGTCCGAATAATTTTAATATAATAATCCAATCAAGTTCATGCAATTATGGTCTTCAATTCTGCAAACATTTTTATCTGGAAAATACCTATTATATTTTAACTATTCTATAGTTTGATAGTTTATAAGGAGGAATAAGACTGCCATATGTTTATTTGACATCTATTTTTTGCAATCTTTTTAGGAATTTGACGAGTTCACCTCATGGTGACGAATTCTATCTCTTTAATTGTGGACATTTTTCTACTTATCATATGTACTTTGCAAATTATTGCAAATTTTATCGTGTTGTATGTATGGTTAACTTCAAAACGACTACGTAACAATAATAATCTTATATTACTGATTTCTTTGGCATTTATCGACTTTATCTATGCTATTTTGCAATTCCCGTACTTGGTTATTTTGATTGTGGGATGGAAACCAAATGGTTAGTTGAATAGTTCATATATTTTGTAAGGTGAAATAAGGTTGGAATGATATAGTCAGCCCATTGTGCCAGAAGAAAAGCGCATTTCAGCAAATATTTATTTCTTACTTTGAATCCTAATTTGCTCTTCCCTTTTTCATTGCATTTTTCTCAGTAATTCTTGCTCATATGTGAATCTCATACTCATACTTAAATATATTTGTTATTCTAGTGAATTTTAGGAATGGAAAGGTATTGTATATGAAATTATAATACCAAGGTTTCTATTCAATTACATGAAGATTTTACATAAAATACCAAACGTAGTTATTAGTGACCATATTTCCTTCGTAGAGTCGCCTGTTGTGAAGCGCTACATTTCTCAGTATTTCGTAATGCATTTACCGAGCATTCTACGAGTAATTTTCGTATACTATTATTTGACTGCTAGCTATAAAAAGATTTTCTTTTTTGAACTTTTGATTGATAGATATGTATGCGAAGAATGACTTTTTTTAGAGCAATTGGAAATGTTATTACAGACATTAAATGTAGGATTCAACTCTTTTCTCAATACTTCTGATTGGTTGTGATCTTAACATATGAGAGATTGGAACAGAAGGAATTATACAGTAATACCTAGGTGAACTGGTCAACTACGATCCATGGCTGATAATATCATTAGGAGGTCCTGCAGCCGCTCTAATGAAGGCAGGGTGCACGTTAACAACTGCAATTGCTGCAGATCGTGTTGTGGCCGTCTGTTTTCCCTTGAAGTATTATCAACACTCAAAACGATTGTGAGTTAAGACGCATTTATTTCCTATACCTATTAATGTTCATTATTTCTAAATTCATTAATGTTTGTCCATTAAGTTAAAGTTTATATAACCAAGCGATTATTCGTGCTCAACGTTTTTTCTGTACATAGTAGATCTATATTGTCTTATAGAAATAATTACGCATAAAAAATCTCATCCCTTCCTTACTATGGTCTTTAACAAAGTGTTTCCCTAAATGTCTTTTTTCTTTATACTCTCTTTGAGAAGGAATGAATTAAGACATCTATTATGAAAATATCCCTATGCATTTTTTCCGTCGAGTTTCAATGTAGAAATGTGAAATTTAGAATAGAATCAGTAGTCAACTAAACGAAGATCATATAATATGTTCGTATTTTTAGTAAAAGGTACTTAGACTCGATATAGAATATATTTCTTATTGTCAGAAAAATTACTTCTTTCATTGAAGTAGATAATCATTTTCTATTAAAGTCTAAATAATATTGATAAAAATTGCTAATGATAAAGTCGTTTAAGTAGTTATAAGAATTAAACTTATATTTAATGCTACTCTACGGTGCAAGAAAACGATATATTTGTCGTTTAACTCGATTAATTTATAGTTGGTTGGTGGGCGCATTTCTATTCTCCGTGTTGCTAGCCATTATTGACTGGCTTATCTTACAACAAATTATCGAAATCCGACCTGTTCTGGGATGTGCTTCCTTCGGATGTTTCACCAATGCGGTACAGTTAAAGATTTATTACTTCAATCCTCTTTAGTCAGCGATAAACTTAGATCAAACAAAATCTTAATCTTTTCAGGCGTTTCGAGCATACTGGGGTTTATCAAATATGTGTATGAATCTATTTTCCTGTCTGCTTACCATTGTAATAATTTTCCACCTTTGTAAGAGGTCTAAGATATCAGCGGCTATTGTTGAAATTGAAAGGCAGAACAGGGAAAAAATTGACACTAATGTTGGTTTCAATAATACTTTTTACAAATTGAAACGTCTTCGACTATATACACATAAATGCTATTTATATAATGGCGGCTTTAAACTTAAAGTAATTTCTTATAGTCGATTTTATTATCTCGTTACTTATGTGAATTAAATCACTGACTTTCTAAGAATTTTACTCGTAAATCTAGTTATCTTGTTCTCATAATTTAATATCTATCTGGCCTTTCCGTACTCATGATTCAGTATTAATAAGTAATAGTAGTCGAAAATTGGGAAATGCATCTGATACGTACTTTTATTGAAAATATAATTTAGTCGTTCTACTTTTTCTCATAATAATAACTTATGGCACTAATTAATTTTACTTAAAAAGGTAGCAAATTTGGTCTTTTGAGGTTATATTTAAATAACAAACACACCTAATGTATGGGATTTTAAAATATCAGATAGTATGCAATTAAGAGCTTGTTTCTAAACTGAATTTTCCCTTAGAATTAGATAGATATTAGAAGCAGCTAGAATGTTTTCGCCTTATTCGGTTCGTAAATATATACTTTACGCGTGATTAATATGTTCTATGACTCTGATAAATAGAGATAAATAATCACGAAATAAGTATCGACATAATATGCAAATGTTGCAAATATTGTGGAATGAAAAACTTCTTTTATAAGGACAAACAATGTCACTGCGTTGGCAGCAACATACCTTTGTTAAACAATTTTATTTCATCAGGATTATTCTTCATTTGTTTTCTTTTACATTCTTATTTTGAAGGCCAATCGAGTAGCATTGTACATTCTTCTAGTTTCGGCTCTTATTGGTGTTATTCCCGGTTGTCTGAATGGGTTTGGAACCATTGTCAACCTCCCGGTTAGTTATTTCGATTAGAATCGATAGCTAGATTACTAGTATAAATCACCAAACGATATATAGCTACTTCATTTCATAATCCAGCTTCAAAATATGATCAAACAGAAAAATCCGCTTTTCATTCAAAAAGCATGCTTTTGTGGTAGCATATGTTCATTTGTCACTTGGAAGATAACTAAGCTTATGCTAATTAATCTACATCTGACTAAGCTTTACATTTTTAAATTAATTAGGTATGTTATTAGTTATAGCTATATAGTAAATTGGTACCATTGATGATGTGTGTAAAAAACAGCGTATTCATTCTACGTTCCAGCTCCTCGACGAGGTTTCCTATTTTGTCGGGACTTGCGCTACTCTTTCCGGTCTCTCTCACGCCTTCATTTTTGCAATGGCCCATAGAGAAATCAAGGCGTCTATCAAAAAACGCTTTTTCCATGCATGTATATCTTTCCAGTCATCTCAAAAGGAAAATGTCATTACTAGCCAAATGAAAGGTGCTTTTGTCAATATCCAACCCAGCACAATCCAGGTGAATACGTTAATGTTCTTACCTATTAGTAATATTAAATTTCACTGTGTAGTTTAGTTTAAAACTCAACAGATATGTTGTTAAATGCAATAAAGTCATTTTCTATTAATACAATTACTGCATTTGATTTTTGCTAATTAGTTACTGTAAAGCTTAGCAAACATTTAATAACTAGTTACATACTCTAATACCAATTAGAATTTCTCATTCTTTAATACTTCTTCTAATTTGTAATCTGATTTTTCTACCAGAAAAGTAGTACATTGTTGTTTACTTATTGTTAGACGTATAAATGGTTTTCGTGGAAATAAACATAATTAAGGCGAATATTTAACAAGTATATAAAGCCATATATTCTGCATATTAATTTCCGGTTTGCGTGATTAAATAAAGAATCCATTACCAAATTATTATTCCGGAAATGAGTTACATTAAAATCCTAAGCAAATGTAGCAATATTGGATTACTAAGTGACAATTCATTTGAAAATTTCAGGTAAGCTCAATTCGTCTCGTGTGACCATTTTGTCGAAAGTACTGTGGTTATTATGTTTTCGAAGAACTTTGTCCCTTTCTCAAACCACCGCATGGAAAAAAGAGTACTGTATCCTAAGTAAAATTTAATTGACTTTCGCATTCAAGTGAATATTATACACTGAACAACGAAAATCACTACATCAGTTATAAGTTATAGTATTGGTTTCATTGATGTATTATTAAAGGGCGAAATATGAATATCTCATAAATATAGTTATGTTAACGACGAAACTAGTCTTCGTTTGTTGACATCGTTGATGTTATTGAACTACTAGAACCTAGGACTAAAAAGTACCAGTGAATGATGGCATTATCAGATCAAAAATCGCTAAATAATACTCTGTAAGAAAAAAAACTACCAATCTATTCTAGAATGTCTACAGCCAATATGATTACATGTCTGTGTATATTTACATGTGACTAAATATAAGGTTAATTGTAATTTAATTAGAATTGTACTTATATTTAGAATAATATAGATAGATAAAACATTGAATAACATGGCCAAACATATATATATGACTGGTGTCATGCTTTTTATCATTCGTTACATTCATTCAGAAAGTTTGGTTGCGATAACAAAAACTGTATCAAACTTATTGCTTAAGGAAACATTTTCTCTTGTTCTTATGACCAGGATCTAAACAAGAAAGTACATTATCTTGTTTATATTATTTTTTCTGAAAATTTCTTATCACCCTTAACAAAAGCACTATTGAAAAGTGTTTGAAAACAATACAAAATACTTCCCAATTACTTTCTAATAGATGAATATTATTCTAGCAATAAATTTTCTAGGTGTGTGCCCTGTCAGATAACAAACTATGAACTTGTCATTCCGAACTCATTATCACGCAGACAAGACCAACCTTCATCATTCGCGAATCCCATAGATAAATTCGTAAATGAGCTGTCTGAATTCTTGTTTTCGACATGTTGTTCTATTATGTTCTATCAAAAATTTGAAAATGTATCGTAATCTCTAAAGTTCTATTACCATAAATAGTATAGTTTTAAGCCGAATATTTTCCCCCCAAGATGTATATTTAATGTTCTAAGTGCATCAGAATTAGAAGCATGTTTAGCTAAATGCTGGATATCGCAGGTTGGTATTGGTTAACTAATGGCTTCTGTTCATAGCCTCCAAAAAACATCGTTTTATCATAATACCACGTCTTCCTTAGTTTCAATAATGTCGAAATATCCATCGTATCAAATATATATCATGAATATATACTAAATGAAATTAGTTGCTTTTCTGCTCTGAAGTCTTCATTTTAAATTTGTTACCATAATTATATTTGTTTACTCATTTTTAGATGGCTACGTTCTCAATTTTCATAATTCTTTGCGTTTCTTCATTGCTAATATTCCGAGTGGACAGCTCGAATGTTGATAAAGTAAGTCTTTCAAAGCAAGTTCCTTGAATAATTTAGCAAAAAAATGATGCATTTAATAATCGCACATCACCACTGTTTAACTGAAATTTGGTTTACTGATTATAAAGAACTACAAGTAGAAATGGGAATGTGTATTAGTTTACCTAGTAATAAGATAACAAATTTAAACGTTTAGGATACTTAGAACTAGTGTGAAACACAAAAAAGGGAGTTTTCTACTGAAGAAACGGAAAAAAGACCAATTAAATATAGGACAAAGAAAGAAAGAAGGAAAGAGGGAGACAGAGAGATTAACAGAAGTATTTGAAGCTATAAAAATTCCCTTAAAAATGATTGTTTAGCACTCTGAATCAGATATCTACAACAAGAACTATTTGAATTTTCATGACGCAATAAAAAGGAACCAGTTCTACGGACTTTATAAGTAAGAAAAAGTCATATAGACTATGCTTCGTTATTTATTAGTCATGTAAGTTGTATTTCAGGAAAGTAAACTACGACTCCAATAAAGGTCCAGCATTCATCAACGATGCATTTTCCATCACACATTAGCTTCTCACGATCAGAATGATTAGAATTTGTTGCCTTTATTACCTACTGAAAATCGTTAATCTGTCCTGCGATTCTTTACCAATAGATATCAAATTTTCTCTTATTCGTCTGTTGTATTTTTTTCTCAATCTGCGGTCAAAACGCATGTAATTGAGTTTATCATCCATCCAATCACGACAATTATATAAATATATATGTACAAATTTACATTCGCTATTATTATGGGAAGAAGTAAGATTTAATACTAGTCAACAAAAGACAACAGTCTCATTAATACTATTCACAATATTCTAAGACTTATAAATGTTGTAAATCTAAAGATAAAATACGCAAAATTCACCAAATATCATGAATCATTATAATATTGAACTGTTTTATAATTTCATGTTCTTCAAAGATGACGTAGGAGATTGCATTTGACAGGGCTATCCTATCAACTGTCCGGGAAAACCCCCGATAAAGATCTTTAATGAAGAGTGAACTAACACGTGCCTCTTATCCCGTCTTAGGGACTTCGTCAAATCACCTTGTTAAAGCAAATTGACAATATTATTGTTTTTTAAAATATTTTATCCTACCTTTATGATATATAACTTGTATTTTAAAAAATGGCAGCGTGATCTCTCTCCACTCCTCTACAATTTCCTTTTCGTACTGTTTGTAAACAGTTTTCGATCAAGACAGAACAGGGATTATAAACACATTGTTTCACATTGTTTAAACAAAGAATGTTTTCCTTTCAAATTATCCACATAATATTTGTTTTCATTTCAAATCATATTCACAACAAAATATAAAAGCCGGCTAACTATTTTTTTTAGATTTGCCTCTAGTTATAAGTTCTATGATATGTTGTAGGACATTCAATAATCACTCACTCCGCTGGCAACAGCCAAACGTTTTTCTATTGTACATAGATGATGTGTGATGGATAATCGCTTACAAGAGAACTAGTTCCAAAAATGTTACTCGCATTATATTAAGATCAATATTGCCTCTATCTTCCAATTATGATCAGCACTCACTTATCGTCAACCGTTTATCTACCTTTCTATGTTTCTTTAATGAACAGATTCCCTATATTTTTGTTTTATTTCATCTATATTAATTTGACTAAGTATTTCTCTCTATTATTTCTAGTGCTGCAAAAGAGTGTTAAATACACGAATTGTATAGGGTTTGCTTGGAAGCACCATTCCCGACTGTTTACAAAAGAAAAACAGGAAGATGGTCAAATGTTTCGAAGAATCACATTTCACGCAAATTACTCGACCCAAAAGCACAAACAATGACATCGAGACTATAAATTGGCGTTTCCAAACAGGAGAGACAGGTGTAAAGAGCTGCAATGGTAGTTGACCCACTATGTTGATTTGCTCTCAACAGAGAATATCTTAAAATAATGTCATTAATAGGCTTATATTCCACATTATCCAGTACAACCAGCTGTTTTTCACTGTCTTTCATTGCTGAGAAAAGTGCGTTTTCTGACTTGTACTCAATTCGCTCTCATTTCTAAAGACTAATTCGATTAGTATCACAAGAGAACAACCAGAATCATCAGTCCATAATCTTCGTACTTTTCAAACTAATTTTGTATAATTAAACAATTGTTTGATTTTTTAAATTATTTTCAATTTAGTTTTGTTGTGTTATCTTATTTATACAAATTAAATATCATACAATAATTAAACCTGTTTTTTTCACTCATCTAAATTATTTTAGATAAATGACATTTGATCATCGAAAACCTGGCCAGTCTCGAAATCTTATATCATTCTGGTAAGTGTTGTAATATTCTTGATGTACTAAATGCATATTTCCACTTACATTTGGCTATATTTAATTTTTGGTAAGTTTAAGTTCTATTATTATGTTAAGGATCTTCGGGCTATGTAACAATTTTGCATACAGTGTTATGTTAAGTGCTGCTCAGGACATTCTTAATAAACATAAGGAGGATATTGTAATTATCAATGAAACTAACACTTGTCTGGTAGGTGGAAATATTTTTTAAATAAATATAGTGTTTTAATGATTTGTAGATTTTTTTTGCATCAAATTGAGATGAAAACATTAGTCTCAAATGCTATATATTTAAGAATACTTAGTTTTAATGTTCATGTTGTTTTTAAAATATCCCTTTTCTACTTATTGCCAGCCAGTGATCAACACTCGGCATTGCTCCCCAACCTCTGCTGGTGTCGTTCTACTATGCAACATCCTTCCTGCACTTATTGTTAAGATTACCTGCCCATTTCTTCTCCACCGAGTCCCATACGGGTGAGAGAAACTAAATATTGTTAGAAAATATATTATTTTTGGAATATCAAGACGTTTATGAAACAAATATATGTTTATTTATAGAACTCTTGATATGATGTGTAAAGATTGATGCATTATTGCCACCATTCTTGTTTTACATTCTTTACTTATATAGAGCATTTTGGACAAAGAATAATTTTCTAATTATATACGTAAATTAAAATTAATACATTTAAAATTCAGTTTTTTAATAAAGTATCCAATTTAATAAGTATTATAAAGAGCAAGAATTAGTTGCGAAATCGTACACATCAAGCTGACAAATTATTAGTTGCTTATATAACACTCTTCAACTGAAGGCTTTTAGTTCCCACAGCCTAAGTTACATGATTTACATTCGTCGAGTTTGTAGGTCATTACTATTCCTTGTGCGTACTCTGATGTTTATTTCCTAAAGATTGATTTTCATTCATGTTTTAAATTAATAAAACTCTGCAGCATCATTTACGATTTAATGTTAGCAAAAATATTCTGGTGACAACAGAAAAAATATGCTATTTAAAAAGAATGGAGAATATTATACTAGAAATAAGTATTCTTATTGTAAAAACAAAGTGGATCATTTTCTTTTAGCTCACTTTTTTTTGTTACAGCGTGCGTCACTTTGTGATCTGCTCTACACAAGCTCTGTCTCTATTAGTGACAGCCTTCGCAGATTCTGTTTCTGTTGCTCTCTGTGGCGTTCTTCTGGCTTCCTTTTCGAGTGGTCTCGGTGAGACAACATATCTAGGACTTGCAGGCCACTATTCAAAGTTAGTAACAATAATGGAAGTTTAAATTATTTAATGTAGCTTGAAAGTTATAGAAATACAATCGCAACGTGGTCATCTGGTACGGGAATGGCTGGAATTGTAAGCGCATTCTCTTATGCTGGACTAACTGATCGACATCTTCTAGCTCTTTCTCCTTCTCAAGCAATGCTAGTTATGCTATTTATTCCCGCCATGTTTGCATTTACGTGAGTTTAAACTGCATATAAACATATGTAAGTGATATATATATATACAGGGTGGGCAAAAAAGATCGATCTTTCTCATTTATCTCGTATTTTTATTACTCTAGCAACTATAAAATGATTTTTTCTGTGGAAGACTTAGCTAGTATTAAAAATGACCACGATATTCATGGATTCGATGCTCCTACTATCTGTCGTCTGCGGAAACACCGGAATCGCCATCTGTGAGCTGTCAGTCGCATAGAAGTGAGTAGAATCCAGAAAGTTGTTGCAGAAAAGGGAGGTACAATTGCGATAGAACAGAGTTCGAATGTGGGACAATAGGATATTTTGCAATTTTATAGTAAGACAAAAACGATTTTCCGTCACTAGAATAGTGAAAATCCGAGATAAATGAGGCCAAGTGCGGCTAAAACACAAAAAGGGGTGTCCTTTCAAAATCGATGATTGCACTTTTCATGTGTGAGATATGTTAATTTAATTAATATTATCGCAAAGTCAGATATCCAAGCTTTCAGAAACGCTTTTAAATGCAATTTTTGTTCAGTTTGAAGAAAGTTAGAGAACTTTTAAATTAGTCCTTTTTTTGCCCATCCTATTTGTATATATACAAAATGAGAACACGGATGAACTATAAACTTTATGTATCATCAAAAACTAGTATTAGCATACTTAAATAAATAAGTAGTTATTATCAGTTACTACGTCGTATTGGTTCATGCTCCTACGATTCGCACATTAAATATACTCCGTCCTTGCGAGTGGTTTGACTCAGCTGGGCAAACCATGTGAGCTTATTTATTGTATGCTTCTATGATATCTTCATTGAGGTTTTCGTTGCTTCACATATATTTAGGACTGCAATTATACTAATATAATATTTAGACATGACTCTGGAAAAAGCGTTCCATCATCGGTATCCTCTGACAGTAGCATGGAATTTGGGGAGAAACTCATCACTAAACATTCGCTTGCAGAACAAATGGCAATAGTTAGAGTGAGTAAAGATATGAGATAGATTTGAAAAGTAAAAGAGTTTTAAAAATTACTCAATTACAGAAACTACTACGCTATATGATGCCGCTGTTACTCGTCTATTTTGCGGAGTACCTCATCAATCAAGGATTGGTAAAAGGAATAGCAGAAATAAGAAGCTTGCAGAATGTATAATACAAATTGAATTTTCAGCTTGAACTTATTGTGTTTGACTGTGCACATAGTTTCGATACCAGCCCTACTGCCCAGTACCGATGGTATCAGGTTAATTTTAAATTATATTTTAGATGCATGCTATCACGGAAATACTTAATTTCAGGTCGTTTACCAGATAGGAGTCTTCATTTCCAGGTCTTCAATTAGGCTTGTACAACTTAATATGGCATTAATTGCACTTATGCCTATTTTTCAGGTATATTCGTTTGAATTTCCTAGAAGTTACATTGCTATTTTTCAATATATATTTTTTACAGCTACTCAACGTTGCCTTTTTTCTGTCCAATGCTATTTTTGCATTTGTACCTCATCTGGGAATGGTTTCTATAATTATTCTCTATGAAGGTCTTATTGGGGGAGGGTCCTATGTAAATACATTCCATCACATTCACAAAAAGGTAATGTTACATAGAAATAACTATTCCATAAATGTAAAGGAAAAAAACTTGTAATCGATGAATCAGGAAAAAAAACGAAGAACAAATTATGGAAGGAAAAATGGAAGAAAAATGAAAAGGGAATTGGAGAGAGACATGCGTTTCAGGTAGACGCAGAGATCCGAGAGTTTGCGTTATCGACCGTATCACTAGCTGATTCCATAGGGATCTTACTAGCTGCAATTGTTGCCATTCCAGTGCACAATACTATTTGTGCAATGAGATGACATGGATAAGATATTTTTCTAGAAAACAAACTAAATATTTATCTGACGTGCAAAAAACCCCATCTCATTTTCGTCTTTTTGTTTTTACTGTTTATGGTTATATCTTGTTGTTGGGTTGCAGCTCATAAGTTTTAATTTAATATAAAGTTAAGTAAAATTTTCTGTTTTTGTGATGCAAGCATCATAATAATAATAATAATCTAGATACATAAATATTATTTAATAAACATCAAATTTGTAACTTAAATGCTTTATTTGAATAAACCATAGTCAAATAGCAAACGTGATTATCTCTAATATTATAATTTAATAAACAGTATAAAAGCAGGATACTCTTCACTGATCTAATCATAAATTAATTTCCCTGATATATAATTGGAAAAGTCACTAATGATCTCTGCAAGTATAGAAGAGAACCAAATACTGCATACTTTAGTTTCTGACCAGTCAATAAGAAAATATAGAAATTTAAAAAAGACAAGATTCAATTCATATACTATAGGAATAAAAATAGGAAAGCGATCTGAGTTATTTAACCACTTATGACTCCTTTTTAACTTTAGCATAAAATATGTCAGATGGGAAAACAAAACCAAGAAATTAAAAGCTGCCTATTGGAGTCGTTCTCTTGTATAATTCTAAAAAATATTCTATAGATCCTATCAGCGTAACATCGTATACACTAAGAATAAGAATAAGGCAAATGTGTTGCTTCCAGTCGAATTTGCAATCATTTGGCTATCAAAACGTAGCCAAAGCAATATGTTAATTTAGTTCATAAAAAAATTACAGTATTATTTATAATGAAACAAGACTTTCTAATTATGTTTCATAAGAAGTTCTTAAATAAAATATCTTTTGCTCTGTATAAGTACGAAAAATTTTTCAAACAAAAATATTTTATTAATTTATTCAACAACCAAGTTCTTATACAAGTTCTAGAGCTGACTTCCCTTTTTGCTTTGGCATTTTTTTATTCGTTGAGTCCTCTAATTCTCTGCTTTTATAAAAATGTGGGGCCACTTCCAATAACCACGCACTCTCAATCTGGCATATCTATAACGTAATGAATCTATGGAAACAATATACGCATTGCTACATCCTTATTTATAATAGAATATCAAATGTTTGTACCTCTCTCATAAATTCCTTACTAGTAAAAACTAGTTCGAAATAAATGACCCATCGTGGCATTTCCTCAAATAAGCAAGAGTTTGGATGTATATGTACTGTGTGTTTGTGCTTTACTGTCTTGTAGTGACCTGAAAACATTTTACATAATATCACCTGAAACTTACACAATTATAAAATTCCTCTTGAATTGATCAGCTTCAAGGTACTCTGCATGAATAATGGAAATGATAAAGTATATACAGTAGATCTGTTATAAAAAAAGGTACAGAATAATTATAGACAGGAAATTATAAACTAAACACAAGTGGTGAATAATTTTTCTACGAAGTTAGCACAATTCTGATTTCTCTCGAATTATCAATCTGGAAAACCCTACCGGAATTATCTAATTTTGAACAATTGTAGAAATACCCCGCGGTGATTGCCTTTCGGATAGCGATAGTACATGAATTTGATTTCTAAAATAATCATAAAGTAACAACTACTAATAATAACAACGCATATTTACAAAGAATACTAACTGGCTCGATTTCAACTCTTTCTAGTAATCCTTCTAACTGATCTCGTACATCTCTCGCCTTTTTCATGGTCCGATGTTGTACAAAGTTTTCCATACACCTCAAAAATCAAGAACTTTATATAGTTAGTAAAGCATAAAACAAGTGATATATTCTAAAAATACTATTCAATATTAAATAAGAGATGACAGCCAAATACTATTAAAATCATACCACTGTTGTGAGTAATTGGTTTCTTTCCACTTATTATATACATTCAGAAGTGTTATGTGGTCACCAGCTGGATTCCAAAATCCTTTCCTAGCGGAATCGGCATGGATGATCATCGCCTTAGGCCTACAGAGTTCTCAACACGATTATGCTATATGGATTACCTCACAATTAATTGAAACAAAAAACGTACAATCCTCACCGGTAGAAGACGGCAGCATTGCAAGACAACATAGCAGCAATGGTTACAATTTCTTCTGAGCATTCATATCTATAACATAAATATCTTATCAAAAACAGGGAAACAAAATTTAGAAATAATATAGAGCAAAAATATTACAAATAAAATCAGTTTGCTGACTTCTCACTAGCTATTATCATCTTGCTCATACAAGGATCACAAGGAAACTCTGCCATCCGCCTCCCCAATTTTGTCAATTCTCCGCGATGGTTAAGAGCACCTAGTGCATAAAGCTGTTCTAAGGCAATCACCAAAGTCTCCTATAACAAATAATATTTTTAATTCTGTAATCAAGAGTAATATAAATATAATAGTAGTAGTTCTCTAGCATAATAACTTTAAAGAACAAAGAATAGTTCACATTATGATAAAACTTAACAGAAGATCACGAAAAGAGATTTACATAAATAATTATAAGAATTCCTCGCCGAATAAAATAGAATGAAAATTACAAGGATTAAAAAAATACCTGTGGAGGGGGGTCAAGAAAGTCGAAATGAACTAGATCATGAATACCTAATGATTTCAACATTAGAACAACATTCCCAAGATTAGTACGTTGTATCTAAAAATTTGAAGACGTTTTTCTTAAAAATGAATTATGCATCAAAATCCAAACTTTAAAAAACAGTTAAAACCTGTTTTTTAAGAGAATAACAGAAAATAATCCTACTTCCGGAATAGGTTGATCTTCAAGCTCGTGTTTATATGCCCAAGCAGTATAAAGTCGGAAACATTTACCAGGTCCGGTCCGTCCAGCCCTTCCGGCTCGCTGGTTAGCCGCTGCCTAAGAATTTTATTTTAAAACAGTTAAAAGTTATGCATTATTCTAACTAAATAAAACAGCCAAATAATTAACGCAGACTTTTCCTAAAGAATTTCTTAAGAGAAATATTAGGATTTACCTTTGATATTGTTACAACATGTAAGTGTTCAACTCCACTTCTAGCATCGAATGAATTCTGCTTCGAAAATCCAGGATCAATGACGTAACAAATTCCATCAATAGTAACCGACGTTTCTGCGATGTTCGTTGCCAAAATCACCTATTCATTTAACATGATTTTTCAAGATAACTTTCAAGACCAAATAGTTTTTTTAAAACTCCATATAAACATCTTTATAAAACAGGTATTCAAGATTTGTCAATTTCAGTAAACTTCCAAGCAAATCAAATAGATTATCTTACCTTCCTAGCATTGGGCGGAGTTGGTTCAAATATCTTTGCTTGTAAGTCTGATGGTAAATTCGCATAAATTGGCAATGGAATCAGCTCCTTTATTTTGCTACCGAGAGCTCTTGTTCTTTCTATCAGAGCCTCCTGTACCGATTCTATCTCTTCTTGACCTATGAATTTAAAAATAGTCACTATTAAAAACTACATTAAACATTTTTTTATAAACAAACCAGTTAAAAATACTAAAATATCTCCTGGCAGAGGCTGCGTGAGATGAATTTGCATTACAGTAACCATAGCAGCATCTAAATAATCAGCTTCCGGAGCTTGCGTGTAGTATATATCCACAGGAAAACTAAATAGCTGTTTTGAAATCCTCGAGTCAAGTAAACATTGTGATCAAACATTGAACATTGACTTACTAACCGTCTTCCTGGGATTCTGAATATAGGTGCATCATCAAAAAAGGTAGAAAACTTTTCAGCATCAAGAGTTGCCGAAGATATGAGTAACTTCATATCCTTTAAAATTAATTATAGTGTTATAATAATAAAAACTCTCTATTTTTTCATACCTTTCTGAACCTAGCAATATCCTTTACCAATCCAAATAGGATATCAGTGTGAAGAGTACGTTCATGAGCCTCGTCAATCATCATAACGCTTAAATAGTTCAATTTCATAAAGTTAGGCCCTTTTATAATAATAAAAATACATATACAAACAAGGAAAAAATTTCTACCTATAGCCCGCAAGATCAGGTTCATTAAGAAATTCACGAAGAAGCATTCCGTCTGTCATATATTTGAGTACTGTCTTTTCTGAAGTGCAATCTTCGAAACGAATACTGTATCCAACCTGATATTATTCCAAAATAGTGTCAATAATAGAAAATTACTAGTTTTATTACTATTAGAGATTTATAAATCATTTAGATCAATATTTTAATGAGTCACTGCACCAGTAATTCAACTATACCTCCATTCCCAATTTACAGCCGACTTCCTCCGCCACTCTAGATGCAACTGACATAGCCGCGACTCGACGTGGCTGTGTACATCCAATTTTCTTTCCATTGTTACAAAATCCCTAAATACTTAGTTATTAATGAACTGCAATATTAAATTATCATTCTTCCAAAAAAAGCGGAAATTCTTGACGTTTAATAGATCTCACTCGCCGCTTCATAAAGATATTGTGGAAGTTGAGTTGTCTTTCCTGATCCTGTCTCTCCTTCAATAATGAGTACCTAGAAAATACGTCTTTATATCTATCCTTACATAATGCAGTTTATAAAATGAAGTAATTTGGTCTTCCTATGTTTATACTAGCCTAACCTGATGCTCCTTAACTGCTTCTATGAACTGATCTCTAAACGCATATACTGGAAGAGACTGTCTCGTCTCTTGAATCGACATCTTTTTCATTTGAGCAATAGATAATTTACTCTCCTAAAGCTAGAAATTGTTAAGTTAAGGCATATTTTTTCTTTAAAAGTGTTTCATTTTACGGTTATGATTTACCTCATCGTCAAGTGTTCCTGGCATTTGTAATGCCGCGACAAAATCAATCTTCTCATCAAGCAGAAGCTCATATTCTTCTTGTTTCTGTTAACATTCCGAAATTCAATTTTCAAACAAATCGTCAATGAAAGATAGAAGATAGCTATGTTATCATATTTAAACCAGTGAAATGTTTTTAGATTTTACTTTAAAAATGCCAATTTAAAGGTTTATAATCACTATACGATCAAATATTTGTTATACCGATTTCGCATCCTTAGCTCCATAGTGAAGCATACTTGCAAGAAGCTGCTCATTTTCCCACTTAGCTCCGTCACCTAAACAATACAGCACTATTAAGAATTTAGAATATACTTTTTAAAAAAACTTCCAAATAAGTGAAAATTTAAATTACCACCAGGTCTATCCTCAACTTCCTCAACGTATTCAGTAGGTATGGATTTTGTTGTTGCATCTGGCACGTGATACCTAAAGAGTATGATTTCATTATGAATAAAAACTAAATCTATACTTTATTTACCTCTTAGTTTTCATAACGTCAGCAGCATTCTCATGTTTCTGCGCGTATTCCAATACCTTTTTTCTGTACTCCATGTCTTTGCGCTCTCTTTCAGTCAAACTGAAAACAATATTGAAATTGTTGAAAAAAATAATTAACTGTTGGTAACATGATTAGAAATCCTACGAAAATTCTGAAAAACCCACTCTTCATTTGCAAAAAGAGTTTCATCATCCATTACTACTCTCATTAATTCATCCAGCTTATCATCTTTTCTCTTAGAGAGATATAGCCGTCGTGACTCTTCTCGTAATTTATTGACTGCAGAACCTTCCTTATCCTAATAAATTTCATAGTAGATGAGCATAATAAAGTAAATTTCAGATCAATGCAGCGTTTAGTTACCTTATTGTCTGGTATTTTTCTTTTTTTTTCCAGAATATTTCGTGTATTTTCCTTCTCACGTTTTCTAATTCTAGCTGCCAATTCATCTCTCTCCTTTATGTCTCTATCCAAATCGTTCTCAATAGCCTCGAAATCGGACCCCCCAGAGTCATCCTTCTCGACTTCGACCTCCGTTCGTGATGTCTGTGGAGCCTACGATATAAACTTGATTCTCAATAAAAGAAAAGTAGGGGTTGCACTAGTTAAACAATTACCTATTCTTACCTCATCGTCATCACTGCTTTCCCTTCTTTTTCTAGTATGGACCATTTTCCTTGTTATCCGATCACTATCATCATCAAGAACCCTCAGTGAGTTGTTTAGGCGAAAAATTGGATCTACAGCAACTGGACGGGAAACCTTAGGTTTTACTCCTAAAGCTGAATAATTAGAAACCAGGAAAGACGATAGTTAATAAATAAGTTAATAATACCTTTTTTTGGCAACTTATTCATCAACTCTCCAGCAAATTTCCGAACCGATGAGTTGATTTCTAATGCATCGTTTTCTCTTAGTTTCTCAATTAAATCTTCTGTGCTGCTACTCTTTTTGGCTAGTGCCAACACAAACTGACAAATTGTTCGATCACTAATTCCCACTATCGAATGTAATTCGTCACTAACCCATTCATATACGGACATCCTGTATAAATAAAATAATAGAAACATAGCAATCATTTTATTGACTTCCTAAATCCACATTTTCTTCAAGTTAATCACTCGAAAACACTGCTATTTCTACAGCATAGTATTTTGAAGTATGGTGCACGAAAATGAATAACTAACACAATTAAGCTTCAGTCTCTTCACCAGATCATTGAAGCAATATCATGAAGAATTAAGACCAATATTAATAAAAAAACATTCAGCCAATCAAACGTTTTAAACCTCGACTATTTAAAAAAAATAACCCTTATATCCATTAACGTTCAAAAACGCGGTATTTGGCAAACAGTCAATTTCTAGACTACACTGCGACCTTCCCTCCCTACAGTAACCCAAACTAAAAAGACACTTGCATTTTTGTAGGTTAATTAAGACATAGTCATTGTAGTTAATGTACTTAAATCAATTAGTTCATTTACATATAAACTTCGTGAAATCCCTCTGCGTCTTGATGTTTTAATAAGAAAATAACAGATTGCGAATATCATATACTACTTAGTTACGTAGATTTTCAGAGATCTTGTGTTTCTATATCTGCGCTATAAACACTGGACAAATATAGGTTTAGACTGCTTAAAATACCATCTACCCTTTCACGATGAATCATTTAGAGATGCGTTTTAATCCAGATTAAATACAAAGTTAATATCATGCAGTAATAATTACATACCAACATTCAACAACTTACGAGTAAATAGAAAACAATAACTTTTTAATAATCTTTAAAAAACTAAAGCTATTCTAAAAGAATAATTTGACAAGATGTAAGTGAAAAATAAGGCACAATTACTATAAAAACATACAAGACCATACCAGAATTACTAAAATTGCTGACAGGCAGCCAAAACAGCCCGTCGTAAGTGGAACGTTATTACTTCAAGAATTAATGATGAGACGCAGTGGCTATTTCACATTTAAAAATCAATTGATTCGAAATATGGATCCAGAATTATCAACAGATGGAATAAAAATAAGAAAAGAATTAATTACATGTAATAACTAACAGTAATAAAAATTATATCAAGCTAAGAAAAATTGTAAAAAAAACCTAAAGTTAACATCCATAAATAAATTCGGCCAAATCTGGCTGTATTAAGTCGGCTCTAGCCAAAACGGCATGAAACCAACTGTCAGACTGTAGATCAAGTGCTTTGCGACATTCACTTAACGAAAATCGGAAGCTCTTCGTAGCCGATTTTTTTTCAGAAGGATAAGGCAAACTGAATCATGCGTATATCACAATAGTATTAATATAATCATCTAGCAAAGATCTAATCAAAATTATCTTTTAAAATACAAATTAAAAATATGAATACAAACAACACTGGTCAATGTGAAGCAGTGCAATAATATAAATGAAAATGTTTAAACCTTGCATCCTTGACGTAGGCGATGAGAGCATGACCCATATTCTCGATATAAAGCAATAACTGATTTGCTAACCCAAGACGAGTTGATTCCTAAGTTTAAGTAATTCTAAACAATATCAGCGACACATTCTAAACTTCACAGTATATTAAATATAATAACTTCTGAAGTTAATGGATAAAGAATAAGCAATTCTGATGTAACCAACTTCCATAGGTAGCATATCAAGCCGCCGTAGAAATATCTTAACACAATCCAGTATTCGGCAGGAACTCAGCTCCCTAAGTAGTATAAATATAAATAGTCTATTATAATCCGAGATAATATTGTGCATTATTTAAATACTCACAGAGTAACTTGAGCACTTGTGTCCTGATTATGTGGGCCCAAGATAGCCTGTATCTTCTGCAGTTCAGCCCGTGACCTTAAAACACGATGTCGACTGTATGGAGCTGACATGCAGACAGTTGAACGGTCAAGATCGACAATGCAAAGTGGCCAAACTGCTTGTACACCACATTGGATTACTTGTTGCAGCTCACTCTAAAGAGTAAGAAATAACACGAACAAAATAAATAATTATAAACATAACAATATTTTATAAATTTACCCGTCTTACAGCTTGTAATCTCAAGAATGGGTTGAACTTATGTCGGTATTTTCTCATACAGCACCACCGCAATTCTTCAGGGATGAAAATAATTAGCGTGCGAAGTACCTTAAAATATTAATACTACTACAATGAATTATAACAATATATAATTAATAAAATCGAATAAACTTACACGTGATACATAACCATGGTCAGATCCTATCACTACACAGTGACCTTGACTTTGAAGTATACCAGAAATTACTTTACTTAGTAACCGGTTATCCTGACAACGCTTTTCAGAGAGAAGAGAATTTTTTATCTGAAACCGGAGGTTCAGCACAGGCGAACCTACAAAAAGGAGAAAACTATCAAAGCAATTAATACTATGTCACATCGTTTGAGGAACAAAATTAAGTAAAAAGAGCTATAACATGTATGGTACAATGTTGCGAAAGTATCACAAATTTGTTCGTTTCTTATTTAATATAGGGTTCTATCAAATATCATATTTTCTTAAACATGTGTGAAACTAACTAATACTAAATACCAATATATAGTTAAATCCAAGTACTCTAAACATAAATGAAAACAAATAAATGTATTAACTAAGTATGGTTTACCGTAACAGGTCTGAGAGGAGAAATAAGTGCGTGCCTGTCAAGAATAGCTACCAAAGATATTGCACGGGAAAATTCGGAAGTGGCTCGCACAAGTACATCATCCCAGCCTTCCTATATAAAGAGTGATGTCAGTGAAAGGGAAGAAATAATAAAAATAAAAACAAAGCAAACAGATATACCGCTATCATCGAAGCTTTCATTCTAGGCACTATATCCATAACTAATGTCTCCAAAAACGACTGCCTCAACATGTACCAATCACTTCTATAACGACTTATATTACTCTGTCACTTAAATGAATCCCAATGAAAATAACTTTGTTGTCTACTTAAAAGTAAATAAATAAATAGTTTAAAATGTTCCAATTTTTTAATATAATTTTAAATCCCTAACAAATTTTTCAAAAATTAGAAACAAATTACTATGTTCATAGAACTGACAGACCTCTTGTGGTTCATTAAAAATGAGATGGCTTGTATGGTTTTACGCCTATCTCTAGTATCCGCAGTAAAAATAAATGATCCAACTAGTAAACGGCGAGTATTAATGATAGTCATCTTATGAATTAGAGGAACTGATGGCATTTGAGTACTGTAATAATGTTTTGTAGATGTATAACTAAAATATCAAAATAATTCCAAAATAAACCTGCAAATCTGTTCAGCGAGGACAAATTTATAAACAAACTGCTCGTCTGTATTGGATTCATCAGAAGGCTCTAATGGAATATCAAGAAATGAGGTCATAGTATCACTTAGAGAATCAGGTGACGACCGATGTGACTGCGTTGGTCTGCAAGGAGAGTAGAATAGTTTTTTGATACATTTAAATCTGATAAATTCCTACTAACCTCTCTTCTGTAAAACTTTGGTATTCTCGTATATAATTCGGATGTGATGATGACGATTCTGCTACAGGCGACAGACAAAAAGCGCTTAGGTCACTGTGTGTTGAAATAGTACCGGCAATACCAGAATCAACACATGATGTTGTAAGAGCTAAAAAAAAACGTCTGAATAGACGAAAACAATCTCTCATTCCTTAACCACATTAAAATACGATAAATATAAGATAAGTGATACTATTTATTATCATCATAGTAATGCACTAACCAGCTAAACAATCATCTCCCAGTTTTTTTGAATCCAACGCTTTTGTCATGGGAGATTTTTCCAAAGTATTTGGATATTCAGAATCAGATAGTTTGGCAAATGAAGAATTATTAGTTTTACCAGCTGTAGTAGAGCTTCCAGAATCTGTCGTATTCGCGTCATATTTGCTGAAATATACAGATAAGTTTAATTAATCATAAAGATATGAATAATTGCCATTTTAGAGTCTAAAATGATTAATACCTCCACTTTCTTTGTCCGTCATTCTGATTGGTAGTTAATAATTCAGATAAATTCATTGATTCTAAAGGCGTTCCACACATAGGATCATTCGGTAACCTATCGACGGTATTCTGAAATGAACATAAGTTGTCTATAATAATGTTTAAAAAATAATGACAATCACGGGAAAACAACTACTATGAAACCCCTTAAAAATTAATTTAATATTGAAAGCAAAGTTTGAGTTCGCGTTTATATAGACACTACAAGGAAAGTAAAATGCTATAAAAATGATGAGATTAATATAATAAAATTGTCTTAAAAGAAAGCAATTTGGTGAATTAAATTCCAAAGTAACAAACTAATACTTTTTGTTCTTCGCCAGGCATTACTGTGCTTGCACCGGTGACAGTACTTCTACTATCAGTCATGTAACCATCAAGATGCCGAAAATCTCCAAAAAAAGCATCCCGTGAGCTACTGCACGAATAAATATCATATACAGAACTATTCATTAGAGCATCGTCAATAAGTTCAGTTGTACCGGTTAAATCAGCCTAAAAACGGTATAGTAATACTATAATATATGAATAAAAGTATGACGATACAAAACATGCAAAAAACCTGTAATGGGTCATCAATATCTTCATACTGTTCAGAATGAGCTGATGTTGTAGAATCCAAACTCTCTGCATCATTCAAAGAACTTTCTTCACCGCTTAAATTTACAGGTGAAGTAGATGTGGACGAGGTAATCTGAAGTAATTAATGACCTACATGCAAAAATTGTAAACTTTTAAATCTAAATTTACTGCAGATTTACCTCCCACACAAATTTTAGCTCTGGTCCACTTATGAAATCAAAGCTGGACCAAACTATTTTGTTTATTCCGCAAGGATCTTTCAACCTAATCTCTAGACGCCCGGCTGGTGTTCCACTCTATAACCAAATCAAAGTAAATTTTTATTTGGTGCTTAGTGAGATTTTATGAGATGATTTTCAGCAAAGTCAAATCTTTTGTAACTTAAAAAAACACCGGTATTCTATCTAGTATCTATATTTCCATTTTCACTATAATACTTCAATAATTACAATATTATGTAATGCTACAAACTATAAAAACTAAAAATACCTATTAAATATTAAAAACTGACAATTTTATAGTGGTAAAACCTAACATCATTTGCTCTACAATTGTTAAATATATAATCATACCTCTCCATCATATAGGGCATCATACGTAGAAAAATACTCATCAGCTTCCATGCTAAAATGAATTAAAAATATTGTTTGAATTATACTAAAGTTACTATGAAGCCAAATTTCACTATATTGCTAAGTATAAAAAAAACATTAAATTAATAGTCAAACATTTAGAATGCTTAGTGATCCAATCATATTGAGCACCAATGATCCGATACAGACATTTACTGTGTATACGATTCGTCACTTAATATTACTTATTATAACTTTTACTTTGGGACGAAAATATTACTATATAGACAGAAGACTGCATAAAATACATTAAGTTTACATAACTATTTTTTTTAAATACTCCAACCTTGCTGTACTTTAAAAAATGATCATGGTAACTTCGGTACAGAGAAATAATTTTAGCTGTAAAAATATATCCGTAAAATGCTGAACATTTACAAATCTCTTAAACTTGTACATATTCATTAACTATGATAATTAATTTCTAGACATACCTTGTTTAAAACCGCTTTTTATGTAGTATTACACTTCATCACTGCGTAGTAGAAAGAGAATTCGTACGCATCCGATTAAGTAAACGAAAACCGGTGTTTCACTCTAGTGTCACACGGCGTATGGTGTATGAACTGAAAATATAGCACATTACTAATAAACCACTTCAGACCTTCATATACAACTATTTAGTGGTTACGATAAAATTGTAAAGTATCTTATAATTTAGCTTAATTTCAACACTGGTATATCTTAGTTTATAATTCTAATAATTTAACTTACTTCATCTAGAAATGCTAAAATTATGTTGTAGTTGTCATTAATTAGCAATTTCTTTGAAGGGATTTAAGACATACTATCATAATACCAGAATTTTACTATACTGCGTGACAGATTTCCGTGCACTGACAATTGTTTTTTATGGTTTACTAATATAGTTAATTTAGGTAGTGCTAGTAATTGGTGCTTGCGTTAAAGTGAATTCAAGAAAGACGTATGGTAATTTTTTACTTTCTTATTTCAAAAAATGTAATTTTTGGTGACTTATTTTATAATTGGTTTCTGAAAGTGACAAAATATAAGAGAAATAACTACTACAGAAATAAAAACTAACAAGATTTCAAAATCGTGATTGCAGGTCATATTTGACAACTTAATATTAATAGAATCAAATAATAGGTTTGGATGGTTTTTCTTGGTAAGCACATAAGATGGAAAAATAAACTTGTATTTTGAACATAAATTTATTTGTTTTATAACAGTTAAAGAGGTGCTTGCATGTGTTTTACTCAATACTTTCGTTAGAGGATTGTGAAGAGATAGTGGATTTTCGAAATATATTGTGCCTTATTTCAATATAATCAAATTAGGTGAAATATGTAACTTCTGATAATTGTATGACTATTATAATAGTTTAAAATACATTGAAGTCGTATTCAATGTCTACTTAGCCACTGTTGTTTCTTACCAGCATAGAAAAATTGCTTCAGTGATATTTTCTTAATATCAGCCATGCTAGTAAAAAGATATATTTAATTGAACGGAAATATCGAAATTCACGGTGTATTGAGATCTATCACACTAATCATATTGTATATTAAGATGAGATGTAATTGACAAGTTCGTTTAAGCTGTGCTTTCTTTTAAAAATGTTACAGTAGGGTTTGACCGAATATCACTAGCTTGAGAGTCAAAGAAAAAATGAGTAAACATGAAAAATATCATTTAATTTGTTATGAATACAGCGTGAATAGCTATCTATAAAGCTTACTCCTAATTTCTATATTAAAAACAATATATCAAAATAATAATAATGCAAGACAGTTGAGAAATACGTATTCTATTTATTAGGAAGTTTTTGTGAAGAAGTCTTTCTCTTTGCGAACCAACCAGTAGGTCTTGCACATTCCCTTCCCCTAGAAGATTAACTTAATTATATGGATAAGTAAGCATAATATCTAATTTAGTAATGAAAACAAATTGAAAAATAATGGAAAGAAATAAATTACCTTGATTTCTACTTCTCCTCGTAGCTCTGTAATAAATTCTGGGTAAACGTTGGCAAGTAAATCTCGGGCTTGCTGGGACACCTGGATCATTTCTGGGGCTCCTGTTGATTCCATACGAGATGCCATATTTACCTAGATAGCATCACTCGAATAAGATGTTTTTGTAATTGTGAAGGGTCAATAATATAAAAAAGAGCTTTGTATTTGCTACTTTTACTTATCATTATCAATAATACTGTTAGTATAAAATTGATTTCAACCATACCGTATCTCCAAATAGGCAGTAACGTGGAGCGTTAAGACCGACGACTGCAGCAGCTACTGGTCCTGTATGGAAACCGAGGCGAATGATTAAGCGTTCATTCTTCTTATGTGGAATTTGAAATGTACGGAGGAACTATAAATAAACATGGTAAAGATTAGCAAAACATATGGAAGAATTAAAAATTACCTCCATAATTTCAAGAGCTATGTCAGCAATGTTGCATATATGCCTTTTGCCATTCTCTTCAGGAATCCCCGATACCACCATGTAAGCATCTCCGATAGTTTCCACCTAAAAGATTATATATATATAGTATCCTATTAGTTTATAACGCACTAATACATCCTTCTTTTTATACTTAAGAAATTCTTTGGAAATGCCATTCTTTATTGCTCATCTAACCTTATATCCTTCATGCTTATTAATAATGCCGTCGAATCCGGAATAAACACTGTTCAGAAGGTTCACTACCTGGAGTAGTACTATTAATATTTGTTTATATTAAACGCTTTAAAAAGCAAATAAATGCTCGTCTACCAACTTCCATTGGAGTAGAAGAGCCGCACAATCTTGTGAAACCAACAACATCACTAAACAGGACTGTGGCTGAAGGATATATCTTTGGAGGTACCGGACGACCGTTTTTTAATTCGTTGGCAACATAACTAAAATACATTTTATTATTAATACTGAACTTGTTGCAGTCAGAATTATTCAAATTTCCTCACCCAGGAAGTAGTTGAGATAGAAGTTTATCAGCTCTAACTGTAGCTTCCTCAAGCATTCCAGTTCGTTCCTTTACCAGCTTTTCCAAGTTGTTTGCATATTCCTCCATCATACGCATCATGGAGTCAACCAAACTTCCTTTTCTAAAATTGTCTTCATTGCAGAGCCTATCTAAAATCGAATTCTCTTTTAACTAACGCTTTCAAAATTGCTTCAGTTGATAACCGGAGCCGTTTAATGGACGGGCGAACTTCTGGAGTATCATGCCAGCAGTCCTAAAAAGTTAAATAAAAACATAATATGTAACTTCGTGTGATAAAAAACATTTTAAATTTTGTTTAATGTGGCATATACTAGCAGAGATTAACTTTCGTATAAAATTATTATAGTGTCTGATAATAAGAATTTATTAAATATATTTGTCGAACACGTAAAGAGAAATCAATAGAATTTAGTCTTGTTTACTAAGTGCTTGCCTTGATTTCTCATAATGTATACAAACCCCTGCATTAGTAAGAGTAAGTAAGATGCTTTTACCTGTAATAAAGCCTGTAGGTCTGGGTGAATCTGTTTATCTTTCTGAATTTGAGGCCTGCAAATTTTTTCTCCATCCTTTGCTTTGTTCACCAACTCTGGAATTAATTTATTCAAATCAATACAGCATTTATTGCCATTTAAAATTTTTCAAATATTACATAAACATACCATTTAAGTCCAGTTTTTCACTAAATGGGAATGTTCTGAAGAGAATCTCATATATGACTACGCCAAACGCATAAATGTCAGCCGAGCGTCGTCTCTCGTATGACTGGAATATAGAATGTATATTTAATTATATTAAAAAATTAATATATGTGACGAACCTGATTTAACCAGTTCTGATCTAATTTCCTCTTCTGATTCTTATCGTTTGACATACGGACTTCTGGTGCTATATAGAGGATTCCTAATAAATTTAATTTTAAATATAGTATCGTATTCATGAATATTGATGAAAATTTTAGAGTAAAAAGATGTGAATTAAATAAATACATATAAAGAAATATATGTTTACCTGTCTTCTGAGTGGATCCACTCTTCTCATCTCCTTCCTTGAGCGATTCGGTGTTGATGCTGCCGTGCTTCTCCCATCGTAGTAGCGGATCGGCGATACCTGACCCACTTGATAAGGAACCAAATCAGCGTCTTTATAATTGTTTCGTTTCTTTCGGATTGCCGGCAGAGTTAATGGTTAACAGCTAACACAGATTAACGATTCGCTATCAAGCCGGGTCACCTGAAAGGAAAGAGAACTTATTGTTCGTTTTCCTCTCATGAAATTTCGAGTACTAATTGGTGCAAATTCTATTGTTGGTAGGATAGTAATCGTTTCATATCGCATGTTTCGTTCAATTCATTGCGTGCCATTGATTTTTCCAACTATATCATACCGTAATCGGTCAGCTTTACGAGCCAGTTCCTGTCGATAAGTGTAGCCCAGCTGGTTAAGCTACCATGGAAGCCAATGAGTGATGAATGGAGATACTCGAGACCCTAAGTAAAGTCCAATAGTTTTTACTAATCTAGGAACTGAAACACCACTTACCAACGTTATATCCCGTACAAAAGCTCCATGGAATTTTGAGTCAAGTTCGAACTGATCATTATAGATTAAATCCTAAACAACATAGTTTATCCAATATTTTATATGTATGATGAAGTAAGATGACGTCAAGACGGGCATACGATACAAAGCATAACAATGATTGCTATTTCTGCCCAGCCCTTTTATGTAAGTTATAGAAACATGGCAATGGATTTGCAACTAGCGTTGAATTATCTTCTTAGTTTCCCTTTGAAAATGTTTGTCTTTAAGATCTTCAATTTGCCTAGCGTAAAAGTATTTATTTTGACTAAGCAGATTTTTTCCTGATGGTTGAGATTAAAGAGAAAAGACTTAAAGTGATATCTGGCAGAGCGCAAATCCAACACTAATTCAAAACCTATCCCATCTTTACAAAATATTTCGAATGTAGTTCTGGGTGGGAAAACAGTTGACTACCACATTCCTTCACTTTTCGCGAGGACCTCACAGCGGCAGATTCACTCAGTTAACTGAGAAGTAGTGAGGTTCCCATGTGCAAAAATACCTGTAGTGTTCCTCGTGAGCAGAATTTCCACAGAAGAAGCATCTCACTCTTTTCATTAAATGCCATCCCAAGAAATGGATTAAGATTATCATGAACAGCTTGCTTCATCTAAAGTATTTATTAATACTACTTTGCCAGATTTCATACTTTCACGTGATAAATTTGCCAAAAATAATAACAACATACTCTCATAAGAAGAACTAGATCTGTTCTTCCAAATTTAATCGGTCTTCTTTGCTCGTACATATGAAATGTGGCATGCGTGTTAACTCCAATGATTGCATGGTGTTTGGTCATGACATTGTTCATGTTTGACATTTTCGTGCGTTGAGATCCGAGTGAAAGCTAAATGAAGCATAATCAAGACAGAAAAATGAGTAAATAAAAGAGAATTCTTTCTAACCATGGACTTCACTTGGTCTTCATCCACAATTCTCATATCATCGCGAAATATTCTCCACGGCATCCTGTCAAGAGAGCGTGTCTCACTGGAATTCCTATTAATTTACTCATAATGCACTAATAATGTGTTTTACTGAAAAACCATTTTATATCCAAATGTTTATACCTACCAATGTCGTCTGAGGAGCCATGCCCCGAATATGATTAGCATAATTGTGACTGCTCCGGAGAACGTGGATATAATCAACGTATAGTCACACCGCTCTCCTCTAAATATTCTTCCCTTCAACTCTTATTTTCATTTATCTTTTTACTGTTTCTTTTCCTTTTCTACTTTAATTTCTAAAAGTTTTATGTCCTTACTTGAATCCACATGCAGGTTCGTCTGCTGGAAGATTTCCATCCACGGATGGCCAAAATGATGATGCCACATCGGTCACTGTCTGAAAAAGCTTTTTTTTGCTGAGATTTATAAATTTATACTAACTCACATAAATGTTTTTATATATTTTATTTTTTTATTATAGATTTAAGTCATGTATTTTCTCTCACTATTAAGAAACAGCCAGAGCTAGTCTTCATTCCATCGCAATTTGTAATGAGACTTGGTGTCATGTTGGCAATTGGCATCACCTAAATGGGTATGAAAAAATTGACAAATATATGCAAAAAATACTATATTTACCTGGTTTCTAGCTTCATCTACAAAGAATGCTGAATAGAAAGGAACTCGTTCCGCAAGATCATCTAACATCACAATTCCACTGCCAACGCCAGCTGTCGAAACCATACCTTAAGAGATAAATATTCGGGAAATACGAGTGTAAACAGATTTAGTCGACTTAATGGATATATAAACATTAAATTGATCTCAATTATTAATATACACAATATAACACTAATTTAAACTACACACTATTTTTGTCATTTCTACGACTTAATCTTTCTTGCCTGGAATCGTCATTCTTCTCATTGCGTTCCACATCATCTTTCCATCTGTGGCTGATGAGAAGTCACCTGTCGTATTAATTACTCGTCGACCAGCCGTTGCGAACATTTTCAGTGCATCGAACAAAGCAATATAGCCATATATATTAGACTGAAATTAATGTTTTCAGTCCCTGATAAAACTATTACTTCCTAGATAACTACAGGGCGCGTCAAAAGTTCTGTTACAAATTTCAAGTGCAGTTAAATTAGCATACATGACGTAGCACTCCGCAGTGCTCATGGAAATGTGCTACTTACAGCCTCCTCGGATCAGGTTCTAAATGTCATTCAAGGCTTCGTCTCCGAAGTGTTGCACGGTGTCCTAAGGTCTACGCACTACTACCATCTACTTGCACGAGCTGGGAGAGGAAAAAGCTGCGATTGCTAAGAAGTTCTGTGTCACTAAAATAGCTGTTCACCGGACCGTTAAACGATGTCAGGAGTTTGGTATAGGAAAGGATCGTCCTGGGAATGGATGATCCAGCTTCCTGAACACTTCTCGTGCTCTAAGAACTGTCAAGAAAGCATACGTAGATACCAGAAATCATTTTTCGTCATCTTTCATAGTTTCGGTCAGAATAACCGCGTCAGGTAAAGCTCCGTTGGTACTCGTCGAGAAAAATACCAGAATTAACACGAAATGCTGTCAAAATGATTGAAATTAATAGTTCTCTGGGCCTTAAAACACTTCGGATCACAAAATTGGACATTTAAAAAGGACTGAACACCTGCTCGTGGAGCTAAAACAACTGTTGAGCTGTACCGGCAGCAGTTTCCAGACTTTTAGGGCAAAGACATTTGACAGTCAATCTCGCCTGATCTGAATCGGGCGGACTTCGCAATATGGGCAATCTTGGAAAATAAGCTGAGTAGAACATCCTACAGCACTTTGGACTCTATTACGGTGGTCACAGTTAAATCTTGGGACGAAATAAGTGAAGACGAGCTGCTGCCCATCGTGGATAATTTCGAGAAGCATCTGTGAGCTTGCGGCCACAAAAGGAGCAAACTTCGAGCACCTAATTGAACTAAATTATTGTTTGATTTCTTATGTATCTCTGGATGAATTTTCGTGTCGAAAGCTGTTTCTATCATAAAATTATGCGACTTAACATCCGTATCAGAACTTTTGGCACACGATACATATTCCTAATTACCAAGTCAATATCTTTTTCCTCCAGTCCAATGCTCTTAAGCCTCTCTACAAACGGAGTTATCACACGATCGTCGAAACCGTTTGTGTCGTCAATCTAATATATAATTAAAGTGGTTTGTCTTCTGGGTAACTTATCCAATACGATTTCAATCTCACCAGAATGCAGTTGGCATATGTTTTTTTAACGGAGTTAAGGATTGAAATGTCGCTTCCTACGAAAGGCGATGCACCATTCGCTCCTTCTTGTAACCAGGGGAATATGAAAATAAATTCAGTAGTTGACAGCCCAGCTTTTTCTGCAGCCTGGCGAAAGGTTGAAGTTAGATCACGAGTAGAAGAAAATATCACAATCACCACTGCAACAAATTAAGATATACTTTATTTTTCCTCCAGCAATGTTTTTTCCTACCTCTTGAACTGAAGCGTATCTCATCCATCTGACCACTATTTAACATATCATTGGTGGTAGCAGTTTCCTCAAATAGGATTTTCTTCACAACCTGTATCTCTTTATTTCTTAGTACTGGTTCAAAAGCTGATATTTTCTCATAGGCTGTTGATCCGATGTTCGAAATAATTGAAACCTAAAACATTAATTTTAGAATTGTACTAGCATACAAAGTATTGTTTATGAAACAGTGATAATCACCTTCTTCCACTTGTAATGAGTAATAAATGCTGCTGTAGATTCTGCTATAGTATTCATTGTACGCAGCGAAGTGCGTACGAGAGTCTTGTAAACCTTAATTCACTTATATTTCTACCTATTCATTATGTTATAAGTTATTATCTTTTAAAGAAACTATTCTTCCTAACCTTCTTATCGGAAAGCACATTTGATGTTGCCATATAAGATATGATTGGCAAATTCCAGAAATTTGCCATGGTTGCAACAGGAACTACTTCTATAATCGAATTTATGACTTAAACATCTATTAATTTCTAGTATTTTGAATAGTCGATTCGGAAATTAATACAATAACACCAAAAAATAACTATTAAGCACGATGGAAAAGTGATCAGACACACTATTATTAATCACAATAGTGGCAGTCACATAGTTAAGGCTCCCTCTCGTTCAGGCTCAGTAATTTATTTCACGAACTATGCCATTAATTTGAATAGTACAAAAGTGGAACGAGATAAGAGAAATATTCTGCTTCTTAGTATTAATTGATTAGTGCTGATCCCGCTGTTACTTTTGAGAAAATTGGTTTAGTCTTAAATCAACCCATGCTCGACGGGGACATAGAAATAAGACAGCCCCGAAGTAAGTGATTTAACTCCTTTTTATATGACTTTTCTATGTTCAATACCAAGATTATAGTAATCAAGTTGTTTTATGGCCAAGTAGTTGTTTCCAGATGAGTGGAGGAAAGCATATCACCCCAAACCAACGAGCAATGGTTAAAGCGAAAGACTACTGAAAGGATCAACCAAATAATCCATCGGCTAAGCGAGGACAACCGTCGATTAACTGCCAGGAACATTCACAACGAAATGAAAGCCTATCCAGAATGCTCACTGAGTGTCAGGTCAGTTCTATGACGTTTTGTAGAAGTTGAATTAAAATGGATGTGTAGCCAAAAAAAGGCCCCTTGCTTCCTTGAAGAACCGGAGGGTCCTAGTTGCATTTGCGCGAGAACACCTGACATGGTCAGCAATAGAATGGACTAAAGTGGTATTTTCTGATGAGTCAAAGTTCAACCACTCTGGACCGGATAGGAAGAAATATGCTCGGCGTCATCCTGGAGAAGAATTTATGCCAAAATGTAAAATTCCTACCATTAAACATGGCGGTGGCTCAGTGATGGTATGGGCGGCTTTCAATAGAAATGAACCGGGATCTCTTCATATCGTAGAAGGTATAATGGATATTACTTCTTACGTAAGAATACTAGAGAACAACCTTCTACCTTATGTTAGAAGTCAAAGGTTGGGTCGAAATAGGATATTCCTACAGGATAACGATCCAAAATATTCAAGTAATGCCACGAAACGTTGGCTCCATCGGAAGAAAATCACCATAATGGAGTGGCCGTCGCAGAGTCCCGACTTGAATCCCATAGAACACTTACGGAACAATGTAGAGAAGGAGGTACAGAGACAAAAGCCATCCAATATTAAAGAATTAGAAGCAACTGTCAAGAAAGCTTGGGCTCAGATTTCAGTCCAACGTTGTGACAACCTTGTAGACTCTATGCCACGACGTTGTGTTGCAGTTATCACGAATTTCGGGTATCTACAAAGTATTAGTTATGTACTAACTTTTTGTTATTGCTGTTGTTAATAAAATTTTGTTTTCATCAAGTTTTATAATGTTTTAAAAGCAATGCTCAGGGCTGTCTTATTTCTATGTCCCCGTCGAGCATGGGTTGATTTAAGACTAAACCAATTTTCTCAAAAGTAACAGCGGGATCAGCACTAATCAATTAATACTAAGAAGCAGAATATTTCTCTTATCTCGTTCCACTTTTGTACTATTCAAATTAATGGCATAGTTCGTGAAATACATTACTGAGCCTGAACGAGAGGGAGCCTTAACTATGTGACTGCCACTTTTAACAAGCTTAAATAAAAACAAGGCTTAGTAACAAAAACTCGTATTAAATACCTAAATCTGTTTCATTGGTATTTAATAAAACTTGACTATCTTTATTAATTTAGTATTACAGAATCATAAACTCTTAATTTCTTGTATTTACTCGATTTGTATTGTAAGTTGAGAACATCGTTATAGAGTTCTTCTAATTAAATTCTAATTGTTGAGAATTTTCTTGCGTAACACTTACCAGAACTACAGTAAGGGCCCAAAAAAGTGGTTACGTGTTCTATGTGATACAGATCAGCTGCTGCAGCAACACCCTCAAAAGAATCCCCACAACCGTTGCGCGAAATAATTCTGAAGATAGCAATAAATAAATAAACAATACTCGAAAAGAAATTAACTATTGATGTTCTTTTTTTCTAAAGAACATAAATTAATGTCCTTAGAAACTCGAAAATAATAATATAGTTCGTAGTAGAAATATTAGTATAACATATAGACTTTGTGCAAAAGAGGAAAAGATCTGATACTTAATTAATATGCACGTGTGTAATAAATAAGTGAGAAAGCCTCACCTTCAACTTTTCACCTATTTTGAACCTCTATAGTGTATAAATATTATTATATATTTTCTTCTTCAAGTAGGACTTTATAATTTTCTATATAGTTTCTCTATTGTAATTCACATACTTATATCTATGAAATATATGTTTCCTCGTTTTATTCTCCTCCTTATTTTTATTTAATTACATATGGATTTTTTTCTCTCTTGAATTTAGTTAATCACTATCTACACCCAATCTAATAATCTTACTCTATGTCAAAGTCTTCTCCAAGAATTCCATCTTCCAGTAGTTCTTTCCTTGACAAATCAAGTACTTTATCATAGTTAGGAAGCGCATTAAATGCTCCAATATGACCAATTGTAACCTTAAAAAGTAATTATATGTCATTTTAACATCTCACAATATTCGTTCAACAATAAAGTTTAAAAAAAAAAGACTTACGACGTTATTTTTCTTTGATGAATTGGTGACAACTTGGGCTGATGTCACTAAAGCAACCCACAGAAGATATAGCATAGCTAGAAAAAATGAGATTTATAATAAATATAAGAAACAAATCTGTAGCCAAACATATTGAAATAAACTCTAAAGTTGTGAAGAATTAGAACTTTCACATATCCTAATTTTGCAAGAATGAGACCATCTGCAGGTCGCCTACTATACTACTCATCTACTTTCTTTTATATTGTCTGTTAATCTGCCTTTACACTGATTGAATAATCTCCATATATCTGAATTATTATAATTAGTTAAAGTAGTAGCAGGATATCCGCTCATATTTTTCATTTCATCCTGGATTGATGTGGATTCATTCTGAGAGGACTATTTCAAACTACAGTAACCAGACGTTTGCTGAAGAAGAAACTAGTGAAGTTGTCCTAAGAAACGCTGACCGATATCGCAGTCAATTGGCAAGAGAAACAGTACCAGTTAGTTCGGAAGTATCTTTGTCCATCTATTAGTCTCATTCACCTCACTCCTACGCTTTTTGTGCTGCATTAATCTACGATAAATAGATAAGCTGTTGCGAAAGGCTTCAATCACTTAGGTGACAAAAATATCTATAGAGGTTTTGTGTTTTAAGTTATATATACCATCCGTGACAGTTCACTAACGTCACAAAGTTCTTGTTCTAGGCAATAGCTGTATCATGTATTGCCAAGTATTTTTGCACATGGGAACCTCACTACTTCTCAGTTAACTGAGTGAATCTGCCGCTGTGAGGTCCTCGCGAAAAGTGAAGGAATGTGGTAGTCAACTGTTTTCCCACCCAGAACTACATTCGAAATATTTTGTAAAGATGGGATAGGTTTTGAATTAGTGTTGGATTTGCGCTCTGCCAGATATCACTTTAAGTCTTTTCTCTTTAATCTCAACCATCAGGAAAAAATCTGCTTAGTCAAAATAAATACTTTTACGCTAGGCAAATTGAAGATCTTAAAGACAAACATTTTCAAAGGGAAACTAAGAAGGTAATTCAACGCTAGTTGCAAATCCATTGCCATGTTTCTATAACTTACATAAAAAGGGTGTGCCCGTCTTAACATAACCTCGATATATTTTGTCCTATTATATCTTAATTTATTTCCATTATTCTAAGGCAAAGATATTCTGGAAGATTTACTATGGCTATAACGAATATATTATTTGATACACTATCAAAATGTTACTCTACAGTCTTTGATGGGTGTACTTTTCCTACATGTGAAAATTTATAATAATGATTGTAAAAGCATTATTTATATCGATCTTATATGACAATGTTTAATCAATCAAAAAAGTAAAAATATCGAGATATATATTATGCCAACTACTTAAATAAAATAAGCTAAATCTTATTAAATAATCAGCCAATCAGCTCGTATCGATGTTTATTACGCTAGGTCGTATAACTCAGAAGGGACACCTGATATGGATAAAGACCACATACATTTATATTAACTTTATACACTGAGTGTAATAAAATAATTTTCAAGTAAAAAACACCAATTAATTTAAGTGTGTTTATTAAGGAACTCCTGAATAGCAGTTTTATAACCAATAGGATCTGTATTGAAATGTCGCACATGGGGAGATGCCTCATACCTAAATTTAATGGCTGAAAGTAAATAAAATAATAATGTAGAGTAAGTAAAAATGTTACTATAAAACACGCGATACCTCTTAGTAATAACATTGCATCCTTTCGACTTCTGGTACGCTATAAACTTCTCCACTGATTTGTATTCGACGATAGCATCACTCTTTAATGTATCAATATTATGCATAAAATAGTTTTACTTATGACTCAGTTTCCTACAGGAAAATAGTCCTAATTAGCAGAAACATTAATCCGATGATAATATATAAATAAGTTAGAAAAATTTCTACACATTTATTATGGACCTTTGAATAGATGAATAATTGATTATGTGAAAGATAGGCATGATCTCTAAGGTAGTGGTATATAGTGTAACGGGAAAGGGAGGTGGCGTCGAATGAACTCATGATAGTGCTCTAAAAACGGAAACCTTGCCACATTTGAAAGATGAAGTTCAAAGCTATCAGTTTACCGTAAGGTAACGCATGCATGTGTAGGGTATAAATTTCATGACACGTATTGAATCGCTCATCCATTCAATTCCAGGACGGGTGACTGCCATGCCATAAGAGTGAATCCATGGTGACATGTGACAAGGACAACTAAGCATATATTTTCTCAGATATATTTCTCTTTTTAAATCTTATCATAGTTAATTTCCCCTTCCATACCTGTCAAATACAATTCCTCTAATGCGTTGAGCTTTCTCAACTAGATTCTCTGTCTGCATCCATCGGTACAACTGACACACCGTCCTCATCCCATTCATTGAGAAACAGTGAATTACGAGCGGCCCACAATAGACATTTAAGACGGTTAGCTCTGTGTATGTACATTCTACAGTGAATATCTACTCTGGAATTGTGCATACCTCTGATGGAATGCATTGAAATCTTTATGCTCTTTAGTGAAAAGAGAAGAAAATATCTCTCCTTCCCACGATTCGGGAACTACCTCAGAGAAATCAACACCAGTGTAAGATATAGATGGATAACTGAAACTATATTCACTGCTATTCTTAACACCTGTCTTACATATGCTCTTAGTTTGGAATAATTAGTTGAAGTCACCCAAGTTCTCTGTACATTTCTGCATACTTGTCTATGTGCTTAGGAAGAGCTCCACCAAATCCAAAAATTAAAATGCCAGGCTTTTTCTTGTCATTAAGAAGGTAACCTACGAAAAAGGATACAAATAAAGTTTGGTGCACTATTGAAATTTGTTGGAAATGCTGAAGATCGTTAGTGAAAAACTACTCACTTGACGCCTTGTAAACTGTCATGCACGGACGGCTTACTCTTTTCATAGACATAGTACTCACTATAGGTAGATATTTGTTAGCGAGGGCATTCATCCCGACCAAAAACCGATTACTTTTGTAAGTGACTAATATGAACTACACTATTACATATAGTTCTAGATTATCAAGTGATTATTGTTAATCAAGCTCATATGTTCGATATTATGAAGATAAATAGTTCTAAACCACCAAAGTTCAGAATTCATGTTGGAATAATACGATGTTAAACATTAATTCCACCGACAATCAAGTAATATTATCTGCAACCTGATTTTTTTTTACAATTTAGGAGAAAATTAAATGTCTTCTGAAAGTGGCATCAAATTATATAAGCAAATGTACGAGAGAGTAGTGTTACATACCAGCCTTATGGTATAAAATATGATCGAAAGACCTGTTCTCAAGTTGCTCTTTATATTTGGAGCCTACATTCCAGTAGGTACCTTCTAATATAAACAGATATGACTATAATATCTTACTTTGTTCACACATCATTTTTTAACCGAGATTTTATTATGATAACTAGTAAAATTCACAATAATCTTTATTGTCACGTAACATTTTAATAAGTGCTATAATAATAAGTTGAAAATACAGTCACACAAAAAAGTATAATTTGTGTTAACGATTATTTTTTATCACATAATTCGCCAATTCTTTGTGAAGATACAGATAACCTCATAGCTTACCGATATGGAATTCGTTTTTCATTTTATTGAAACCACTCCCAAAAGATTCCACTGTAATTTTATTCGATTTAGCTAGTTTTTTTCATTAATTTTACTATTTGTATCCTATACACTCATTAATTTCAAGTGTTTTTATTAGTAGTATTGAATTATAGGTTATATATAAACTAAATACTTGTATATATAGATTCACATAGTAGATTACACAACTGAGGCGAAATAGTGAACTCACATGTATCCTCTGTTTTTTCCCATGCAGTTTTGCCTCCTTTTTCAAAAAACGTTTGTACATCGTTTGCTAAGACAGTGTCAAATTTTAGTAGAACTTAAACAATTTGAAGAGAGTGCTAAATGAGATGTAAAAGTAGTACCTGCATTCACAATGTAAGTCTTCCCTTTTTGAGCAGTGGTTTTTAAATCATCGAGAATATTTCCATCGGGACGTGTCTGCAATACACCTTCATTTGACATCAAGAAAATTATGAACATTATTAAAAAGTGTAAATAATATTATATCTTACAATTACACCACAGACACACGCTAGAATGATCAGCACAGACCTCATAATGTAACTAACAGCAAATTTTTTCCAAGCTTGTTCTCTTATAGTAATCTCTAGATTATTCTTCTCACGCCCACATAAAACGTGTAAACGAGTCATGTGATTTAATCCCAGTTACACTAACAATTGAAAACTAGGCCTATCATTGTTTTCTCGAAGCACACGTCATATATAGAACTAGCTGCAGTTCTGCGATTCCCAGATCATCCCTTGTCTACAACATACCTCCCTCACTTAGCCATTTCACTTTAATCACTCTGGTGTATTCTAACTGTGAGTTATTATCTCGGATTGAACTTCAAACATTAGTAGAAATCTCAACAAAATCCTTTATTATCATTCTTTTCGAGCAACAGAAAAGCCAAATAACAAATATCTATTTTTGTGCTGGATGATATCCAGATCCAAGCCAAATGATGTTTACAACCTCTAAGCTAAAATAAGTACTATCACCGATTATCGTATGGCCGATAAAATTAATTTTGTAAAAGAAACAATCAAAACTACAATTTACTAACTGATATAATTTGATATTATAATAAATAATAATTACACTGAACGTTATAAATGCCGAAGTTTGATCAAAACACGATACGCAAAATGGCGGCCTAAGTAAACAACTACAGTGTTAATGATCTCATAGAAATTCCTCACACTACAAATAGTAAAACAATTTTCTAGAAACGATATACTTAACTTTACACTAAAACTACATAAGTGCACTAAAAAAATCACAGAATGAAATTGCACATTGAAAAGGCAGAATAACATCTATTTAACAGGAAAGATAGAAACTTACTCAATTATGCTTACAGCTAATAAATTAGTTTGTATAAACAAATCGTAGTTTAACAAAAATAACTAAGTCTACATATTATAATGGATGCCCACATAGCCTTCGGCAGAAGAAAAAAGAAAGATGGGAAAAATCTCAATGAATCTGCTCATTCCATAGAACAGGAGAGAAGAGCTATACACGCATTGAATCAAGCAGACCTTGGTCAGAGCCAGCGGCTGAATCCGACACTTTGGTTTAGACGTAAAAAAGGTAAATACCAAGAACCAAACCCAGTGAGTGTTCAGCCGCCAACCAAGAGAATACAGTACAACAAAACGAAACGATTACTGAAAAATAAATTAAGAGTAAATATGCAATTACAAATTATAAACGTTTTTCATTAATATTTCAGTAGTTTCCAAATATAACTAACCTACTGAGCTCCGTCGGGAGGCAAACCAAGAATTTCTTGCATTTTTTTCACCTGGGCTACTAGCTGTTTATTCGACAGCTCTAACTGTCGAACACGGCCTTAAACAAAAATTTTGACACTTGTCCATGGAATATAAAACTCATGCTATAACAAATACCTATTCATTTACCTTTTAGTTGAGTATTTTCATTGAAATATCCTTGACACCTCTGCTCAAGTGTGTCCATGTATTCCTTTCTTTTACGGCGAGACTCTTGAGCAGATAGCTGGAACGGTATCAATAGAACACTATATAAAACGTCAAGAGTTCTACTAGACCCATTATTTTTATAATTATAGCTAGAATTAACATAAGAATTCACATTTATATAACTATTCCCTTAATTTTCCTTTTCATGATGATGCTAGCTTGCAGATTGGTCTTCAATTTTCCAAAGATGAATCGTAGCCTCTTTTGTAAAAACCAGTCATAATCATTTGATGGAAATCTAATGAATATTACTACTAATCTGCTTCGACAAAAACCACTATATTGATGCTGTAGGGGTGAACAAATCACACAAAATTAATATAAGAGTACTTATGCAGACTTTCATCTTCCATGTAGCAAAATATAGGTAACTCTACAATCTTGTATAACAAAATATAATAGGTTTGCAATTTTCATACTTCCATTCTTATTGGTCGAATTCAGTTAATATTAGACCAGTATAATAGCAGGTCTCTTTGGTTATCTATTTAACTTAAGTTGATGAATTGCTGAAGCTATCAGCCTATTTCCTTTCACTTCAAAGAATCTAAGCCTTGAAGTAATAAAGCTGCATTAACAATTAGAAAATTAACAATCTAAAGTACTTTCCTTTTATCTATATTTAAATAGTAGCAAAAACTGAGAATAATTAATCACGATAAATCATGAGTATTTTTCCATCATGGTGTATTTTAGAATAAATTAGTGGATATTCAACGTCATTATCAGCCACTTGGTTATTGCTATATGTTGTAAAAGCTAATGACAGATTTTTCTGCCTGAGATATTTTCAATATAAATTACAATTAACTACTCAAAAAAAAAATATCATTAATTAATCTAATACCTTATTTTTTATTTTCCTCCTAACTATTTTAAGTGCTTCTTCTTCAGCTTTACTGAGTGGAAGACGTGTTGGCACCTGTAAGATTAGTCAACAAAAATGTGATATTTAAAAAATTGGTTAAAGAAATATATATATTGAACACAAACCTGATATCCCTCCTGAATCAACGTTCTTCGCTCTTCAGCCGAGAGTTGAACCATTCCTTGACTTCGAGGGTCCTATTAGACACATATCAATAGAGATCGATAGTTACATAATATAAGCATTACTGTACCTGATCGGTAATCAGTCGCTGCTTTACAGCCATCTCATGCATCTTGCTCCGAGACTTTAGTTGTTGCTGGGCAACACTCAATCCATTCATAACATGAGCACCTGAATATATAGTTAAAATATATCCCTTTATACCAAATACATGTAGGTTAAACATAAATACATACCAGGCATATCATAAGTGATGTTCATCATTGAAGGCATAGTTTCCATGGGGGAACTACGGTCAGAAGTGGGTGGTGATGGTGATCGATCGTCTAGAAAATAATTTAATAGATTAAAGAAAACTAATATATGGGAACAGTTTACAACTAAACTGCCAATTAAACAAACCATCAAAATACGTGACAGTCTCGTGTGAATGGCTATGAAAGGATACATTCTGAGCAATTGGATGCTGAAGGAAAGTTGATACATACGTAGCACAAACAAAAAATACCTCATATAAAGCAAATGTATGTATTTTCAAACCTCCTGTTGGTGAATCTGATGAGAAAAATGGCTGACTGGTGGTAGAGGACTTGTTTGTGACCCGCCTCCACATGGAGGAAACATACCGAACGGACTTCTGTATCAGTTAACATGGCTATGAAAAATAGAAATACTATACAATTTAAAATATATAGACTGTAAAGAGTTGAAAAATTAAGTTGTACATTTTCACACTATGCTGTAGTTGTGATGTACATATCAACTGTGAAACTGGTATATTGGGCTTGCCCGACAACGATAATCCGCAGATAGACTAAAGGCATACCAGGCCTGATCATCTGCTCAGGCTTTCTCCCTCACATACTCATATTCAGACTGAGACAATCGAAATAATCGCTCAAAGTTAAAAAATTGTATTGAATGTGAAATCTATTCACATTGATATTCTGCATTGACAACAAATATATTAACGACTGCACTTAGCTTATAAACCTCTTTGGTCAAACATATGCAAATATTATTGTGATAAGGTGTTCGTTATCTCCAAATAATACTGCCTTTTAATGCTTGAACTATATTTATAGATAGAAATAGTAAGCGCAGAAAAAGCCTAATTTATGCACTTATTGCTGCTGTATTACAGTTTTAATTAGAAGTGACAATATTAAGAATAAGAGCAACTGAAAATTCATTCTGTAGATTTAAAAACGAACCCGCTAGAGCTTGCTGGACTATTTAGAAAAGGTGTACTTGCTGGGAAAGGCACACAAAACGAGAGATCCACACCCAAGTGATCCTTCATATCTGGACTCGACAACGACGATGATGGACTACCTGATGAGGAGCCGTGGTAATCTGAAAGGTAATTACAGTATTAACTTATTTCCCAAAATCAAATAGTATAATGAAAATATCTCAGAGATAGCATATATGACTCAGAATTAAAAAAACTGTCGTGATATATGAAAAACTTGAAACGACTTGAGATATATTGAATAATAAATTCGACTTCGAAAACTGCGTGTTGAGCATAAAATGAGCAAAAAACATCTTCTATTAAGCTATACAAATGTTTCTATGGCACCAATAAATAACCTATTTATGTATAGCAATTGAAAAGAACGTTGAAAGTTCTTAAAATTTTGACCGATACATTAAATATTTCTTCATACAATGCTCTTTTTAACTGTAAATCCTCAAATATTCAATATTAGGGCGCTTCACTATCTATACTGCTCAGAATTGATTTTATGTGCACTTTTATTGTTTTCGATTCATAGATTAAACATCGAATTTCTATGAAACCAAAGAAACCTGAACGTCACATAAATTTTCTCATGTAAAAATATCATTTGATCTTGTCTGATATACTTCATGCATTTAGGCACAGTTAAAAGAACATTTTCGCACTCAGATATTTTAACGTATATATTTCTACAGGCCGAACATATATAACGTATCTTTTTGGAGGACTCATTATCACTCTTAGTATCCCACCACTTCATGTAATCAAATATAATACGAAACACTCATCTTAATTATCACAAACATGCCAACATAAGCTCTTAAAATGGCAAGAGAATGCCACTGTAAATTCAGTCACATAAATTAATGGCTATAAATATCCAACAAAAAATCTAATAAGTCTCTCTTTTAATTATTAAAATGATATCTGAATAAAATAATGGTATAAAATATAAGAACTCGTTCAATTAACTGGATAAACACCACATTAATTCGAGACGTCCTATTCAACATTAAGCTTGTATTTCTATGAGACTATCGACAGAAAAAACCGTTTGTTATTTGCGAGTCTTTTGCCACTACCACTAAAATGCCTAAACAAACATAAAAGGCAATCGAAACTTCATTTTGGAACGACAGCTAACCAAGCTAAATGACATAAATAATCGGCACACGGTTTTTAGAAGCACTATCTAAAGAAAATATTAGGATAATTGTAAAAGCCAGTACGAAATCATGTAATTAAGCGTGAGATTTATGGAAAATAACGTCATCGATTTAGCCTAGAGAAAAAAATTATGGGCAGTTAAGAAAGACTTTAAGAGCCGAGAAATAATTACCTCATTTACAACTGAAGCATACTGGTTTTATGGATTTTGAATTTAAAATATGCCCATTTATTCTCTAATTCAGTCTACAACTCTATTCTATTACAAATAAAACTGCAGTTTATTGTCGCGTGAGCCGTTCTATGCCATGCAAAATTTAGCATTAAAAATGTCGTTTTCATAATGTACCATAACATCGCTTATATTTGTCAATGACTAATTCTAAATGATGCTCTAGTTAAAAACTTATATTTTCGCACGTATTACCTTACCACTATATCCATTTTTGGTAAGAAGAAGCCCACAAGAATACGGTTAAAATAATAACGCCCAACGACCGAATACATAGAGTAGACTAGTTTACTATTATCGAGGATACAAATAAAACCCATTTACAGAATTGATTCGACCATCACACGAATTATAAAAGTATAAATGATGTTTGAAAAAGAAATCAATAGCTCTGTACTGCAGAATTCATAATAGCCGAAAACGGAGACAAAGCATACCTCTGGGAAAGCGTTGCGCCGATGGACACGGCACACAGTTGGCACCGAATCCGTTCGAGGTAGAACAAAATGACATTCCAGATGACTTTCAGAATTGAAAACGTGGATAACACCGCTTTAATTTTTAAATATATAAATATCACAATGAAGAACCAGACCATGAAATTACAATAAGGAAAGTTTCACACATCTCAGAAGTGAGGATGATAATATAGATTATATGCAATATTCGTTCTAAAGGGTAGCACGCCACTACTAACCGGACCCAATGTTATCAGTATTCAATAACCAGCACTGTTATCTCCAATTCCTGCGGATTCAGTGGTTCGGACCCGCAATTCAGATCATAAGTTATGATTAATAACGATAGACCCAAAGTGCAAGTCACAATAAAATCACCGCTACAATTAGTAACAACTTCCATCTAATTAATTTATAAATCCAAACATTTTTTAAATTCACTTAATCAATCAAGCATGAGTCAAGCATAATGGAAGTTACCAATATTATATATTAAAGGATAACATTTGGACTAAACCAATACGGTTTCAAAGCAACATTTGCACTTGGGCGTGTCCCTTGTTGAGCATATTAGGGACTTCGAGTACCTTGCAAGGAAGCTGATAACGTATACATTACAAGTGTAGTTATCAGCAAACATATGCAGTGCTAAGTTGTAGTAAATCAGTTACAACAAAATGATGATGTCAAAGGGAAAGGAATTGCAAATCTGCTAATGCTGAGAGCAGCAGCTATGATAATAGGAAACACTCTTGAAATGCACAATTTTTCTTATGACGAATACAATCTAGGTGTCAAACATTGCTATAGATACATTTTGCATAATAACGATCTTATTGAAGCTATAAACTGACGCATGCTTCATTAGAATTCCATCGTTGCATTATTTCTCTAGCCGGTAAACGGAAAATAACGAAAACGGAGAAGACAGAAATAAACAGTGACTGGATCAAATATGAGCTAACACTAACAGAAAATATGCAATGCATTCATTCCACTTAAAATTACAGTGAAAATAGCACAATGAACATAACAAAGTCTCAAAACTGCAATTACCCACTACGTACCCATTTGCATTTCAACAAGAATAAGGTAACCTATCTTCTTTCTTCCAATCCATTATAGTTGCTAGGCGCTTGCCATAGTACGCATTGCTAATGGTGACTGCATATGAAAAGGAACGGGCTTTGTTGTCCGATACAATTCTGTAGCCCTTTTCTAAGCTTATGGTAGGTGTTATGAGTAATCGGTATATGAAGTAAACTAGTTTACGTTTATAGTAACATTACATCCTCACCTACTCATTCACAATAGAAAATAATCTATAAATTCTGAAAGCCAAAGATATAACTTATATGCAATACAATTTATATGCGGATACCAAATTTCTTCAATATTTAAATTCTTTTAGTTAAAAATTAAAATGATTTATACATACCACTAGTCTCTTCAAGCGGTTCGGTTTTAACTTCGTGATTATCTAGATTCGTTAAATGAAAATCGTCCAGTACTGGTACTGCAGCAGATGAGAAAAGCAGGCAGTCTTTCTGCAGAATAGGTGCCCAATCATCCTCCATTCTAGGACAAGAGCTCCGGTTATCACCTAAAACACTCAGTAATTATTCATAGCATAAATCATAATTTAATTGCGCCTAATTCAGACAACTAAAACACTAAAGTACGATATCATAATAATTTTATACCACAATGTCAGAATGATAGTACTGTGGTTAGAGTAGAACAAAAGCAAACTATAACAATGATATATATATAAGGAAATTAAAGCCTGTAATACTGCATATTTATATCCAACAATATCAAATAGTAAAATATGATGAGCATAATAAATATTGTTTTACTAACATAAAATGAGCCAAAACGAATGGTACTACTATTTGTTGAGATCTTATCAATGATGTGAGTGATAGTATGAAAATTGAAAACGGTTACCTTACTCAGAAGAATGTACTTTTAATTGACTGCTAAAATATGATTATTCAGGATCATAATTTTACTCTATAAAAATAATCTAAGGCAATAAAATGAAACAAAATCTAGTAACAACGCATGTAGCAGTAAGGTGAGGAGCGTAGGGTAGGCAGGCAATTGGGATCGCCATTTCGGGAGGGCGGTGCTTGAAATGGGCAGTGCGCTCGACCGTCACATAGAAGCAGAGGTGCGTAGCGCAGGTGAACAAATCCCAAACGTAGAGTAATATAGCACAATCGTGCATCAGTATAAGCCTAAAAAAGTAATAAAAGCTTTTTTTCTAATATTAGAAACAGAATATAATGGAATGAATCACCTAATTCATAAGTACAAAGATCTTTTTTCCTAGTTTTTCGATATAAAGCTAAGACAAGGTGCATTACCACTCCAAATAAATGAATTTCTACTCCAGTATTTTCATCTCAGTTAAAGTCTTATGAAATACGCCAACTGTAAATTCCTGGTATCAGCAGTTTGGCATGAATAACGAGAAATAAATAGCGAAACAAGTAGAAATTTAAATATATCGACTCATATCTGCTTTCTAGAAAACATTGGACAGTTCCAATATACTTTCCACAAAGATATATATATATATATATAAATTTGGTGTATTAGTCATATAAGAACTAAATAATTTTCTATACTTGTTATAAGACGATTTTCAGGAAAATTACAACTAGATCAACCCAAGAAACATAGACAGAAAAAAAACAATATCCCCGTATCTATTCAATTAACATTTTTTAACTACCTTACCGATGCCTAAAAAAGTTAACATTATGAAAACCCAATAGTTTTTGGTAAATAACATGTTGCGCATATTACCACTTAATAGTTATAAGAATTGAAGCAGAAAAATAGTATATCATTTTTGAAAAGAATTCAATTAAAAGCAGTCGGAGCTGACAATGTAGTTGAAAAAGACCAACGAATAGCAGCGCCACGCAACAGCTAAGCCATTTATATTATAAATAAGACATAAATATACCACCAAGCAAATATTTAATATAAAAATTGAAATAACAAGAAACAATCTTTCACAGTATTACAACTTAACCAGGGAAAATTAGGTAAACCTAACCTGCTTTGTTTACATAGAAAAATCCGATATGTTATCGCAGTTTTTATCGTAATATACCTCTAATACACGTATTTAAAACTGCTTTCAAGATGTAGAAATATTTAATAAAATATACAAAATAAGTCCATTACAAAGCATAGAAATGGATAACAAATGAAATTAAAACTGGAGCATAACTGGTAAGATGAGCGATGAGATGGAAATAACATGCATGTAGAAGAAGGTCAAGTCAACCAGTCGACTACAATATCTACAGCGGCGATCTAGCGCCCTAACCCTCATCGACCCAAAATATTCGCGCAAGAACTCAAGAGAACCATATCAAGTTCATCGCCGTTTATAAACTGGGACTTCTTAAAATACCTGAGACAATACAAGTGGATTACGAGGTTACCTTTTCCATTATAAAACTGGTGCATGTATAATATAAAGAATTGTAAGAATGTTGCAAATATTTTAATCAGAATGAATTGATAACCTTTGTAAATACCAATAACCAGCCATAAATTTGAATTATAAAATCTAAATCTAAACAAAATTTAGTATATTTAACTGATGTGGTCTTGAAATAGTTCTTCTATAAAACAATGGCATCATTAAAATAATTAGTAGTAACAATTGAAAAAAAAAGAAATTCTATTTTGAACAAAACTTTTGAATTAGCGCGCGCAATTTTACAAATGTATTCACCTACGTATGTGAAGGAGGCATTACTGGTACAAGCACAACCGTAATTATGAATCGCGGCCTCGTTTTGAGCGCGAGCATCGATTCTCAGTGGAGCGGTATCCCCATATGCTGTTGTTTATATAAAAATAAAACAAGGCTTAACACTATTAGGATCATTAATTAAAGTTTTTATTAAGTAGAGATATGTGTGACTTGTAAGTTCCACACAAATACCGGGTAATTATAATTAGTGTAATCAATTCAGATACTTAAACTTTGAGCAGAACTCTTCTTTAAATGGTATTAATCAGAGTTTGATATAAAATAATACGTTCCTCTGTGAAAATATGTTGCATTGTTTATACTCTCAGTCTGAAACCCGTATTAATCTGTTATGTAGTTAGGTATAATAGTGTTACTAATTGAGGTAATCTGCGGACTTAACTAAGATGTGATGAAATTATAAGTTGTAAAGGTTTTCTAAATAAAACTTTGAAAAAATTACTTATAGTATAATTATAAAACTGTAATATGTTGATATTCTGAGTTTAAAAAGTTAATTAGATGGAAGTAGATTTCTGACGGCGATGGATGCATCTAAAATAAGATATCGGTACGGCCATTTCCTAGTTATCAATGGTTTTCTGGCTATCAATCAATGGTCCACGGGCGCAATCTCTAGTACATGGGGTCAACGAGTGTTTCCTCGCACTTGGACGCTACGAATCGCGCCTTATTGTCGCGTCTTCCACTTCCGGCTCCAGATATATCTCAGCTAGCTCATGATGCTATTAAGAACCCAAACTAGGTTAGTAATAATAAATCTTATATCTACTATACTATTACTTTATGTAACCATTGTAATTTAGCACTAAAATACAGTTTTTCTGTATTTACCGATTATTCCAGAGTCTATAATTTAATATCAACTATGAATACCAGCTTTAATAGTAGTGTATAATATAAATATTAGCTAAATATCAGAATGCTTTATGGAAGTTAGTATAATTGATTCATGCTAGTTTAATCTTTCCAAGTAACTTTATTATGTTACTGACCTGGATTTTGATGAAGTCATTTATTTTCTTATGTGTAATGGTCTCATGACAGAGTAATATCTTCATTGAATGCAGTTAAAATAGCATGCATATCGGAGTCAGTGAATCGCATTCTTACTGTAAAATGGACGGATGGTGAGCTTTATCTAATAGTTCTATATGTTGCTATAATATAATGGTAACATGATAGAACAAAAAATATTTTAAATTCTATTAAAGGAGTAGCTGGAAAGTTTCCTTTAATATGGCTGAGAGATTGTTCTCCTGATATCTCCACATACACTATATCACCAGCAATGACAGCAAGGTCGGTGATAAGGATGGGGATTAATTAACTTAGTTCATTCAGAATTGTTTCCTTTTTGTAGGAATCTCACAATGAATGAGTTCGATGTTGAGCAATCACCTCAAAATATTACGCTGGATAATGACAGGGAGGAATTGGTGATCGACTGGGGAGGTGTAGAAAGCAGGTAACGAATCGTGAACAATAATAGTTAAAATATAATTCCGAAAAATACACGATTTGCAACGTTTATAATTTCCCTTAATGCAGAGTATTAATGACATTTAGGTAGTTGGTAATATTATTAAGTTAAAAAAATAATTTAGAAATAAAAGGGGACATTAAAAAGAAATACATTATAAGCGTTGCTTTTATAACAAATTAGTAAGAATAATCTAATTTGTTATAAAGAACCATTAATAATCGGCTAAGAAATATGATTGTCTGATCATGGCAATTATTATCAAGGATGGTGAAGTGCAGACAAATTATAGTGCAAACACTGTTTAAGCTCATCAAAATACCTCTAAATAAAAACGCAAATAACAATGTAGTCAGGCGCATATTGTTTTTCAACATCAAACTCATGATCTTATTGTTATGACAGTTTCAAGAATAGGCCAATTCTAATATCATTCTCCAACCTCGGTAATCCTCTAATAATACTCAATTGTAAATTTATATAAGTAACTAAGACAAACCAAAATCAATTTTCATATTAATCTAGAATTAAGATACTAGATATCTGAAACAAGTCTATAAATTAATATACATAGGTATAAAAAATCCTATGTTTTATAGATTAGGTATTTGAACAATAAATTAAAACTATACTTATAAGAATCTAGAAATGATGAAAATACATCAGTATTTTAAATATTTAAATATTGTAGGAGAAATATTTACACTATTAAGGACAAACATGTTTTTATTAACTAGAGTACTTATAAAGGGTCAAAAGATAATAATAAGGAACTCTTTTACTATCAGATACACGTTTAACGATTTTATAGTTTCGTGCTGTCCTTAAAGGAAAATGTTTAAGCCTATCTACTGTAATGACGTGAAGCGTTATTTTTTAAATACTTTCAGATATATCTTGCAAAAACATTGAATTTCCAATCAAAATTAATCTATCGATGCCTAAGCCTTAAATCCCAAAGTTCTCTGTTCGTAGAAAGCTGGCATTTGATATTTAACTTTAAAGAAGAATACTAGTTACGAGACGGATTTCTAATTCTTCGAATACTAAAATCTTAATTATAGTTTAAATACTAACTTATCACGGTTAGCAATTTTTGAAATTTTATAACTACGGTATTTAACAAATGATAATACTATGCAGTTTGGAACAATCTAAATTGTCTACTTATTAGGTTTTCTTCGTCATGGCTAAGAATGCGAAATCCATCTGATGAACTAGCAAAACAGAAGAGGCGAGAAGTGTACTTGTTCCCTGAGACTACGTGGGGACGGGACGAAATTGAGAGAAACCTCAAGACTTTTTCTCATAATGATGTGCTTAACGATGACAAGGTAGGTTTAGTCAAGGAATTTTTCTAAAATATGTATTTTTACACAAAATCAATATTCTGTTTGAATTTACATTTAAAATTTGCTTATTTAAATATCAATAAAATCATTGGAAAGAAAAATACTATTTATGCTTAAATCATAATTTTCCTAGTGAAATATCGATATCTTATTCTTATACTTTGGCAAATATCATATGACATAAACAGCAATTTGGAGATTACAATATATTACCCCTCTAGAAGCAAATAAATTATATTTACATTAGTTTCATTTGTACCTGCTTATTTAAAGTTACGTATTTCATTAGTTTTGATCTGCTAAAATCTTAGTCTACACAGAGCCTACACGATTTCCTTGAGGCTGTATGTCTTGATGGTATTGCCATTTTGAAGAACGGTCCGATAGGTACTAGAACCGCTGTTGAGGATATAGGGAAAAGGATCGGATTTATTCATAGGACCCATTTCGGGTTCGTAACTGCAAATTAATTTGCCTGCATTAGTTTATACCCATAGTATTTAAATAATTTAAATATTATTCTAGAAAGATATTTGAAGTCTCAACAAAAGCTGAAGCAAGTAACATGGCCTACGCTTCTAATGGAGGTCTGCCACTCCACACTGACTTCCCCTCTATGTCTCATCCTCCTCAGGTTATCGTTTAGTTTGGTTACTAAGCACTGAACTACGGCCATGAAGACTTGGCTTTAATATTGTTATCAAATAACCAAACCAATTATTAATATATCTTCTACCCTTTCTTGATTTCCCCTCTACTTTTAGGGTTTTATTGAAGTAAAAAGAACTCATTATATATTTCATAACTAGTTTTTACTCTTAAATTAGGTGAATCAAAAATAACTATAGTTGATGCGAATGTTAGTACTTACATAACCTAATAATTGCAAATGAGTTTAAAGTTTTTTCAAGAAACATGCTTAAAATGATGTATTCGATAAATTTTAGTGAAGCACATCTTTTTGTCTAGTATGTTGCTTAGATATTTGTTTTCAAGTGTTTAAAATTTAAGCTTCAAATGCTGCATATGGTTGAAAGGGCGGCAGAAGGAGGGAACAGTATTTTCGTCGATGGATTCCACGTAGCAGAACAGGTGATTAAGTAAAAAATATTTGTTTTATACAATTATATAAAGACTGAATTATCTAGTTACGCGTGGAAAGACCCGAGACTTTCGATATTCTGACAAAACACGACATGGAGTACATCGAGGAAGGCTATGATGTACATGAAGGACCGGATGGGCAACCAAATCGGTTCGAGTTCGACATGTGTGCACGACACAGAACTATCAAGTATGTAATCCTGGTAGTTAGCATCGTTTTTTGATGTAAAAAGAATAATTTATAGTACTATTTTTTACCCAGATAAATTTATTGCTTTTAGTTTGTGACGGTTATATTCTAGATATTGAAATATGTTATAGCAGAATTAAAAATTAATACTTTCATATGAAGTAGTTCTTACTCATTGAGAAACAAATTTGATTTTTGTGTGCAGTAAAATGTTATTTTTTGTATGAGAAGAAGCTAAGAGCGAGTAGATGAACATTGAAGTTGGGAACCAAGAAGGGAGTTCTGTGCTATTCACCTTCCAGTCTTAAAGATCAACGTGGTAATCGTATTAGGATTAGTGCACAACCTTTCATAGCATTGATATATATATAGGTCAATCACATTTGTTGCTGGTAAGTTAAGATTTTTAGGAACAAACGTCATATTTGCCAAATTTTCTGCCATAATATAGGCGATAGAAATTAATAATGCATGTACAAAAATCTAAAACTGAAATAGCATGACACTTTTTTGGTGACTTCTATTGTAGTCATCTTTTCTCGCTTTTTCTATGTTGTGAATTAAACTCATCACTCAAATGTAAGCATGAGTATTTTGTAAATGTGTATGTTTATATCGGAATTAGCTGAGACAAAATGCATTAATGTATCATCATATCAATTATTCACTGCTGTTGATCAAATCGAATCAACCGATCTTTTGTTTTGACTGAGATAAGTTAACACATCAATTATAGAAATTGACAATTCAGTCAATATAGCAAGTAGTTCGTCAGTCAATTTTTTTCTTTGCTATCATTATTATCATTATAATTGGAAAATAATGCAACTACTATTATTCCTCTATTCTCGTGAATATGGTTTATTACTGCCAAAATTAACAACTATGTGCCTGGGTTTCGCTAACATAATTCATAGTGAGCCGAGGTGGAACTGGTCTAGACCAAGCCAGAAACGCTACAGAGGGATGTTAAAAATAGTAGTTTGCAGGCTGGATGAGAGAGACCGAGTGATTAAGATCCAGTTTGGAAATGCAATGCGGAGCTGGTTTTATGATTGTCGTCCAGAAAATGTGCAAGACATATACAGGCAGGTTGTCAATCCTCAAATCTTCTTCATTTGCCATCAATATCTACATATGAATCATAAAACTACTCTCGATTTTTAATTTCTAGGGCACTTAAAACATTTACTGACTACTGCTACCAGGACAGGAATGTTTTCAAGTTTCCGCTTGAGAATGGTAGGATTATCCTAGCTTTGAATTTGTGGCCGTTTAAAATAAATAGAAAAATTAGTTTCTATACGAAAAAAATCTAGTAGAGTAGGATCATAGTATTGTTATATTGTTGTTGTTAGTCATGTTTAAAATAATGGTGATTCTGAATTTAGGAGACACTGTGCTTTGGGCGAACACTCGTCTTCTCCATACACGTGATTCTTTCCGCAACTCACCCGGCAAAATTCGTACTTTAACGGGTTGCTACTTTTCTTGGGATATAGTCAAATCTAGAATCCGAGTAATTAGGGACAAACTGAATTTGCCACAGAACCAGCCATCTGCTTGATCAGTTATGCAATTCTTTATTTTGGTTTAAACCCTTTACCTTCATACAACTTATTTATCTTTATATCACAGAATCGACTATATCGTACAACACAGAATACCTTGAATGGTGCAAACATTCTAATTTGCTAAAACAAAAAGACAATACAAAGAGTGAAATTATGCTGATGTGAAATCTCGCGTCCCATAGAAGAAGAAGATATGAAAAATGGATATGCTTTTGCGACATGTTTTAAAAGAAAAGTGAGCTATCGGGTCTAATCAATCAAGTGTGCAACTAATAAGATACATGATTATAGCATCCCATAATGCTAATAAAGCTCGAGTATTGCGGAAACAGTTATAAACACAGGAAAAATCAACTACAGTAAGCTTTTGCAGCGAGACCGTATTTGATCTGCCACCCACGATATGTGCATTCTCGGAAGAATCAATAAAACGCAAGTCTAAAATCTATAACACGAATAATTTGGTTATAATTCTAAATGCAACTAAACTTACTCGATGGATAAAATAATCAGCAGTATATATAGAGGGGGGCATAAAGCTGTAAAACAAAATTAAACAGACAGACAACTAGAAATAATACATAGTCTAGAGGGATAAAACACGAGGAAAACATCAACATGGTGCAACGGGCTGATGAAGTAATGTGGAGATGGGTGTCAAAGGTTGGAGGAGTGTAGCGAGAGAGTAGGACAGGTAGATACAGATGATAGGTATTACTGTGAAAGAGTAGAGAAGAAGATAAGAAACAGAGGGTATCACAGGACTCTGCTATGGCATGATCCGCTCTTACTCGTCAAAAATCTTTGTCTAAACGGGTTTCGCCACGACGGTCAGGCGCCTCTAATACTGTATTAGGTATAAAACAATATTAGTTAACAAATTAATAAGTACTTATGGTAGAAGACCCCGAGCAGTCAGTGGAGAACATATGTTACCGTATGATAATCGGGGATGTCCCCTCGTTGTTAGTCGAAGCACCGCCCCAACCGACTAGTCCAAGTCATCACGAACCTTTGGTCGAATAGTAATACATAAATAGAAACAATAAATTAATGATGATATTCCAGCTGATTATTTTGTAGATCAAAGCGAAGTGCAAATACACCTAATCAATATGTAACGCAAGATTAAGGAACAGCTGAAACATTCAAATCCCAGATTTTGAGAATGACACTCGAAGATGAGCGTTCTCTGCCAGCTTGTAGTTGTGCATGTTAATCAGCGCATCGATTGCAGTCTCAACATCCTCAAGCTGACAAAGAGCCATTTTGTGATCCTTCCTGAATGGATGAAGAAAAATACAAAATAAAATAGCAAAATACACTAATAAGCGAAAAGTTATAGAGATAAAATAATATTACACATTTACGAAGGATAAAATTGTTTATTACAAATATTTGAAAACTCACGGGAAGAATTTGAAAGCCTTGACGGAGTACCCACTAGATTCAAATGCCTCAGTGAGCGTTTGTTCCGATATGTTGGGAGGAATATTAGATAAATGAAGTGTAGAACTCGGGGGATAGATGTTCATATAGTTTTTGCTACCTGGTTTCTTAAACCGATGAAGAGGTGAGTGAGAGTAGTCCCGAGTGAGACCAGCGTCTGGTTGGCCTATTATAAAAATTCTAATAATTACTCCATTAATCTATCTTTCTGTCATAAATTTGTTATATTTAACTTTCTGCGTTATTTTGTGCTCTTTTTAAGGTACCTTCTTTTGGCAGTTGTACATTATTATGCTTTGAAGGTGCCACTCGAATGACTCTTTCGTGCCAACGAACTTTGTCCAGGTGCTGCATCGCTGAAATAATATATATTAACGAGACTATAAATAAATAGAAGTTGAAATCTCCGATGAACTAACCAAGTTGTGCCTGTTGTGGTTCGGCATATTGGATAAGAGCATTGTCTTTCTTATTGTACAATATTTTCACTCGAACTACGTCGCCATAGACGCCTGTAGATAATATGAATTATTAAATGCCGTCCTAATTGCAATGCTAGAACTGCACCTGAACATGTACACCTATTGAACATTCAATTACAATGCAATAGCCAACGAAAATTATCAACTATACATGAAAACTAGCATGATTAAGACTAATAAAAGAGAAAATTTACCGAAAAGAGTGAACAAAGCATCAGGAGAGACTTTCTGAAATCACAATCATAAATACTAATTACTACGTGGCTTTCATAATTATTATAATGTACATTTTTTCGTTATAAAAGACACCACTTCTTTTCTTTAATTGTAGGCTGAATTCAATGTGCAATTTCAGAACGAAACTTGGACTTTTGATTCTTAATGTTTATGAAAGGAATAAAGGTCAAACATTGAACAGATTCTTCTTTATACTTCATCAAGAGACTTATCAAATTAAATTTTCTCGATATTTCTGATTAGCACATTCATTTGGTGCTAACTATACATTTATATATGTTCAATTTAAAGATGAAATTCGAATCAGTAAACAATATTTCCACTAGCGCCTTCGTTGGAAATCTTGTTATAAATACAATTTGCTCTACAATTCTGTATAATACAATATATTTATAAAAACTTCACGATTGAAAAATATTACAGTAATCTGTAATATAGTATAGATTAATATTAAGAAGCATATGCACATGTCAAACACTTTTCCTAACTGTTTGTAAGAGAAATATCCAATTCTTTGAGAGTTACTAATGTGATCCTCTAGAAATATTTGTAACTAGACTTTTCGCTATTATTATGACACAAAGAAGAAAAAGTAATTATTAGATATTGATATATTATTATTCTGATGTGATGAAAACCAACTGAGAAAAGTTTGGTTTTCTGAAAACGTTTTACTGTAATAGATAAAAGGGAAACACAATAACTAACTTACATTTTCATCTAAATTAGATACGAGAACCACAGAAGTGATGCTTAGCAGATTTACGGGAAACCGTAATGACGTTAGTGCAGCTGAAGGGTTGAGACTACCTACAGAACCACCCAATGAAGCTATTGAAGGAAGGTATTGAGAAAGAGCTGTTCCATCTAAAAAAATATTTTTACGATAAAGATGTTTAACACTATCAATTTTCCTAACCAGCGTTAATCGCAGGAGAGAGGAATGTGGTAGCCGGATTTGCACCGAAGGCAAACGAGTACGGCGATGCTGTGGGAAGCAGTGATTGTAGACCAGGGATTGCTCCTAAAAAATAAATTTCTGATTTTAGCGGAATATTAAGGAATTTAAATCTATTATGCGATGAGCCGAAAGAGAAATAAAGGAAATTGGACAAACCGAGACCAAGCTGCTGTTCTAAGCTGATTTCTCCTGACGGCAAATTAGGGTTTGTATAGTCCCTACTTTTATCATTATTATATTTTACATTTAATGTGCTCAGCTTGCTGTAGTCAATACGTAGAGTACAGCACCTGGAAAACTCATTAGTAGTTATAATGTCATGATTATTAAAAAAGTTTATCATTTAATTATTTTGATCCGCTCTTCTTACCCGTTATAGACGTTCTGGTTCTCTAGATTCTGCTTAGCCACTTGAGCCGCATTTGCTTCGCTTATCTGCACCAGTGCTTGAAATGTGTCTGAAAAATAAACCTAAATGTACTAGACTTGATCTCCATACGTATTTGACAAGGCAGTTTATCTTTAGCAGATAGCAGCTTATCATTATTCTATTCCTGCCCAACAAAAAGAAAGATACAAACAGAAATAAACATAAGCAAATTAATAAAGAGGAGACAGCATAATTAGACAGTGAAGATTGAAATTTTTTAAATAAAGTAGCAATAGTTAATAAGATAAATATATAGATCAGACAGAGTTGATTAAAACATAAATGAGAATAGCGAATAGTGGTGAACGGAAAAGAAGAAGGCTAGAGAAAGACTTACTATTTTTGTTGAATGTTATGATCCGCAGGACTTTTCCATAGCGAGAGAAGAGCTATAACAGAAAAGAAGTGAACGAAAGAAGAAATCGAAGTGTGAAAGCGGAAAGAGAAAGGATAGATAAGAAAAGAGGAAAGAGCGTACAGTGTGGAGAACGTCGAGAGTAACGGGATAAATCATGTTCTCGATTATCACTCGAAGCACACTGTTGGGCTGCTGCTGCGTCCCACCTGAGATGTCCAGCGCAGACATCGATCCGCCATTCGGTAGGGGAAGACCCTATAGATACTGTCACATAAATTTGGGATCGAAACCAAATATAACGATGGATCAGCTGAATGAACGGACATTATTAGATAGTATTTTATTAAAACTACCAAGTATAATTTGTCTTACTTACTCGCTATCTACAACATCATCATTTATAATTTATTTCTCTCCCTCTCTTTCTTTGTTTCTTTCATTTCCTCTCGTCTGTACCGGAAGCCCACGTATGTGCATTTCCTAATGCCATTAGCCGTCCCGTGGCGCGATGTTGTTAAAATTGCAATGAGAACGTCGCGCGCCCATTGATATCGACATGCAGGCAGGCATGACCATAATAAGAAGAGAGATCACCAATCAGAAATGAGGGAAAACAATTTTTATACTACTTTTTATAGCTGCTACCTATTTTTTGCTCATCAAATTCTACTAGTTATTTTGTAGCAATATATAGCTGATTATTTAGGATCTTTAGTTTTTCGTGGATACTAGAAAGGTGTAAATCATGCATACCCTGATGAAAATTTCCATTATCACCGTTAGTATCAATGAAATGTACACAGTTTGTCATTTGAATATTGGAGATGAGCTGCCTGGTGATCTGCATCTTTTGACCCAATCCGATCTCACCTGCTCTGATCGGAAGGCATCGTACGTTGTATAAGGGTCCGGCATAACCTGGGCGGCCATTTTCTTGGCTTCCACTCCCCTCTCAGTGGGGGCTGGGCGCTTCGTCGTGTGCTGACAAGCATTCGCAATATCGATCGATAGAGAACGGAAGTAACAAATGATCATATCGTTACGAAAAACACGGTATGAAGGAAGTGTTCAATTCGAAGTAAACATCAACACTAGTATCAAGATTATCTTAGGTTCTACATCAATTCTTGTATGTGGAGAGAGATGACAGAGCTGATCTGTATATTATAGAATGGTGGCAGTTGCGTTATATCGCCATAAATGTGACGCAAATGAATATCGTATAAAAACGAGAGAAAATGTTTAATGTTTTTCTGATAGAGGTGTAAATGCAGAAACAGCAATTGTCCTCTGAGTGTTGGCTTAAATTTAGATGTTGAATGCAATAAGTATGTACATTGACGGAGTTTATCATCAAAAGTGCTATTAATTTGGTAATGATTTAAATAGTGTCATATCATGTCATAACCCAATCAATTGAGGCTTTTTTATATTTTTAGATAAGGAGTTAATGAGGGTAGGCAGTTGCTAACGAGTAGGTAGTGTCCTATAGGCTTGTGATATAGGTGAAGTACTGCAGGCGCCTGATGACTAAATGAACAAAGAAGGTAATAAACCCATGTAGGGGCGTACACACATGGAATAATTAATCCCCAGAGCACAATTTGTCAAAGTGTGAGTGCAGTCAAATGTGGTGACATCAGAATGGTGAAAAGATTCACTATCATATTGAAGGACATATTGTCGTCATTCATATAATCTGATATTTTGGCCGTTAAATCAATTAAGGCATAATTATAACAAATGAAAATAATATCTTCATAATAAACGTCGTCACGCAGATGTTTAAGAGACTAGACTTCCCTAAATGTTGCGGCCAGCTGAGAAATTAAGGCGGACAAAAGAGGGAGAGAATTGCGGCGAAAACCGGTGTTCGCTCCACGAAACAGGCAAACACGTAGATACAGTAATCTTGACTGTCCACAACTGAGAAATGAAGTCCTCATTCTTTGATTCTGGGACGAAGATTTTTCCGTAGAGAGAGTTGTCAGTAAAGATGGCAAAGAAGAATAGATGGTAAAATTGTTGCAGTTTGATCAAACATTGATTAAAAAATGAAGTAGTTATTCTAACTGAACATAGTCAAAAAGTAGGAAAAGAATACATGATTCTTGATGGAAACGGTTATTAATAGTCTAAAGATCAAGAACCTCAGTATATAATTAAACCTAGTTATACATTTAAGCCACATTGTAACATCTAATAACGAAGAGCTCATATTGAGAAAACACTAAATGCTGATTTGAAGTTAAATGGAATGTCAGTACTTTGCATATGAGTAACACGCAAAACAGATCTTGTCATTTGTTCTCTAACACTTTAAAATTGTTTAAATTCAAATTGGCCTTATAAGTGAAACTAACAACTAATTGGTGAATGAAGAAAAAGAAAAGTGGGCTTCACCGCAAAAATACTCTGAGGTATAAGAAGTAATGACTACATATCTTGTTAACCTTGAACGGAGAACAGAAAATCATGCGAAACTGAATAAATACTCTTGGCGCACTGAGATGTCGAGGTCAATGAGGATGTGAAGATACCAATGAGAATCAGGAAGAAATATATTCATAGAACATTTAATGAAATCATGACACTGATAGGAATAAGCACTTTGTTGATTATAATGATTAACTTGGAACAGATATGAAAGAAAGAAATTTAATAAATATATATTATAGATACAATAGAAATTCTTCGTAAATGGAATGGCTATGGATATTGGTTTTAAAAGCGAATGAAGCCGGCTGAAGGGCCCTCCACGTGTCGACATCAACAGATTAATGAGGAAATTCCAATATAACCTAATCCTAATAAGGAGAAACGGGGGCCAGTAAATAAGATAAATGCAATGATCAGAAAAAAGTGGTGATATGATGAAGACTAGAGTCATGAAGAGAGTGGATGATGCTACGAAGAGATATATAATGACAAAATAGGTAACAGAGAGTAAAAAGGAGAATAATAATAGAGATGGCGTTGGCTAGCTTTGTATTACATAAGAATCTGAATTAGAGCATATAAGCAAAATAGAGAAACTGAAATCAGTTTGCAAATGCCGCGACGTGTCTAGTTGTGTGCGCAACGAGCGTGAAATCATCGCGCACCTTCGTCGTAAACTGTGCGAAAAATTGATACCAAACCAGCGAGGTATAGCTTCGTCTTTAGAATCCACATTCCAAGCATATATCATTGCAAGCAAGTGGGATTCACTCTATTTGGCCATCATATAAATTGTTTTGACACACGAAATTATACAAAAGTATAAGTCAATATCTAAAAACAAGGTTGTGACGTAATTAATACTAGAATAATAATGATATTCTGAATCATTGGAACAAACTAACAAAAAAAAACACATCTATCTGAGATACTTTATGCTGATTCGCAATGGTTATTAAGTATTTTTCATAAAGCGCTTATAAAATTCTGTTATGTCGATGAGCCATGTCTGTTTGATACCTCATAGGCATAAAAGTCAGTGAAATGATGGCAGTCAGGCGAGACGAGCAGAGTCGTTCCCATGGCAGCAACACAGTTATCAGTGCTTTTTCTATGCCTGACTAAGTACGGGAAAAGCTTATCAAGATATAAGGGAGGGCATAGTGGAAATAGAAATTTAAAGTGTAAAGCAATAACCGAAAAATTAGGATTAAATTGAAAGTAAAGAGAGGAATTCAAAAGTAAAGGCATGTCCTAGTTATGTTGTATATACATCACACAGAGAACGCGGAAAATGCGATGCGAAAAACGATAAAACAGCATCGTAGCGCTCAATAGCATACAGGCAGGAACGACATGAATAGCTGGAGTAGTCAATAGAGATGGTGGAAGGTACAAGTGGAGACAGACAAGGGAACAGCCAAGTATAAAAAACCAACTCAACTCAACTCGCCGAGAGATACAGAGATTTAGTAAAGGTACAGAGAGTGAGCTATAATGAAATAAACATACAAGAACACATAAGAATATATAGAAATAGAAAAATTGACGACGTTTCATAGCAGATTACTCTAAATAAATAAATAATATATATATATATATATAGAGAGAGAGAGAGAAGTGGAACGAATAGAAAAAATGTCTAACAATTAAATATGAATATAAAACATTACCAATCTGATCATAAAAGCAACGTCATATAGATGATTTGAATAAAAGATGATATTGATTAAAATAATTAATTGAGAATTAAAATGTGGAAAACAAAAGGAAGCAAAAAAAATAAAAAAATAATACTATTGTATACTGATATATTTAGAATAAATGCATGAGAAAAATAAAGTCCATCTGTTCATCTTCGTTCCGATTAGATAACAAAATAGGGGTGCATAGTCGGATATCTGAATAATTAAATATGTTGCCGTCAGATAGAACGCATTCTTCCGAAGAAAATCAGTCTACTGACTACACCCTATATTCGCTTTTATAATTATTTTGGTTCCCATAACCTCCACTAATATTATCTAGACAGTTAATAAATTCCTCCTTTTTTAATCTCATATTAATAAAGGAAATTTCAGAGTGTAAATAAATATAAGATAGAGCGAGAGAAATTGGGCACCTGGTTCAGGGTCGATTCCGTTCGTATGAAGAAGGGGACAATTAGTTAGCTCCAGCGCGAAAATATTTGTGAAAAACAAAGAGGACGCGTTTTAGCGTGCGGTAATTTTGAGCGAATAATTGAGAGCCATGGGGCGTCCGAAATAGAATTGAAATTCTTCAGTCAACAATAAGGCCGGTCAAAATACTGAACTGAACTCAGATACTGTACCTAGTAAGACCATCAAGTCAAAAATCACTTTTAACTTAAAAACAAACTCAGCACTTGACTACAAATAAGCTCTTATTGAGACGGAGTCAAAATTAGTTCGTCACTGTCAATAAAACCGGTGATCTGTTTACGCACCTGCAAAAGTGGCGATAAATTTCTGTAATCTAATTCGACATTTGTCATAGCTACCTAGTATCATTAGGTTTGTGTTGATAAACGTATTCATTTTAAGAAAAAAGAAGTCAGCTAGTAGCTAATCATAATTGTGGCAATGCAACTGTGAAAATGGATCACTCTGATATCTCAACGCCTAATCCGAGTTGAAATTGTAGATTGAAAAGTGGGATGAGAGCAAATAAGGGTGAGCAGCAGGCCGCCGGCTGTCATTAATATTCTCAATTAAACGTCCAACCTAGACGGACAGCCTCAATATCTCCCCACATAGCAATATGAGCCATGGATATTAAGGATATGCAAGGAAGATGCACGATGTACGAAAGGATAGAGTTTGGATGAGTGAGATCAGAAAAGCAGAATTTGAAGCGTTGTATATGGACGGTAATGATCGAATCTGGTGGTAATCGAGAAGATTGCGGTTTGCGCGTCAAATCGGGCAATCACAGCAGTTATCCGCTTACAGTAATCCGTACGCTATTATAGAGATTGGCCCTTTAATAGGGTAGGTATTAATCGGTAAGGGGAGACTACAGCGATATCTCACCTAATATCTCTATTCTCTTTGTATTCCTATTTCTCTCCCACCACCTGTCTCCCTACTTCTCACTCTCTTCCGAGTTCTCTTATGATGAGAATTATCCGGATGTATACTTATAATGAAATGCAATGTGCCTGACAACGCCTATGACTGATCATAATTAGCCATCCGAGTTATTTGAAGCCATCACATATTTTCAGAATTTGTAACGATAGAATTAATATAGGCTTTAATTAATGTTTTGCCAAAAGTTATAGTTCGCTAATGGGGAAAGGCCAATGCCACATGGTAATAATAAAACAACATGTAATTCACTAAATAAGTAGTCACTGAAAGATTTTAAATAGACTGAGTAGTAATGAAAATGCTTTATAAAGGGTAGGTGGACCTATACATATAGTTTGAGAAATTAAATATGTATAGCGATATGAAGGGCGAGATAAATATCGGTGAAATGAAAAATGTATAACATGGGAATATAACTAGAGAAATAATTAAAATAGAAAAAGAGAAGAGAAAGTAGTTGAGCGGAACAAGGGATGGCTTTGGATGAGATTGAGATTGGATGAACGCGCCCTGCCGGCAGTTTGTAGTGGATAGCAGAGCATAACATAATTATAACCAGATGTGCCCCCGGCCATACGCGAATTGGATACGGTGTCGCTTCTTTTCATTCATGATCTATGTTTCCAAGTTTTCTCTTTGTAAATACTACTTAATTCAATTGACGCACGAATCACACGGGTAATACGAAAAACGAATGATTGCCGTTGAATGTCGGATTTTTGATGAATAGATAAATAAATATCGCAACTCTAAAAATTATACATTAGCAAAAATAAGCGAAATTAATAATACACAAATGGTTTGACGACTATAAACATTGCACTAGTGTTTGTATGAGCGGATGTACACCGATATGCTGATTAATTATTAAAATGTGTTTGGAGCCAAGTGATTGACGCCAGCTCTCGGTGAACCATCAACAAAGCGACGCTAGTTCGAAACTGCCGCTTAGAAAAACAAGGAGCGCGTTCGGCGATTATAGCACGGTTATTAGTGTCAACACAGTGCACAGCGAGAACAAAACATCGTCCACAAGTCTCGATGTGATGTTGCCAATTACTCAATAACTCTTTCTAGAGTATAACGAATCGCATTATTAATTTCAGTCCTCTCACGCCCATTACACATTGTCTCATTCCTTCTCACTATCTCATCAATTATAACAATTATAAAACAACAACAAATATAATATTGTTTAAAATAATTGGACTAACATCAGGGCCTATTTCTTGTGGTCCTCGTCCTTTGTCCAATTTCAGTTCTTGATGAGTACTATATTGAACAAAGATAGTTCTCCCACGGATCTGAGATAACAACCTATGAAGCAGATAAGGAAGAAATAAAACGAAGAATGGTAAGTATGAGATAAAAAAGAAGACAAATAATATGCTCTTATGAAGGAAAGAACCTGTATTGGTACAGCATTCATTGAGTTAACGAATCCGACTGCGCTGTGCTCGTCTTCGTATTCGACGAAGGCCTCAAATCGATTCTCATTGTCCACAATACCTTGCATATAAATGGAATTTATACCGAGATTCAGTCTTAAATAAAGGCCGTTTGCAAATTTTTATTAACTGAAGGCTTATTCCATTAGAACCATTTTCTATTCTTGAAAATAATATTTCGAAGGATAAAGTTTATTTTAATATTTTCTATTCGTTTAAATGTTTTTCTAAACTCACCAAACCTATTATCTGCATTGCGAACAATACATTTTCAATAATTTTTCCCCACCTGACTTTTCCCTTTGAGCATCATATAGTTAGATATAGGACCGTACGGGACGCACAACTGTATTAGTTCGACGTCTACCATGTCAGGCGGAATATTTCTAGAAATCAAATCCAATGTGCAATAAATATCGCTATATATTTTAAATGAAAAAGTACCAGCGGCTTACCTAACATGAACAACGCGAGACCGGGGAGCACTGGAAGAAGCGCAAGATGATGGAGCTACCACCTTAATAGACATAATATTCACTAAAAATATCAAAGAACTAAAATCTAGAGGAAACACCTGTGCGAGAGGAGGTCCGGTAAGGAGTTGTGCTGCCGCAGAAAGGCCATTCATTTGAGTGATGTACTGCGAATAGAGAGCAGACGGGTCAAGTTTGGCCTGTAAAACACCCAGCAAAAGATAATTAGCATACAAATACACAAAAAAGAATTATTCAAAAGACTAGACTAATAATCAACTAAGCGAAAACAAATGGAATTCTAAATAATATTTCGATAAGATGGTCTATTTTCAAAACCACTTAGTGACGAATACTGATTGACAAATTAAATACACTACGACATTTCTATCGAGGAAATAATAATTATGATAATAAGGAATAATAAGTTTTGCATTATTATCAGCCACTATTCACTAATTATATTTAGAATAAGTTGTCTTTTCTTCATAAGAACTTTATGAGGACAGTGAGCCTGTATAAATGATAAATTCATATAAGCCGTTAATCACCTTTTTGGGTTCGGAATCGACTGTCATCCCTGGTGCTAGCAGAGTTCCATTGAAAGAGAGCAGTTCCTCTGGACCACGCTAAAAATTGATGTGGTGGATTTTTTTTTAAAAATGTAAAAAAAAATAAAATAGTTAAGATTAAAATAATGAGTAACGTAAATATGTACCAATATTTAGCTATAATTTGATAAGCTATTCTAATTAACTAAGTGATACGAATTCGAAAAGTATATTAATAAAAAAGCATAAGTGGTCTGAAGATTGTAATTCCAATTCCTCTCAAAGCGGGCCACTTGAGTAATTTAGGAATATAGTATAAGCCTATACAAATTTCCTAGCAATACAAACAAATAATCTTTTCCTTGTATAAAACTGTAGAAAAAGTGTTTTTAATAATAATTTATGGAAATAACTGCGTCATGGCACGAAAATATCATACGTGGAAAATAAATAAACAGCTCGATGTATTAAATGCAACACTAGTTGCGGATATACTCATCGTGGGAACGAGAACTATTACGCAGCAGAATCATTGCTAAAACGTTGTCCACCTAAAATAGTGGGAAAAAATAAATACGTATTTACAATAATTACGTGTTTCGAGATTATCTTATCTTAGTTAAAATAATCTTCTTTTTGATCTCTGGAAACAGTATAGTCTAATTTAACCACATCTGTAATTATCTCTCACATAAAAATAATATTTGATGCTTCTCTATTTATGAGTGTATTAAAAACCATAATCTTATTTATTTATAAAAAAACATTTATGTGATGTGATTAAGTTTTCGCATTGTTCATCTGGAGGCAATTAGTACCCCTGAACAATAGTATAGCAAAAGTTGAATTTTTATTCGTTAAGCTCCATAAACAGAACGATCGTATAGAATATTAATTGGAAGAAGCACCGCAAAAAATAAGCTTCATGAAAATGTGAAGAGTGATGGGTAAGCAACCAGATAATTATAAAGCGCTAATGAAGAAATTCAGAGTTAGATGGAGAACAAACCCCATATCAACATACACGATGATGTGAAGAAGGCAGTCTGATTTCGGAAAGCGAAACGAGTGTGTCGAGTGGTTTCCGATTGGCGCGAGCGAAACGTCGCTTGAGAAAATTAGTCTGATTAAGTGGGTGCAAGTCGGGACGGCGCGAGAAAATGAGCCTTCCCTCCATTCTAATTCGAGTCGCCAAGACCTCATTGGGCATCTTCTGGGGAATTTGGTGAACAACACTAAGACAATTTTAGTAGGTGAATCTTACTTATCATTCAACATTTCAACGGTATTCAACTATTCAGTGCTAACAGCGCGTCTATGAAAATAATATTTATAGTCACACAGACATATATTGATTATATATAGGAAAAAGGTGGAAATAGTATTGATGAAAATATAAAAATCACTTAGGCCATCGAAATAAGTGTTAATGAATTTATGTTATCTTAATGCGTTTCCTCGGATGTGTCCTAATGGGTCTCCACCTGGGGATTATATCAGGGATCGATGTAAAGAGCGCGTCCAGAAAGGGCGTATAATAACATTGTAACGCTGATTTACTGGTCCAATAGGACAAAATGGAAAATTAAAAATAAAACAATGACGGGCCAAATAAAATCAATCATAAACTAAAAATATGGTATGAAGTATTTTGCTAGTGAAGCAACAAAATTAGTTCTCACAGCAGCAAGTGCCTTTGAAGACGGTGTGACGTACTCAGTATTCTGGTAACACAATGAAGCTGCATAAATAGGAAACGAAAGAATATATAAAAAGCTTTTTGCTAATGGATATCTTATACTTTTGTTACTGCTGGAGATAAACCATGGAATATAGTTATCTGTTCAGGAGAGATTATTGCAAAATCTTATTTTCATGATCCAAATTAATATTGGGTTGATAGATACAAACACAAATGAATTAAAAATCGAATTTACTATAGTAATATACTGAGCTATAATAGTATTTTTAGCTGTGCATTGTGATGAATTGTATAAGAGAAAAGAAGCAACATTGAGGGACTCAGAACAAACACTCCGCCTGAGAGCGTATCCATAAGAAACGAAGTGCGCGAGAGCAATGAAGGGAGATACTGTTCGTCTGCTGACTAATCGTGAAAAAATTTGGATTTCTCTTAGTTGCTTTCATTTTAGAGTCACAAATAATCAACAGAGCTAAAAAGTAGAAGCGAATTAATAAAACTAAAAAAGCTATTTATATAATTCAATGAATAGCTGAGACCAAACTTCAGTGCTGAATAGCCGTAGTTAGTAATCTAACAGGGTATCCTTACCTTTGACATTAAACCGTGTTTCACTATAGAAGTACAGGTAGCGAAGAAGAGTTATAGCATAACTGAAAACGAGATATCATGCATTCAAGAAAAATGGTAGATACGCAGACAGCGACAAAAAGAAGACAAATTGCCGAAATAACTCAAAACGAGGTGGATATTGATGTTCGAGAATACACGATATTGGACACTCAAATTTTTTAATGAGAATCTGTTGGCGAATGAAATGAATAAAGAAAAAAATGAACAATCAATATAAATGGAAAGTGGGAAGGAGTGGAACAGAAGAAGGGAGGGTGTTTTGAACAGGGTTCAGGGAGTGACTGTAAGAAAAAGGAGCGAGTCAAAGGGCACAGCACCACTGCAGAACAAACATAGCGGGCGTCAAAAGGAGTAAACGGAAGCTTGCAGCGGGTAAACCTTATTGACAGCTACTATTACGGTAATGCGCAAGTGTTTGTATTTGTATCCACTAATTTATTATTGTATTTCCATAAAATAGCAATCTATAAGTAATAAATCAAGAAAAAGATATTCTTTTTTAAATCCCATGAATGTGAGATAACTCTAGTAGTAGGATCTTTTCACTATCCGCAAAATTAAACATTTAAATGTCTGAACACTGCACATTTTTGTACAGGCAACTCAGGCTTATGAGCCAAATTTAATATTTATCCAATATTTAAATGGAGTAATCAGTTTACTGAAAGATACAGATCAATAAGGAAAAATCGATATCCAATAGAGACGCAATCACGGGAGTAAACGGTGGCGAGTCAACTAACAAAGCGAAGAGAGCAAAGGAAGAGGAGAGAGCGTGCGTAGAAAGAACCAAAAAATACCATGGGGAAAGTACAAAATAAATTTAAAAAGAAGAAAATTGTACTAGAAAGATATATCATTAACAGCTAATCGCGATATACATACGGCAGTAGAAAAACTAGAAAAGTGACAGGACATAAGTCTTCCTGGCAAATGTGGGGCTGCTATAATAATAAACTGAAGCCATCCGGAGATCATCTGTGGCATAGCAAAAACGGCCATAGATTCACCGGATGTGGGATATAAGAGACACCGATTGATCAGTTCTTTCCAAAGGGCTTTCAAAAGTTGCGGATTTTAGTATAAAAAGTGATTATTGAAGTTGGGATATTCTAATTTTTTTAAATTGGCTAAATAGTGATGTAATTAATGAATATTTGCATGATTTAGTTCTGCAGTTATAATGAAAAGGAATCGTTTCAAGGAGCAAACTGGACGCTATTGTATTGCTGTACGTCGAGACAATAAGCCTATTCATAATTCAAAAACACTGTCTGATTCATAGAATATCGATCAGCACGTTATTTGAAAGAAAACATATTGATTAGTCTTAATGAGGGAATCTATACCGTAAGGATGAGCAGATAAAAAGTCCCTGACATTTAAAGAACGGTAGAAATGGCGCCTTTTGTTCTGAAGTAATAGGAGAAAGGAGCTTTCCATGCAAACAAAAGATACGAATGCTGTATTTCCATCGAGACCGAGCAGACCGTAATGGGACGAGTCTTCCGCTGAGAATGCGCGGCACTTCATTACGACAAATCATATTTAGCGGTCTGTTGGTCTTTCGTAGAGAAAAAGTAGTAAATGGAATAGTGAATGAAAAGAAGAATGACACATGGCCATTCTTAGTTCACATTTTTGGCTGCGTCTTCGCTAGAAAATTGTTATGGCAGTCCATAGTTCGCTGCCGAATTTCAACTCAAACTCTCATTTCTATTTATTTAATAATTATAATCACACCTATTCAAAAAAGCTAGCATTTTCAGCTAACTATTATCGTACCTTCCAAATTATTCCACATTTCAACTTTTAAAAAAACATTTCAATAACTACGGATATTTGCAAAATTACAGAGAAAAATATAAATTACACTTATAAGAGTACATTATTTATTAGCAGAACAATGTATGAAAATGTTTAAAGATAAAGAAAAACATATGGATTTTCCTACCTTAAGTCCACAGACTGTTCCATAAAAGGAGGGGCCGATAATATCGGAACGAACGAGAGCAGCCATTTCTGGAGAAGGATAGGAAAGAGAATAATCTCGAACGTAAGAAGTGGACGATGAACCTCTAAAATAGTAGTTAGAAAACAACTGCAATAACGTCAGATAAATAAAGTACGAATAATATTTTAACGAACGATATAAAAGAATTAAACATTTTAGGTTAGTAACGTTATGCAGATACCACTACAATTACTATTATTAATAGCTAATTGTTATAAAAATTGTTCATAATCTTCACCTTAACAAATGTATTTTTTACGTTTTTGAGGATATTACTTAATTCAGGGTTCGCTAAGAATATTGCGACTAAAATAATCCTACTTGACATCTGTATCGTTTACATATAACTCCCTGTTGCTTTTCGTTTTACCAGTGAAAACCGACGATGTGGTAATAAAATATGGCAAATATGCCTCAGCGTTAATATTGAATGACTTAAAAGCGCTAGTTGTTGACAGGAAGATGATGAACGGTAGTTAGTTAGTTAGTTCATACATGAGGGATTAAGCGAAATGTCTTGTACGTAGTATAATCCAATAAACTGTTGCTTCTTGTAGAGAATTCCCAAAGGCGCGACAAAAATGGTGGAGCATGCTTTATGGATAGCGTGATAAGGGGATAACGGCGTTGCTATAGGCACGGCACTCGTCCCTCCATCACGAGGGAATGGACTTTGCCTCAGTGTGTGGGATGCCATCACTGCTTCCCAACTTCTAGGCATTCTACGCCCTTCAGCGTCTCATTTCCCATCAATACTCATTTTCACAGTTTGTTACGCTCTTTTTATGCACTTCATATATTTAGTCGCTTACAACAATACTACAATTTTTGCAGTTTAATAACAACAAGGTTCTATATTTATAATAAATATAATTATTTTAGGCCATCATCGTTTAAGTAAAGAACAAGCGAATCGACTAGTAGGCGTAATCATGTATGTACTGAACAAATAATGGATTAACAGGTGTATACGGATGGTTGAAGAAGTGGCTGAACTAAATAAGAGTACAAAACACAACAAATTTGAATATTATGGATATTGTATGATCAAATCATACGGAATAAGAGAGAAGTCATATAAATAATTCACTTTTTCGTATAGAATTTTAATCAGAAATAAGTACATAGAAGAAAAGAGGTAAATAATGAACGTCGAGTCAGAGTGTCCGATACCAGCTGCAATTCGATGAGTACACGTGTTTAGCCATCGAGTAGGATGGATCTAATCTAAGGGATAAGCACCGCCAGCCCAGGGGACAGAGGTAATCAAGACGCAACCGAAGCCTCACTTTACCTCGTTTCCCCATCTTTACTCAGTCGAATGTTTTGGCCGATTTCTCAATTACCGCTAGTGGTTTTCACTTGAAACAAATGAGAACTATATTAGGATTCCTAGATAATTTCACTATTATGTAAAATAAACTAAGCACATGTTTTAAACTAATTGCTTGACAATTGATCTCATGACGATTGAATAACTTGCTGATGACTCATAGATGAAGTAAACAGAAATTAGAACATTGAGGAGAAAGTATTTGAAGAAAAACGTTAAATGTATTTTAAAAAATACATCAGTATAAATGGAATAATCAAATATTTATTCTTACTGTATTTCGCGGAAACTTAAAAATAGTGTTACAATTCATCACTACGGTATGTGTGCTCGATAAAAGTATAAACATAGTCATGGGAATCATGCCAGCCTTGAATGAGGATGGAAATTGGTCACATTTAAAGGAAATGAAACTGCCAACGAGAAGATGGCCCTTAAGTGAGAGTCGAAATAAAGATTTTGAAGGACTACAAAAGAACGAAGTGTAACATAGAAAGCAGCGAAGAAGAATCAAAAGGATAAGTAAATAAAGAAATGCATGGACTATAGAAACTGGAAAGTTCCGTGTAAAAATAATACGAGGAAAAGTAATTTCTCCTTGTAGATCAAAAGTAACGAGGCATTGGAACAGGAGAACTCATGTCAGGGCTGTTTTATATGGGCGATTCGCTCTCTTGAAGTGATGAGATAGGGACGCCCTCCGGCAGTCAAGTGCTAACGCTACCGAGTGCCTACCCCTCTCTTATACAAAGAGCTCTTGTAATATTTTAATAATGACAAGGTTGCATTTAAATAGATTAGGTTATAGAACTCAGTTTCTCCTACGGATAAAACCGTAATCTAACTATGCATTGTTTAAAGTGTTACAATAAAAGACAAGTGCATTGCAAGTATTTAATATTGCATAGCAGATACCACATTTAGGAAATAGCTTAATGTTCAATTAAGTACGATAAATACCTAAGCATCATGTTTAGAAAAAAATGTTAATTAATTAAAATCTGTCATAGTTTGACATTTGCCCATTTAATACTGACTACAGTGATTTTGAGGGGGTGAAACGTCCAGACAAATTACCATTCTATTAACAGAGATTTTAACCAACCAATACATTCTTGAGTTTTCAACGAGGCGGCAATATTGAACCACCTCTCCACTGGAGTATGTAATGTTACAAATTTTCATCTAAGAAAAGTGCAAAAACAAAGAAAAAGAGACGAATACTAATGAAAATGAAAGGTACGTAGTCTCTTATTCCTATTTAATGATGTTTTCTATTTCCAGAAGACGTTAATGAGCATTCTAGTTTACTACATATTTATTCTCATCATGCCAATTATTGTAACATTTTGGTAACTTTAAATCTAGAAAATCTAGTAGCTGAATAATTAAGCTTATACTAATATTAACTACCATGATTATCGCTTACTTGAAGTTCAAATTACTAATAAACAAATTGATCAGAGCAAGTGAAAATAATTGCATAATAAATATTAAATAAAAGTGCAATATATAAATAAGCAGTTAATTGGGAAAACTACGATAATAGAATTTGTAGTCGGAGAGAGGATTTTCTGCTTTATTATAACTAACACGATAGAATATATGGAATTTAGGAATGGGGCTACACCAGCACATGCGGTATTGAACAAAGGAATGCATAATTCTCCACTAGAAATCACATAAACTATTTTCATCTAGGATTAAATACCAATATTTTATGAAGATAAATAAATCATAGGATATAGTGGAGGGCGCCCGCTAACAAGTTGATATCAGAGCGAAGAGAATTTACTGCTAGCATCAGTGAACGCTTGTTGTTGAGAACCTAAGATCCTATGCATATTTATATATATAAATATATAAATATATATGAAAATTGGGTGATATCAATTAATTTATATAATCTATTGCATTACACTATATAGGCCTACCTCAACACTTTCCGTATACGGATTGTATCGTACGACAAATGGACGTCTCATGCTGCTCGTAAACATTCTGCAATATTTTCGTCCAAGAAATAGCGTGAGTAGGAAGGAATAAGAAAATAGTAATTACGTGAGGCTTATACCTGAGTTTCTGCTGAGCTTCTTCGAAATTTCTGGTGAAAAAGTAAGCATCTTGATACGTGGTAATGAGACACTCCTGCTCCACTACCCTATCGGGGTCAAAGCGAAGGATTGTTGGGTTTCCCTCTATTGCATGCTAAAGCTAAGAATAAAAGTACATCAAATTTATTTTAAATCAATGAATGTATCATATTGAGAATAATACTTCCGTACTCATAGTTTGAAAAATTAAATGCACTTAAAATATTAGCCTTTCTAAAATAAGTTAGTAATTTTAAGAGCAATATTACCTGTAACTCGCCAGCGCTGCTTAAAAGTCCTGCTCCATATACTTTAAACTTTTTTTTTGTGGGTGGTCCATTTTCTTTTTCGGGTGTTTCCGTTAGTGCATCACATGAGAGACCAAACTCGATGGAAAAGAAATACAACTGAAAATAAAATTAATATATAATGACTGCCTCAATATTTATTATAATCATACAGTTGCAAGTTTCTTCAAATCGTCTTCGCTTGCTCCGAGACTGGCAAGACCAATCTCTTGGGAAAATTGCGCGAAATCTGGATCAGCAAAAAGAGCCATATGGCCCATGAGTTCATGCACCGTGTCTCTGAAAGGAACAACGCTATGAATAAACAATAGCTAATTATTACAGAATGAATAAAACATCTAACTAGGACTTATGCAAATATAGATATTTACAATATGGGTAGACTTACGGTTCTGGAGTATAGAACGGATCTGCGTGATGTCTAACATACTGAGTGCAAAAGAACACTCTATATGCCAATCCTGCCAGGAAATCGCGAGCTGAAAGATATCCAGCTACAGGACGGACACGGAATCCTGTTTTCGCTGTAACAAAGAAAATTATTGTAAAATAGACACGATATCAATTAAATTACTGATATAGAAGTTGTGATTTCTAAAATTACCAATACCTTTAAGAAATCTGCATATATCCTCAAGCTGTGGTATATTTTTTTCTGAATAACCACAGTACCGCTCAAGAAGGTTAAAGTTGTCAAGAAATTCTTGGCATGCATGTCTGAGACCGTTCAATATTTTATAAAATAAGTAAATTCAGAAGATTTATTAACGAAAATAACTATAACTGAAAATAAGCATAACTTACTGTTTATGTAGTGCACGTAACTTTTTGTAGATTATACTCCATGTCTTCTTTTCGCTTTCTATATATTCGATACGAGGAATTGGCTCCCCTCTTTAAACATAGATTTGAATACTATTTGTAACACAAATATTTTAATATATAATTTACTTATAGAGCATATTTTATATTGCTCCTTAGAACTAATTCTCCACTTTTACCAAGAACTTGCGATATTGATCATCAGTAAGTCTTTGAACTTACTGTTTGTAATTAAGAGCTATCTCGGCAAACATCATTCGCCTTTTACGATACTCGGTGTCTTTGAAACCCTAAATATCAAATGATTAAGTGCACGCGATCCGATTTTCGCTGAGAACTCATATTCTGGATTCCTCACAGGATGATCTGCATCAAGTCCAGCGCCATACATGATGACACGCTTAGCGCAGATGTCAAGATCGTAGATATTTTTCGGAAACCATTGACAACCCGTTGTTGCGTCTAAATTTTCGGAATGAAATAGAAAAATGAAAGGATATAAGTAATGAAAAAAAGAATGTAACAATAAAATAGCAGTATGTCAGTCAGTAGTAATTGTTACAAATATTACTCTTTTATTTTTAAAGCTGACTAAAAATAACATAAACACCAACCATTTGAACCTGGTTCAATATACTTCTCAGTAACTGGAGGCCTCATCGTAAAAGAGACCTCATATACCTAAAAAAATTTTAAATAAGAAGTCCCTTTTCCAGTAGAATTTTGCGAAATACTTCACTACTCTGTATTCTATGTAACGTTTATTTGTATCGCTGAACAAAACATTACCTCCCGATTAAATAGATTTATTATTATCAGGACATTTCCTCATTCCTGTGAGAAATTTTCCCACAAGTCAGAAATAGAGGAAATACTACATTAGCTACAAAAAAGACTATATGAGAAAAATATAAAATGTAATTCAATTTCAATATCTGAATTTTAAGTAATTATGTATATATCTACATAATAATAAGTACTTTAAAGAATAACATATATATAGGTGTGTTGGCAAATAGTTAAGTTCCCTTTTATATAAGCATTATTTTAGATGGCAAATAATTCCAGACGTAGTTCAGCTTTTGCTTCCTCTTCTTTTATGGCAGAAAAACACAAATTTTAGGTGAAAGTTTATATGTATATTAATTAGTTTTATGTTTCAGTAATAAAATAGGTATTGCATTAAATATGTTAAAGTTAAATTTTCATTATTTCACCTAATATTTAGTTAATAAAAGCGAAATGTAGTTGCTGCCTTTTTGCTTACAATTTTCATGAAGATTCACTAAAAGTTTGTCTAGCTAAACTTCATTATAGTTTACTTTGTGTATATTTGAGTATTGACCTCCATGCCTCTGCTACGCATTACAGTCATAGCATCTTCTCCTTTCGTTCCGTGGTCTAGTTCAAGTTCCACTAAAATATCCATATACCCGAATGATCCGTCCTGGCAGTCTCTTGTTTCCATATGCTTCACTCGAGTGTTCACCTATAAATATGAAAAAATAATCAAATCATTGTACTACTGATATGTGAGTTTTCCACCAAAAAAACATACCGGCATTTTGCTCATCATCTCAGCAATACCATCGGCTGCTCTCTGACTTTTAACAATGACTGTAAGGATAGGTAGACCTTCATCATCTTCTGGGATGGATGAGTCTCCTTGGAAAGAGGCCTGAATAAAAGTTCAAGTTTTATATATATTTCCTTTAACTTTATTCCTATACGTACCTTCTCATAAAATAGGTCTTGAACATCTTCCTCTGGTACGAATGGGATACCTAGTGAGCCGCTCCGCCGAAACCGTCTTTTGAATTCTTCTAGTCTGTTATCTGGACTCGATCTGTCAACATACAGATAGTGCTCAACACTTAATTATCCATGGAATCAATATTATAGGAAGTTTAAAGAGTTATTTTATTAAATTTAAAATAATGAAAATAATAGACTGACATGCTAGTCGGCATTGTGCGCAATGCCGGTCTTTTGGAATAATAATAGAACTTCATAGCTGAAGCCATCGCTAAACTGAAGATGACAAAGAATGAACTGAAAGTGTTTGACTAACTGCAAGTATATTTTAGAGAAATAAGTAGAGAGAACAAATAAATGAAGCCGATATCTCTTGGCAAAAGAAAGGAGAGTGCTGAGGTAAAACAAATCAGAATAAATTAATAGCTCCGTGCAAAAATATCTATGCAGCTACTGATTTAATCATCTGGTAAATATCTATCTCCGCTTTCAGGCCCTATTAATCCTTTCCCTCTTTTTATTGGCCACAACTGACATGGTTTTGGAGGATTAATGGATGGGCAAACCATATTAGGGACGCTACTGAAGAAAACACGCATAATATTATCTTTAGTAGAAAGTGAAAGAAGTCAAAGTGGATGAATGACCAGCCAGTCACAATCTAGAAACAAGAGAATGAAATTCTCGGCTTTATACCTAGGAATAACTAGCTCCAGCAATATCTCAAATCTTTTAAAATCTCTACCTAAATATCCATCTTGGTTTCAGGCCCTATTAATCCTTTTCGCCTCCATTCAATGGCCACAACTGACGTGGTTGTGGAGGATTAATGGAAGGCACTATGGTAAACTATAATACTGACGTCACTGAAAAAAATACTCATAGCATGATCTACAATCAAAATTAAATACTAGTAGAAGAGCAGCAAAGTTAGGATTAGGGATTAGAGAACCAATCTTTTATACTTAAGAATAAAGATGCTTTAATTACAAGGGCTCTTCCCCTTAGGCAGCACACGTTGGTTACAACATGCTTCAAGAGGCGTTAATGCATGACAGAAATTACGGTTGCTACTAATTTAGTTATTTCAATCAGTAGATTATTTCCCATCGTTGAGAAACAACCTTTCTCAGCATATTGTGATGCGAAATAACTTTCCATCACTGGAAAATGACACACTTCATTTATAAAGTAATAGTGCTGCAAAGCAAATATTATAAATTCACAAATTTTAATAGAATATAAAACTATTATTGTGCTCTATGAATTGGCATCGAATATGTAACAAATTAGTCATTTCAAATAATACTCAAAAATTCCCAATGTTATGCATGGCTGTTTATTGAATATGAAGAGGTGCCGAATAGGGACAAAAGTAGTGTTAATTTTCTCATCGTACGTACGTCTCAGATTTCTTCCCAACAGTCGTAATTGACTGCGATATCGCAGGCGACTGACTGGTGTCCGCCTTAATTCGCAAGTCGACCAGTCCCGCCGCACGTATTGCAGCGACGATGGTTGCCAGACACTGCCACTTTTATTGTAGTTAGACCATTTAATTGATTTATTTCTTACCCTTTTACATCTTTTAATCTGTTATTTTCTCTCACATCTTTATCCGCACGAGTTACTAAATACTCTCTTTTCTTTTCTTATTTTCTCTTATTAGATGTTACTCCACATTCATACCTCCAATATACTTTCGTATAATTTCACTTATCACTAGTTATTCATATGACAAATAGTTGCATAATTTATATAGAAGAGAATACTATTCGTCATTTACTTAAGTTATTCGGTGGGGAAAATTCTTAGGTGAAATTTGTTGATCTTTTGTCAAATAACTAGCCTATATTTGTTAACATTTGGACAGTTAGTGATAGTTTAAAAGGTATATTTTCTAGCAGATGTTTGCTAACTACTTTGCCGTGTTCGCACTGATCACACCATTGATATACTACCACTAATGAATGAACAGCTGCACATGAGAAAAATGCAGAATAAATATTATGGACTGAATTGCATAGAAATAGCGTTTGTATTGTTATTATTAATATACGTCAGTATTCCGTGTCGTTGGCTTTATTTGTCTATATTGCAAGTATCGATCGATCTTATCTATCTCCTTGTTCGGACGGACTTGTGGCCTCGTCGGTAGACGCCTGCTAGGCAGCCCCTCTGTTTCCCTGTTCTCTCAGTTTTCTCTGACTCTGTCGTTCCAAAGCGCGCTCTGCTGTATTCCAACCGTCCATTGAATCGTCCATTCCATTTATTCGTCGTGCATCTTATCATTTAATCGTCATATATAGCGATATCAACTAAATATCTTTCAAGTATCTAACATTGTTTCTTGTCATCTCTACAGTTTCAAATTCGTTTTTGTTTTAAATTTGAATATTTGAATTAGTAATTATTGTTTATCATGGTTAAACTATTTTTTTAAAGTTTTATTTTATTCCATATTAATACTTTATTCAAAATTTTTCATTACATATAATGGCTCTACTTTATTTATTAAAGTTGATTTTAGTCAGATATACTGGACACTTTTATGTAATATATCACATTTATAGCACTATCCTTGTACGTTATCTATCAAATTTATTCTTATTTTTTTAAACTATGATCTACTTCTACAGTAGTATAGTTGGTATCTTTTGGTATATAAATTTTAAATTCAGGACAGTATCATAACACTTAAAACACGAAATATTCATTTTCATTCTAAAACTACCATTACCAAGTAGAATAGAATATTTGTTTGCGAACTTAGTACTTTGATATCATAATGTCCGTTCCGTTTTGGTTTCACTGCGAGAAAGATGTATACGATGTGTAACTTCTGGTGGTTAATTGATCTCTCTATACCCATGATGAACATGAAGTTATTTTGTTTATATTTTTGTGGTGTCGGTTCCCAGTCATCAAAGCAGTTTTTTCTTCCAACTTAAGCTCTGGAGTTCATTGTTTACTTTGCTAAGTATTGCTTATATATATATATATGCATCAAGTATCCGTAATTATTTACTCCACCACTTCTTGCTCTATTTCACTTCTTTTATTATTTAGCTTCCTGTATGTGTATTTCTCATTTGTATTTAAAATCCAATAGCTAAAATCCTGGTTTATGTATTTTTATGCTCAGTAAAACGGGTTCTAGTTTTACGTTCAAAAATAATATGAAAAAATGAAAACCTTTGAAATGCTTTTATTCTCTAAAACCGTTTTAATCGCATAATTATGCATTGAAAATATGATGTACTATTGTTCTATCTAGATGTGGGCTGCTATCGTTTTAGATTCACTAGCCAGTCTTCTCAATACCCATTCCTCCGCCCGCTGTCGATTTGTTCTTACTTCACTCAGTTTAGAATTAATTTGATTTCGAACGACTTGTGGGAAACTTAGACTGAGTGGAGTTTTTACCGTGAATTTCTCAGCGTTGTCTACAACCCTGTTTTAAACGTACTTTACTTGAAGCGTTTGTTAACTAAAATCTATTGTCAATAATAACAGATTTAAGAATTAGTAGAGGTAAGTTATAATTTAGGATTATTCAAATATAAACGCTCTGTTTAGCCTGGTTTTGTTCCGGCTACTTTCTCCTCGGGCGCTAGCGTTGCAAGAGGGCGTTCCCTATCTTCGTTCAGTGTCGTAGTTTTTGCCTTATCGCCCGCCTCTCTTCAATCGCGGGAATTGTATTAAAGCTGTTTTCCGGCTCTTTGCCTACTACTGCGAGTTCCCACTTAGTTGATCCTATTTTCCATGATCTAATTTCAAGTCTGATAACATTTCGAATTGCCCTCGTAACTTCCGCGCGCCTCAGTAGATTTATTGATTCAATAAAGTATTTGTTACATCTTGTTCATTCACCAGTGTTGTTTATATATTCCTATAAAATGTATATCAGATAATAAGGGATATAGAGCTTACTGTTATTGATTATTTGAAGATAATGAATGAAGACCCGCGGTCCATCAGTGCAGCAATACCCCTTGATCCTGATGCTGACACTATAAAAATGTTTGTTGGACAGGTTCGTAAGATTTTCACTGTTTTATTTAGATTCTTAATAACTATTGAATAATATTAACTTGTCAGTAGTGATGTTTTACATTTGTTGATCAGTAGAAATGAAAACACGGGAAATCAATATATTCGATTGCCATGCGCCAGAATAGCATCGATTGACGATAAGTGATCATAATATAACATTTCCGAGACTTTATCCACTTTTATTTAAAATTCCTTGATTGTTTAAATTTAAAGCAATATTAAGAAAATTCGTGTTAATACGTTCATATGTCTAAAAATTCTTACCAATACAAGCTTGAGAAATCTACATCAGAGTTGGTCATTTTAAGTATGTATCCCACTTGTTTGGATAGCATTACTTCAAAATTGCTAAGAACGGTCTCTATAAATTTATGTTGTACTGTTTCAGTTAATATTGAGAATACGAAAGTTTTTCGGAATACTTCGTCGCTGTCGTAAATGCTTTATGGCCAGACCGAACGATTTTATATATTCAATAATGTGTTTTGCGTTTTTGTAACGCACATTGATGCAGATGTGTGCGTGAAAAAGTAGTACGTTAAAGATGATTAGTAGATACTGAGAAAGTGAGACGATGCTACATATTATCTGTCATATTATGATTATTGAATATATATAAGACTAATTATTATGTATATCGCAATCACTAACTAATCGGAGATGTCCTTGCGTATGATCAAAAACGGGGTCAAGTGATGGAGGTGGATGCCGTGTTTTCCGTTTCGTGACTACTAGTCCGACGTGGATTTAGGTCAAGCTGCCTTCGTGCTAGGAATGGTTTATGGACGCAGTCTTGACTTGTTTTGAAGATATTATCTCTGGTGAAATTTAATTCCAATATTTTTTGATCCAATTTAGGTCATCTAATAAAATCCATTTCTAAGAATTGGTATCGCACTATCTTTTCAGTTGTCATAAAATCGCTATTGGCAACGCAGTTGTGCCATATTGAATAATCTCTCTGGGACTTTCTCACACTTGTCTCGCTTTAGAGGATTTGTGCGTATTGAATTGGTGTGAACGTTATTTTATTCCTTAGTTTACGAAGGAATTGTATCTATGATTATTATACACTGAATAACTGGCATACCTGATTAATGCAGGGAAGCTCAAAATTTATGGTTGCGTGTTTTATTCTGCCTTCTGCTATATATTCTCTGTAGGAAGTCATTCACAATCGTAATTATTGCTCAATATTGCAAATAGTATTTAAAAGTAACAAAGTGAGCTGGTTTAAAAAAAGTACAACAGTGAAGAGAAATAATATGGATTTATAGACAGCGAGCTAGATAAGCATGATACGGTAGGACTGTTAAAAACATTGGGAACGAAATTTAGTATATATCTATACTAAAACATTCTGGATTTTAGCTTCTCACTAGACACTGCTTCCTAAGTCTTTTTTGTAAAAAAATATAAGAGAGAAGAAATGGTGACTATGACATGTTTTTGCTATATTCAAGTATATAGGACTTATATACTGGATACTTTGGATTTGAAGCACTAACGAGATTTAATCTCATAATTAAATAGGAAAGTTTCTGGAAGTTTAATTTTCTGAATTATCAAAAAAGATCTTAAGATTCTAGATCCCAAGGCATTGGAATGAACCTGAGTGCAGGAAACTATTTGAGAAATATGGACCCGTGTTCTCATTAAATATTCTGAGGGACAAACAAACACAGGCAAGCAAAGGTGCTTATAAGCTGTTCTTACCTTACGTTAAATAACTTACATTGCTTATCTATGAGAAATATGATATAAAATATACAGAACTAAATTGTGCTAAATATAATCTATTATAACGAACATTACTGGGGTCCTACTATTCATTTTGTAGTTTAGGATGTTGTTTTGTGACGTATTACCATCGGCGTGATGCAATCGCTGCCCAGAGTGCTATGCACAATGTGGAAACGATAGAAGGAATGCATCATCCTGTTCAAATGAAACCAGCAGATACGGAGAATCGAAACGGTAGTTTTTCTTTTCTGTAGCCTATCACAACTTGTCAGATATGTGCTGCTATTGTGGGATTGTATTTAATCTTACGTATAATAGATGCATATAATACATTCAACTGATGTTTTAACTAAAGGTAATATTTTCAGAGAGAAAGCTATTTGTGGGTCAATTAAGTAAGAGGCATACAGAAGAAGATGTGCGTGGTTTCTTTAGTCGATTTGGACATATCGAGGATTGCAGTGTATTGAGGGAATCAGATGGGAAGAGCAGAGGTATGTTGTATTGGATTTTTATGCGTCATGTTTCAATTTTCGTTCGTACGATACTTGAGTTATTTTATATTCCGGATATTTTTAGTTTTATACAATACATCCATATTTATGATAGTTGTAGAGGTAAATTTGACTATTAAATATAAAGACTTTTGCTGTTATTTTAATAAATTTATGTAATTTATAGATTAATCATTTTAACGTATGTCTTTGCGAATGATTACCAATAGTTTGCACATATCATAGTGCCAACATTTATGTTGTAACGAACAATGAACCTATTATTTATTGGCGGTATTTCCATAGCCATCACTCTGTGCTTTGCCATATCACTACGCTTTTTGTTGTCTACGTAATGGTACATGTTTATGTTTTAAATTCACTTGCCAGATTTTCAAGCTGTCCTGGGCTTGTCAGAAATGTGTTTGATCCCTAACTACCGTACCCTATCGGTAGCTGTCCTTGTCAGTGTCATCTGTTTCAGGTTGTGCGTTTGTCACGTTTTCGACCCGTAGTTGTGCTATGAACGCTATCAAGGAAATGCATCACTCACAAACAATGGAGGTACTGTGGCATTTTCATGTTCTGTAGTGTTTTGCCCATTCTCTCAGTTATTAGGTTTTCTGTGTCGTATGTCAGAGTTCTGAATGTCTATATGTACATCAGCTAAAACTCCCAGCATGGTGTACATTCTGAAGTCTGCTCAGAATATGGAGAAAATATTGTGTGTTACATTATTGTCGTTTATGGGAATACTCTATCGCCAACGCTATATTGCGATTTATTCGCGTGATTACAGAGCTTTAATAGTGATGTATTGATGATTTCTCCTTCTTTTAGCTGTTAATTTGAGTCATATGTCGATGCCCGCTGTAAAGTACGTAGCGCTCGCAGCCCCATGCTAGCAACTTATTCCAAGTAATCAAGGGACTTCGATTATGTTTAAATTGTTCAAAATAATGCAAGCTGAACAAAAATCAAATTGTTTAGGGATGTTCTGCTCCACTCGTTGTTAAATTTGCGGATACACAGAAAGAAAAAGATATAAAGAAACAACCAGCTATGGCAGTTTCTGTGTCTCCTGGTGCAACTGGATTAGGGGCACTTGGTAGTCAGGCAGCATTGTTACAGCAGGTTAGTGGCACTTAATACGAGTTCTCATATTAACATTTCAAAAATACATTTAGAGCTCATTTTCCAGCTAACTGGAGGTGGTTTAAATATACAAGCTCTTGGGGCGTTAGCAGCACTATTAAATCCTGGCCTTCATGGACAACAACAAAATTTGCTCGGAGTCTTAGGCAATGGTGGGATTTTAAAGAATTATAACCCATTGTAATGCATTTATTTCAGGAAACTAACAATTTATAATGTATTTAAATGTACTTTGGCTACTATAGTAATCGATGTCTTGAAGAGTTTAATTTGGTTATCAGACTACTTTTTCTTGGTATGATTAATCCTTGTCTGCGTGATAAACTCTACTTTTTTATTTCCATATGCTGCCTATATTCTGCTGAACGATAACCAAGTCAAACATCTGAGCTATCTTGATTACAAAAGGAGTCAGAATTGGCAGTACAATTACATTCGTTAAAACATATTTTAGTTCTTTCCGCGTTGGGTAAACTGACGGATGGTTCTGGCACTGCCAGCAGTCCTGCTCATTCACAAAATGGCCAGTCCTCAAATACCGCAAAATGTCAATTAGGTAACATGGCTGATGGCTCAGTTTGTATATGGCACAAGTGTAATGTGTGGTGCGCTTCTGATATCGTTTCTTTGAAACACAAAAAGTCTGGCGTGTTTGTGGCTTCTCTTTTCTATCTGTGCATGTTGGACGGTGGTGCTCATTTGATCTAGTACGTAAAGTTGGCTCGGTTAAGTTAGTGTAGCTATGTTAATTGCGTTTGTGAATTGTCTTTTGTTTTTAATTGAAAATGTAGATGTATATTCCCAGAGTTTTTAATAAACTTATTTTTTTCAGCAGCTCTCCTACAACAGGCGCAACAACAGCCACAGGGACTTGATGTTCTTGCACAATTACAACAGGCACAATTAGCCCAAGCTCAACAACAACAGTCCCACCTATTGGCTCTTCAGGGACTTCAGCAACAGGTCGTTCATGCTCAACAACAACAACAACAACCTACAGGTATTTATGTTTAGAGGACACTTTATTTCCTTGCATGGCAAATTTGGATTTCTTCTAATGTCTCAGAAGTGTAGTGCAGAACGTGACTCCTTTACGATAGTAAATTGATTCTACAAGCTAGTACTGTTTGTGGTTAACTATATAGGTGATTTGGCAGCCTACGGCTATGCTGGGACTCATGCAGTAGCCGCATCCACTGCAGCTGCTTCGTATCCAACCACAGGAGCCCAATTTCAATCCATTTATCAGAATGCTGGTACCAATGGTTGGTACTTTCATATTTTAGTTAAATAAAGAAAAGTTTTTGTTGATTTCACATGTAATTTACATTTCATCATCTGCATTTATTTATGTGACCTCTTAATGATACTGTTTATTTATTGCTTCAGGGGTACAGAATGCAGCTGTTGCCGCGGCTGTGGTTAAAGCTGCATCGCCGGTGACGACATTACAGTCATCCGCATCTCTAGCTCACTTAGGTGGAGCGACTGCTGCTGTTGATCCTTATCAGCAGGCAATACAACAGTTTACCTGTTCGTTTTAGGATCTTATTTACAAAACTATGTTAAGTTATGTTTATGTATTATACTTTTTTAGTGAGTGCTTTGGCAAATTCCTTAAACACTGGACAAAGTGTTGCAACAGGTAATGGTGATGTCAAAGGCCCCGAAGGATCAAACCTCTTCATATATCATCTTCCTCAGGTGCTTTACACTTCTTTGTATACCTATTTATCACTGTTATCATATTTTTTATTTATGTATTATTCAGGATTTTGGTGACTCCGATTTGCACAGTACATTTTCTCCATTTGGTACAGTACTATCCGCTAAAGTTTATATCGACAAAGTCACCAATCTCTCCAAATGTTTCGGTACGTGATTAAACTTTAAATCGTTATAGTTATATAGTTACTGAAGAGATCTTATTTCAGGTTTCGTTTCTTACGATAATGCAATATCGGCTCAAAATGCTATATCAGCAATGAATGGGTTCCAAATTGGGGCTAAAAGGCTAAAAGTACAGTTAAAAAATGAAAGGAGTCATCCTTATCCGAAGGTGGTCGTTTGACACTATGAAACAAGGTTGGATCGCTATTTTGGGCATCTCCACTACTGTTAATTTCTCTGTTTAAATCACTAATTGGAATTTAACGTATAACTAATTATCTATTACTGTGTTCTCCTGTCGTCCGTTTATGTGTTTAGTTCATGTATCTGTTTGGTCTTCCCTCACATTGGTTAGCCTTACGCGACCGTTCCAGCGACTACCGTCAATGGAATCTTTTTCGTACGCCTTTCTCCTGACCGCTCGTTAGCAGTGCACATTGTCTTATGTTGCTCATCGCACCCTTAGTTGACGGCAGCATCAACTCACTGCGTTGTTCGAGTATTCTTGTCACTGTTTTGGTATTGAATCGCATTTCATCACTGGCTTTTATTTGTTTATTGTTTTTCAACTTGTTTAGAATGTCTCATAACTGTTCAATAATCTGGTAGGGAAACGTTTTGTACCTATTTGATTATGCTTTCGTTTCGTACGTTTTCGTATCTTATAGTATACGGTCATTCTGCTTACAGTGTTTTGTTACAATGGCCTAATCTTACCTCAGTGATAGTCTTGCCTACAAGGGTCGTTTTAACGGTAGACCTATATTTCTGTAGTTTATATCTAAAATAAATGCAGAAAAAAGAATACCGCTTTGATCGATTCCTTACAGTTTCATTCCTCACTTGTTCCGATTCTTTTCTTGCCTCCACTTCACCGCTTCCGGTCTGTTGATCGATAACAGTCGTTCTGCCATGTTTAGTTCTTAGTATTATCTAGATGTTCTATGCTTGTCTATTGTTGATCGATGTTTGAAATATATGTATATGATATAAACATTGAAACAGTGTTCGCATGATGTGCTGTATGTTGTTTATGTACTTTTGTGTAGTCCTGTCGTAAAGGTAGGTTTATTAGCATAGATATGTTAAAAAGTTTTGTACACATAAGTCTGATATAGTGTGGAAGAGAGAAGTTCAGCATTTTTGATGTGGATCGTATAGAGAATGTCACTGGAGATATCGTTACTTTTATCCCGTAGAATACAGTACTACCCTTACCCACGATAGAGTTTAAATACGTTAATTATGACAATGGAAAGGATTATTAAATAGCATAGAGTGGGAAAGTAATCTAAGCGATGCACAATTGGTCTGTACGTTGCCTTTTGCTTCATAGTGTTTCAGGATTCTGAAGGGCCACTAGAAGACACCACTGATTCATAAGTACTGCTCTTGGAAAAGTGAGCATCAGCTATCAGCTCCTCTTTGCTATGATGGATACCGTAACCCAAGTAAATGGCCAGTCCTGGAATTGATGAATCGTGAAGACATTAGTGACTATTCGAAATTATACAGCATAAATTTATTGTTATTTTTATAGAAATGCAAATATGTATTTTATTTGTGTACCAATTGTCATCCAGAATGCAAGCCGGAGCCACGTAATTGGCGCAAGGTGAAGCATCATGAGTGTGTTAATTAACAAACTGAGAGCTGGAACCAAGGGAACTAACGGAACCTGTAATTAGTTGGTTTTATGTAGAAATATTTTATTTCTTAATATTTGGAATATGTTACCTTGAAATCAAGTTGCGTTGAGTTCTGATGGTGGGCATTAATGAAGAGGAGTGCTGTGATGGATATCAAAGCTGAAAGCACAGCGAAGAAGGTTCCAGTAGTAGAGTGTATATGACCTATAATTAATGCCTATTGATGAGTTTGTTTTTTCGGAAAATTTCGAAGCTATAATGTTACCTGAACTCAGACAGAAGCCTAGACCTGCAAATCCAATCACCATAGCTGTCATTCCATAATGTATAGAATGTCCTGGTGATAATTCATCTAGGAAAGTTTTTCCAGGAATCCAAAACTTCAATTTTCCTCCTAAAAATTAACGGATATTGTTAATTCTCTATATTTCCTAGGTTCCTTATAATCATTTGAGAACCAGAATTGCTTAGTGAATAGACAACTATTTTCTCTTACCATTATCGAAAGATCCATCTTCTGGTAGAACAGCTGGTTGATAACGAAGGATAACAACACAGGCAGAAACAATCGAGTACGCTAAGAGTGTTCCAATAGATAGAAATTCGACGAGGGTTTCGATGTCGAACAAAAGAGCGACAATTGCTGTCATCGAGCCAAATACCATTACTGCATTTATGGGTACCTGATAGGCTAGGTATTTCTTCAGAAGTAGGTTACACCTAATATAACAAATATCATACTTGGGTTTTTAAGTTAACAATGGCAAGAGAGTTAAACAGCAATCCATCTTCTGCCATTGCAAAGACGCATCGAGGAAGGGCGAACATTCCTCCTACCTGAAACAGTAACTTCTGATTAGTCGAAACATGCTTTATAAAGAGACTAATATTAACAATAATCAGTATACTGACCAGACTTGTCATCATTCCACAAAGGGCTCCCATTGATACAGCAAATTTTGCTATTGGTGATCCCTTTAAGGCAAAAGCGTCTGAGAATGCAGCTGTAGGATGCACCTAGTGAAGAACGATTGATCACTGGGAAAAGAATGAAGTATTTTAAACGTAAAATTAATGAAAATCCATGCATTAGTATAACAAACCTGGGAGTACGGTAACATTAGAGTAAGAGAAGCCGACATGAGGACATAGGCAAGAGTGACTATGGACATAGAAGCGAATGTAGCTATTGGAATTGATCGAGAAGGGTCTGAAGTGTGAAAACTATGTACATGCAAACAATGTTGTATGCGTAAAGTGGTAAAACGGCATTAGTATGTATACAAAAAACTATAATAGTGCAATAATAATAAAATCGAGATAATGACGCTGACTTCTAGCTTCTTCGCCTGCAGTTGCGAGTCCATCAAATCCAATGTATGCAAAAAAACACGATGCAGCTCCAGCTAACATTCCGTCAAAACCATAGGGAAAAAATCTGTAAAGCATCCTATTAAAATCCTAAGTGATATTTTAATACATTAATAATTAGAAAAAACAAAATTCGAAGATTTGTTGAATGCTATAAATCCTCTCATATGAAAACTGTTAAATAAATATTTAAGCATAATTCAGAAAGAACATCTTCACATTGTTGGGAATAAAAAGGCGAAAATATGTAAGTGAAGTTTTCTATGCATCCAATTAATAAGGCTTCATAGCATAAATACGCAGATGCAGTCCTCCTTTATTCAGTCCTATTAATTAAAGTCGTAGTAACCATAAACTGATCAAATTTTATTATATATATGGCCAGTTTTTCAGTTTCTAAATAAAATATTGCGAAAATATCGCAACCTTGTAAGGAAGAAGCAAAAATAAGGGTTAAGCATATTTATGTAGTATTGATTATTGCCTTCTCCCAAGACTAGTGCAAATAGAGTTTAGAAAGTAACAGGCAAATTTCGATAAATGAAGTAATCATATATAGATGAGGGGTTTTTTTGGCCAAAAATGATTTAACTTGCCGTATAATACTAAAAAAACTAATGCTTAAAAATATTTTAAACATTCAAATGCTTCATATGTCAACAAAATCTATTGAACAATTTTTGTGTCCATTATAATTGATAACCATCTCCAGCATTTGTCTTTATTATGTAATGGCTGACAAGAAAGAGAAAAATAATTCGCGGTCTAAGATAATAAATAGAGCCGTAAAGAGAAAAATTTGTCTCAAGTATTGCGGTTCAGTGTTTTCACTTTGGAGTTAGAAGAATATTCATGGATACATTAAGAAAGCTAGCACATTTCTGAAGCATCATTTCGAATGCATTTTCCCACTGGTATTTTGTCGTTGTTGTTGTTAGTCCATTATTTATCACTCATTGTTTCGAACTTTTTTTGTAATTACTGTCTTTTTAAGCAGTACTTTCTTCATTTGTATAGAGAATATGAGCACAACGTACTTTGATCTTCCATCCTGGTCAACACCACTCCAAAGAGAAAAATCCGCAAATGTAATCCCATATCCAACGACCACTGCTATTACCTAAAAAAATATCAACGCCTATTTAGAATTGTCATCTGCTCGTATCCAAAATATCTAATCTTACCCCCATATTGAGAACCGTAAAGACAGAATTGAAGTTCGTTGACGCCTTTGATCCCATAGCTACGAAGATAGCTACCACAATAATCAAAATGAATGCTACTAGATCGGGATAGTCTCCAAAGAATGATGAACTCTGTATTCAAGTTTAAGATAAGTTATGCTTAGACGATCAATTTTAAATATATATAAGGATCCTTTATAATAAATATATGCTCGGAAGTCTAACCTGTAGCCTTCCAACTCGTTCTATTGTCGTGTTTGAAATGACATTTCCTAAGAGAGAGTCAAGGTAGCCGGACCATGATCGAGCAACAGCTTTAAATTGAAAACAATTTGCAAAGTATATAAATAATAATGTACAATAAAATAAATTATAAGAGAATATTAATTACCAGCAGCACCAAGCATGTGCTCGAGAACAATATTCCATCCTATAATGAAGGCCCATAGTTCTCCTACTCCTACGTATGCATAAGTGTATGCACTTCCAGCTTTTGGAAACCTGTAGTGCTTTGTTTAGTGACAAAAATCCTTTGGATAATACTGTTACAGACCTGGCACCGAATTCAGCGTAGCAGAGAGCAGAAAGAAGAGAAGCCAGACCAGCTAGAAGAAATGAGAGTACGATTGAGGGACCGGCAGTATTGCGAACAACTGAGCCTAAAGTGAAAAATCTTTAAAAAATATAAAACAAATAATCTACTCTTATCTAAGATAATTTTAATATAATTTAGAATTACTCAAAACACTTTTTGGTATTTTAAAGAATAGTTCAGTTACCAATTTTGTTAGTGTACTTTTTTCAAGATTTTATTGTATCCAATTTCCACTATTTCCACTTTCTAGTATTATTGTATTCTTATGAATTTCTAGCTATAATTGAAAAGTAGCAAGATAATTTTAGGAAAACTAAAGTTAGGGAGCCATCAGGTTAATCATAAGTGATGTTCTCCCACTGATTATTCCTGAAGTCACTGATAAATTCTCTGTTATGTGAGTGATAAATGAAATCATAGACAAATAGCTAAAGGATATATCCATTCATCAGTAATCTCTCGATGAATAGAATAGCTGAAAACAGATATAAAAAGCATATGCCAAGTCCGACGTCCTATATAAATTATTAGGCCTAAAACTAGCAATGAAATGAGTCATTAGAGCAGAGTGAATGCAATCTCTAATGAGATATTGTTTCAAATTAGAATTTGACTACTCTGTAGGTGTGAAAATATGCTAATTTGGTCTCTTCGTGGACGAACCAGTGAGCACATAGATGCCGGCGCCAATCATATGGCCTATGCCCAAAAGAGTAATGTCGAAAGTGCTGAGACATCTTCTTAATTGAGTGTCGAGATTCCCTGCAGGGAGATTTTTGAGACGAAATACCTTCTCACGTAAAGACCACCAACGCATTTCTCTTATTCCATCTGAAAATATTAGTTGCACTTCGTTTCAAACGATCATGGTATCATGCGCGAAAAACAGATATATTAAACATGATGATGACAAACAGAAATAGATCAATCATAAAAACCATAGGCTTAGAGAGAGAATAACGAGTATAATGTTTAGTAGGCAATATAATGGACACTTGATAACTAGTGACTGCTTTCGCAGATCGAAGATAATAGTCGAGTTTGTGTTTGTTGAAGAAGAAACTAAGTGTCAGTTTTCAACGAATCCCTTTGTATGTGAATCTATACACATACATGCTGAAAATGAAGAACTGTTGAAATCCGAAATGAGGGTGAGGATATAGATTAAGGAGGGTCGTCTGGTTCCCGCGCAGAAAGAGCAGGGCGCTGCGATCGATCGTCCCGCCTCCTATCCAAACAACACGATGTGGCTCTACGGTGACTTCGCAATTTCCACAAGAGTTGATCTAGGTGTGAACATTTTCCTATTTAAAATATTAAATAAAATTGTTCTAAACATTTACAACGATAGAAATATACAAAGTTGGTAAACACGACGAATATTTTCAGCAATGTCAATATTATGCTGTAGTGAAAAAATTAATGAGATTATTACACAGACAATAATATTAAAATATATTGTTTTTGAATATTTTCTCGATTTAGTTACTGACATCACAGCCAATATTCAATACTAATTTACTAGAATGAAATATATATATAGTGGATTTAAAAACAGCTAAAACATATTCGGGTAAGAACAGGATTTAAAGACGTTACTTGACGTATTTATTTATTTTGCAGAAGATATGTATGTCAAGATAATTTTAACGTAGTAACAAAAACATGTTAGATGACAAACGCACGAAATATATTTTTGACGTCGATGTTTGGCGAAAGTAAGAGTGCTTCCATAAGTATAGAAAACCAAAACACAATTAGACAATGGCAAACGGAAGTACATCGACTGTCTCTCCGCCACCTGCCAGTGCGAAGATGCGACCAAAAGTGCTTTGGGTTGTTTTAATGGGCAAAACAAATACATTCAACAATATTTGCGCGATGAATACAATAAGAACACCTGAAACGCGATGTAACGAACGCCAGTAAATAATAACACTGCTGTCATTTTGAGTAAATACTTCTCACTTTATAAGTGCAAATATGCAGAAACCAAAATCTTCATTTAATTATTCGCATAATCATATATTATTATTACAATTTAATTGTCGTACAATATCCAGTTCTATTTATAACTATTTATTACAGTACATAATATACCCGAGATCGTCACCTCTAGGACTAGAAGAGCGATAAAGCATATAAGAGGTTGACGAATGAGCCTCTCAGTAGTATCTTCACTGGCACTGGATTCTTTTTAGTCAATTGCGTGCTACAGTAATCTAATAACTAGTTTCGTTAATTTAGTATTAACTTAATTCTCTGAGTTATTTCATTGGGTTATTTTTGAAAGCAATTGTAGTTGTGCTGACATCAACAATCGTGCGAACTTTGGCTGCTTCTTTACTGTGACGTATGCCGTAGAAGAAGTAAATGACAAGGCCTAAACAGAGATAATTATGAACAAAGCTCTAAAAATTATAGTCACCTTATTTTATTATTTAAAAACATTCTCAAACTTGAATTAACCAAATGGTTAAACCTTAAGATAGAGTTTTTGATTTGTTATAAAATGTTGTTAACGATATTCACAGTAAAATAAATGGTACTGTTAATGTGATGTTCATTATCGTTAATCTAACTCGAGAAAGCAAATTCCATGACTAAGTTAGTTAAGGGGAAGCACAAGCGAAATGGAGGAACTACGGTAATGTCAAAAACTGGATAATATTCTTATCTGAGTAGTCTCGGACCCAAAATATTAATAAACTATGCAGCTTGGAACTGCATATTTACTTTTAAATACTCCTAGGATTTTCTGGAGAAAGAAGATAAATAAACGTTTTGCTTTACCAATAAACATCCAGATGAATAAGCGTGCCCATGTGAGAGGTGCTAGATAAGCCATCATACAGGTATTTATGAAGAGTCCCAAACAGGGCACAAATGGCACCAATGGTACCTGAATTTTAAAATATTACATTGATGCTTCTAGTATTATATATGGAGAATATTAACTATCTATATTTTTTTTTAAACTTTTTTATGAAAAATAATTCATACCTTAAAACTCAATTGGAGTGAATTTTGTTGATGACCGAGGATGAAAAGAAATATAATTAATACGAATAAAATACTTAGCACAATCGAAATATATCCGATCACAGAATTTTGAATTCCTAAAATACTTATTTAGCTTTGAAGCGCTAGTAATTCCTTTTCATTGAATACCTATTCTAAAATTGAGAGCTAGCCAGAAGTAGCCGATAACGAGCAGCACAACGGCATAGGAAATAGATCTGCCTTCAGGCATTCCCTCCCAGAAATTTCGATAGGGTACCCAAGAACGAAGTGTGCCGCCTCAACAGAATTTAAAGATATTTTGTATACCTACCTACATAAAAATATTGTCAACAGTTGTTTAGTATTTTTTGTATCATGTTAAATTGTCGGTTAGATTTATATTAAGAAAAAATTTTTTCAATATAATTATTGTTGTGGAAAACCAATAAATAATTTCCTACGTTAGACGTACAGTTAGTCACTTTTATACAATTATGGAATTTTGATTAGGATTTTAAAAGCAGTTATTTTACTGAGACGTTTTTTGAAATACCATTGTCCATTCTTCCTGAATTTTCTTCTAGAGGTGCTGGTTGGTGCCTCAGAATGATTACGCACGATGACACTATGGAATATGCCAACAATGTTCCGATGGATAGGAATTCCACTAAAGCTTCTAAGTCGAAAACCATGGCTAGCGTAGCGTTGAGCAATGTGAATATGATGATCGCATTCAGTGGCACCTAAAGTAGGTCACTGAATACGAAAATCAAGTTATATGATAAAAATTGTTTGATTAGCTAGTGTATTACCTTTGTAAATTTATTAATGTTTGCAAAGAATGAGAATATTAATCCATCGTCTGCCATAGCATATACTCCACGAGGAAGGGCGAACGCACCTGTCACCTAAATAGAATACAGTTGAGCTCACGAAATTATAACACCCGAATAGAAACTCACCAAATTGTTCATCATTCCAGCTAATGCTCCAATTGTCATGACATATTTGGCTACAGTGGCACCTTTAGACTCAAATGCGTCGGCAAAAGCCGCGGATGGATGAACCTTATAGATGTCAATTAGACGAAGAAGAAAACATATATATATATATATATATATATATAAGAAACTATAATTTGAATTATTTACGTATCATTAACCTTATCATATGGTAACATAAGCGTGAGTGCAGAAGCCATCAGTACATAGACTGTTGTAATTATTGCCAGTGACCCAAATGTGGCTAGTGGAATTGTTCTCTGAGGATCTTAAACAATGAATAATTCTATTAAGAATAAGTTTAAAAACAATTGTTTTGGTAATAGTCTAAACTATTTCCAACTTTTTGCTTCTTCTCCAGCAGTAGCAAGAGCTTCGAATCCAATATAGGAAAAGAAACAGGTGGCCGCCCCCGCCATAGTTCCACCGAAACCATAGGGAAAGAATCTAAAAGACGTTATAATAGAGGAATAAAACGGACTAAAAAAAACATCAAGAAACAGTTTACAAAGATATAACCTTGAAATGCCTCTATTGTCCACTCCAGACCACAGAGAGAAGTCAGCATAGCTAAGGCCACAAACAATAACGAAACAGAGAACCTAGTAGGTAATATTTTTTTTCTCTATTATTTAATTTTTATCTCTTCTGTTTTTCAAAATATTCTTCTCATGTATTTGAGATATTCAGAACTTACACTAAGGTTTAGTATTACAAATGTTGTATTGACATTAGCAGAGGCCTTAGATCCCATTGCAACAGCCACTGCCACTGCAGTTATGAGAAGAAAAGCTAGTACATCAGGATATCTACTGAAGAAGCCAGTGCCCTGTAGCATAGTCACTTACATCAACAAAGGTGATAAATCTTCGTTATACTCACAGAACTTAATTCTCCAAAAGTATTCAGAGTGAAATTGCTGACGGCATTGTCTAGTAGGGAATCGAAATAAGCCGACCACGAACGAGCGACAGCTGAAACAAGGTTGTAAACTCAAAATGACTATGAGAAACAAACTTATGATAAATATAGATGATGCATAACTATACATATGATTAAAATCACCTGCATTGCCAATCATGTATTCCAACAATACTGTCCACCCTATAATAAATGCCCAGACTTCTCCAATTCCTACGTACGCATAAGTGTACGCACTACCTGCACGAGGATACCTAAAATATACTACTGTTAAATGTCCTGTAAAATAGATAGACATAATAAGACAAATATTGCTAACCTAGCTCCAAATTCGGCATAAGAGAAGGCTGACAAAAGAGCAGCGAAGCCAGCAAATAGAAAAGAAATAATGACAGAAGGCCCAGCTTGATTATGAACTACCGAACCTGTACGATTTTTTACTTTTTCTCGTTGATTTGCTTTTGCTTATCTCGAACCATCTTATCATCTACTTTCTCTTGTTCTGCTCTCCGTGTTTCTCCTAACCCGTAAGAACATATATGCCTGCTCCTATCATTTGCCCCACTGCAATGAACATGACGTCAATGACACTGAGACATCGCTTCAGTTTCGACTCGAGGTGCGAACCGCCCTCAAATGTTTTCTTTCGAAATAGCCAACTTACAACTGTCGATGCGCGCATCCTAAAATAAAAGTGAAAATATTTTTTATGCAGTTCTATTTAACATATTTCTGACTTAATGCTGGTCACAGATTAAGTCAGGCTAATGTATGGAGTATGGTACTAATAATGAATTTGTATTGTATTGTCCTATACTAAAATCAATCATCGTTCATGCAAAAACGTGAAAAAAAAAACTGGCTAAAACCGGAATTGGAGTAGTCAATAAGGGAATTTGTGCGAATAAGAGCGTTATAACAACTACAGAATACATAGCTATACATCGTTCATTAAAGAAAATGTAGTGAAACAGTTGACGGGAGTGAAATATGCTTAATTTGCAAATGAGACAAGAAGAATAGATATCTCTGGCTAAAATCGTTCGGACAATGCAAGGAACGGCCTTCGAGAAAGACGGCGATGATCATTCCGATCGGAACGGGTTCTCAATAGATATCACCCAGAACACTATCAGTGGTGTGAGGCACAGTAAAAAAATGACAGTTTTAGATATTAAGAGGATGGTGAATTGCACTACTGTGATATGATTCTCTTGCTTCAGAACTGTTTTGGGACGGCGACAATAATCGCGTAAATCAGCACGCACATATCGCCAGATCATATAAAATGAAATGTTTCAGGTACGTAATTTATCTAGTGATCACGAGCGATCAACTTGTTCCTTACGCTTCGCCGGACATCACACGATTTTTGAGAATTATTGCCCTTTAAAATGATCGGTGAACTATTTCCGCTTGATAGCAGCAGAAAGAATCAACTTCTTTTCGTGCTTTTTTCCGTAATCCAACGCTAACATAAATAGAAAAAAACCATATTCAATGATTGAAAATATATTATATTAGTTAAATGAGAGAAATTTGAGAAGAAATGAATTTATTATTAAAGGATAATTTTATCCACCGTCCAGCTACCGGTATGCTAGAGTATACATTAAAATGTTCTATTCTAAGGAATGGATTCCGGAACTAGCTATATAATCGATAGAAAATGAAAACAACTGGAAATTAGAAACAGCACTGTCATATCTATACTGTTTTTCGGCTCAGACAGTGATGTGTATCTATCTATTAGTGTCTAAGAAGTGGTTGAGAGTAACAGGAAGCCTCATTAAATACTTAGCGCTTACTTTGACAATAAGTTTAACATACAGTGCGAGTAATATATTTCCGCTTGCATCAATTTTTTTTGTAAAACATGCCAGTTACAACACGAAACAACCATGGCCTCTCGTAATCAATGTAAAATATTGCCATTCATATATCATTGAGAATTCTTCAAAAATATTGTTTTTAATGTTCATCAAGCAACAACATAAGTGGTTAAAACTATAAAAATCTTCAAAAGCGATGTGAGCGCCTATTGAAAACAGGGATATTTGAAATGGTGGAGAGTAGGATGTAGCATTTTATAAAAGCGTATCGATATCACTCGAATTGTTTTATAGCACTGCTAATAAAATGACAGGGTACAGGACATCTATAGAACATTTCCGTTTAAACTGAGTCCTCTGTGAGTTGCCGATGTGCTGCTATGCCACAGCGAGTTTTTCAACTAATCGTCCTATGGCATTATCAGAATACCGGATTCCGAGGACCATAAATCCTTTCGGAATTTTGAACTACCAATAGAATTTTATTCAAGATAGTTCCATGCGATCACTATTTAAAGACCAATAGGTTTAAGACTATAAACCGTAACTTAAACTGGTACAAATGATTACTGGTCTCAGTACATGGAGTATAGAATTTTGCATTGAACAATCTAGGGGAAGTCTAGAAATATGGTGAAAAACTAGTTCGTATTATCTCATGTTTATTATTAGTTTTCTACTCGTTCACAAATAACTTGTGTCTGAATGATTGATATAAGAGTTAACTCTTTATCAATATTCATTGTAGATTATAACAATCTACATTTTTCTCTGCGTGCCAAAGAGGTTCCCTCATTAGAATGCAAATATGCTATTAAAGATCTGTTCTTCAAAGGCTTTAGTGACGCAATTTATTGACGCAATGGCATAACCAGCACTTCTGCTTTTAGTCAATAGTGGGTCAAACCGAATAATGAATCAGTACGAATTATTGCATCACTCAAATTACGAATTTTGCAACAAGTCACATCTTTTTAAAACAGAAATACGATGCATTACCTATTTATAGTAATATTTTGAAACAAAACTTAGCCATTATAGATGTTATATTATACGTTTTAATCTCATCTATTTTTGTTAATAATTAGCCAATTGTTGTTTTTATTTATGTAAACTAAATAGAGCAGTTATGCTATGTTTGATCTGTACCCTTTATGTTGCGTAGATCGAAAACTAATTACATTTAATAGTGCTCGTACAATAAATGGCTTAACCCCTTGTGTTATATTACGTTTAATCCGTATGAGTGTCCTGTTGGGACAACATGATAACTAGGTAACATATTAAACATATATTATTATATGAAATTTCCAACTCTTATAGTAATTAATCTGAAAGTGTTTCTCTAGCTGAATGCTTTTATATAATCACCGATTCTTAGCTTTGAAATATAATTATTTATATATGTATGTATTTTTTAAGCCTGACACTAACATGCTTTTCAGAGCTGATCAACTGTGTATCCGCAGGCGCGTTCTAGCACTGATAATGACAAGGCATATTTTCCATGAAAGAAGTTTGTGGTATTTTAGTAGAAATGCCTGAGCCAAGAATTGACATTTCAGACGGATACTTGAATTAGTGCCTATTGCTGAAGTCGGATGACTTATTTAATAGGTTAAGTGGAGGAAGTTCGCCAAAATAAACCACTCAGAGGCGTATGTGGAGATGGAATTTAAAGAAAAATGCTAAATAAAACACAAAATTATCATAAATTCAATCAAAGGGTATATTGTAGCACAACTTAGACTTTAATATTTAAGTTTAATATTTCATCGTGTTAGTGAAATATTTATAATAGTGCTAAATATTCTAAATTCCTAAGCAATTGCTCGAAAAATAGGAGCTAATATAAACGCGTTTCAGGAAAACGTCGAGTATACTAAAATTTCGAGATATTTGATCTAATCAGAGTTCAATTAAAACGTCAACAGTGGTTATGTGATTTTCGTTTCACTTCTTAAAGTTTTAATAATGCCTTAAACCAAATGTTCTTACACAAATGTCTTGTCTTCAGTAGAAAAAAAGCAAAAAATTTAGGATAAGTTTTTACGAAATCATAGAGAACCAAATAATTTTGTTCATTTTATTGTAGTAATATAGTATTTGATAGACTATTTAATCTCAAAGATTCAAAGATCTAATACATGCAATTCTTCGGCAAGAATTCAAAATATCCAAGAATATATTAATATCATATCATAACTCTATTAAGGATATGTAGATTAAAATGCACAAATAAATTCCGTCGAATTAGATTCGAATTAGATTAGTAAAAACAGGCCGATGAGGAAATCCTAACATTTGCTTGCCACGCAATGAGGCCTACCACCTAGGGTATGCAATCAATCGATTGATATTTTCCTATTGATCTCTAAAAAGTGACTTGATTGGCGAGCTATTAACAAATATGGATACATAATTGTTAAAACTGTATCTAATTAATCTAGAAAAGAGATCTGCAATCTGCAAGATTCCTGAGTTAAAATATTTGCAGTAGAAAAGAGGCAAATAAGTGGAATAACGTTCTAATTGGAGAAATCCTATAACTACTATGTTAAATAACGCTATCAACATATAATACACCTACAAAACAAGAGAAAGAGCCAAAGGTAAACATAAACGAGTGATGGGGACGGAGACGCTGATGTCTGTATCTCGATAGCTGTAAGTATTCGTTTTTCTATCCTATACTTATGCTAATTCCTCTAGAAGCTATGACGTATTCAATAAATCGAAAACATCAAATGGATATATCTGCTTACTGTATGCGTTGTATTCCATGTCTTTGGCTTTTCTCCAAAGGTCACACTCAACGCTTTTCCTGGCAGGAATCGCTTTTACATGTGATCCACCTTTGAGTAACATCCATCTGAGATCAGCTCATTTCCATTAGCAACAAACATAATTTTTTCTACTAACCCTTTTAATACACAACCTTTATTTATTTGTTTCAGAAAAATTTATTCTTGTACAATTTAAACTCTCCAACTTTTAATGTATTTTCGAATTAAAAAATTTCATATTATGACAATGTAAAAGAGTTTACGATCCTTACTTAGTTTTATTTACCCCATCGTACTCTGGCCACATGTCTGACGCCTTTCCATCCTTGAGACGGGGCACTCTACAAAGTTGTGAGTTATGTTTTAGCTTAAAAATATAATTCATGTTATTTATCCCATACCCTGTAGTGGCGAAAGAACTCCAGTACTGCATTATTTTCTCTGCTAGAATTTGCTCTCTTTTTGTATAACCCGCAGTCTCATTGTAAATTGGCACTCCGAAGACGTACTCGATTTCATAGCCGTGCATTACTCCTGTCCACTTCGGCCAAGGATTTGCACTTAAAAAATTACTGGGCTTATATCAGTTAAATACCGTTAACCAGAATATTTATGTTCAACTGTTACCTGGAAGGTTGATCAAAATAGTATATGTATATTCTGCCCGCATGGCCACTTCCTGGTATCTGATCAGCTAACCATAGACTGTCGCAAGTGAAAAAATAGTCGCCAACCATTTGATTTACCTTAATTATAAACAATAAACATAACTCAAAATATAGAAAGACATCTTTGTCTTTGCAATTAATGACAATTAAGACGACTCTAAAGCCTTATATATACATGTTTTAGTTCTTCTCATAGAGTTATATAAAAAATTTCACATATGAAATGAACAATAAATAGCTTAATAAATTAAGCCTTGAAAACCTTAGTCTATTTAAATTATTTACTCTTTCGTAAACCCTTCAATAACTTCAAAGAGCTAAAAACCATTCAAGCGCATATGCGGCGTAGTCACTCCATATTTTAAAGGTTGAGCAAATGAACATAGCTTGTGTAGTGGTAATAAAGATCAAGACATTCTATATTTAGTGATAGAATTATATTAGAAGTATGTAATATAACTGTAAAGGTGTCAATTCCCTCGTAGTTATTAAATTACGGTCAGAAAGTTACTCTTAGACAATTATCACAGTTAGTATGTAGTTTAATCGTTTACTCATATAGCAACATTTATATATATATATATATATATATATATATATATATAGAGCATTTATATTAATTATTTTTTCGTGTACATTTTAACATTTAACTTTTTACCTGTTCTGCATAGAATTGAGTTCTTTGGTTTGGATCAGTACAATTAGGATCCGAGTAGACAAATTTTGCAGCACTACGCACCAAATCTGGCTGAGTAGAAAATGCTCTCTCTACACAGTCAAAGAACTCGTGTCGATTGAGCTCGGGTTGCTCCGTTTTATCAAAGTAATCAGCCAGATTATAAATATTCCAAAAATTACCTAAATCAGTTATTGCTTTATTACTGTCGAATTTATAATAGAATTATTTTGTAGAATATATATAGTACCAATATTTACGCTTAAAAATTGTTTACCTTCATCATGATTAATTCCAAACATCAAGTTTACATTGTGTGAGTATTGTCCTGTCCGCAAAGATGAGAATCCATCTTTATGACGAAAAAAGTTGCGATCTCTGAAACATATTATTAGAAGTGAGATGCATGTCTCAAAGAGTCCCTCATGAAACAACCTGGAGACAATAACAAATGGAAACTCTAGAAAAGCTAAATCGAGGCTCCAAATGTTTTCCACCAATTGAACTGCTGGAACATTTCGAAGACATGCAATCGTTTCCTTTACCTGCAAAAGGTATCAATATTTAAATAATACAACTATATCAGAAACTATTAAAACTAAATGGTCTTTACTTTAGATGATAAAGAATATATTTCAGAAAACCCAAAGACTTGGAAAGCATAAATTTCTGACACTTGTGCTGCTTATAGCTTCGTTCTAAGATTTGCTTAACATTTTTAATGCTGGCTTATGGACTCTTATTTGTGTGCATCGTAGCCAAACTAAATCTGCCGTAGTGGGGAATGTGTTTAGTACGGTGACAGCGGTTTCAACGGTGTGAACATAAGATGCTGATTCTATGGTTATTATCAAAATCGCAACAAACAATAGATGCCAAGCAGCAGAACATACGCATATTGTGTCTAGGATTTTACTCTGAGTTTACCCTTTAATGACATCACCATTAATTTTCGAAGTAAGTCCTCAAAGCCACAAAGAAATAACAAACATTTAGTGCAAAGATTATACGATACTGAAATGTATTCTTCATACAATAGAAGTTAAGCACAAGTGGGAGTTGTCTATTACTAGATTTAGATATCTCAGCTGTGATAAACGTTATATTCGGTACAGCATAAAATATTCCCAAATTAGATTATAAGAGCTAAAATAAACAACACATCCGTCAACAGCGGAGATAAGTACCGCATTATCATCCGAAATTTCCATCTCTTAGTATTTAGAAATTGGGCGTAACGGAGCTGGAGCGAGACACATAAAATGAGTTTAAGGACGATTTCAAACTTCTGGGCTTTCTAAAGAATAGGTCGTTGAAATTCCAACCACTAGTTACTATAGCAAATTAATGCTGGGGCAAATGATAACAAGTATAACTACTTTAGATAATATAAAATCAACTGTTGTAATAAAGATATTGCTTTAGTATGTCGTTACAAAATGTACGAAATTTATTATAATAGAATTTCCAGTAGGATCAGTAGTGTCGCGATATTTACGATATTGGAAAGCTACTGCATATGCTTTTTTCTCCAAACAAAGCGATAGTACAATTTTATGAAAATAAATTAGCTCAGATACCTAAACAATTGATCTTTTCAATATTGTTTATCCGCCCACCTCTGTTCTATTACATCCGACCAAAGTGGCAAGTTGATTCGCCTTGTCCTTGGCCCTCTTCGGAGTATCCATGGACCACTTGTTATCCAAACTACCTGACTGTAAGATGCCGTTTCTGAACAGCCTGCAAATGCAATAATTTGAATTAAATTATTGTCAGAATGACTTTGTTCTTCCTCAAAAACACAATTACGCTTAGAGTTTTAATAATCTATACTAATTTACAAAAATAGTTCGAGGAATATGTCTGTGTCCAACCCCTTCGATGCAGGGGCTATAAGATGTGCGACAATACTTGCTGCCCCGGCGCTCTCTCCAAAGACCGTCATTCTACTCGGATTACCACCAAAATTGAAAATATTGTCCCGGATCCAGTACAAAGCCATTTGCTGCAAACAACTAAGTTTATCAACTTACGATATTCCAGAAATATTATACATAAATTGAATACATTGCATGTTATTGGTATTAGAGATGATTAGAAATAATTAAAAATCCTCTGCAACTAATTCACTTCGTTTGCGTAATTTTGTTTGCTTCATTATCTTCCGTTTACTAGTTTTAACCCCCACTCTCTTTCTATACCCGTCCTTTTCAAATTCAGATGTTTCTGTTATAGTTTCTTAGGTCTTATTTAATTTCATGTTAGTTTCTGTAACTAACGCTAGTATGAGTTTATTCTTTCAGATAAGCCATGTTGTTTAGCTGAAGTCTGGTCATATAAGCAAACAGAATAGCTCTATGTTTGTTCCTCTCATTATTTATACATTCAATTAAACATTAAATCAAGGGATTCGTTTAGAGTAGTTCTTGCTTGATGTGTCTGGTGACTCTCTGGACATAAAGCGGAGTGCTAATAATATTATGTGTGTAGCAGGTGTTATTATAAACACCGTTAATATATCATAAAACTAATAATATTCATTTAATTTAATACTTTGAAAAAGTAGAAGTGTATTGAATTTTACTGCTTTTATCTCCTAGTTAATTATTTACCTGATCAAGCATACCCATATTTCCAGGAGCGTCCTCGTGATCCATGTAAAGGTATCCGAAAGGACCGACGCGATAGTTTACGTTTACAACTATCACATTCCCAGTGAGAGCAAGTGCCTTAAACATTATTAATGCAAAATATATGCGTTTTATTTGAATTACATACCTTTGGTCGGATTCAGAAATTCTAATATTCCTACCTTGCCATCATAAAGTATCAACGAAGGACTTCCGGAGTAGTACCCCCCACCGAATAGCCATATCATAACAGTCAGATTACTGTATTATCCGTTATTAAAGGAAAACACTTCTCTAATTATAAGCCACTAATAATTTATAACGCAATTAGATGTACAATTAAAAAACTATATATGGGGACTAAAGTAAAAAAAAACAGAAAATAAAACTGCTCACAAGGCTTCAGCTGGAGCCCAAATATTGAGGAAAAGGCAATCTTCGCTAACTGGGGTGTTGGCATTCCACATCTCTGATCCCCAGAACGTAGTGTTATAGGAATCTCGACCCTAGAGTGCATATCACTTCTGATGAAATTGCGTACTATTTCGACAATATTTAAACTCGTTAATTAAAGAGATTATCCAAGAAAATTTTTACTCCCTATTTTCTTATTTCAATTAAATATAATTGATACTTGGTAACAAGCAGGTGACATAGTGGTTGCTATAATTGTATCGTTCCACGGCTTTTTGGGTTTTGGTGGGCGAAATCTTCCTTCTCCAACGGGAGCTTCGGCAAAAGGAACACTGTAGAGCGTTATTTGTTTACAATAAGTAAATCATTTACTTTTTTCTGAGTATTTAGACCTTTTATTTATTGACCTGAGAAATGAGCGGACCCTTCGATGAAGAAATATTGATTCTTGCCCCTTGATCTTCCCTAATCGTGTCTGCACTTCTACTGGAATGTGGTTCTGGTGAGATGAGCTCTGAAGATATATAATTATAAATGTATGTAAAATAGTTTTTAATACATTAATTTTGTTCAATAATATCTTGTCTTTAAATATAACGCTAAAACTTCTTACGAAAGCTAGTCCTATAACCCATGAAGCCGTAATAAGATAAATCCCCATATTTGTGCACGCTCCTGAGCAAACGTAACCAGCTTGAAAACCAGAGATAAACTAAAATCACAGTAAATTTTATTAAAATTGTGCTCCATAGAAAAGAAAAGGCTTAATAACAGAGTTGATTAGCACGACAATAAACCAAGAGAATATGAGTCGGAACACATGGATATTTTCGTGAATAGCGACAAAGCAACATAGGAGGCAGAGCGTGAAATCGTATAAAAAGAAAGGAGCTCATGAGCAAGAAATAGACTTGGAGAAAATAAAGTAAAGGGAACTTTTCTCTTATAAGTAGGGAATTCTTACAGTGTCAAAACACAATACAGTAAATTGATAACTAGGTAAGATGTATAAATACTCTAGAATGAGTGAACAGATGTAGAAAGAACGAGAAATATGCATCCAGAAATAAAGAAGATAGAGTGAGAAGTAAAGGTTCGATGCTAAGAGGCGAGAATTAAATTGCACACTGGCACTTGAGAACAAACAAACAAACATCCATGAATAGCACATTTCGATGTGTCGGTCTGGGTCTAGGCTGCTAATGGGATTCGGCAACTCCCAGCCCTCTAGAGATCAATCGGCCACGCTGCTTGCCTCGTAATCTATTGTTTTCTAGTTGTTTATTTGCTTTTCCGGCTGGATTGAGGGCGAGAGTACAAAATGACGACAAACTAACAAAGGCAAAGAACGACTACCACTGAATATGTAAAAGCAGACAAGTGTGATATGAAATGTGACGAAAGTAAATATAGAAAATGTTATAGAGTATAATAGCTAGGTAATGTAGCACATGGTTGCTTAAATTGTAAATGGCATAACGACGTTACAAAATGATGAAATATTTTATGCAGGACGGAACCTATACGTAAATGGAAATCTGCAGACGATCATATGCAAGCGTAAATGAATGGACTACGGTAGCGAAATGTCAATTGCATCTGGTATAGTCGCAGTTAGCATAATGCGAAACAATCTGACGATTGAGCACAAAGTGGCTCCCATCTTGCGAACGAAAGACGACGAAATGAGGATGCAAGAGAACTCATCTCATGGGAGCACTACCACACAGCTATTTTTTAGCAGATGAAAACACGATGCAGACACTTCGCCAATTAGAATATAACTAGTGTCACTTTAATTGAAAGAATCTAAAAAAATTGTAGGTATAATATGATGTCGTTCAAATCAAACGATGTTATCCACTGCTACCGTGCCAAACGAGATGCTGTGAAATTATAACAAAGGAATAGTTGGAAATACTTTCTGAAGCTCTAATCTCATTCTTCCTTTTAAAAGATAGCCATAGCATGGGAAAGAAGCGCACTTTTTTATAAAGCGCACTCTTGAGATAGTCTCAACGAGTGAAGTTGGATTCGGATTTCACAGATTCAATGCAAAAATGCAAAAATAAGACATTATCTTAAGTCGAACATCAAATTAGACTGATATCAAAGGAATACAATGAAATCTAGTTGCATATTAAAGACATTTAATAAATAATACGGTAAAGGTAACTGTCAAAAAGTATAGGAAAAAAGAAGAAAAGGCAAAGATAAGGACAAAAAAAAGAAAATTTAGAAACTAGTGAAAAAGTATCCTGATGGGAAGCAAAGAGAAGGGTGGTGTACTTTATAATAGTATTAAAAATTTCTTGAATTGGGAAGCATTTAAAGAGCAATTGCAGATATATTTTGATTCTAACATAAAAATGCTGTAAAATATCTAGGAAGTTGAGGAAAGAATTCATGATATAAGTTAGCCCTTTTTATTTATTTATGATAAATAAGAATTTTTTAAAAGCTGAAACATTTACATGCTACTATATTTTTTCGTGAAATGACACTAGTAGAAAAAGATGCGGATGAAGATTTTTTCTTTCTTTTCAATTATTAAAGCGATTCTATGCACGTCGCATTTAGTATGGAATGCATTACGAAGGCCCAAGACCACGCAAAAAAGACACTCACAACTTAATTTATTGCTCATTCTCGTGTTCCTATAGGAAAACTGTTTCTACCTCATTCAGGAAAGGATACGAAGGAGTATATATTTATTTATTTTTTTTATTTACTATTCATTGATATAATTGACAATGTAATGAAAGGGAATTGTAACACACAGGGTGGATGATGTTATTTTAATTGCAAATGTATAAATTTTCCTTTTATTTTAGCTTTACTACTTATACTTTTTTGCCTATTGTTTGTACTTATTTTTGTTAGTTTATTTTATATAGATGTCTGTATATATGTAAAATAATGATATAGAAATATACGTAATTGAGAAATACTGAGAATTACATGTATTTTACCCTATGAGTTATCATACCGTACAGTACTTTTAATTCCTAGAAATAAATATAAAATAATAATGATAGGTATCAAACTCTGAAAGGAAGCAATGCATGTTACGGAAAAACAATCGGACAAGCTTAGCTAACTTGGCTTTTATTAGGGTAATTGGCGAGAACTAAGCAACAACAGCAAAATGCCATACTAAAATGTGAATCGCCTATATATTAATATATATATATATATATATTAGGGTTGTTATTCGGGATAGTAAAATTGGGATTTCGAGAAAACGGGAAAACGGGAAATTTAAAAAGTCGGGATTTCGGGATCTCGGGAAAAACGGGATAGGAAAAATGTCGGGAATTTCCCGATTTTCGGGATTCGACACAATCCCGAATAACAACTCTAATATATATATATATATAATAGGCTAAGTTTTGGTTTTCAAAATTGGTTACTCAAATTAAAGAGAAAGTGATGCATTTAAGATAGTTATCTGGGTGAGAATGTAGTGTCTCATCAATCCGATCCTGTCTATTATGCATAAAAATTGCTAAACAAGTACCAAATATCTTCAGATAAATATTATTGGATTATAATAAAAGAGTAGTTAAAAGTAGAGTAGCTTTTTCTTGCTTAAAAATAGAATAATTCGGAAATAGATTGGTTGGATGGTTAGCGCGAATAAAATACTAAACAGTTTGTTTTTCCAACTTACGCTAACATGTAGAGGTATTCAATTTCGGAATTCAAAATCAATTCCAAACTTCCGCTAAAAACGATTTGGGGTAGAAGGTGAGTACCAATCTTTATGGAGAAAACAAGGAGAAGAACTGGGAAATACGGAGTAAGCAAATATTTTAAGCAACTAGGTGGGCAATACGCCAAACGCAATCAAGTAAAGTGGGATATTATTTGGAAGATGTACTTAGTCAAGAGACAGGGAAATGTATATACGAGATTTCCATATAGACCTTAAAAGCGGACAACTCAAGCAAACACTTGAAACGCAATCTATCAGTGCCAAGTCGGATAGCTTGAACAACGACTCCAAGAAGTCAGATCGACTTCTAGCAAATATCAGTAAAAATAAAGTTACAACTGTTGAAAATGTGTGTGAATTCCTGAAAATTATATCTAAATATATGGTGTAGAAGACCTATAAAAAGTATTAGCTCGAAGTAGTTTTCAAACAAGTAGAGAATCACCGATGGTAACTCATCCCGTCTCTCATCTGTCCTATATAAAAATAGCCCTATTCCTGATCACAGAGAGCTTGAAAACAGCGGAAAGGAAAAGCGATAAGAAGAGATTTGGTAGGATGGATTTATTAAGGAATGGCTTATTACTGTCTTACACTAAATTAGAAATCTGAACAGTTAGCTGAATTTGTTTTACTGTCAAATAATATCAATTTAAAGAATATAATATAGAACGTAACTGATGTTTGATCTCGTATTTATTTCCCTCGTGTTTATTTATTTTTCTGCTGTCAAACTACAAGCTGTGCTCTTAAAGGACAGCTAGAGGTAGAAACATCTCCTCAAAGCCGATAACAATAACAACAACATTACATAAGCCTTAAATTATATATCCCAGAATACACGTAATGGAAAATCGAAGAGAACCCTTCAAAACATATTGAGTCAACAATGCATGCGTCATACTATGGCCCATGGTATAGCAACGAGCAAGGCTCAGCGCCAGAACTATAGTATCGTATTAAATTAATTTTGATGCTGATATTATTAGGAAGTTTGGTAGTAAAACAAGAAATAAGTAGAAAATTGTTTCATGTCAAACAAAATGTTATAAAATAGCCAATTAATTATTGTCTGTCATCAAAAAGAACAGAAGACGACGGTAAAGCAATTTCTGCGAGTATTGGATGTTGCCCTTCACATTCGCCTCGCGGCAAGGTGCGTGAGATGGCTAACCGAATCAAATCGAGATATATGCTCTTCACAACCCCTCCCCATGATTGTCATTTAGTGGCGTAGAATCAGGAGAATATGACAATTGACTCCGTCGTACACTTCCAGATAGGACAAAATGAAGTACTAAATGTTCCGTCTCCGTTCAATAGATAATATAATATGGCAAATAATTCAGGATGAACGAATAAGCAGTTGTATACTAAAACGATCCCAAAGACAAATATTGATAATTATAAAAGACCTTTTATATATTTATTATAGTTCTACATCCCATTAATACAAGAGATTCAGTTAGCACAGAGAAAATATCAGTTTAATTCTGATTAATAGGGGATAGTTATATTGTTTCCGATCAAAAACCAGTAGTTGCCTTGATATAGTCTCTCGCAAATTTCTCAAGGTGCTCATTTAAAGCGTCATCAAGGTATTTCGTCTTTTTCAGATAAAGGAGCAGTACTTCATGAACATACAGATACTGTTGCTCTGTCTGAAACTGAGCACGATAATGTAGATGTTTATTTAGAAATATTTAAATTGAACCTGTATACTATTGTTCCTCTGCATGCGTAGCTGCTCTAAATATCCACTGATCTCGAGAAGTGGAGCAGGTTTATTGAGAAGTTCCATTGCGTGCTGGATGAGGACGATAGATCCCGTACGACCAATCCCTGCTGAGCAGTGAACTACGATGGGGGCTCTGAAACAACATATTGTCTCACATTCAATCAAACATTTAACTTATCAATATTTTTTTTCAAAACTAATTCTCCTCATATATTATAGACTAAAGTGAATCAAAACACTATAGAAGTCTATTTTTGGAAGAAACTACAATATTAAAATGAAGCTATGGAAACTCTAAGCTTTAAATAGTCTAGTGACTAGGAGCAGAATGAGAAACGTGTCTAATTTAAGAAAATACTTGGTATCATATATTTTTACGTTTCAACATAACTAGGCAACAAGAGATAATTTTCTGAGTTTTTAATTTACTCACTTACTATCCTTAAGTTTATTTAGAAGAAAGATAGGTGCAAGATCAGCTTCAGGCACGCCTCTGTCAGGCCAATCCATCCAGTGATAATGAATACAACTATGTGGCTGTTGTCCCCGAATATTTACCTCCAAAGTGGTCATCATGATGTGTACTTTCGACTCGAAAGGAAGCTTGAACTAAAATGAGAATTATCCCTTTTTGGTAACTGTAAAATGATAAAACTAAAAAGTGCAAGCAAATGTTTATACAATATATACCGGTTCTTGTTTTTTGAAAATCACTGTTACATCCTCGTCAAATACCATAATTTCATTAGCCTGTTGAGGATAATATTCGGCACATTTTTTGGCACCCTCAAAATAAGTTTCCATTGAGACAATTTTAGACTCTTATTTATTAAATGCTCCTTATATCACTGTAATATAAAAATAGTGTATCATACCATTTCAACAAAATTACAAAGCATAAGAATAGCTACTGCTCTCTCTTGAACCACCATATACCAAAACTCAGCACACGTTCGTGGCAGTGGAGCCTGAGACATATAGTTGCATGTGTGTGTATCAACTGTAAATTGTAGTAAAATATTCTATACTTGAGTACAGATGAATCTTCTTTCATTATTTGGAGTGGAGACATAGTTAGCATGAATATAGGCAGAGGGACCCAAAGATATCACAACACGTGTTTGATCGAGACATCCAACATCCTGTAAAAACAAAGCATAACTGATAAAATTGACAGGTAGACCAGATATCAACTGACTTTGTATCGATTTCTAGCCTGGGCATTTTGTGCCACAAATTCAGTCATTTTGGTAAAGTCGTTAACCCTTTTCATAGAGCGGAACTCAGCCACTAAGCCCTGAACGCCCTTTTTCAGCGTAGACTCGACGAATACTTTTACCTAAAAAAGTTATATTGATTTTAGACTACAATATATATATATATATATATATATATTACCTGGGCCTTCTTAGCTGCTTTTGATTGTTGTCTCTGTTCCCTAGTAAACTCATAAGACCCTTGCTGAGGTACTAACGAATGAACCGATTGACTAAAATCTAATTGTTTATATTTCTCTACTGACTCTATTCTCTTTCCTTTGCTATTTATTTAACTTTTTTGTTTTAACTTTTAACTCATTTCTCCAATATTCTTACTTGATTTCGGCAATCGATTTAGTTTCATCTGGTTCTCTGAAGATAAAATATTATCATTTTTAAAATAAAATCCCGTTTAACTCGACTTAAATAAAATGCCTAAATCTTAATTATAATTAGTACCGTAATTTATCCCACCTCGTTGTTTCTTTCAACTTTTCTTCGCGACTTTGTTTAATCTTTGATCTGTCTTTCTTTTTATTTTCTTTCTTCTTCTTCCTCTTCTTAGACCTGGAAAAAGCAACTGCTGAAACCATAGAGAAAACTCCAGTTTCTATAAACCTGTCTAGGATGACTTCTCCAAATGACGTTATTCTTTGCGATTAATCCATCGCAGAATAGACATCCATGTGAAATTTGCTCACTCTCCCATATCTTCACTTTGCGACCTCTCCTGCTTTTCTGAAAAACTTATGTAAATTAATATCAAATGCATTTGAGTCTTAACTCCTATAGTTTAGCTAGTTCTAGCAATAAAGTATCCCACCTCCATATATCTTTATTATTTCGATTTAAACTTTAAAATATATAAAATAAATCTGTCACAAAGGAGATAATGGTTCACTGTCTTCTAGATATTAGTAGCTAGACATAGACTTAGAAAACTACTCAGGAAATGTTGGATGTGAAATTACCATTAACATACCCCGTGTGAATCAGAATTTGGAAGGAACCTATCGCTTCACTTATACAAATTTAGATGAATATTCGTGATATAAAATAAAGTTATTACTAGAACAAGACGAGTTGCAAAACGTAATTGTCTTCATGCTCTGGTAAAGCCGTGTCATTCAATGGTATCACTAATGCTAATTGTTCTTAATATTGCCAAATATACATTTTGTTATCTAGTCTACTATTAAAATTAGTTTTTGAGTATTCAACTAACTTTCACTGGCATTCCTTGACGGCTTCCCTCGTGGTTTAAGGGGAATGATAGCACTTGATTTTTTCTCCTTTTTATAGCCCGAATTTTGTTTGTTACCCTTGAGTTTACTGCTCTAAATAGTATAATCCCATTGTGATAAGTACTTCATATTCGAACTTAAGCCTATGTTAATTTCTTCAATGTTGTACAATATTTATAATTCTTTATAGCTAAGTACGAGAAAAAAATGAGTTTTCAAAATAAAGCTAATCAACTCACCCCTTGAACAGTTTTTGACGTCTCCTTTAACTCATCATCTCGAAGTTCTTCGTGCGATGCTCTTTTCTTAGATCCCCTCTTCATTTTGCTCTAAGCCTTTATAATATACGTAAAATTCATTTATTTCTTCATCTATATATATTAGATATTTAAATTGTATGCAGAGCTGTAGTAAAATAAATATATTTATTATGCGCTCATAAAACCATAACTAGTAGAAAAGCTAGTTTTCTTTGCAAGCAAGATGCACATATTTAAAATTATGTTCTGAAAACAAAGCTAATCTTCACCTTATGTAACTTACAAAATTTGCATTTAAATCGTATTTATAAAATACCCCAAGATACTAATAAGTTTTTACTTAATATATTACTGGTTTTGATGTTTATATTATTAGCAATATGCGGTTCGAACATTAATAAGTCAGTGGATATGAACTAATAGAAATTTTTTATCCGTGTCTGTACAACATTATCTTGATTGTTTTACTAAGAATATGAATGAACAATGCCGACGCATTTTGCTCTAAAAAACTTATGAATACCTATTTTCTGATTTATTTAAGTTACTCACTCACAAAATGCTTAGTGTAAAAAAGTGCTGAACATCTTCCTATTGTTATTTTTAAATAACATCTCGTCATCTACTATAAAATATTAGTTCCACAATGCGTTCATGGTAAAATTCAGTGTCCAAATTGTGAAGTTGCCCTATGTCAAATTTCAGCTGCTATTTACTGCATAAATTTCATCAGTACCTTTAAAGATCACGTTTAACGATAGTCAAAGTAGTGCTGAGCAATATACTAGGAAAATCAGTAGCAGAGAACTCCGTAGCTTTGATCGACTACGCACTTCTAAAGTGGCGATTTTTTAGTTAACTCACTCCAATATTCCTAAGGCCGCAAGATGATGAAGACCAATGAAGAATGAAGCTATATGGAGCGTTTTATCTTATAACAAGAGAATATTAAAATTATGCTGATATGAATAGATTAACATTATCGATTTAGTAATTATCGCTCTCAGAATAAAGAATTTTCATACACACCTTTTTGAAATCTTAAAAGTAGTAAACAGCATGTGTAGTGACCATTTATTAGACACTGAAAGACTTGCGAGGAATATATATAACCTATTAAATAATATAAATAAAGATGAAATAGTATATGAAAGTAAGTAAGTGAAGTATAAGTTACTATATCATAGACAAGTTAGGTTCATATCCAATAATATGTTCATTAGCTTAGACATATCGGTTAAACAGATAATACATGTAATCACTACTTATAAGAGCTAGAATTCTAGGCATTCCACCGTATTGTCTTTGCTTCTACACTGATTTCTGTCCATTCTGTGGGATTTTCGCTTAGACCATTCAAACCATTACAAGCATTTCTGTCATTCACACGAATTATAACAGGATATTCCTCACAAAGACCAGCTTGACGTACGAACTCCGCAGCCTGCGATATGTAAGGCTTAAGTGTTAATACTCATGAAATAACTACATGACCTTTTAAAATAGCAGATACATTAAAAGCACAAATACAAGACAAGTAGTTAAATGAACTACTAAAAAATGCGGTTACCATTGTAACAGCATGTGGTAACACAGGTCCACCTTCCATTTCAACAATATACTCAGTCGCATTACGTTTCAACACTTGAGAAGATTTCTGGAGGAATAAAAATTATTAAATTATGTCTTACATATAAAAGTGGAAATAATATATACTTGAATAAAATGATGAATACTGAAATAAAATAAGCACAATGAAATTAAAAATACTAATATACCTTAAGCGATTGCATTTGCCCGTATAAAAAAGGCTGACAAGCAATAAGGGTTGGTGGCAGGTTAGCGTGGGGACCTGCAATTGCCCTACAAACGCGAGACGTTTGCAAAAAGTTGTAAAATGTTTGCACCGAAGGGCCCTATAAATTAAATAAATCAGGGGAAGCTTAAAATTATAAAGAAACAAAGCATGTGACTGCAGATATTTAATTATAGAAATTATATAAATTCTTCATTTTACCTGCATACATAAATAATGTAAACTGGAGCTAACCTTGATCAGAATTGATGTGGTCTTTTCTTTTTCCATTTTCGATTCTCCGCCAAGAGAATTCAAATTCGTCGATGATCCACCCATTGATTTGCTTAAAATGTGAATCATAAATAATGCTGCAGTCTATTAAAAAAAATAATGTAAACTCACTATCTTCGTAACCGTGCCGTATTACTTGGTGATACTCCCATAGTCTCCAGCCAATCATGATCTGCCGACTGATCTAATTTGTCCGGACTGGAATGGTCTTCGTATTCCGCAAGGATAAACTACAAAACCCATATTCACTGTATCCACATGCAACTTTCTATAAAAATAAAACGAACCTGCCCTCAGAATCACTATTATCCTTTATGCCATTTTCTTTTTCTTCACACCTATCCTCTGCTTCTATTTCTCTTTCTGCTAAAATACTTTTACGAAGTAAATTTATCTGAGAATTTAACAAATATGTAATAAATTAGTAAATTACCTCTATCAAAAACAGGCGGTTGGCTTTCAGTAACCCCACTGAGTTCTAAATTCGAGTCATCCAATTTGAACGAACTCTTAGACAAACGTCGTTTTTTACTATTGCATATGTCATAGCTGATGCCTGAAAACAACAATACAGTAGTTTTTTTATAGTTTCCTATCAATTACTGATCTCTTCATGCATTTCCACACCTTCACTCTTGAGGTATTGTCTAAATCCACTATTTGTCGGAGTCACTATGGCCACATGTTTCAATCCGCATGCTGTTTGGAAACATGACATAGAATCTTCACCAAGATCTAGAATGTATGATATTTACCTTTCTACGATAGTTCATGTACAATCTACCCCTTAAGCTATTCGCACTACTAACCTAGATCATTTATTTCACTGCTCTTTGTGAATAATACAGTAAAAGTTGGGCATGCAACATAAAAACTTTTTCGATCTCCTTTTTTCCAAGATAAAAATAGATGATCAAAACAATCCACCCTGAAATAACATTTGAAAATAATGTTTAAATATATATAATAATTTTTATTTTATAACATATCGGTTAGCATCAATTATGTACTGTTATTTTTGGTTCTATTTCCTGAGAAATAATAACCAAATAACGGAAAAATATCTTCTATAAATAGAATTCTAAGATTTCGAAATACTGAAGAAAGGTAGAACTAAAAGATGATATAAAAGAATATTTTTTTAACTCACCATTTCATATACCATTACCTATATTTAAAAAAAATAGAAGTTGCAATACTATAACTATGACCTTACCACTGCCTGTTCAAAACATCAAGCATTGAGGGTGCCATAGGTGGAGCCGTTTGCTTAGGAAGAGACTTAAGTAGGGAATCGATCCTTGGAAATAACGATATCCATGGCAAGCTAGGGAACTGCCAAAATAGAGAACTGGCCTCCAAGACGGAAACAGAAGAGGAACATGTAGGAACTACTAACTTTTCCTCATCCAACTATAACATCAATAGTAAATATTCGTTACGAAAAACTAAATACCTAATATACGTACGTGTTCTACACCGGAAACTGTATTCATAAAGCATTTAAGACCTTCATACTTCTCAGCTCCAGTGATTCGGACGGTTACATTTCCTAAATCATCTCCAATTAAAGTACGTAACCATAATAAAGTATAACATTATTACTAGGTCGTACAACAATTCGTAGAAAAAAATCTTTTTTAAGATCTTTCAAACATGAATCCAACAAATATACTTCAATTCATTATAAAAAAAACAATATGCATCCTTTATAAGAGTGTAGAGGAAAAGAAACATTAAAAGAATATAATAGTTGTATACATCTGAAATTCACGGATTCTAACAATATTTAGAAAATTCATTAGTCCGTATCAGAACAGTCACAGCATGGTAATTCCAACAAATAACTGATTAATAATAAAATAGATTTGACCTGTTCCACTAATACTTCGCATCCATGGAAAGGGATTTTTTGAAGTAATCCGCATTTTTGATCCAATTCTTAAGTCAACAGGTATAAATTCTGACGTTCTTTTCTCCGTAATAGTAATTGGTTTCGATAAATCCCAGCCAATGATACCAGAAAAGTCTATAGGAAAACATTCTTGGAGAACATGGCTCTGTAACAATTTTAAAGCTAAAGTTCAATCCCAATTTCAAGATATATAGGTAATTTTCAGTATTAAGCTAAAACTTACTGGATCAGTACTTGAAATGCGAGAAAATGACTTCCTTTTGATTTTCATTCGAGAATTCGATAATGAACTGAAAACTGAGCATATTAAAATGACATACATACAATATGGGAAATTTGTTTATATTTTAGTAAACAGAATGGATTAAAAACTCTACCTGGAACTTACTCTATCACTGTATTAGAAAACGGATCATTAGCATTGGAGTCATCCCAATCAACCGGCAGGTACTTTAATTCATCTGATTCTTGTGAAGATTTGCCCTTATACTTTTTTTTCACTGGAGAACCACGCTAAACTACCATATACTCTATAAATTGCAGAATTAGTGAGCTAAAAACATGAGACAGATCATTTACCCTAAATGGATTGTTATTTGAAGCTAGTTGTGAACTAGGAACTGGAGGATAACTTTCCGTTTCAATTTTCTCGGAAATGGCAGTTGAACTATTCAACGAAGCATCAAGACAACGGGTGCTGTAAAAAATATATAACTGAACTAACGAAAAAATTATTATTTGATTATCAATAACTACTATTGTTTCTGTTATTATAACTAGCGCAAAGGATTTATATTTTAAAATATTTCTAAATAAGACAGAATCGAATTATTAGAACCTAATAGAGATTATGCCTACTAGTAGAAATTTAAACATTACTACTTAATGCTATAGAAATTATGTTAATAATGTTAGTACTAACTTAGCATATTTGATGTATATAAGAACTATAAGTTAAGGATGTGTGGAATAAAATCTTTGAAAAATATATTCAAAATGATAACAACAAATAGGACCCATAACTATTAAAACCAACCTACTCTTCCTGGTTAAATGACGCCTTAATCTTTCACGAGGATTCTTCCATCCAGGTGGTTGCCTGCTTCCATCCATCGTTATAAGTTTTCTAAATTTAAACTACATATAAATATGTCTATCAACTTTGATTATAACCAATTGTATGAAACCATCATATAAAGCATATTTTTTACAAAAATGATTAATTTAGTACGGCAGAAGTAACGTGCAATCAAACTTAAAGCGCAATGTTCCATAAAGTAATGTTATTTTGCTAACCAATTTTGAAAACAAAAAAAGATATGCAAAATAATAAAATAGATAGATCTGTCAAGAAATGTAAAATCAATTTTACTAGCAGACACCTTGTAAAAAATCAAGTGTCAATGCAATTATTATAATAATGAGAACAAAATACAACCTCTCTACGATGTACTGCAAATATTACATCAATCATATAGTTAACAAATTTATTCCACAAGGAATAAATACCTTAATATACAAATAGGAAACAATAGCAAATAAAATTGTTTTATATATCAAAATGCAATTAAACATTCCTATACTTAACTGTAGTTTCCATTTCATTCGTGTATTTTAGCTAAATATTGGTTCATCATTGAGCATATGATTTTCATAGAAATAATGTATTGGCCACGTTAGGAACAACCATAGGAACTGAGATAAATATTTCAGTTTAAAGCAAATGGAAATAGGAAAAACTAAGACAAATGTAAAGTGGGTAATTCTATCTCATAGAAACAAAATGAGACTAAACGATTAAGTGGAACCAAGCCAGAACCTGATATGATAAATAACCAAACTCGATCATAAATTTAGCTAACAAGATCGGAATATTCTTCTCTTCAATTAATCTCAATAATATCAACAAGGCTAAGATGAGCACTACTTATCAATTCAAAGATGCATTGATATTCACGTAACGATAGTAAAATTACAAACTGCTAAAATTGCATGGATCGAAAAGTTCTCTGCTGACTAAGATAATCTACTAACTGCTTACAGCTTCTAATCTTATCTGATACAGATTTATTTAGTATGATCGGATGGGAAAACACTTTACATATAAGTCGATTAAAATATAAGGGCAATCGTAGTTCACAACAATTATTTTAGCACATCCAAGTTTGGATATTTGTTTAAATAAATGACCATGACTATATACGATTAAACGAAAACTAAGAAATTTTAGAAAAACAATATTATATTATTTGGACACACCATAATGAAGTAATCCAATTTCAATACAATATTGAGAACATCTGAGGACTTTCATTTCAAGAAATCTAGTAAACCCCAAATAAAATCAAGCAGAAATCAAGCCTAGATTTTAAGGAATAAAATTAATATCATCAAAGGAATACAAACGATATTACTTAATGTTTATGAAAAATCAACAGTAACAATTACTCTTAACAAAGATGTATAAATTGGATGCGCTAAAATTATAGGAAAACAAAATGGAGATTAGATTAAAAACACAATAACTAATAATTTTAGACGATATCTTCAGGAGCATCCAAGTCTCGATAGGTAACCTGTGGACGTGGGTCACGTCTTCCTTCAGCCTCGAATCTAGAACTAGCGATAATGAGGTGAGAGACTTAAACAAATATCATAAACTAAAAATTTGATGAAAATATACCTGCCAGTACTTCTACCATAATCTCTCTGTGGAGCTCTACCATACCCATCATATCTTGGTGGAGGAGGACGAACACGCTCGCTATAATTTCCTCCTGAAAACAGCATTTTCTACAAGAAAATGCATATAATCTAAGAATAAAACAAAAATATAACAATGAAAAATAAAAATAAAACTAAAGCTATTTGACGAATCATTTTAAAAAAAGTAGCAATTATATATTAAAAAATTCATTAAAAAGAAAAACATAGTCAGAAGGGAAAATTAAATATTTAAAATTATTATAAATTTCGTAAAACATAATTCAAACAATAATGCAAGAACCACGAAATACTAACTTGACTCGTATCTATCCTCCCTTCTATCGTCTCCATCTCGTGAAGATGTGACAGGTGTTATCTTAGGTTCTGCATCAACGGGTCTTTTAGCATCAGCAAGATAATTATTATAGAATGTTGCCTGAAAACTACCTATATTATCAACAATATAAATATAAAGTTATATGAAATCAAAACATTAGTTAAATAAATGCCTCACCTCATGCTTCACTTCACTAAGCTTTTCATCATGTTTCGACATCAAGTGTTTCCGAATAAACTCGGGCCCTTTAAATTTCTTACCAGAGAGAGGACACAACCACTTATCCTTAGCCAGCTCAACAGTGTTCTGTTGAATGAATGTCTCAACCTCTCTGGAAATATTTAATTCAAAACGCTTTGCTCTATTAAATGAAATAATAGTCACAAAAAATACTGGTAGCAGAAATCAAAAACTTACTTTTCTCCATCTTTCTTTCCCAGCCTCTCCATTTCTTCTTCACTGATCGAATCTCTGTGTATGAGGCTGTTTTCTAGACGCTGATTGAATCCATTTGTAAAATCCTAGAAAAGTAACATTAGAACAAAATAAATAAATATGTATATACATATACATGAGAAACTATTAATTTGCACTTACTGTTATAAATTTATTCGAAACAAGGCTTGTTCCGTCTTCATCAGCACCCCATTGAGATGCTGATGGAGTCTGGCCACGAACATGTAACATGCCACATCTACAAGAGCTAGCTTTGGTCAGATGTATAAAATGAATATGGAAATATTTTTATACAATTATTGTTAGTAATATCCTACCTATTTGGCATGCTGTCTTCATTTGGGTATTCACCATGGTTATAGAAATCCACAGAGTGTACTATGCGCATGTATAGGATTAGCTGATCCAGAGCCTTCAGAATGGCTTCATCTCGGTTAAATTTCGACTTTTCGTCTACAGAACCATTTGTAAACGTTGAACCACCACGAGATAATCCTTAATACATCAGCATAAAATACTGTAGAACAGAAAAATACGTTTAGACATTTACACAAGCTATTTTCTGATAAATTACAGTGACTTACCAAGGAGCTCTTCTTCCTCGGGGCTAACCTCCTCGATGTCCATAAGAATATCGCGCACCTCTTTAATTAAGGGATTCTTGCTAGTTCCTACCAAATTTACTCCCATACGAATATCCTTTTCGCGCTCTTCAGCTGGCTCATCAGTGAACAGGCCAACACGCTTATCAAGAAGTGCAACCAACTAAAGTGATAGTTATACACACTTCCTAGCTTTTCTGATTATTATTAATAATATTATATAAAATTGGCTCCTAAGCCTCTTTTGTTAAGAAAAACACGATTATAATAACCAAAACTTTAAAAATATAGAACGAACTTTTACTGCCTGACGTAAGTCGTTTTGTGCGACTTGTTTATGAGCTGTTATGCCATTAGTTGTACGTATGCGACGCGTCAAATCACGATTTATAATTGCATTCAAGTCCGAATCGCGGATCTATAGAAATTTTCAGCAAATTGATGTTATACCAAATATACTATAAAATCATTTTTTTATAATAATATGACAACTAAAATTGTATAAAGCACACTCACCCTGATGGAGTTAAGATTCCAGCATATTTCTTTAATGTTTACATCCCTTTTATAGGTAGCCCAACCGCGGCGAAAGAACTTTCGATCAGGAATAGGATCGGCCAGGGCTACACGGAGAAAACCAGGACTACGTTTGCACATCTCAAATCACTCATTTAGTACTATTTAATTCCAAAATTATGCAATTATTATATAATAGAACTTGAGTAATGCTATTTTTCAATATTCCTAGAGTATTTAGTAACATAAAATAGTAAATATTATGTTTCTCATATTTATCCCCATATGAATGAAATATATTGCTTACCGCTTCCAATTCACTAATAGTTACACTTGGCGGAACATTGCGCAAAAATATGGAAGATGTTTTATGAAGCAGCATCTTTTTTCGCTTTTCAGCTTCAGTCTCAGGCACTATAATGATATTTATTAATTTTTGTTATTCCAATCAGTTCGATTGAAACCCTTTAAATGTTAAAAATTTCGTCATTAATTATAATCAAAGCCGATCATTCTTGAAAGATTTTAGCTTAAGAATAAGCTATTTTATTTTATCCTATATAGCAAATATCACTACAATGAATCTGCTAATATTAAACTTATTTCGTCCCCGGAATCATAATGAAATTAGCTTACCTTCACCGTCTGAAATTGCATCCTCTTCGCCTTCTTTCGGCTTATTTTTTAACTCTTCATTCCCTTTATTAATATCCTCAAGAGATTCGTCTTCTATCTTCTCTAATTTAAGCGCCTCAACATCCTCGGCAGAACCGCCTTCAAGACGGACGACAACTAAAATGCAAATATTCAAAAATCATTTGAATAATATTAGATAATATTAAACACATTATCGGAAAAACAGTGAAAAAATATTTATAGTATTATTTTAACAATATTTAGTAATAATACCAACATACTATGAACTTCCTAGTTGTACTAATGATATGAAGGTATTTCCAAACCATAATATACAGTAAAACTAACGTGTATCCATTATTCTGATTACATCTTTAGCATTATCCAGATCAAGAGAAATTTTCTCAAAACTTCCAGTTGCCTTTAAGTCGTTGAAAATCTCAAGTCGCTTTTCGATATTTTCCATATGGGCGTCGGCCCACTTCCTTGATTCATCAGGATGGTACTTTATGCGAAACCTGCAGAACACAAATCACCTACTACACAGAGGGGGCCTTCTCGTGAATTAAATATAATATACCGTCTACACATTTCATTTCACGCTTATAATTTCAATTTATACATCATAATAAACTAACTGTAATTTGGAAAAACTTTCCTACACTGCGCTTATACTCACGAGAAAGCCAACACCGTCTGATCTATATACACTACTTCGTTTACAAAACAAACAAATGACTTGAAATCTAAATAAAAATTTGCGGTCATCCATATTCAGGTACAGTAAAAAATTAACAGCGATCCGATCAACCGCGGCATAATGCGCCTCTGGTTGTTGTGAGAATCGATGTTGTCGACAGTACAGGAACAGGTGTGCGAATAATGCACACTAACCACTCCTCGTCCTTGTGAGCATTGAAGAATTTTTGCAGCTGTTGACGCTTAAAATCCAACTTATACTCATTGTATTTCGCGATAGCATCTTCATCGGATATATCATCTTCCTGAATAAATCTCTTTAATTACGAATTATATTCGTTTGTGCAATCCAATAAATCATCTAGACTAGATGTTCACTACTACTACATTTTTATCTGTAATGATCTGTACAAGTATTCCGTAGAAGAAATGAGAAATTTTTTTTTTTTAATTTCGTACTATTTACCTGTGACATGAGAAATTTTTTGAAGGTCATCATTGTACATGCAGATGTATCATCGGAAGAACGTATAACGGGATCAAATGTATCAGAAGCGTTACTAAAGAAATAATATTTCATTTCCGCTACCATTATATTAACTACTACTATCTTATGCAAAGGCATATTTTCACTTATACACCTTAGTTTTAAAAAATCATTTCAAATATATTTATCATTGATTTAATTCTCAACATCCAATCCATTTTATACATGTACTACCGTAAAATTAAGTGAATTTTAATGACAAGAAATACAACTATAAACTCACTCAATGCGGCCTCGTTTTGCTCCCGGTCCAGCACCATAATCATCTCTTCTACCAGAACTTGATCGTTTTTGCGCACCATTTGAGTAATCATTCCGGATAAAGCCACTTCCACGTCTGCAGAAAAAGCAATCGTCATTAAAACAGAAACAAACAAATAGTGAAAGTAGGTATGAAAAGAATGTCTATATTATAAAAAATTAAAGCAACCTATCGTCGTCTCTTCGATAATCCCTTTCGCGAGGAAACTTGTCGCGCCCACGACGCTCAACATCCTCTTCAGAATCATACATTATTGTGTTAACGTTCTGAATTAAAATTGGGCAGAATTTTTCGGAAATTTACCATCGATTTTGCCACTAATTGAAATATAAGTTCCCTACAAGTACAGTAAGTGGACAATGTAAATAGAACAACAAAACACCACAGTTTTCACCAAAACTTCAATTTATCTAATTTTATATACTAAAGAAATGTGAGCTACTAATAGTTACAATAAAATAACGGTTGCTTTACACGAACAATCTGGATTACGCGACAACTCGTAAAACGAACCGCCACGCATCAGACTTTTGCTCGCTTCTTATTGGCTGATGCATTTAAATTCTCTCTACTCCAATTGTCTGTGTCTCTATCCAGAGATTGATATATGAGGTAGAGATGAAGACAGTGGAACTGTAGTTCTCGATATGAATTGAAGATAGGCATATTTGTTCAAAAATTTACCTTTAAAAACTTACACGTAACTCGAGTTTCTAATGAGAAGCGCGATATTTTATTTCACAATTTATAGAATAATAGCATTCATCCATTTCACTGTCTTCATCTCTACCTCATATATCAATCTCTGGATAGAGACACAGACAATTGGAGTAGAGAGAATTTAAATGCATCAGCCAATAAGAAGCGAGCAAAAGTCTGATGCGTGGCGGTTCGTTTTACGAGTTGTCGCGTAATCCAGATTGTTCGTGTAAAGCAACCGTTATTTTATTGTAACTATTAGTAGCTCACATTTCTTTAGTATATAAAATTAGATAAATTGAAGTTTTGGTGAAAACTGTGGTGTTTTGTTGTTCTATTTACATTGTCCACTTACTGTACTTGTAGGGAACTTATATTTCAATTAGTGGCAAAATCGATGGTAAATTTCCGAAAAATTCTGCCCAATTTTAATTCAGAACGTTAACACAATAATGTATGATTCTGAAGAGGATGTTGAGCGTCGTGGGCGCGACAAGTTTCCTCGCGAAAGGGATTATCGAAGAGACGACGATAGGTTGCTTTAATTTTTTATAATATAGACATTCTTTTCATACCTACTTTCACTATTTGTTTGTTTCTGTTTTAATGACGATTGCTTTTTCTGCAGACGTGGAAGTGGCTTTATCCGGAATGATTACTCAAATGGTGCGCAAAAACGATCAAGTTCTGGTAGAAGAGATGATTATGGTGCTGGACCGGGAGCAAAACGAGGCCGCATTGAGTGAGTTTATAGTTGTATTTCTTGTCATTAAAATTCACTTAATTTTACGGTAGTACATGTATAAAATGGATTGGATGTTGAGAATTAAATCAATGATAAATATATTTGAAATGATTTTTTAAAACTAAGGTGTATAAGTGAAAATATGCCTTTGCATAAGATAGTAGTAGTTAATATAATGGTAGCGGAAATGAAATATTATTTCTTTAGTAACGCTTCTGATACATTTGATCCCGTTATACGTTCTTCCGATGATACATCTGCATGTACAATGATGACCTTCAAAAAATTTCTCATGTCACAGGTAAATAGTACGAAATTAAAAAAAAAAAATTTCTCATTTCTTCTACGGAATACTTGTACAGATCATTACAGATAAAAATGTAGTAGTAGTGAACATCTAGTCTAGATGATTTATTGGATTGCACAAACGAATATAATTCGTAATTAAAGAGATTTATTCAGGAAGATGATATATCCGATGAAGATGCTATCGCGAAATACAATGAGTATAAGTTGGATTTTAAGCGTCAACAGCTGCAAAAATTCTTCAATGCTCACAAGGACGAGGAGTGGTTAGTGTGCATTATTCGCACACCTGTTCCTGTACTGTCGACAACATCGATTCTCACAACAACCAGAGGCGCATTATGCCGCGGTTGATCGGATCGCTGTTAATTTTTTACTGTACCTGAATATGGATGACCGCAAATTTTTATTTAGATTTCAAGTCATTTGTTTGTTTTGTAAACGAAGTAGTGTATATAGATCAGACGGTGTTGGCTTTCTCGTGAGTATAAGCGCAGTGTAGGAAAGTTTTTCCAAATTACAGTTAGTTTATTATGATGTATAAATTGAAATTATAAGCGTGAAATGAAATGTGTAGACGGTATATTATATTTAATTCACGAGAAGGCCCCCTCTGTGTAGTAGGTGATTTGTGTTCTGCAGGTTTCGCATAAAGTACCATCCTGATGAATCAAGGAAGTGGGCCGACGCCCATATGGAAAATATCGAAAAGCGACTTGAGATTTTCAACGACTTAAAGGCAACTGGAAGTTTTGAGAAAATTTCTCTTGATCTGGATAATGCTAAAGATGTAATCAGAATAATGGATACACGTTAGTTTTACTGTATATTATGGTTTGGAAATACCTTCATATCATTAGTACAACTAGGAAGTTCATAGTATGTTGGTATTATTACTAAATATTGTTAAAATAATACTATAAATATTTTTTCACTGTTTTTCCGATAATGTGTTTAATATTATCTAATATTATTCAAATGATTTTTGAATATTTGCATTTTAGTTGTCGTCCGTCTTGAAGGCGGTTCTGCCGAGGATGTTGAGGCGCTTAAATTAGAGAAGATAGAAGACGAATCTCTTGAGGATATTAATAAAGGGAATGAAGAGTTAAAAAATAAGCCGAAAGAAGGCGAAGAGGATGCAATTTCAGACGGTGAAGGTAAGCTAATTTCATTATGATTCCGGGGACGAAATAAGTTTAATATTAGCAGATTCATTGTAGTGATATTTGCTATATAGGATAAAATAAAATAGCTTATTCTTAAGCTAAAATCTTTCAAGAATGATCGGCTTTGATTATAATTAATGACGAAATTTTTAACATTTAAAGGGTTTCAATCGAACTGATTGGAATAACAAAAATTAATAAATATCATTATAGTGCCTGAGACTGAAGCTGAAAAGCGAAAAAAGATGCTGCTTCATAAAACATCTTCCATATTTTTGCGCAATGTTCCGCCAAGTGTAACTATTAGTGAATTGGAAGCGGTAAGCAATATATTTCATTCATATGGGGATAAATATGAGAAACATAATATTTACTATTTTATGTTACTAAATACTCTAGGAATATTGAAAAATAGCATTACTCAAGTTCTATTATATAATAATTGCATAATTTTGGAATTAAATAGTACTAAATGAGTGATTTGAGATGTGCAAACGTAGTCCTGGTTTTCTCCGTGTAGCCCTGGCCGATCCTATTCCTGATCGAAAGTTCTTTCGCCGCGGTTGGGCTACCTATAAAAGGGATGTAAACATTAAAGAAATATGCTGGAATCTTAACTCCATCAGGGTGAGTGTGCTTTATACAATTTTAGTTGTCATATTATTATAAAAAAATGATTTTATAGTATATTTGGTATAACATCAATTTGCTGAAAATTTCTATAGATCCGCGATTCGGACTTGAATGCAATTATAAATCGTGATTTGACGCGTCGCATACGTACAACTAATGGCATAACAGCTCATAAACAAGTCGCACAAAACGACTTACGTCAGGCAGTAAAAGTTCGTTCTATATTTTTAAAGTTTTGGTTATTATAATCGTGTTTTTCTTAACAAAAGAGGCTTAGGAGCCAATTTTATATAATATTATTAATAATAATCAGAAAAGCTAGGAAGTGTGTATAACTATCACTTTAGTTGGTTGCACTTCTTGATAAGCGTGTTGGCCTGTTCACTGATGAGCCAGCTGAAGAGCGCGAAAAGGATATTCGTATGGGAGTAAATTTGGTAGGAACTAGCAAGAATCCCTTAATTAAAGAGGTGCGCGATATTCTTATGGACATCGAGGAGGTTAGCCCCGAGGAAGAAGAGCTCCTTGGTAAGTCACTGTAATTTATCAGAAAATAGCTTGTGTAAATGTCTAAACGTATTTTTCTGTTCTACAGTATTTTATGCTGATGTATTAAGGATTATCTCGTGGTGGTTCAACGTTTACAAATGGTTCTGTAGACGAAAAGTCGAAATTTAACCGAGATGAAGCCATTCTGAAGGCTCTGGATCAGCTAATCCTATACATGCGCATAGTACACTCTGTGGATTTCTATAACCATGGTGAATACCCAAATGAAGACAGCATGCCAAATAGGTAGGATATTACTAACAATAATTGTATAAAAATATTTCCATATTCATTTTATACATCTGACCAAAGCTAGCTCTTGTAGATGTGGCATGTTACATGTTCGTGGCCAGACTCCATCAGCATCTCAATGGGGTGCTGATGAAGACGGAACAAGCCTTGTTTCGAATAAATTTATAACAGTAAGTGCAAATTAATAGTTTCTCATGTATATGTATATACATATTTATTTATTTTGTTCTAATGTTACTTTTCTAGGATTTTACAAATGGATTCAATCAGCGTCTAGAAAACAGCCTCATACACAGAGATTCGATCAGTGAAGAAGAAATGGAGAGGCTGGGAAAGAAAGATGGAGAAAAGTAAGTTTTTGATTTCTGCTACCAGTATTTTTTGTGACTATTATTTCATTTAATAGAGCAAAGCGTTTTGAATTAAATATTTCCAGAGAGGTTGAGACATTCATTCAACAGAACACTGTTGAGCTGGCTAAGGATAAGTGGTTGTGTCCTCTCTCTGGTAAGAAATTTAAAGGGCCCGAGTTTATTCGGAAACACTTGATGTCGAAACATGATGAAAAGCTTAGTGAAGTGAAGCATGAGGTGAGGCATTTATTTAACTAATGTTTTGATTTCATATAACTTTATATTTATATTGTTGATAATATAGGTAGTTTTCAGGCAACATTCTATAATAATTATCTTGCTGATGCTAAAAGACCCGTTGATGCAGAACCTAAGATAACACCTGTCACATCTTCACGAGATGGAGACGATAGAAGGGAGGATAGATATTTACCAAATAAGTTATTTTTCTGTCTGTCGAAAACTTATTGACTTGGAAAACAATATTTTGTAGAAATAGGTGAAATTCGTCTCTATTGAAGATAGGCATTATGTTAATTTATTAATAATATATATATCAAATTTCAGGAGGAAATTATAGCGAGCGTGTCCGTCCACCTCCAGCAAGATATGATGGGTATGGTAGGGCTCCACAGAGAGATTATGGTAGAAGTACTGGCAGGTATTTATAATTATTTATTTGGTGTATATTTGGTAATTGCTGACGTTGTTGGTATTTTTTTGTAGATTCGAAGGTGAAGGCAGGCGTGACCCACGCCCGCAGGTTACCTATCGAGACTTGGATGCTCCTGAAGACATAGTTTAGGAAGTCATAATTAATGTTACGAAATTTGTACCGCATTTTTATCAAATTGTTTTAAGTTATTGCACACTTGTAAATTAATGCTTTTATAATTTATTTATTTGTTTTTAATATCTCTTAAGCAATCGTTTTTATTCTTACTTATTTTTATGTAAAATATGATCTTGTTAATCGTATTTCTATTAATTTATTTTGATGCTTTTCTTCTAGATTAGATACAGTGATAATTACGAATATAATAATGCTAATAATAAGAATAGTAGTTATGGTAACAATGTATATATTAAAGTTTTATACACTTATTAGTATTGTATTATATTTTGTGATATAGCAATAAACTTGTTATTAAAGAAAAACTGGTTATATCGCTCTATTGATTTCTAATTTTTCTGGATATCGGTTAAATGGATGTTTATTACATTAAACCACTCATAGTTTGGTAAGATTTATTAGTGGTTTATAATTTCGCAGCCAAGAAAATCTTGTCTCCCTGGAGTGTAGTGAGAGAAGATATAAAGTGGTGTACCTTGTAGAAATTTTCCTTGTTAAGTTGGAAACCATCTGGCTGAATTAGATATATATGTTGAACTTTAATTCGAAGTTGGAAATTATACTCACCGTCTTGATCAAGGCGTTATTTCCTACAAGTACGGTGAAGGTGTTTTTGATTGAATCAATTGAGAGGAACGATAATCTTATTGGATATCCGGTTTTCTCCAAATAAAGGTGAGCGATAGCCTTTAATTAAATAGCAAAATTGCGTTTCAAATTATTTAAGTCATCTACAGGTCTGTAAATAGGATTCACGTTCATATAACATTTTTTCTCCTTCCATCTAGCGATTTACTACTTATGTAGCGTAAATAATGTCATTTGAACAGTAGGCCTAGTCAAAACATAATTTTATCCGAGCCGTTAATGACTTTGAGTAGCATTTCGCTTTTCTTAAAGTTGAAAGGCGGATGTGGAGAATGAAAGAAAATTTAGTCGTAAGAGTGAAAAATAAACTTCATTGCACTTTATTTCCTATCGTTAAACAGACTTCTAAACTGAAGGTAGAATACTGTTAGTAATCATTCTTATTTTGAAAAAAATAAATTTGTGTGAAAGATCTTCGTCAATTTATTTGTTTGGTAACAAGCAATTTAGAATCATATATTTTATACCTTTTGTGATTCGGTGATTAATTGACTCATAGTAAATGAAGAATTACTAGAACGTAAGAGCACTTCGAGGACCAGTTGTAAATGGAGCAGATATGGCTAAAATAGGTATTTATAGGGATTAAAATTCCAGTAATATTTGAATAACGTACCATAATTATTTTGCGTAAGGCGATCATTCTATTGATATCAACTATTTCCACAATATCTTTGCACACTGTGACGATATTTGCCTTGACAAGAGTTTCCATTGCACGTTTGAAAGTTTGCTTCTCTTCTGCAGGTGTGTACACAAACTCCCTCTTCATCAAATTTTGAAGGTACCTAATCATATAAATTTAAATATCCTCAGAGTTATAATTTTGGTTTTGTATTAATTAGATACTATCTTGTCAATACCTAAACTCTTGCTCAAGTTTTTCCACTGAACTGATATTAAGACCGTATATAATACAGGACACAAAGCCACTTTCGACGATACTATGAATCATCTGTAATTACAAGACTGTCATTATTATTAATTGATCTATATTCCCCTCTCCTATTCTTTACTTACCACGTTAGAATAGGTAGTGAGCACCAGTCGTGACACTGCTCGCTCCATGATTTCCTTCTTTACGACCCCGTATTTCTCTACGGGGAAATCAATAAGTTTTAACTCGAAGTTCAAAGTATCGTAATGGATTGGTTGGAAGAGATCTTGGTGTAATTTGATGTAATATCTGTTGTATTATGGATATACTTTTCACATAATACATATTCAGAGGCATTCCTTTTATTAAGCCTAAGTAAAGTATATTTCACCGTTTTTCAACTTTACGCAATACTTTGCTTAAGTGTCCTTAATCAAGGTTAGTTAAGATTAGCAATAATAATATAACGGGAATCTGACCTTAAGAAACACGTTGAATGCAACAAATTTCTCGGAAGAAAATTTTAATATACTAAGTTATTATTTAACTTAAATGTCAGATATAGGCATGATATTTATAAAGTGATATTTTCGTCTATTATTTGCAAGTTGATTAATTTATTCCACCTCTACTAAACAGGCTAACATCTTTGTATCAACTTAAATAAGTAAGAAAAATAAAATAAAATAAAGTTATTTGGATTACCGTAAGTCGTAGTCGACCGACGTAGCTATGTGAATAACTATTCCGAGAGAATCCAGGAGGGTAAGCAAATCCCTCACTTCAGAGTGGAGTGAACGGTAATCAAATGTGGCGTCATCATCGATATCCAGACGCTAAAATAACTTCTACACCATGTTTTTCTCCGTATACAACTAGGACGGAAATCTGTGTTTAACGGGTGTTTGTAACCCTGAATTTCACCTGAAGCATGACAACGCAAGCGATTGGCCAGACTGTAATCACCGAGTTTTCAGCAATCTTTTCCATGATGTGATGACCAAATTTTTTGATCTCGAACCTCTGCATATCGGTTAACACGAACTGTGAGTCCGGCTGTAGAAAAACATTCCACTCAGATGAACATTTGCTTCGAATATATTATGATACATATTCCGGTTCAAAAAGTCTCCTAAAAGAATTGTATAAATATCTTGCCTGACAAACGAATTGAGGACGGTGGAGGGACATTCCAAAGTGTTTTCTGACTGAGATGGGCCGCCCAAAGGTAATAAAACATTTCCCATAGTTTTTATTTAAAATATCTCTCGCTTTGATAAGCCCTAAAAGGTATTAGTTCGGTTAATCATTTCATAAATGCAATATGTGTTGCAAACCTGATGTCGACTCCTTTGGCTTGGGAAAACCTAGAAGTTCATAGGAATATAACATCTCCTCCAGTATTTTATCATAGTTCATGGAAACTGGTACTACAACCTTGAAATAAAATATTGTTTATGCTGTAGGTTACGACGTGTGATTTTTGTGCACTTAAAGAATTGAATGTCATTATTCCTTACGATGTCGTAAACGTTGCCTCTGAGGTAAGGTTCAAGCACAATTTGGAGAAGTCCGTACTTTGGGTGGAGATTCTTTCCTACTCGACTGCGTGTTGCCTCAAGAAAGAATTCTACCGGACGATCGCCATGCACAATATGAGTCTGCACGTACTCAGAAAATACTGCCCAATATAATTGATCCTATAAAATTTTCATAATTTTCTCAAGATTCAATGTTTTATATCAAGGTCACACCTTTCCGAATGATCTTCTCATAAAAAAAGCACCACTTCTTCGTAAAACTTCACCCATAAACCATGAATTAAGAAAATCCATTCCCGCAGCAATTGCTGGTAGAGGGACTTCCTAAATTAGTTAAAATTATCATAATCAGCTAAAATACACTAGTAGTAAACTTACATATTCAAAACAGAAGAGGGATAGTAGAAGGAAGTCGAGGTACGTTCTGTGAGATGGCATGAAAACTACTGGATTTAATTTGCACAATTCACGTACTCTTTTAATTTCGTCCACATTTACAAAAATACCGTCGAAGATGCACTGTAAAACACAATTTAAACTGGATATAAGCATGCTAATATTTATAAATGTCGGAAAGTGACTGACATCGAACACTTTAGCAACTGCAAATCCGAATATTCTAGTATTATTAAGACTCCAGTTATGGGCCATACAATCAAATATCTGTGTCGCCTCAAGAGTTACAGAACTTTCAGCCCATCCGCGTGCTGCTGCCTCCGACACTATAGTTTCCTATGAAAAGAAGTGGCTTTTGTTGTTTATACGGATTTTTTTTTATAGAAATTATTTTATTCTATATATTAAACTCAAATAGTGAAGTAATATAAGGCATGAAGTGAATTTTAAAAATAATATGTACACATTTATAATCAGATTATATCTCCAAAATATATATCTTACTAATAGATTAAATATGTAGTGGGAAACTATGCGAGTATTAATTAGTATTATTAAACGCTTCATATTTTAATTTATAGCCATATAATTACATTGATATTCCCCGTATAGATTTTAAACCCCGAATTATTTATTTGTATTTACAAAAAAAGAAAACATCACTATATACTCCGTAAATATTTGAATAGACTACCATATTCATTGGCTATCAAATAAAATACTCACCCTGACTCTGACTGATTCTAACACAGATTTTTTAATTTGTTCATAACTGCGTGGAGTAGGGTGTTTATGGAGAGAAGTATTAAGAGGGAAGTTTCTTTCTTGTGTTACCCATTTATATCCACCTTGTTTTCTTAGTTCTTCTAACCAATTGACATATTCTGGGTATTTCACTGTTTTACCCACCATCTGGAAGGAAGGTGTACATTAAAATAAAGTTCACATTACAGAGCAATTTAGGAAATACATTTAAATAGACTGGGACACTATTAATTAGTTGTAAGTGGTTAAATACACAAGGAATATATCAATCAAAACACTATTCTAGTAATTGCTTGGCATGGTCAGATGAATGATAAGAACTGTTATCACTACGAAGAAACATGCCATCTCTCCTCACTCCACAGTCTGTGGGGCTTTATAGTCTCATTGTGAGCAAAATGTGCTTTTGCTTAGAAGTGTCACTAAATAACAGAATTAATATAAACATTTTAAGCAATATGAATTCAAATGAGATAGGATATTTAGACAAAAGTAATAGCTATCAATGATAGTTGCCACTGTAATTAAACTATAAAATCTATATCATGTAAGAATTTTTTTCTCTTCTTTCAAATGATTAACCGAACTAATACCTTTTAGGGCTTATCAAAGCGAGAGATATTTTAAATAAAAACTATGGGAAATGTTTTATTACCTTTGGGCGGCCCATCTCAGTCAGAAAACACTTTGGAATGTCCCTCCACCGTCCTCAATTCGTTTGTCAGGCAAGATATTTATACAATTCTTTTAGGAGACTTTTTGAACCGGAATATGTATCATAATATATTCGAAGCAAATGTTCATCTGAGTGGAATGTTTTTCTACAGCCGGACTCACAGTTCGTGTTAACCGATATGCAGAGGTTCGAGATCAAAAAATTTGGTCATCACATCATGGAAAAGATTGCTGAAAACTCGGTGATTACAGTCTGGCCAATCGCTTGCGTTGTCATGCTTCAGGTGAAATTCAGGGTTACAAACACCCGTTAAACACAGATTTCCGTCCTAGTTGTATACGGAGAAAAACATGGTGTAGAAGTTATTTTAGCGTCTGGATATCGATGATGACGCCACATTTGATTACCGTTCACTCCACTCTGAAGTGAGGGATTTGCTTACCCTCCTGGATTCTCTCGGAATAGTTATTCACATAGCTACGTCTGTTTTCTGCTAAATGAACTCTATGGTCACCTAGTTCCATATGGTAAGAGAGACTTGCACCGGTTAACGGTTTAGATTATTGTTTCTTAAGAATTTTTTCATACATTCTTAGAAAAATACTCAAGAGATCATCATGCTTTATTATTGCTAGTTCCCTAAGCTATTTGCAAATTATTAGTTATCACTACAAAGATCTAAGTAATAAGATTAGCCATTAAATTATCAATTTCTTCAATAATTCATGGATCTGTTTTAAAAATGGGAGAAGTTACAACAGTTAATGTTTCGTTTCAAAATTATTTATCCAGTGGATTTATTCAATACATTGGGTTCATGAGCAGCCGAGGAGTTGAGAGAAGAACGAGAAGGATGGTTCCAACTATGAGACCTGTGAACAAGAAAAGTGATAATCGGTCGATAACCATTGCCATGAAGCGCCAGTCGGCTTGTAATTCAGAGTCATGATCATCTTCTTCAAGCCGATGCTTAATATATAATTCAGACTAACAACGTCTGTAAATTTCACATGACAAATATCTAATAAACAGTGAATTAAAAATGTACCTTGAATATATTTAATAACGTTATAATTTCACGGATTTCAGATTCAAGTGGTGTATAGATAGGTAAGTAGTCACTATTCTCAAGTAATCTTGGCCGCAATCCTAGAAATAGTGAAAGTCAAACAATTTTTAACTTACTTTAAATACTCACTATTCTATGCAAATTACGATTCCAACCCTTTACTGCGTTATCATCCAATCGCACCACGTTTTCATTGAGAATGCAGTGAGATCCTGAATCATCAACTGCCAATAGTACGTGCTGTCTGCCTACTTTTGCCATTTCATCCTTCGAACTTCTAACAGAATTATCGAACTATAATGTCAAGATGAATAAAGATTTTAATATGCCTTTTAACTTTCTATTTTTAAACCTCTTTATTTGTGTCATTATCGCGAGACGAAGAACTCGTGGAATCCCAAGATGGTTTACGAAACTTCTTTCCTGGACGGGACATTAGAAGAAGCCAAGGGAGCCATTCAAGAAAAATAAATTGTGTCTGTAATACAAAAATCTATAATAGACGTTGACTTTTTAGCTCTATATCGATATATTGTTTAAAATATTAGTATACTTTATCCATAATATAATCAGTTTTTTTCAGACGTTATTATAGGCAGAGCTTATATACGTGTATACGTGATATTAGCCTATTAATAATTCTCTTTCGAATTCGCTCTTTAACATTAAACTTTGATTTTGAATTTAGTCTGGTTCTCGCTTGTTCTGTTAGTGTTGTTTCTTTGTCTGCGTTTGTATCGGAACTGGACTGGGTTTTGCCCGACCGGTTTCACCCCGTTCGACGTCTTTTTGATAAAACTTGAAGACTCATGAAAGGGTGAAGAAACCACACCTCAACACAGCATTCTTGCAGGAATTAGAGCTAAATCATAGATATTTATAATTATTAATGACTCACCCATTTACCCATTTTATGCGTGCTTGGTGATCGAAAATGAACATTGATTATCACCAGTGTGGCTATGATAGAGCATCCTAATATCAGCATTGACAATGAAAAAAACACGGCTGAAAATATACTATTAGTTAATCTAAAATTATATCTAATAATTTGCGTATTCACATACCGATGACCGGAATGGATTCTGACGTCGGAGGAGTGACTTCAGCCACCATTCCCAGAAATACAGTAACCGATAAGAGATTTGTGATTTCTGCAATATAGTCTAATTTTTTGTTTGTGACTTCTACATTCATTTTTTCTAATATCAATCCCCAGTTACTCACGTAGAGTTATCTTCTCCCCGCACTCAGGAGGCATGGTAAATCCCAGCACATTACTTATAGAGATGAGCACTGAAGGGGTGATCCAGTTAAGGCCATAGTATAACGTTTTTCTTTTAATGTGCATCTTGAAATATAGTTCTACGTATTTATCACCTTTAAATTCACTGGCTATGCGCTGAGCTGGAGTCGCTGAAATTAGTTGGTTGGCACACTTCAGCATTGCACTAGTAGTTAAACAAGATTAAGTAAGTGACATAGAGGGCATATTCTCGCAAGTAAGCAGAACGAGTAAAAATAAAAGTTATCACTAGGCAATTTGAGTTATAAGGAGAAAAACTTAGTAGAGAGTTATATTATACAACTTATAATGTAGGGAAATTACAACTATTGTAGAATTTCTCAAAACTATATTCATTATTTCATCCGTATGAGGCTATTCAGTTGGCATGAGATACAAATGAGGGTCTAACCCTTCAAATAATTTCATGTTACAATACTTCAAATAAATATTAGGATTTTCACCTAGTAATTCAAATTCTCCATTTGGGACATAGTACTTGAGATCCATTTTATGTCTATCACTTAATCCACTGTCATCAATGTGAAGATCCAGTTTTGAGCCAGTATAAGTCCATGATCCATACTGAAATGCGATATCAATAGTTTTAAAATTCTCTAATTTTTCTGTATATAATAAAACCACCTTCATATGACATATCTGTTCATCGAATGGAAACCATGTCATCGAAAGTTCGCAAGATATCTTCACTATACCAGGAGGGGCTAGGAGTACGTCACCTGTCCACGTTACTACGAAATTCACTGGGAATGAGGCATCAAAGTGCTCATCGGCACTAAAGTAGAGTCATCAATGTTCTAGAAACAATTAACAATAAGTCATACTTCAAACTATGATAATAATACTAAGTATATACAGGGCGCGTCAAAAGTTCTGTTACAAATTTCAAGTGCAGTTAAATTAGCATACATGACGTAGCACTCCGCAGTGCTCATGGAAATGTGCTACTTACAGCCTCCTCGGATCAGGTTCTAAATGTCATTCAAGGCTTCGTCTCCGAAGTGTTGCACGGTGTCCTAAGGTCTACGCACTACTACCATCTACTTGCACGAGCTGGGAGAGGAAAAAGCTGCGATTGCTAAGAAGTTCTGTGTCACTAAAATAGCTGTTCACCGGACCGTTAAACGATGTCAGGAGTTTGGTATAGGAAAGGATCGTCCTGGGAATGGATGATCCAGCTTCCTGAACACTTCTCGTGCTCTAAGAACTGTCAAGAAAGCATACGTAGATACCAGAAATCATTTTTCGTCATCTTTCATAGTTTCGGTCAGAATAACCGCGTCAGGTAAAGCTCCGTTGGTACTCGTCGAGAAAAATACCAGAATTAACACGAAATGCTGTCAAAATGATTGAAATTAATAGTTCTCTGGGCCTTAAAACACTTCGGATCACAAAATTGGACATTTAAAAAGGACTGAACACCTGCTCGTGGAGCTAAAACAACTGTTGAGCTGTACCGGCAGCAGTTTCCAGACTTTTAGGGCAAAGACATTTGACAGTCAATCTCGCCTGATCTGAATCGGGCGGACTTCGCAATATGGGCAATCTTGGAAAATAAGCTGAGTAGAACATCCTACAGCACTTTGGACTCTATTACGGTGGTCACAGTTAAATCTTGGGACGAAATAAGTGAAGACGAGCTGCTGCCCATCGTGGATAATTTCGAGAAGCATCTGTGAGCTTGCGGCCACAAAAGGAGCAAACTTCGAGCACCTAATTGAACTAAATTATTGTTTGATTTCTTATGTATCTCTGGATGAATTTTCGTGTCGAAAGCTGTTTCTATCATAAAATTATGCGACTTAACATCCGTATCAGAACTTTTGGCGCACCATGTGTATAGTGTTTCCTAATCAGATAAGAAGCATTCTGCGAATTTTTCAGAATCTGGAAAATCAAAAGCTTGAATGCCTAACCTCAAGGTGTCACCGAATAGTTTATTATTGACCATTATGGCTTGATATTAAGACCAACCTGTTAAAAAGAAGAATATCAGGCTTCCAAAGCAAGTTATTTGCAAGTTGTATGTTAGTGATATTTCCGTATTCCTTTGGATCCCACTTCATCTTATAGTCATTCCAGGTGGATTGTGTCCATACAACCATCGTCAAGACTTGATTTTTCTCATCCTAAATGGAAAAGCAGAATTGATACACTTTTATTTTAGTAGTACGGGAAAATTCTCACAACTGAGAATTACCTAAGAATTGGAATTAAGATTAATCAGGTGTTCTTGGCTAATAAATGAATATCATAGATAATTTATAAATATTGAAATACTAATGGCTATAAATTAAATTGTGGCGAAAACCGTTATAAAAAAATGTAATTGTTTTTTGTAAGTACTATATCTTAATCAGCAAAATTAAGATAATTTGATTTCTGATAGATTATCATTCACTTATCAAGAAAAACGAATTTAATGAATTTTTAGTGCTGTATATTTTGACTATTAAAAAGATTATAATTGGTAATATTATTGTAAATTACCCATAGACGAATAAACTGTGAAACATCTGTACTGATTCTGATGGAAGTATTGGATTGTTAACAAAAATAACAAAGGAAACTTTCGTGATCAAACTGATATCATATCATAAGTATGATGGAATTTCGTGAAGTAAAAATAGGTTAAGCTTATTTTCCAGTTCTAAACAACTAAAGTCACTTGTTTATTGAGTGTTGATCTGCATTTTCTTCATCTCAATTTGAGATTTTTATACAACTTCACTAGAATTTCAAAAAGGAGTAGGACACTTAATGTATGAATAATACTCAAACCTAACATCTCCAATTTAAATGTTCCCTTTTTATAGACAGTTATGAAAAGATAAATTATGCAAATCTAACCACATCAACTAGTTGTTGCAGGAAAATACGGAGGTTGACCCTTATAGCCTCCGAATGATTCCATACAGGACGCTCCATAGCATCATAATTATTCTTCAAATCTTGTATTAACCGAAATTCATCGTCACTCGATAAGATTGGATGATATTTCAGAAAAAAGATTAAATAAAAAACCGCTTTCGATCGCATCGCTGAAAAATAATCAGACAAATAAAATATTTCAACAACAGAAAACTAATACCTAGAAAGCTAATACAATACCAAATAACGATAGAAATTCCCTATTCTCATATATATTTTTCCTCTATTTAACAATATAATCAGAGAGTTTATAAAAACTATCAGTAGAATCTAGTTGAATTTTGTGCCTCTACCTGAGACAATATTTCAGTAATCAAAATTAATTTTTTTAAACTTAGTAAATAATACAACTAGTATTAGAAAATACCCCCTCATAATTAATAGAGAATTAAGTTATCATTCATATATTAAATCTTAAATTCTATTTTGGTAATACCAGGAAACGTATTTTAAAAATTTTGCCTTAGCGTGAAATTGAAATACTTAGCCATTTCTCATAGATCCCGTTTTAAGCAACTACATAATAAAAAACTTCAATGTAGCAAAAAATGCAAAATTAGAATTGTCCCGGTTCCAGAAGTAACGAATTATTGGAGTCTTCAAATGGGTTTACCTGTTAACTATTAAAAAATATCTATGTGTGAAAGGTTTTATGTCTGACTGAACTTCTATCCGCATATCTAGTTATCCTATAAGCATTTAATACAAATAAAGTATATAGTACAAATTAGAATAAAAAGGAGCTTGGACCTTGTGATCTGAAAGAAAGTTTGCAAAGTGTAATACAGCAACTCTCTTGTGATGTGTTTACAATAGAATTAAACATGGAGAATAACTGTGGTGATCACGAAAAATCGGAGGAAGATTATCAGGTAACGCAAATAGATCAGTAGCGCACTGGAACACAGAGCACGACCTGGTGAAAAGAATACCTCTCGTCATCTTTTCATCTAATCATTCTTTAAAAACTCCTCACCCTCTTCCTATCCTCTTCCTATTGTTACTTCTTTCGCACTTTAATATTTCGCCTCTCATTTCTCTAAATCCCCTTTCAGTGTCAAAGATTTAATAGTTTATGAATTGCAACTGTTTGTTACATAGAGTAAAGTTTGCTCTTAAATTATTCTCCTTTTCATAATTCACTCATATATGATATTATTTATTTTCCTATTGATTACTTGGTAAAAGCATGATGAAAAAATGATAAAATTGAATATTAACATGAAAACCAATGTAAATAAGAGTTGTTCAGTAAACGTCAATGTAAAAAGCTATGAGGAACCGGCTGACGTACACAAACCTTGAGGAGGATATCAGTTACCGATTCATTATAGTGCGACAATATGACTGTTCGCTCCGAGAACCGGCACTGCACACAAACTTCCCTGTCATATGCTGTTCGCATACGATAAATAAACACACTTGTAAAGAACTTAGTATTTTTATTCCTTATAAGAAAAAATATGTACTGAACTTTATGCATTATTTAATACGTTTAAACATGTTATATATATATACTAAAATATTAAAATTACTGTTCATCTTTTCTCTTAGTTTTCATAAATTCTCACTATAATCTATTTTGTAAACTATCCTTTCCAGTGAACATCACATAATCGCTTTCATAAGTGTTATTAATGGAATTTTTTGAGGATAATCTTTTAAATATCCATAGAAATGTATCGAAAATTGCTAATTTCATTTGTGCTGCCTAATATAGTGTTAGGGCTGCATTAATTGTGACAAAATTAATACCTGAAATATTCTTTCATAAAAATGAATTGAAATATATGTACACTTAAATTATGGCTGCATTGAAGGCAGTAGATATTTGCTGGAGATTACCGATGATATTGTGTTGTTGACATTCCACTTTCACCTGTGTACCAAGATTACACACAAGACACACAACAATATCCTTCTTAAAATGAGGATGGATGCTGGTAGAGTTTTGCATTATTCATCATAGTATAAGTCACTATCAGTTTTAGAAAATTAGGATCAGATGTACTAAGACCAAAACTATTTTATTAAACGAGAAATCAGACAGCGAATTCTGAATGTAAATTAGTCGTAATAAACGAAAAATTCGTTTGTAGAGCTACGTAATATTTTCATTTAGACTCATTTTACGTGCTCGAGTATGAAACGTACTTCATCCGATATCTAGCAATTTCTCTCATACCTTAATTTCAGATTCTCATTTGAGTAAATATAAGCGAGTGTAGATTTCTGAGCACAAAGAGGTCTTTTGATTTATTTCAAATAATGCTACGTGTTTCCTAAGGATATGAGTATAGCTGCTCCAGTAATATGCTTAACATTTAATTACTATACAGCAGGTGTAGGGCGAGTCATCTCGGAGTACTATTACCGGATTTCCGTCCATCCGAGAGGCTATGTGAACACAGAGGTAGAAATGTACAATAGGCATTCGAGAGGGAATGTTCCTTCCGAGTGGATGTCATAAGTCGAGTTTTTCTAGGTTCAGATATTGTCTGCAGGTTGTCTAGTACCGAGCACTTCTTGAACGGGGCGTGACCTTTGATGGTAATGTAATATTGCAATTTGCCAAAATAACCACTAGGTAATATTGACCTCAAATACATGGACCAAATAATAATAATAATAATTAGAGTACTTTTTAATCTTTAATGTTGATCGATTATATGTGTCTTATTTATAGTTGTTCCTATTTCTTTATTTCTTTATTATCACTAGATCCATTCTCAGAATTGTTTTCCAATTTCCAATAGCCTTAGGTTTGATTTTTTTTTAGACTTAAATAGCCCTTTTCATATTTATTATCGTCTTCATTCTTTTCTGAATGTGAATAAGTTAATTCGCTATTTATCAACCATTCTTTTTATTCTAAGTTGTAATTGTTAATGATTTAAATAATTAATAGAAATGATTGTTGATGTTTAAGCCACTTATTCTACTTTGTTGTAGTTATTTGATCAATATATTATATTTTTCTTAGTGCATCAACATGAATGATTGCCTGAACCATTTTCTGTTAATTAAAAAATTAGAAAATCCTAGGGTTGATGTCACTTACTGATACAATAGCGTGAGTGTAGTTATATCTTAAGTGGAATAATAGAAATTACTATAACATGCTTGTCGCTTTTATGTATGTCAAGACCAACGAAATGTTCGCTTAGGCTTTACTGTAGTTCCTTGAATGAAAACTATAATAGACAGTGAACTCTAAATCATGAAATAGAGTTGAAAATAGGGAATGAGATATAAAGTTGTGAAATTAAAAGATCTACACTGGATATTAAGGAAAAACTATATTTGTATAGATTTTAGCTATGATTTATTTAGAATAGTTTTTATTTTGAAAATTTAGTCACTATAGGACAAATTTAATTTTTCTTATCATCGAAGGAAATACGTGGTGATGGCTTAGTTATACTTCAAGCAATTCTGCCGTAACACTTGAACAACTCCGTTAAGTAAGTACTATATTTTTGTGCTCGTTCTTTGTGAAGTTGTTTGAAGTTGTCTCTTTCAATACCTTCGGGCATGTCCTCATCCGGTAGACAACTGAATTAGATTATTTGTACCTATCAATATCAACTGTTTTACTTATATCTTGGGTGCTAAAGAAGCTTACATATTATCCCTCTGACAATGCTCAGCAAACTTTTCTTCTATTTTATTTAGTTGTTCTTTCCCTTTGCTCATGCAAACTTGTCTTCGGCATCTTACAGGACCACTTCGGTCAATATGTTCTTGAGCTGGAGCAACCTGTGCTTCAATAATCTAGTGGTTTAATAATGAATCTGGTGATATTATGATTTTAAGCAATGGTATAAAATCGTAAGCAAAAAATAATTCTAAAGCAGTAGTTAGGCGAACATAGAAATTATATATAGTATCATACTCACTATATCATTGATTCCACTCCCTCCTGGCAAATCACACCTTTTAATCCTCTGAATGGCTTCTAAAGATACGTAAATGAAAAAATATAATTTAACACAGGTATACTATAATTTGGAATTAAATAATATAATTTTCCAAGTGATAAAAGTAGAGAAATAGACTCTTCACCATTCTTTCTCCCATATCCAGAGTCCATCGGATCCTCTGGCTGATGACGTTCTCTCTTCGTGAAACCCCCTAGTAAAGAAAGCAAAGATGGGATAAGTTAAGCAAGATAATTGGTAGGGAAAGATGTGAATCAACAAAGCTTTAAAAGTGCGAAGCATACCACCGTGTCTTCTTTTTCGTTGGCTTTTCCCACTTTTATTGGTACTGCTACCTGTGATAGTATAATATAATTATAATTTTTAAAACTGAACAGAAAATTCATGTTGAGAAAGAAATACAAGAAGCCAAGCAGATTGATTATTTACATCCTTCAGAATAGTAAATAGAATCTAATTATTTATTTTCCTATAACTATGAATACTAAGCATTTATAGTTAAGCACTGATGTAAAATCATATATTAAATTATTGACTGATAAATTACAATAACTATTTTCTCACCCATGTGGCTCACTTTTGGTCCTATATTCGATGCAATCAAGCGACAATTCGAGACAGCCTGTAACTGTAATCATTCAAGCACACATTTTTTATTTTGATAATTTAATGACCTCCCTTTTTGTATTGTTCGCTCAGCTTTTCGAACTCGTTCCAAGCATTTTCCACGTCATCCTTTGTTTCGCATACATTGGCTGTCGTCTTCTCTTCGTGGCACTCTCTCTCCAGTTGTTTGGCTCGTTTGTCAGAAGCCATTCTCAGAATTGTGTCAGGTGAACACTAGATACAAATAAATAGAAAAGTCATGTTTAACTAAATTATTTTCTTTTACCTTAAATGCACATGAGGAACTCCATAGGATGGCAAAGATGAGAAGCGTTATAAGCATTGCTGGAGTAGATCAGTTATAAAAACTTAATCCTGAACGTAATCTACATCACAAATGAGCAAAAACTATAAAACTAATGAGATAATGATAGTTAGCCCCATATTTATTTTTAAAAAGAACTGTGGCAAAATATTTAGTATAAATATCACGAAAAAAACTAGTATGAAGGAAAATATAAAATCAAAAGATAAAGACTGAATAATAATAAATCTTCACCAATTATGAGGCATTTCGAATATTTGTGGCAATGTTAATCCAGTTATTTTATCTTGAAGAATTTTGGACAGAATAATACCACCATTAATCATAGATTTTAATAATGTTTAGAGGTGGTGGGTTAGGACAAGTGGTGGTATTTTTTCTTTAAAATAAAGAAATTAGAAATAAGCAATGCATTTCAAAATTGTGAGTGTTTATAGCTCATGCGAGGCAGAAAATTTACAATTCTTTATTTATTTCTTTTAATTATTATAAAGTTAGGGTTGCCGTTCCTAGTCACTTTTAACTACTAATCTGGAAGAATGCGTAAACACAGAAACACAAGAATCAATACAACATGACTTTGTCTAGATTCAATTCTCTTCCCATACTTCTTGCCTATAATAGTTAAAATTATCAGAAACATTTGGTCAAGGAACAAGAATGGCTATGTGATACTTTATCGAAGAAAAACTTCTATGCACCTTATTCATTCTAGAATATAAGGATACTGGCATATAACAACATTTCTTCCTTTGCTCATTGAAACAGGAACAGTTTATAAGAAACTGAAAACTCTATTTTCTCAAGCATTTGAAGCAATGGAATAAAACTCTGTTATCTTGATCGGAAAATAATTTCCGTCTAGAATCCTTTATTATCTACTAAAGTTATTGGTATTGAGGACGTTTAGATATTTATACGAAGATATAATTAGCATACTACAGCTTTAAAGATGACGACAACAATGTAATGAAAAAGAGCTTATTAGTCCTTCTTTCATGTTTATACATCCTAAACATAAAGTAAACATGACTTTCGGAAATTTGTACATCTTTTTCAATAGGTTTTAATCATAGTTGTTCCTATTCAGTACGCATTTGAATACGTTGAACTTAACATTAAACGTTTTCCAATCTATTAATTCAGAACGTATACGCTCTAAAGGTGTCGTTTCAAAATCAGGTTTAAATTTTCGAATTTAGTGTTAGAATATCAAGAAATAACTGGTATTATTCAATGTCGAAGATGGTAATGGAATGATCTATTTTTAGAAAGTAACAATTTATATAAAGGGTCAATCAGCTCCGGTGCAGTGATATGAATAATCAATCGAACTTTTAGAGGGGGTATACAATGCGTTTCATACTTATAGGACATCCGCCACTTGTCGTTCTAACTCGAGACCCAGTGTTTCAAATGTTACAAAACTTTTATCTTGACACCCTATCACATCGCCAAGACTATATACACTTTTTTTTCTGGATTATCAATGTATTTTTTTCATGGACGTAAAAAATTCGTTTTTTCACTGTCTCATGATTATAGGGCGCTTAGGATATACTAGCGTTAAAATTAGAATATCACGTGGCAAATATGCCTTTTGTGGATCAGTTTAGAAAACGAGAGATGGCTCGTGGTTTCCTTCTCAATAATATCTCAAAAGGGAGAGTTCTGGCTTTTTCCGATGCCGGATTAAAGTAAATGGAGAACACCAAAAAAGTCGTGCACTCTAGGAATGTTGTCGCCAATTTCCTGAAAGCTCCTGATGAATATGGAATCAAAAAAGTGGAGAAAGGCTAAACAAGCTGGGTAAGCGAGAATAACGAAGAATCACAATGGTGGGATCAAATAACACGACCAGTTTGAATGAGATCAGAAGCATCTACTGCCCTATTGTGTCAAAACGGTTTGAAGAGCACTGAAGGTAAATCTATTCATCAGGCAGGAAAGAATGAGGAAGTGTCCCACTTTAACGGCAAATCACTAGAAAGCCATGATGGATTTTGCCCGCGCACACATGTCATGAACTTTGGAATGGACTGAGGTATTTCTCCCTTTTTACATGTGCATGTATTTTTTCACTACAAGCTCCATTTTATTCGGATCATCTTCAGCGACGAAAAGAAGTTCAACCTTGATGGTCCAGACGGATTTATTTCCTACTGGAGAGATTTGAGAAAGAAGAGAAGGTTTTTTTCCTATACGAAACTTTGGAGGCGGAAGCTTGATGATATGAGCTGCACTTTCACCATTCGGTGCTAACGAATATTTCCATTTTTAACAAAACAAATAGTGTCGACTACCAGCAAGTCCTCGAAAATCATCTGCTCCCTTAATACAACAGATTTCCACAGAAGAACTTCATATTTCAGCAAGACAACGCCGCCATCACATAAGTTGCAGCACAAAGGATTGGTTTCAGAGCAGAACAATAGTCCTTATGATCTGGCCGTTTCGGTCACTGGACCTAAATTCCATGTAAAATCTTTGGGAAATATTAGCTCCGTCAAGTTTATGCCCACAGCAGGCAGTTGTCTTCAATTGAGGACCTGAAGAAGACAGTTTCAGAAGAGTGGAGCAAAATTGATCCAACTACCCTAAAAAATCTGCCAATGAGTAGGACAGAACGCACTTTTCAAGTGATTAGGGGAAGGGGTGGTTGCACTGATTATTAAAAGTCATTTTTTACCCGTTAAAAATTTTTGTTTTGTTTTTTGTAACTATTTATCCTAAGCGCCCTATAATCATGAGACAGTGAAAAAACGAATTTTTTACGTCCATGAAAAAAATACATTGATAATCCAGAAAAAAAAGTGTATATAGTCTTGGCGATGTGATAGGGTGTCAAGATAAAAGTTTTGTAACATTTGAAACACTGGGTCTCGAGTTAGAACGACAAGTGGCGGATGTCCTATAAGTATGAAACGCATTGTATATAGAAAATTGAAACGAAAAGAGAACAAATGCAAGAACTGTTAAGAAATGAATCATCAACCTACTTATGCTTCTTCTAGTCATAATATCCATGTTGAAATAAATAACTTCATCTATTTCATGGTTGATCTTAGGTGCTTGAATAGTACATTAGTGAAACATGATACTTTACACAAGAACATTGTTGATTTGATCACAATGTTCTCTTAAAACTGTAGATTTTTTCATATTTCATCAATGGGAAAAATCGCCACTAACTGACTTGACGACAACAACGGAACCTAACAATACAAACGACTGCCAATGAAATTACGCGGAACCCCACATATTTGAATCAGCTGTGCTCATAGTTCATAAACAGTTTGATACAAAATCTATGTAAATCGAAGTAATATGTAGCAGAAGTGTAAGTGTTTAAAATGTAAGCTTTAATTTATGATCCTATACTAATTCAGAAAGACTGGCAAGGTGACTTTAAAATTTCATAGATGTTATCGGAAGCTTTGCATGGTTTAATGGTTATAGCATATTAATGACTTCTAGTTTATGCTAAAATGAAAATATGAGTCAAAAATATGATATACTAATGGAATAATAGTTTACTTGTTATAAAACACTGGATCTCACATGTAATCGTTGAACGAACCTATAGGTACGGAGCACACATTATGCTAGGAAGTGTAATGATGTTGAAGGCTTTATAATCACTTTTCTTACAACATCACTAACGAAAACTACTTAAAATAACTTAATTCTATTGAACTATGCCTAAAATGACTATATATTATATAAAATTATCAAGCAAGGCTTGCAGAATGCATGATGAGGGAGCAGTTATAATATAAGGCGAAATTTAAATCAGGATCAAATCAATCTTATCGATTTTTAAGATATCACAGCACATTTAATATTATGGTATCAGGGTCTCAAGCTTAAGAAATCAATTCTTATGATCGTTTCATACAATCTTCATAGAATTTATATGTTAAAAACTAACACTTGGTCTTTTTATGTTAAATCAAATAGTCACGATTTTATAACATCAATGTGCAAAACCCTTTTACAATTTAACATATCCAACGTGAATACTTCAATTACATTATTTAGGAATGACTTCTTTGTCAAGGGAAACTGAAATAAAACATTGAGCAGTCGCTGAAATGCCAGCTGCTGACATGAACAACCATTAAAACTTAAAAACACTTTTCAACTACTGTAAACAACTTATGTCTGAGTAACAAGTTTGATAGGTAGAGAATGAAACATTTTATATTCATTAAAAAAATAACACGACACATTTAAACTGGCATTGTTCATACACTGCTATATCACTGATCTAGACATTTTTATCTTATTCAGTGACATCTGTTTGTTGCGACTGAAAGCTACATTTTGTATCAGAATTGCTAAAATACTACTTTGAAATTACTGAGTACTTAGATTACATAATCTAAAATAACTCCATACTATTATATTATTCATGTTCTGCTCTTATGTCCAAACAAATTTATGATCATCACGTATATTTCACCAACACGTTTATCATAAGCACATGAGTCATCAATTTTTATAAACTTTTACCTGACTTAAACTGATAAACATTATAAATCAATTCTAAAAATAGATGTATAGAGAGATTTCGAAATAAATAAATTCATTAGACTTCAACAATTATATTTGGTTAAACAATTACCTACAAACCGTATCATAAAGGAAAAAAATCCTCCTACTAAGCTATAAATAGTGTATTACGAAGATCTATATTTGGGAAATATATCAAAAACAGGAGAATAAATTGATAGAAATCTGGGGGCCTATTTAATCAAATTTCTTTCAGGAAGCAAAGCCTAATGAACGGTGATCATCACCTAAGTAAATTGTGCAGATATGCCGAACACTGATAAAATTACGATATGTAAAAATACCATAAATGAATTCTACATTATTTAGTAGTGGTATTTATTTAAGATGAGCAAGCATGGCAAAAGGATGTTCAAGATAAAATTTCCATCTGTAATGAAATCTATAGGTTAAAATCCATAGAGAATAGTAGAAATACATAGTAAAATAAAAATATTGAGGGTCCACATTAACATATAGTTCAAAATTTATCACCTGTTACTGAAGCGAGCCATAGTTGCACCGTCAACAACACGGTGGTCAGCTGCCCATGATACTTTAACTAAATTAACAGCAACGACCTGAAAAATAGTATTTATAGTTCTGAACTTTTTTAATGCGGAAGGTTCTATAGGAAAAAATAAAAAATAAAACATGCATTATCATGTTTATCGAATCGAGGCAGGCGTTCCATTTTCCCAATGGCTCCAATGGCTACTTGTGGTGGGAAAATAACTGGATTTGCATATGTGCCGCCGATCTGTGATAAATTTTTAACATAAAAAGTTCAAACTTTATTGCTGTATATAATTGTAATACAAATAAGTAGTTAAAAAATAAGGATGCAGCCAGATTAGTATAACAATGATGTTTCGAAAAATATATAATATAAGCGACCTACCGCCCCAATGTTACTAAGAGTAAATGTGCCTTCGATTAGATCTTCACGTGCAATTTGTTGTTTTTTAGCATTCTCGTGGATCCTCTGCAACTCAGAGGCAATTTCAAATATGCTCCTAAAAAGTAAGATTTTAATTTGGTTACAAAAATAAAGAATAGAGTAGTTCAAATCAAATAATCTAAGAGAAACATCTGTATTTATATAAGAACCTTTGCTCGCAATGCTTGATATTAGGCACTACTAGTCCACCAGAAGTGTCCATGGCTAGAGAAATGTTGTGTGAAGCCCAAAATAAACAATTTCATTTTATAGAGTAAGTCTTATATATCCATAATCCTATTTAAATTATTTCACGAAGACTAACCTTGTGGATTACATTCTCCACATTATCATCTACGATAGCATTTAAAGATGGAAATTCAAGAAGGGCCAAGGATGCTGCCTAAATATTACAAAATGATGCGGTGTACGAGAAAATAACATTCAAAAAATGCAATTTATAATAGTTAGTATAAAACTTTCTAGTGTATTCACACGTAACTCCACCAGATAATTCTTCTATCTAATTAAATAATATGCCTTAGTTGTATTTGATATATATTAATATGAACTAATTCGAGATGGTTTGAAAATTATTAGTGTAATTCGTTCCAAGCCTGCCAATTAATTACAAGGAAATGATAAGACAAAATATGGATTTAAACTATATAATAAAAATTCTAAACATATCTTAATAAAAAAAGGCATGTAGCTGAGCTTCACACCACGTTCAGCAGCAAATTCCTTAAGTTCAGATCGGATTTGAATCAGAGTACTAACATTAACCTGAAAAAAGGTATTTTATATGCTACTGCCATCATCTGAACAATAATACCAATGGATATTAAAATAGAGCTATTAATTGTACCTCATCATCATATCCAAAGTGGGGTATTTTTAGTGCTTCAGTCATTGTCTTAATCATAGCTCGTGTGTAGCCGCGAATGGGGACTACGCGATCTTCACCGACACTTGATAACTTAAAAAAAAACATGTATCTCATAACGTACAAAGTTTAAATACTAGTGAGATAAAATATGGAAGAAACATACAGTTTTGCTTGACTGTGGCAAATTACCACTTGGTGGAGAAGCACGCACATTTGATGATCCAAAAGAGTGATCTAAAATTAAATAAACACGCAAAAAAAGAAAACCACAAGAGAAACTAGGTGATATAATTGTGGGAGCCCATTTCACCTGTTCTGACCTGCCCAAGAAACTTTAGAACGTCCTCTTTCAAAACCCGGCCATCCTTACCAGTAGCAATAACATTAACAAGATCAATCTGAAAAAATATGTCTTCCAACAACTATTTCTCACTAAACCAACACTTACCAATTAAAAATTATTTAATTTACAAAACAACTAAATCATATACGCTTCATAAATTCTCCCAAACATACCTGATTTTCCATGGCGATTCGTCTTACTGCAGGGGTAGCTAAAACTTTACCTTGTTTATGCTCTGTAGTAGAATTATTATTTAAAGAAGAGGTATCAGAAGAATGTGGTTTGTTCACAGCTGTAATTTGAGTCGATATATTATTAATTTTCTTAAGCTTTGATTAACTGACCACTCTGTGATGTTTGTTCATTCGAATTTGACTCATTTTCTACTTCTCCAGCTACTTCTATTTCTACAAGTGGCTGGCCTACACGAGCTATATCATCGACTTTATACAATCTGAAAAATAATATGTTTATAAATTATATTATAACTTATGCTAAAGAAGTTTTGTAAGTTGATTAGGAAAGTACAAATATATGTAAGACCGGAATCACTAAAACCACTTTTTGTCGATAAGAAATTAGCGAATTTAAGTAAAATATATTTTAAAACATAAAAAATACTTACAAATTCTTTATTACTCCATCATATCTACTGGTAATGGTTACCGAAGCCTTATCACTCTGCACTTCACAAAGGTTATCAAATTGAGACACTGTATCACCAACCTTAACATGCCTAAAAATCACATTTATATGCTAATATTTTTAGATGCATTTCCACAAATTAAGTTTAATAATTAAGTAGTTAAAAAAATAAAGGCTCACCATTCTTTAACTTGAACTTCTGCAATCCCCTCTCCGATATCTGACAGCTTGAACTGGACCAGAGGAAAACATACTGCTGAAAGCAATGAGAACGCACTAAATCTCAACGCATACTTCACAGAGTAGAATAATTTCTAAATCTCTCTAGACATATGATGATACATTGTAGTGAAATATATCATGTATGAGTGTATCATTAACCAAATAAGTAGATAAACACCTCTTGCTTTGTGGAGTTGTCTAACAGTATGAAATCCTAATAGTGAATGGGAGAAACGAAATATACGAGATGATAACATCCTTCTAATGTATAGATAATATCCTGAAAAGTCAATTAAAAGAAATATTATGGAGATTTTCAATAAGCTTTTTTAAGTTTAGAACTAATGCTAAAAATCTACCATGATATGTGTTAAAATCCCAACGATTAATTTTATGTAATTTCAGTCGTTCAAGTATATGAAAAGCTCAAAAAACACTTTAATACTTCACTTTTTACTTATATATTGATGTATATAACTTCTATTTATGTACTCTATGTAGAAACACAATAATATAATTACATTGTCTTTACTACGCCTATATAAAAAGTTAAAATACACAAAAAAAACAAATAGTAATTTTAAATGTCTAACGATTGAGTTGTCCGTCAATAATTTAAGATAAAAGATTTGTATCGTCGAGGAAATCTGATTCTAAATTTTCAAGAATTTAGAAAATGTTACCAGCTCGCAAACGATTAAAAGTTGTTTTAGAACCACACGTGTAAATAAAATTCTTTGGGTTAATAACGCACAACTATGAAGAAATAAGGTTAGAATTACAAAGATAAGAAATACCATTGTAGAATAGCTCAGATAGGTGATCGACATCAGTGCCGCGGCGCAGTGATGCGGCAGAAACTGTCGAGTCGTCTGCTCCATCTTAATCTCGCTGCAGGCACTTGCATCGCAGCATCAGATTAGTAGAAATTTGTTCGCACGTTAAACAAAAAATAGAAGTTTAAGAAATGTCTCAATATTTTAAATATAATCATTGAGGTGCATGCATTAAAAGTCCTATGTTTTTACTAATGACTGTGCATAGTTGAAATCATTTCAATCACTAAATCCTAAAATGAACATTAGGCACATGAAACTTTAGAACTGACCTATACTTTCTGAACTTCAAGATCTTGTACAGATTTCTTTAATTTATCGATATTATGAAATCTAGGTTTGACCAAATTTATTGAACATTAATCTACTAACAAGACATGATACAAAAACAGGTTCCTATTCTAGTGTTGAAAGTAGGGAAGCACTTGGATGAAAATTGAGCATAAGAACATTTTCACAAGCACAGTATCGTATTACCTGTAAAAGTTGACTGATGCGAATATATTAGCTATATCTGTACACAGTTAGATACAACAAAACAATCGAATTTTAAATGAAAATCCCAAAGAGAATAAGCCATGTATCAAAGATTTGGCCAGAACTAACGAAATGCCAATCTCTATTGACACAATATTCTGGAAGTGAGAAGAAAGAGGGACCAACATCATCATACAAAGCAAGCAATACAAACCCTGCTTCACAACTCTGATTAGAACTCTGCTTTCATTTTTTTACATAAAACATACGATAATCGAGTGAAAACTCTGCAACAAAAATCTATATCTGCAGGATTACAAAGAATCAGATCGCATAACCTCATGGAACAGTCAGATTCAGTTTGACAATATAAAAATTTAGAAATCTAAGAAACATGGTTTACTCAGTATGACTTTGAACGCAAAGGGCGGTAATTGGATGGATAAAGTAATCGTTGTGACAAGGTAAACAATGCTTAATAAAAACAAAAGGCATTTAGAAAACATGTTACAGAAAAGATAACTGACATATAAAATACAAATATTTAGACTCATCCACAGCATTAAGGTACGATGATCAGTTGCATGAAAAAACAAGTCATTCAGAGCACTTCGGTTAGAAAAAATCAGAGCTGGTGAAGCATATAGACGACCAACTCGTATGTCCCCATGGTAATGGCTGTATTCGGAACCGTACGCATCAACTGCGAAAGAGAAGAGAGTACTGCCAACGGCTATATACTGATATCGACAAAAAATTTCAGTGTTAAGTTTCACCATTAATTTGTCGTTACAATATACATACCTGAACTGATAGTCCACGATACATGGCCTGTCCACCTTCTTTATACAAGTTATATAAGGTACGAAAGAAACAACGTTGAACATCAGATTCTTCACGTAATCGAGTGCGAACCACTTCTAAAAAACAAAAACCAGTTTAAACAGAAATTATAACTTTTATTAGATTGACTCATACCATGTGGATATGCCATCACACATGCGATAAATTTTGCCGACCCACCAGCGACCATGAAGTTGAGAAAATCCTGAAAAATTGAGTCAGAACTCTACGATTGAGAAATTCATAATACCAGTTGAAAAATGTAGAAGTTTACATTCTTCAGAATGCAAGACTAATTTCAATAACAAACATGTATTAAAATTACTTATTTGTTAAAATTATAGAGCATTACCTATGCTCTACATAGAAGCTAATACATTTAACTCCAACTTATCCAGTTTTTGTAGACTTCAATACTTCTTAAAAGAAATTACCCAAAATAAAACTAGAAGATTATTGGCCTATAAGCCACAGTTCTTGTCAATTCTATACTATATATGGAATATCCTTAGAAGATGGAATATAGTACTGAACATTATTTATCATTACTAAGATATTTTAAAACTATCACAGAAAAATCTACCTCTTTCAAAAACAAATGACTGTAAGCAATGAAAATAATTATTTATAATAATTACCTAAGAAGCGAGATGCTTCTAATTATTGGAAATACATAAGTTTTATAGCAAATTATTATGCAAAATATGATGCATATATCATACCATTTTCCTTTTATCTTCTTCTTCTTCATGCTGCTTTAACAGAAGACTTCGCAGATGCTCATAAATTACGAATTGAATCATCGTCTCCGATACACCAGCATATGATGCAGTTACACCCTAAATAAAATATTAAATTGAAATTAAATTAAATCACCTTAAACTTGGATCAATATCATATCAGGGGCTGAAATATCTCGCCTTATAAAATCCCTTTATTCCTTCACGTTGGTATACCCGTTTCACCATTTGGAAGATGCCTATCTTGCCATGATACAGTTGTAATCGAGTTTTCACCAACCATATAGGATTAACTGCTGATGCAGCAACAAAACCTTAAAAAGGAATTCAAATGTGGGATTAAGGATATTTTTATTATGAATGGTTTTAGATTATCTATAGTGAAAAGAGCAAGCAATATCAGTATATTGTATTTTCTTTTCTGTTATCTGTTGTGCTGTGTAAGATGCAGTCAAAGCACGACCAATAGGTGCGTGTGATTTGACGTGCCAAAAGATAAAAGGAATCTAGTTACTAGATGACAGAGATGGAGTAATGTTTTAAGACAAAAGATAAATCACTTATAAACTTTGATAAATACTCATGTTATATATCTAATGGCATGCACATCGAGATACAATTTGAAATAAAATTATAAAACAACCATTTAACCAATGAAGGCTAATTAAAGTTAATTCATGCAAAATTAAGTCAGGTGAAACTAAGCAAATCATTTTCTCACGATAAAAATACGCATGCCACTAGCACGTGAAACTTAAGTTGTGATAAACCATAATATTTTATTTCAGCATAAACATAAATAATGAAATCACAAAAATGGGTGTGATAAATCCTGACCTGCAGATCCAGCGCTAACCATGTGAACAATGGCACTGTTCGGAACAAATACATCGGAGTCATTCCAAAACCTCTTGCTTGTCGAATATGTGTAAAAGTACACTGCCCTGAAACATCAATATGTCGCAGATGGTAGTATTTGGTAAATGCCAAAATTGTCCACTAAACCAAGAGCTTTACTAAAATCGCCGAACCAGGACAAACCTATAGATAAGTTATTCACACCTACCAAATTACACGTAAAGACTGAAAATACAGGGTTTTATTTTATCTAATGCGAGCAGCAAAGTCACATGTTTTCCTCCGATGCACGCATTATTGTGCTAACATCTGACCTGAACCAAATTCCACAACTACCATATCACAAGGCGATAGTTTGAGAAACAACCAGGGTAGGGATAAAGTCCTAATCTGAAGTATTAAACAATGATCTTATTTAGATGATAGCTTGTCTATGACCTACGCTAACTACATTGCGCGCATTTTAAAATCCCTTTATGAAATAATCATCTACTCACTTGGAAGGAGCGACGCCAATAAGATTTGGGACAAGACCTTTGTAGAGTGCACCGAAACCTTCATTTTTGATTATATACCTAAAGAATGGTGAAACTAAGAGATAGGTCTGTGAAAATATTAAATGAGATACTCAAGTAAATTTCAAAAACTCTTATTTAAAAGGTGTTAAATTTATGTAATATTAAAAGCCATAGTTTTCAATCTTCTGGTTTTAATCAATAACTTTAAAATTTACTTATATTCGTCACTTATTGATAAGTAGATTATAAACCGATAGTCGTACATTTCTTAGGAAAAATAATGAAAGAAACCTACGAGAAGTATCGGACAATGTTGAGCCGCCTCCGTTGCTGAATTTGCTCTTGTATTTGCGTCTGAGACTGGACAAAACGTGACAAATCCAGCGACAGAGGATTACGTGAAATATCAGCTGAACAAAAACAATTACTATGGAGCCTTTAATTTGAAATTATTGGTAAGAATTATATATGAACTTCGATTTAATACTAAAAGACAACATAATATGATTCTTCTGTTACCTCCAGATAGCCCTTTCATAAGCTGTTGGCCATGCAATCGCAAATCGCTGCCTGGTATCATTAAATTTTCGGAAACAAATATTAAATAATTTACTAATAAAAGAACTTCAAATTTATTAGAAACGAAAAACTCACCGATAAAGTGTTTATAAGGTGTGGTAGCTGGTCCTTGAGGAGCGTTAGTTTTACGCGGACATACAGAGGGATTATTAGGAGTTTCTAAAGCAAAAGTAATAATTAATAATAATAATGAATAAGACGAAATAATATAACTAAAACCTTGACTGGTACTAGGCCCTCCACCTAAGGTATTGATTCCACGAGATGACTGCATCCTAGTTTTGATAACTTCCAGTGGACAAGTAATAGCCGTTCCTAATACACAAGCACGTTTCCATTATGATATCATGTAAGGTATTACAACGGTTACAATTATTTATAGAATATATATCTCGTTTCTATTTAATGTAGCTTATACACAGGAAAGGTTGAAACTGTTAAAAGTGATTGACAAAGTCTATTTTAAATCATATCAAGATACCTGCCGTCCCTCCTACAGCTCCACCTACAAAATGAATTAATGCTTCTCTATCCATGAACATATCAGTAGGACAACAACAAAAAATACCAACTGAAGAAGAATACTGAAAAAAACAAATTGTGCTAACCAACTCATACATTATTTAATTTCAAGATTATAAATAGTGCAGCAAATAAGCTCAAACAATGTTACTAATAAAAATGTGATGCAAATAATAATAAAATAGAAAATTCAGTGATGGACCTAATTAAATCCGTAATGTGCATTTTTTTCTCATATTCGTATACCATTTGTCCACGTACCTATTCACTTCTAAGCTGCTAAATATTTACAAAATCATTAAAGGCCTACAAAAGTTAATGCAATTATTACAGCTAACTTCTATAAAACACATATGTTCTAAATATTCAGTTTTTTAAACGAACAAAATACAAGATGATGAGAAAGTGTATAATACGCAATACTGTGCGGAACAATCATATAAAATAACGATTAATAACCTAACCTCATAGTGGGGAAACAATTTCTTTCTTAAACAAAAGAACAAATTAATTTAATAAGTATAACTTGTAACTCCGATTATACTCGTAGCTAGATAAATACCATATTTTTAGTAATATGAAATCAGGTGTTTATATGGCAAAATCACATGTATGTAAAATGTATAGAATGATAATAACAGGAAATTAAGATTATTAATCCAGTTTCTTAGTTGATTTCCTACATCTCCTTATACTTTTGTACAGAATGGGTCAACGCGAACCCGAGAAACTACTTACATAGTCGATTCTCACAGTAATTGATTTTTCGCTCTAATGCGTCGTGGGCGTGGCTTCTGATAGCTAGCGGTAAAACGTAGGTGTTCTTGTATAATAACTGTGCATTAATATGTAGATTCATAATTTAGTATTTGACTTATCCGTAAAATTTAAAGCGTTCAGAAAGGTAGCTATTCAAATGATATAAAAAATTTCATATTTGCAAAAAACGTGCCAACAACTATACTCTTTAAAAATAGTAAATGAAGTTTAGTTTTATAGGGATGGCAAGAGATTTTAAAGTATCTCGAAAATTTAGTATCAGTGAAAATTTGAACTTAGTAGAACACCGTTAATATTCTCAAAAATCAATGGGTTGTTATAATGATCTGCAATCAACACGGTGCGTTTAATGTGTCAACAAAGACAATTTGAAAGTTCATGAAGTATTTCGCACGTTTTAACAAACTTGTGGTTTTAATAATTTTCTAAATGATAATATGATCTACTTTTACTTTTTGAGCCTTTAACAGGTACGCTTTCTTTGGAATGTCAAATGGGAGAAGTTAAATACTTGGATAAAGTTCCCCTGGAAATATTATCTCCAGAATGTTTTCCAATATTATTGTGACTTGAGTTTCTATTTGTTGGATGATAGTTTATAAAGGATGTGCCTTAATATAACAATCATATTTTTTTAAATCATAAGGCATTGAATAATAATTAGTTATATACTTATATCTCCATTGTTACTATACATGTCTATAATTTTAATTTATCGGTTGTAATATAGAATTGTTGCTGAATTATTTCTTTGGCTCTGCCAACACTGAAAATATTTTTTGAATGTTCTAGAACTTCATTTCTGACTCAATCTACTATAGTAACACGCATATCTTTTTTTAAAACTTATATAGTTGTTTAATTACTACTGGTAGCTTCCAATTTTATATTACTGTTTCTTCATCATATGTAATTTTGTCAGTGAAGAAAACTATTAGCTTAATATCCTTAACGAATTTTCTATCAATACAATAATTCCAACTTACTTCGGATTAGAGATTTGTTAAATATCTCAGGATGTCGTTCACAAATGGATTTATTTCTATCATATGCTTTGTTTAAGGTTTAGGTAAAACCATAATTTTATTTGAACTACAGGCGATCCACTTGAAATCAGTGTAGAGTCATTGTTTTCATAATTTTATTATATGATAGTTTACTGTTCCATTAATCTTTAAAATCAATATGATAAATTACAGTCGGGCCGTACCATCATGGGCCTACAGTGTAAGAGGCACCACTCGATTGCCCTCTCGTCTCTTTCGAAGTGAAATCTTGAAAACTTTTAAACTGATTTGAAATCAGAGTTTAATTTATATATTGATTAAATCCAAACAAATTGAACAACGCTCTCAGTATGAGTTTGAGTATACATTATATTAATTTGTTCAATGGATAAAAACCATCTATCATAAATTACTAATTCTGAAATGTTTTTCTAGTAGATAATTTTAGTATTTGCAGTTTTTACTAGGCTATTTTGTATTAACTTGAGTATTTAAACATATATCAAATACCATATAACAATTCACTTCATTATATATCCGAAGTGTAGTATTTTTGAAGTCACACAAGCTTGAATACGCGTTTAGAAGTAATCCACGATGGCACATAGCTCACCTTGTCTTATTTCATGTCAAGTTTTCATTCAAGCAACCTTTAAAAAGTCCAAATTGGTATGACGTGATTTACTTAGCTTGATTTCCATGACTGGCCACCAAATTTGAGTGAGGTGAATTTGATGGGCAAATTTCCTTGCCCAAAAGTCAGGATATATTTGCTGTCAAAAGCTAATAGTTTTTTATTTCCATGAATAATGTTCAGTTCAAGCCTAATTTTGTGAGGCGTTCTAGAGTTCAAGATCTTAATACCTTCAGTTATATTTTCTTGACATACGAGGCTAAATGATTTCTAATAAATAATAATGATTTATTATACTTCTGCTGCTAATGTTGAAGCAATTATCAATTGTTTTGATAATTGTAGGCCTTATAGGAAATAGAAGAATGTTCATCAATGAAAAACACGTTCGAGATGTAGCCTTACCGAAAAATTGTTTTAAAACTTCCCTTTTCACAACAATCGATCTTTATTTTTTCTGTCAACATATAGATTCGACAGATCATATGTGGTTACAATCCTAGTTCAGGTTTAATGATTTTCAGCATTAATTTTCAAATAATATAGAGATCATATGACATCTCCACCATCTCTTTTGTTATCTAGGAGCATCGTTTAATATTTCGGTGGAGTTATTCTAGTGACAGAGAGCTTCTAAGCAATCGCAACGTTTTTTCTTATCGCTTATGCAACTGGATGATGGTAGTGTGTATAGCTTTTGACATATAACCATTCATAAACGTCGAAATTAGATAAAACTTGAAAAATGGTTCAAGAACGCTTTGAAAAGCTTAACTACATTAGTACAACGAACTCCTATCACTCACTGAGGTTATAATTTGTCGCTTGAAGTCAGAGGTCGTCAACGTTTGTAGTTATGCGTTAATTTTAACATTGGTGTAGAAGACTAGATATCCTTTGATGAAAATTGGGATAGCATTCTGCTTAAGTTGAAGTCATGTTCTCGTTTCCCCAATTTCTTCCGGATTAATTCAAATAATGACAATTTTATGCGGGTATTATTGCGAGCCAACAATTATCCACCGCCTTGCACTCAAGATTCAGGTTTACATTTGACGAAACAAAGTAATCAATGTTTATTGTATCTAATAAAACTTCAAGTGAACAACTTAAAAATCCTCTTGTTTCTTCTACTATTTTTAGATGATTTAAAGGGCTAGTTTCATTTAATCTGAAAAAGAATATTATAAAACATGACAGATTAATGAAGTTCAACGTTCAACTACGTATTCATTCTTACTCTGGATGAGGGGTTAGTTGACCATGTTTTTTCCAGGTTTCTAACCAGAGGCATACAATTGTTGTTCTCTTGTTTATAAATATCTTGAAAAGACATTTAGCAAAAATTCATGGTATCTTCGCATTTATTATATATTATCATGATTTTTTTCCATACTAATAGTTCTACTTATCTAAGATACAACTTATTCATCCAGATAATGCAGAATCAATGGCGTAACATAGAATTGTATGATTTATAGAACATATTAGATATTTTTAATAACTTAGTTGAAGTGATGTTTATTGTAGTGCTAAGAGGACACTACTTATTGTTTATATATATATATATACGACAAAACACCTGAGTTTCATAGTTGAGACCTCATATAAAAACCTGTTTTCAAGCGAAGCACAGTTAATAAAATGAACAAAGAACATCTAGAAAAAGGATCATAATCAAAATATATTATTGATATTATTTACCCTACACTTATTAAAAAAGTAGAAATGAATAGAACATTGAATGTGCATCGGTAAAACTTCCAAAAGCCAGCAAGTCCAGATAGTTTGTATCTGAGTAGAAAGTAGTTCAAATACATTTTTTTAAACAAAAATATATAGATCATTTCTTTCTCTTTAGGATGAAAAAATATTCAATGCGTACATCATTATAAGCTACAATACTTTTAGGACGTACTTGTTTAATACTGAATAGTAATTAAAGACTTTGTTAAGAAAGTACTTGGGAATTTAACGTAACTAAGCAGTATGTCAATTTTCAATTGATTAATTATTTTATTTTATTTTGTTTACTTCTCGTAATCATAAATAAGATATACACCTTTTATCGAAATGATCCACAACAAAATATGTTTAGGAAAAATAGAAATAAAACTAATAAACTTTTAGTTAAATAAAATGGTTTATGGCATGTTAGGATCATAGAATAATATGATAATTTAATAGCTCGTTTTTTTTAAAGTGGAATGTTGATTTGATAAATGAAGCGTGGACTCATATTCTATAAATTATTTTTGGCGTGCATCAATAACTACTACAAAAAATTGCACAAAATATCAAGAAATTTTTAAATATAGAGGTTATGAATTTGTTAATTATCACCAATCAAATACTTTTAAATACTTTTCTAAACTAACATTATGTAAGATATGAGCGTATATTTATAATTTTAATGCGAATTCTGTCCCCTTAGTTTTACTACTTAATATGTGGAGTTTTATATTAGATTATTTATATCATTTTATATAAATTTCAAAAAATACATGCTACTAAATTAAGCCGATATAATTTATGGCGATGAGTCTAAGCCCACGCTACCTTCTTGTACAGCTGGCAGATGGGACAGATATAGGAAAGCTTGTAGAAACACTGGTGAGTTCAGTTTTTACTATATATAAACATAGCAATTTCATATTCACATTTAAAATTACTTATTATTAGATATATAACTAAAATTGAATGGATAATAGTTATTAATCTCATATTTAACTGTTCATTTACTTCAATTAGGATATAATTTAAGCTTTTTAAAAGAATCAATTTTTGTTTTCTTATTATTTTGTATTTAAAGATCTCTAATGGACATTCTCGGCTTTCTCTTTTTGATAATTTGCCGGGACGATTTGATGAGCTGTACGGACTGGCTCTAGGCGAGGGAAATCAATGCCCAATATCTTTGTTTCCACTCAATCCAGCTCATGTTTCAAACCGTGCTGTTGAATCAGATTGTCTAGAAAGTAAAGAAAATGAGGTTAATTTCATGTTTTTAAGACTATCAAGTCATATTGTTTTCAGTTGTCATACTTCGGTAGTATTGCTTTTAGTGTAGTAGTTTTTAAAAAAACCTAATTGTACATTATAGGTATATGTATATATTTGGTGTCTATATCGATATTTCGTTTAATCTATTTAAATGTAACTAACAACTATTATATGCTATGAATCTAATTCTCGTAATAATAAGTCGAGAATCGCAATATTATTAATATTTAGAAATATCAATTTTATAGGCAACTATAGGCAACACAGATGGGGATGATTTGGACTCAACATTATGCCATAAATCGGATCATATTCATGACATAACTTTGCTCGAAGATACTATGAAGGACACTGAGAAAAATACTCAACTACTGGAAGAAATTAAGCGTGATGATGAGGAGTAATTTTCAATTTCCATAACTTTCAAGTTTGCTTATTTTGAAGGCATACATTTCTAGAATTTTTTGAAATATGATTTTTTAACTGTTAAGATTAAATAATAGTGCTTCGCAGGCTTCAGGAAAAACAATCTATGAAAACTGATGTTAGTAATTCCATCAGGGATCGTAGTTACCAGAGTGATTTCGAATTGTCTTCAAAATTTATTCTTAAACCTGATATTACTGTTAGTTTTTAGTTGGTTTTTTTGTTTAAGAAATTATTATTGAATATTTTCCCATTGATAAGGTGTGTGCTTTAGGAAGATGTTGATATCGTATCTAGTGAAATGTGTACTAATCAAAAAGAACCAGAAAAAGAAGAATCAAAGGTGAGGCGATAATTGTTCTTTTATTGTACTTGCACTTAAGTCTTACAAAATGTTGATTTTAATTATATTTTGTATTAAAATTCACACTTGTATTATTTCATCTGACTATTATAGGTCATCATAAGTGATATTAACTCAAACGTAATTAGTGAATTTGATGCTAGTCAGCAAAGTGTACAAGCAGACGATATTGATACACATGAAATTGACAAGAATTTAGGAAATGTATGCCTGAGTATTTATTACTAATTCTTGAAATTTTCTATGTATGTACTTCCAAATATTTTTTATATTTATATTTGAATTTAGGAAGCTTCATTATGTACATTCTCTGATAGCAATGAGGAAGTTCAACCTAAAGATTACCTGTATCATGACTGTCAGGTATTATTTTGTATATGTTTTACTATTATTATTATTTTTTAATATCTTAAGTACTAATTTTTTTTTCAAATACGGCATTAATTTTACTTAACTTATATGTAATTTTCTTAACTGCAAACAGCAGCTACCATTATGATTGCTACAAGGTATTTTGAACAGAGAAATCGCGCAACTTTTGTATCTTTAGTTGTGTGCTGCATATTATTTTTATAGTGAGTTATAATTATTTATACAAATAATGTAATTACTGGCCTGTTGATTTATTGTAATATATGACAAAAAGATGGAATGCTTAGCATTTTGTCAAATTCTAAGCTATAACCATTCTACAGTTTTAACTCTTAAACGCTCAGTTATAATACTCCAATATTGGTTTCTATAACATAGTAGTTTAGATAGGTAGGAAGAACTAAGTTCTCAGCGAGTCTCACTAGTGATATAAATCTATTAATTACTGCTCCCGGAAAGTGATCATTCTATGGTTAAAGTATTTGTAAATATATACTAAATAGTAATGTTTTTATGGTTATAAGCAGTAGTTTTGAAACTAAAAACCTTCAATAAGAACACCAATCAAGATGTGTGTGAGTTATATCCCATAAGAAATTTAAAAAGAAATCCATGACCAGACAGAAAAATTAAGCATATATACTTATGAAATATCCATTTTACGTTAAATGACAGCATATAACTTTAGTTGTGTAGTCGTCGTCTTAAATTTCGAGAAGGTTGGGGTAAAACACGACTGTGGGATCATGTACGACGACATTTGGGTGTCAAGGCGGCAAAATGTGGTTGGTGTAGTTACGCAGAAGTTACATCAGATTATGTGAGAAGACACTCATTGAAGGAACATCCCAAAATGAAGGTGGTCTATATTGATACCAGGTGATTTCAACGTTATTAGTAGATATATCTTTACTTTGTTGCTTATTTTATTATCATTCATTGGAGTTTATATAAAATTGAAGAATGAAAAAGGTTAGCATTCAGTTCCAAAACTATTTTTTAAAGAGATAAAATAACGTACTTTCTTGCATCGTGGAGTAATTCTTAAAACTATTTACGTAGAATTTAAGACTCATAATCACCAGATTTTAGTTCAGTTGATGACCGCCTGCAGTTACGTATGCTGTGGTTAAGATGTTTTCCCAAATTTCCAAATGGCGTCGAACAGCGTAGGCGAAGGCGTAATAATCTTCCAAAGGCGGGTACAATTCATTCTTCTGATGAATTTTGCAATCTTTTATACTAATATTCTCTAACCTATATGCCATTAATTTAATTTATTATAGATATTCCAGTCATTGCTTCCAAAAAAAATCTCATGGGAGAAAAGGTAAAAGCATGCTAGATTAGTGAAATGCAAGTTTGCTAATGCACATCAATAGTTAATGAGTGTAAACGATATTACAATTACTTTGTTAAATTCTTATCTCGAATTCACCTTTCTTATTAACTCGAAAAACCCATTAATTATTTTTACCTCCATTAAAATTATCTGTAAATTGTCCATGATTCGTGTATACTCCTCATTATTTTCAGTAAATTCATAACTTTATGATATTTAGCATCATATTTCTATTCATTCATTTCTTGTAAAATAATAAAATATGTAATTTCACTTGGATTTAAAACGTAATATCCTACCAGGTGAAACTTCGTTGTAAATTGCAAAAGCAAATTTTAAGCCTGGCTTTTGCTGTAAATAGACGTAGTTATAAGATGATATATGCTAATGTGTTACACATTCTGGAATCCAAAGTTGATTCAAATATCTTACTTAGTGTCATTCAAAAATGTTCCAATTTGTGTGGATTCTGAGTGATGCTAGTTTTGACATTGCAGCTGGAAAGGATGTTATTCTAGGCGAATTATACATGTTCCTAACTCGTTGGGAGTAAGTAAGAGTAGTCAAAACTTAAAACAGAATTTGGAAATATACTGTTCATCATGAGGGGGTTTGTTTCTAAAGGTTAAACAAACTTGTAAAAGGATGGTTTGAAGCACAAGCCAGAGCAGTGTTATTAAGATGTTTATCTCCTATCAACGATTAAGTAAATAGTAGCATTATGTTACTCTAAGCCATACGATAACTCATAGTTCTATTATTTTAATGCGTAGGAAATATTACCAAAGAACTCAGTTTAATGATCAAAAGGGAAAACCAATTTGCTCAGAAGTTATTAGGTTTTGTAGCACTTCTTTGTCGTTTCTATCCAATTTCTACAACATTCTGCTCATATCTCATTAAATTTCTGGTATTTCGTCTACTTAAAACATTTTAACAGCAGGATTTTTCATATGTAAACTGTTTTACCAGATTCGTTTGCTATAGAAATTACCAGATATTTAAAAGTACAACAGCAGTTTTGTAAAAAGTAGAGGATGTATCATAAATTTACTTCGTACTGTATCAAATTATACTAATGTTTAAAGAATGAAGTTTACACTATTGACCGAAGTATATGAATATAATTTGCTTAATAGATGGAGTCAAATGATTATTCCTGAAATGAGCACAAAAGGAATGAAAGAACCATGGGCAGATTCATGGCTAGTCTATTTTAAACGATTCATGTCCTGAAGACGTCTATTCGTGAACGAACTATCTACGCACTGAAAACTAGTTGCTTGCGAGCGTTATTTACGCGCTACTCACAAGTACCGGGCGTATATGTCTGCGTCTCACCGCCAAGACTATGTTCTCAAATTTCGCATGTCAGCGTCTCTTCTGAGGCGTTATTTCTAGGCACTGTCTTATGCCTGCGTCTCTATTCTCCATCCTAGCAGGACTCGTTCTCTCGCACTGTCTCACTCTAGTACATCGATCGGAGAAGTCCTTCCTACAGGCTGCTTGGCAGGTCGGCCCTCATTTATAGTCACGTTTCTACCGTCGACACTGTAGTATCAAATATTGTTTGACCAGTAATAAATTATGGCATTCTCGGAACTAATCCGTACTGACTCAATGAAATCAATAGTTGTCAATCTGTATCTACAATGCATTATCATTATAATCTTATAGCTTATATTTAACTCTAATTCAGTGCTCAAGAGAAACTGGCCATTTGTATCAATTCTACATAATGCGTGGACAGAGATGTTGCTATATAGTTCCAAAAACTTGAAATGCTGACTAAATATGTAGCAGCAGTACGTGAGAGTCCCTTCATAACTGGGGCGGACTATGTAGGTGCGACTGTGTCGTGTCCGTCCGGTCTGGCCTGTCCCACTTATCCCCTTCCGTGCCCCAGATAGGGAGTGCGGACCAGCCGCGCGCTCACCCCTCCCGGTACCTATTATATTTTTATCCTCAACCTTACTATGAACACTTCATTCAAGGCTGCAATATGTCCCATACTGCACCTTAAATATGGCGTTCAATATATTTACCTAATAATTATGCTCAATTATTGCACTAGACTATCAGATTGTAACAATTTTGTATTATTCGTGACCCTATAAATAAATTTGGGACTCTTTAATTATACTCTTTCTACCCCATATTTTTTTAAAGCTTGTGATTTGAATGGGATACATCTAACTTCTTACAAAGAAGTTATAAATGTACTCATGTATTACCTCATCTATATTGTTATCCACTCATATATTTGCAATTTTGTTTAACACATCTATGCCTTAAACCATTCCTATAGGTTTATTTCAGTATGACAGCTAAATTTTTGGTTGTGGAAATAGATGACAATAATGCTGCGGTAGAGTTAGTGCAAATCATGGTAAGAGTTTCTGAAGTCTATTAGTTTTATAGTCTAACTTCAGTATGTGACAGAAGTAGCTCGCATTTAGTTGGAACGTGGGTTCGCTCGCTTAATGCTTCTTGATGACCTTGGTAAACATCCCGCACTGGCAGTACGCCAACAGCTGTCTGCTATTACTGAACCTTCCACTCCATCCAGTGCGGAACCCACCTTTTCTAACGATAGAAGTTCTCTAAGGTACTCAAAATTCTTGATATTGGATCTGATTTACTTAATTTTACTATTTTTTTTACTAGGCTTTTTCCAGAGATATTTTATCATCGAAACCTAAAATTAATCCGTTCAATACAATTTCTGAAAATTTGCTAACTGTGGAGAACGAAAGGGAAATGAGAGAAGGAAGTGAGCTTCTTGATATTATCCAGTTCAGTGGTCCGGAAATTATCACAGTCGGTGTGAAGGATGATTCGGTAAGCTATCGTGTTCAATATTTAAAATAATAGTTGTTGTATTGTTATTTTTGTGTTTGAAAAATTTGTGTCAGGATTCCGTTAACGATTCTTTCGCTGACAATGAAGAGATGACACATGGCTTCAACTTTAATTTCTCTTCCAATAGCCAGTGTGGGTACAAATAGCACTTACGCCAATCACGGTGGCGACTGAAGACAACATCCACCTTCAGCCCATCTCGACCTACTTGCCCAAGCACACTGTCTGGTTAGCACGACACCCTGTGAAACACCGCCTTCAAAAAAGTCAAAAACTGCAGAAGTGGATCCTGACAAAGACTACCACCAATGTCAGGTATGCAGAAACGAAATTAATGGAATTAGCTTATTATCTTCTAACAAATTTCGATGTATTCAGTTATGCGGTACTAGAGTGAAGGCCCCTCGAGGAGGTCGATGGAATTTACAGATGCATGTTATGGCCATGCACTCATCTCACAGACCTTATAAGTGTCAACAGTGCGACTTCCAAGATTACAGGTTCGGTTTTTTCATATATGAAATTTTAAAAATATACTTAAACTTTACGCATAAGCACAGTAAAATCGTCGTTATTAGACGTAAGTTCACGTTTAACTAAATTTACTGTTGACCATATGCGTTGCCTAGGAAGCCCGGTATGAGGAAACACTGTTTACTCTCTCATGGTCAAGATATGGATCCTGTGGATATAAGGTAGTCCGAACCAATTTTTAAAGTAAAACTAATGTAATATTCAGTGGACATTTTTTTTCTCGTTTATAGCACAGAAGAAAAGCGAACAGAATGGGATTCTGTCATGGGACGATGCTTTCCCGAATTCGCTTATCGTACGGGTTTCCTATTAGACAGTCGACCCAATCCAACTTTACCAAATACGACCACAGATTCTTCTGTATAACCAATTAATCCATTCCTTTTTTCACTATCTGTGATATTTTTATAGCAGCTGATTTCGTCATTTCATCATACTTCTGCCTTTCTAATAAAATTGTTGTAGATTATCTTACATATCAGATTATCTTTATATTAAACCTCATAACTTTGCCCAATTCGTGAAATTACAAATTGATCTCAAATTTGAAATAATATTGTTTATATATGATCTGTATTGAATATTATGGTGCGTGGTATTTCTATTGTTCCTATTTATTGTCATATTGTGCTGAATTTACTAATAAAATGTTTTTAGATTAAATGGATTTACTAGTTTTTCTTTTCTAGATCAATTTTGAGTACTTATACTTTTATTAAAAAAGGGAATTAGAGCTATTGAGTCAAACCTTGCTGAATAAACTGTCACAAAGATAATCTAGAGGTCAACACATCTTTAACCTTTGTATTTCTAAAGCATGCTAGTAATTTAACTTTTCTAGCAAAAGTATTATCATCTAAGAAACTATTTTGAAGAAGAGAGAGAGGTGGATAAGGGAATAGGAAAATGAAAGCTGGTCATATAGAACAAGCTTTATAATAGTAGAAAAGAATATAAGCAGACTTGAGTGTGAAGAGTGAACATTTAGAAAATCTTCACAACTCCACTCAGTCAGTGAATCTTACTTCCCACACTATTATTACAACAATAAATACTTATAGTCTATAGAGAATCTGTTATTCACGAAGGTATAATTATTGTGACAGTCATTATTATTGCTACTGCTATTAATAATAATATAAAAGCATTTATTTTATAGTTTAATTTAAATTAATTTATTGCCGAAATAATGTATGTAATATTTTTCATGCGGTTAAATATCTGTTAAAGATAGTTTAATAGCTAATAAAAGCATATGGAAATAATTTAGTGATGATCTAGAGTTCATAATGTGTAATCGATGCGCAGCCGGCTGTTGGCTGCGGCGGAAGCATCGATCGACTGTCGTCATTCTGCCTGGTTCTTCTCTTCCTACGATAACGTGCTCTCTGTTCGTTTTACTCATCGATGCCAAATTAGTGCCCAGTAGTGGTTTTCACAACGAAAATATATCAAGGGTTGAGTGGCTCACGTGCGACGCCACGGTGATGTCCTTTTTTTCCTAGAACAATCTCATTAGTGTCTTCGTGGGAAGCAGAATAAACATTCTGAAAACAAAACAAGTGATGTGATATGATTTAGATATGTTCATAGTCTAAAATTGCCTGTAGAAACAGGTAGATAACTGAGAATTTAATTCAGCTAATACTAATAATGCCCATTTTCTATAATATAAACTATTTGTCTATTTCGAGGACATTTAATAAAACCAATCCAAAACTACTATTAATACCATTAATAATAGTAGATATTTGAATGCCACACAAGTCGGAACATTTTAAGACTTATGCATTTATTTTAATTTAGAAATCTATAAAGTGGTATTGGCCTTTTAACTCCTTGTAACACCTACACTGCGATAGTTTTTATTTCACTAAGCATCAACGATTATAAGTATTCCTATGATTATTCTAGAGAATGCCGAAGCAAAACACATTAGTGAACTGAATCTTATCCGATAAATCCAGGGTCAATATCTTATGAACCACTGCGACGTTATCAAAAAACTGGAAAATACTATTAAACAAATCAAAGTTTTGCTGTTGATCGTAGATCTTGTGAAATTTGGCAAAATCAACAAATAATATAATGATGAAACATCTAATAAGTCCAGTCCCTAACGTATTATGGACAGAAAATTTGTGAAACGGGTTGATTCTTCTTTTTACAATTGCAATCGAATAAGGATTCATTGCAAACAATTGAAGTACGATGAATAGATATCAAGGTCTTGTGAGAAACGAGCTTAAACTAAAAACTTTCAAACGCTCTGTGACATTTGCAAGATATTGGAGCCTTACCATATCAACCATAAGATGTTGTACGTGTTAGAAAAACATGTTATAGTGTACAAAAGCAAAATACTTTTGGACTTTTCACTATCTTTTCTAATTTTCCTAGAGTAAAAATAATGCGTATTGACTTCTCATAATTTTACCATAAATCTAGTCAATTTTAAGCTGTCACTCTGTTAAACGCAAAGTGTCATCTACTATTATCAGAAGTAATTTAAGCACACCACTAATCCAAGAACTAATTAGTAAATTGCGCCAGGATTAACTTTTCTCTAAAACTCCTGTTATTTGATGCTTTCAACTACATCTCAAACACCAAAACGATTAGTAAACGATAATAGAATTTGACCGTCAAAAGCTACATTCGCGAAGCAAAAGTGAACTTTCTGGTTTTGTGAATGGATTCGTGTTTATCCGATTCAATAAAATCTCTGTAAAAATTATTTCATATTATTTGCAAAATAAAATTCATAACAACTAATAGTACCTACTTAATTACTGTATTTTCAAGAATGTATATTATTAAAAAGATTTGTAAGATGGTGTACATTTTATTGAGTTTTGACGATCTTTTGTTTTTTATAATTCTGTTTAGGAACAACGTAAAAAAGTTGGAATAAGGGCACTTGAACACTAGCACGTAAGATTATGAATGAAGAGTCCCTATTTGAATGACATTCAACAGGTAATACCAGTTTCAGTAATTGAATATAAAATATTAACAGTGCAGCTTTCGATTCATTATACAAATGCTGTTGGCCACTTATTGCCATCTACTTCTTCCACTCGTTATTAATGATGTTAACCACTGAATTTTATTGTTTTCCAACAGCTATGAGGAATATATGATAACTTCACACTCTGAGTTTGAAGATCTTATTTGAATAATTTAAAACAATTTAGGTGAAGCCTTTTCGGTGGTAGATATTTAACAAAATAAAATTGTCATAATGAGTAATATCTCTAGGAATAATGAGTTTCTTACCTATTAAAGCAAATAATTGTGATGTTCTATAGGGTGTAAATTTGGCATAAATTTTAGGCAGTAACATGTGGAAGAACTGCTTTATTTTTTACGTTATATTAACGCCATTATAATAGTTATCTAGTTCTTTATTACAGTTTATAGCTTTAAAAATTTAATTAAATACTAGTGTATAAATAGATCTCCTAATAATGACTATATATCGATTGCTTATTTTGACGACGCAGTTTAAGGATTTTAATATAAATAATACAATTTCATGACTTATTTAATCTAAATCTTTTAAGATCACATTGCTGGTGAAAACAACAATATTTTCACCAGTTTTTGTGAAAACCATCTTTTCGACTGGCTAAGAAAATAAACATTTCCATCACAAAGATAGAGGGAAGAATTTGATGAGTTGTCTGCTATGTAAGATGTTTAGTTGACAATGTTTAATGAACCATCATAAATATCTGTTTATATAATTACCTTCTTCTAATTTGCTCTTATTTTTAAACTATTCAATACGGTAATGCAACTAAACAGCAATGATCCAAAGTAGAATCTTATGTCCAAGAGCATTCAACCTATCGGCCGTTCAAAATGTATACGGATATACAAACTTTAATTATTACATTTGTGTTTATTTCAGGTGTTCACGGGAAAAGGAACCTTGTCTTAAAAAGAAGGTTTTTGTTAAGAACCATCTGGAAATTGAAGTGCCCTCACTATGATTATTCCGTCGCGCGGAAAGTACGTGTTCGTCATCACTACCCGTCTGTGAATGGCTGTGCAGGCTCTGCATGCGATGTTAAGAGAGAATTGTTGTTATAGAATTTATTATACCATAAATACCACTTTATTAATAGGAAAATAGAATCGCTTTATTATTTATACATTTAGCAGAAAAATCTAGCCTTAAATCATAATGAGTACTAATTTAAAATTTAAAATAGATGTATTGTGACTTAATCTTACTTCTAAATAGATTAAATCATATTCTATGATACAAAATACCGATCCATCCTTTTTTCTTTTTTATTAACCATCTAAAAGCCCAGATTCGAGATGAGTGGGCGGAAAGTTTGGCTCTACATTTTCGCTAAAAGTATATGAAGTTACTCCATCAAGGAACTACAAATAATATGAGATGTATCCAAATAACAAATTATAAATAGAAAATAGTGTTTTCCATTTGAATAAGACCTAACGAGTTGTTTCGAAAAACAGCTTTAGTGGTTTTAGATTTAAAACGTTTGTATGTGTTAGTAAAAGTGAGTGACGATTATTTGAAGAAAATATTCACAACATTTGTGAACTATTGATAATTATTTTCTAAAAATAAAATCAAAACAAATCACAAAAATGTTTGTGTATGCTGTATGCATTTGTATGTGGGTTATATATTTGTGTGATAGTATTATTATGTAGTTAGAGCTAGGATAAGACAAGTTTAATTTGTGAAGAAATTGATTGATCACAATGTGGTGGTATGATGTTGAGAGGGCTTTGGTTGCAAGAAGATCGTTCAATGGCGGCTCGGATGTATCATCAACATTCCTGTTTCGGAGCCACCGGCCGCGCTGACTACTCTCCTGACCTGATGATTGATCGATCGAGCCCCCGCACAAGGCCGCTCACTGCACAGCCAGCACCGCGAGCCGCCAGCCCTATTACTGCAATCGATCGCGCTCTCGGAGCCCGATCAGCTCCCTCTTTAACTATCTTTCCTTCCTTTCATGTCCCCTTCTTCATCTTCTAAAACCCATCATCTATCGCCATTATCATTTTTTCCCCACCCACCCTACTCCGTTTCTCATTCACTTCGTATTTCACCTATCAAAACTTGCATCGACTTCTTCACTACTATATCGTTTAACTAATTGAAATTATCAAAAAACTCCTCTCACTCTTCCTCCGCTCAATTTCACCGTTCGTTCCCGTCTTTTCATCTGTCATTGATAACATTTTCTATAACGCCCCTAATTCTCGCGCAACTTATGCACAATTTCATCTAGAAATATATTCTTAATTGTTAGTTTTCTTCACTGTTTCCTATAATTTCAATCATTTTTCAATTTTAATTTACCAATTTTGCGTTTACTTAAACGAATAGTTTTTGAATCTATTTATAAATTTAAACGTGATTAAGCAGCTATTTAATTTCTATAATATTTGCTGTTTCATACTTCGTGATATCTTCAGCTTTTAATATTTAAAAACATGCTTATGGATAAACAGAAGAAAATAAATATCTGAAAGATCATATTTCACTTTTAAATTTTCGGATATGCAGCAGACAAGTTGTTTTTGGAATTAACTATTTGTATGTAATTTACAATGAGTTTATATCTATTAAAAGTATTATATATTTATTCGCATAATATGATGATTATGATATGGGTGGTAATACTGTAAAAATATTATGAATAGATGATTTTAATGATAATATATCAGTTAGAATATCCGAAATGGAGTTTGTTGCTGCCTGAATGATATTGAGCAAATCGGTGTACGGAACGCGCGGCCTAATTTTCAGCTATTTTACATAGAAGGAGAGCCATGCGCGCCAGCGTACCGTGTCCTATTTCTTGCACAATCTAGACGAGCCAAAGCGGGAGCCGATCGCCAAGGAATGACCTCGACCCATCGCATACCCATCACTAACTCTAACTGTACTGCCGCTGTTGGGCTCGCTATCTTTATTTCTCGTCTCACGCTATTCTCTCTTCTCATCTTTCTCATCTTGCTATTTTTCATAGTCCATTGATCTTCCATTCTTCCCATCATCTCTTCACTTCTTCCCCTATTTCCTGTCGTTTCCTATTATTCAATCTTCTAAACTCTCATGTTAATATTTTTGTACTACTACAAAATACGAGGTGTTATGTAGCGTAGCTTTGCCATCAAAGAGCACCCCAGTTCTCACATCATTTGGCTCACCGCAAACTCGTCCAACAAGTTTTTATCTATATTGTGAGCGAGCCGCGCCGGTCGTCGTCGTTTGGCCTACTTTGCTAGAAAGGGAAGACTATCGCGAGCATTCCGCTAGATTAGTTATTGATTGATTTTCCTACTTCCATTTCTTACTCGTTACTGTCGTCTAAGTGAACACGTCCAGGAAATTTATTGGATTTAATTATTATTACTTTTTGCTTGTTTGTCTGCCTGTCTATTTGAATTTTTACGGTTCGTTGGCTTTTGACAGCTTCTTAGTAGTACTGGTCGCCTTAGAGCAATAGAAATGAATATAGTGGTGATTCATCTTTCTATATTGGTAGATTTCCTATCTATTTATCTCTAATTTCTCCGATTTCTCAAGTTTCTAACATAAATTTCGGATAACTTGTAGTAGTTAGTATTTTCGTTAATAAATTCATTGTTTCAGATATTTTCTCAAAACAATTATATGAAAGTAATACCTATTTTAATATCATTTCTGTGCTGCTTTATACTGATTGTTTTCTTTGCAATCATCTGTCTGATCAGCATAAGATTACAAAAAGCAAAAATGAAATTACCAAAAATATTCCGAAGAATTCTAATCTGTTTATCTTCATTTTTAAGTTCTTTATTGATTACGCATATCCAATCTCTACTTAAATATTTTCCCTTACTGATATATTTATTTTCCTTATCATTTTATTCTTTCATCTTTAACTTTTTATTTGTTTTTCCTTTTTTTCTTGTGATTTCAACTTTTTATTTTGATCATAGTAATTTTGACTGCATAAAATGCTTCGCAATTAGTTCAAATAGAATGCTCCTAAACATTTAGATTGGTTATAAGCATATTATGACTGAGAATTCGACTCATGTTTATTTACTATTATAACAATATATTACACAATTTATAAAGTTTATATAGGTCTCATTATTAGATCGGTATGTTTTATATATGGCAATTATATATTTTCTCCTAGCGCCGTTATGTCTTTTGATTCAAATGTTATTTCACGTTTTATAAGGCATATATTCCATCTCATTTCTACATTGTGTTTTTCTAAATTCTCTATTTAGCTGATGATTGCAGAATGCAACAATCAAAATTCGTGGTTGTTGAAGTCTCTACAACACCATCAACAATGACTCTTATTCAATATCTGGTATAATTACTTTTAATTGTGACTTCCTTAATTTTTCTCTTTGGAAGATTTTAGGATTTAACTTACTTTATTTCCAGATTACAAATGGTTTCGACAAATTTGCTGTGGTCTCCGATCTATCAGATCATCCCTCACTCAAGTACAAACCTCAAACAAATGGTACTCTCAGTCGGCCGAAGGCGTCAATCAATGAGATAGCTTCTGCACTTTCTAAGAGATCATCTCCCACTGAGGCTAACGGATTCACAGTAAGTTTAATTTAGACTGGATCATACATTCAAAGTTATTATATTTATATATTATATCTAGATAATTACTAAGAGTAAATTTGGTCTTGGCTGGTATATTGTTTACAAATCAGGGCATCTGGTTCTTCACGTGTGGTTTGCTCATTTTTCTTGTTGAGCTCTACATTTTGTAGATGTAATTAACATTAAATCTTTTTGGGGAAAGTTATATTATTCACCACATGTTCCATGAAAATCACTCAACCCATTCCCGATTCATATCTCTTAGCCAATCTGCTCTTTACTTCTTTGCTCCACTTTTCTTATCTTACGCTCTATTTTTTTCATTGCACTTTTTAAAACGATTTTTATAGAAATACAATGCACTTCTAAATAATTATTTTTTAGAGTTATTGTTATATTATTATGAAAGATTAGTGATCAAATTTCCTCATGCCTGTTTTTTTGATCAAGAGCACCTTAGGTATGTGATGGAGATCAACCCAATGTTGATGTGTCATGAGATTAAATAATAATTAGTAATCAACCTTAATTAACTTAACTTTAGGAGTTTTTTAAACGCGTTTATTCATTTTGAAAATATTTTAAGTTATAGGCAATTCCTTACTACTTTATTGATCTTAAGTAAATTAAATATAGTAAGTTTTTGAGTCTTGATTCTGCATTTTTCTATAAACTTTAAATCTTTTGTAGATGAAAAAAGTTGTAATACTATGAAGACAAATAAACTGCCCTTTTATCGTTATTTGACTAAATCAATCATTTTATGTAGTTATAACTTTTAATTGATAAGTCAATAATCACAATTTTAATTTCGACTATTTGTGGTAAACGATGACAACTTCTTCTTAAAACCATCAACTGGGGTTCTGTTATGTTCTGCAAAAATATAAGTATTAAAATGTGCATTATTTTAGATGTTAATTTCAGCCTTTGTTAATATCAACCATGGTTTTGCTTTTAACTTATCACTATTATATAACTTGAATTTTGATCTATTAGGTGAGACTCTCCTTTTCGATTATTATTCATAGTTAAATATGGTCTATTAAGTACACTGAATACCTTTAAATTTAATTACATATGGTTTGTAATATTTTAATTAAATGTATGCTTTAACAATAACATTTTGGCGATTTGTGTGTGTGGTAGTCTTCTTCTTAAAAAAAACTATTGCATCATAATTTATTTCAGCATCACCATTCTCCCTCTCCTGTACATTTGAATGGAAATGGGAACAAGCATCACACTGCTCTAACTCGAATATTAGAGGATCAAAGTAGAGCAATGCAAGAGCAGAAGAGAGAGCAGGACCGCCAGCAGCAAGAAATTCAGAGAATTATACTCGCACAAGCCAGAAGTAGTCTTAACAATCCTTTTGTTGGTCTCGACAACGATGAAAGAAATTGGTAGGCAATATTACTAAATTCTTATTTGAACATTTATCTCTATATTTTAGAGATTTTGATACTAAAATTACAAATTATATTTTCACTTCCAGTTCGCCTGGAATCGATGAAGATGTACATTTATTTGGCTCCACAGTGAAAACAGAGCCAATAAGTGCAAATAATAATGAACCTTTGACTGATTCTGGTGATAGTGGTGATCTAGGTCTTGGTCCATCAGATGAGCAAGTGCGTGCATCAATGATACATCTTCTGAATCCTGTGTTAGGCAGCGCATTTGGAGTGAGTTGCATGTTTTAGTCATTCCTTCTTTATTTGATCTTGTCCATTTTTGCTTAATGTAATTTGAATACTATTCAAGGTATTTAATATCTCAGAGTTCATTAATCGAAGATAATGGTGTATCGAGTGGGAAACGAAAATCTGGTGATGACAGTACAGGTTCTAAAAAGCATAGATGGATGACAGCAGATGAGCTAGAAGAAAGTCGGTTTGGAAGAAGTAAAAACTATGGACGAGTTCACTGCAAGGCCACATACAAATGCGCAGTATGTAACACGATCTGTTTTAAATATATTAACTTTGTGTGGAGTAATATACTAATTTAATTAATATTCAGAACTTTTTTTGCAGCTATGTGGCAAGCCGACAACTCTAAACTCAACAGGCTCACGGTGGAATTTATTGAGACACGTTATTATGATTCACTCGGACAGTAAGCCGTATCAGTGTTGGGACTGTGATTTCATCGGCATTAAAAGCAACGTCATCTCACACGCTCGGCAGTCAAATCATAGAAGCGACGATGCACATGACGTGACGTAAGGCAGTGAGCAAGATAGAATATACAAACATGATCAGCTAATAACAACAGTGGTTAACTATCATTATTAGTTACCAATACAGCTATAATATAAATAATATTTATTCATATTAAAATGTATGAGTTCAGCACGGACACAATGCGTGCCGAATGGAACGCCATGCTTCATCAGTGTTTCCCAGACTATGTTAAGGCCAAAGCTAAAGGGTGGCAAGGAACGACAGATGAAGACGTAACACCAAACGGTGAGACGACAGAAATCAAAATGGAGGCAGAGTGCTTAGCACTTGATGATTAATTTTATTTCAATACAGCGACTTATTATGGTACACTATATTGCTTATTTGTTGCGTCCCTATGGTCGTTATGTTGTTTATGATAGGTAAATACGCATTTAATATATAATATAAGTTAAACCACATCTCCAACTAGATATTTTGACAGACTGAGAAATTTTTGTTGTATAACAACCACTAATTACATACTTTTACAAATATAGACAAAATGAAGTTACTTGTTACCTTTTTATATATGCTATCTTGCCTCTGTACCTTCACTTCCTTCATAAGTATTGTGCGTCTTCAAATATTGTTGCCTTTTGTTTGACAGTAGAATATGTTTGCCTTAGTAATAATATTGCAGAACGGGTACATTAAGTGACCTTAGTGTAATGGTATGTTTGCTCCTGAATAAATTGATTTATTATAGTCAATCTATCTATATATAAATTCCTTTCCTTTCCTTTTCTTTTCTTTCTGTCTCTCTATCTCTCCCTTTGTCCTCTCACTTCATATTAGTGTGCTATAAAGATCAAGATATTCGCCCCAAATTCTATATAGACAGCATCAGACATTAATAACCCTTTGCTTTATAGAAATTTTTTTCTGAATGTTTATTAATTTACAAGAGAAATATACAAATGAAGATCCTTAAAATCATTCCTTTGTTTTAATTTTACATGCAATCACTTCTCAATCGACTCCTCATCGAATAGGCCACAAGTAGTCTATATGTAACTGCACATTTTACTATATCTTATTTTCAGAAATGCGTTTAGTGTAAAAGCGAAAATTAATAATAATAATTTATCAATTATTGAAAGTGAACAATATTATTCAACTAAATGGGAACAATTTGAAATTGATATTATATTCCTTATAGAAGGAGGTGCTAAATTAAATAGGGAATTAAGTATACAATTTAAAGTAATATGAAAAGTTCGGACACAACGATAACACTAACTGAATACTATATTAGCATGAAAATATTGACATAAACACAATATTGGTATTCATATGAATTTTTGTAATATTTAGTGCTTAAACTCAGTATTGGAATATGAAATACCTCTCTTGTGTCACTGCAAAGACTATGCATATCACCGGGTAATCCTAGTCTGCAAATAACCATCTTGCACCAATAATTGCAAGATTAGTTCAACTGTCAAAGGACTCAATGCTTATATCCTATAAACGTAAAATAGGAATTAGACAGTAAGTTGAATTATAAATATTCATGCTAAGGGGTCTTCAGACACAATCGCGCTACTTATTATAAGTTAACAAGATAAGATTATATGAAGCAAGAATATCTAAAAATACAAAAGAAAGTGCAAAGCAATCAAAGAATTTCCTAAACAAGACGTACAATTTAATACATTGGAAATAAGTGAAAAATTAGCAAAATAACCAAAATAGATGAAGGAGTAGAAAGTTTTATTCTATCGATCATAAACAACAAATAGGCCCAACGAGGCACGTATTATATGAACATTGATGGAAAGCGAACTGCTTTAATCCATCATGATTATCTCTTCTTAATAACAATCATATTCCTGACATTACGTAATTACAGGAAAAAAATTCGATACAGAAATTTAACAAGTTCGGGAGTACTAGCAAAAAAATCATAATTTACCTGCTCAAAAATTAATGTAGTGGTTATTTTTTAGTTTTTGCTGTTTTTTATGCATCTTGATTTATATGGTACGACCAACTTTTATTGTTTAGATAAGATGAGCAAAACGAATAATTTTCTTAAAACATAATTTTTTAAGTTACATGCACATGTGGATTGTTATTTATATTATTTTGCCGTAAACTTGTTATACATAGTTGATTTTGGTACTTGGAAAAATGGCTATAAATTTTTTAAACGCTAGTTGTCCGTATTATTATGTGTTAACTTATGTTAGGTATTCACTCAAGCTTATATTTGTTAATTCCGAATTATTGATAAGTTTCAGATCTATTATTCTAAAGTTTTAGTTGTTTTGAGTTTAATTCTTTTGTGACTTTTTCATTTTTTTAGATATGTGCTTTATGTGAAAATGAATGAAATTCATGTTTCAGTGAATTTACAGGAATATTTTCTATCATGATTGTGGCCATTTCGTAATTCGAGTAACAAACTGCAATGTCGCAAATAATATATATTTTAAATGCTCATTTTTGCATGAATACACAACTTCCTTTGATTTCCCTTCTTATATCCTTTGTTATCAATCTCAAAATATAAAAATGCCATTTCTGAGAAAATTCGCGCTCCTCTAAACAGCGCTACAAAGAAAATTTACAGCAGATATATTTGAACTCAACAGGAACATTGTGTTTCACAGAGTAATGTGACTAGTGTTGGACCAACATTCTTATCGTTTACCATGGAGTGATATTAGTAAAGTAAGTGTAATTCATGATTTTTTTTAAAAGTGACATGTTTCTGTTTCATTTGATTTATAACATTCGTCCTAGTTTAACTTGATCAAAATAGGTGAAATTACGTTAGCATCTTCTGAAGTAATTTATTAATAGCACTATTAATTCTGTAAATAACAGGTACTAAAAAAAATATGTTTAGAAAAATAAAATACCAGATCTTTGTTAGCTTATTCATCATGCTATTTGCACGTAGAATTCATGTTTGGTTATCTAGATGATCGCGAATGGGATGACAACATTAACTTATTTGTTTAAAATAATATAACAACATGCTGTTTTGAATTCATAAACAATTTAATTACCATCACGTGCTTTGTAAACCGTTATTACCATTTTGCAAAAATCGATTTACTAGATTGATGTTATTATAGATTAATTAAAGTTCATACGTCAATGTATAAATCGCAGTAGACAAGGAAGTATATATATAAACATGAGTGCTTTTATCAATGTGTTTCCAGGATGGCTAGTAATCACCAGTTCAACTGTTTTTATCGGTTTGTTCCTTTTCCATATTTAACTCCTTGTTTTTACTAGGGATTTAGAGCATTCTATATATTCAATACCCAAACATTTTGGCTTGAGATGTTTTGTTTTTAGTAAGAGTATTTATATGGATTTTCAATGTGTTATAAACAATCAACCGAAAATCCTTGTAAAATGCATGTTCATTTGGTTCCAGTTTACACTGATGGAAAAGGAGGATATACTATTAGTTTAAATTTAGGGAATTTATTTGATTAATGTTTTTTATATTCTGATGTTTTCTTTTAATAGGTAGGACTATGCTGCTTTGGAAATTTTTTAAAACACGTACCTAATGCTTGCTGGGAATAGGCTGAATAGTAAGTAATGTGTAGAATTTCCGGTATTGTTTTTATGGTTGATTACTTATACTGCTTATTATTCTATAGTTCTTGTTACTTATTACTGAGTTACTTTATTTTGTTTATGTAATAATTTTCGTCTTATAACTTTTCATATAGATGTATGGATTTGAAATAGAATTACATTAATGAACACGTTATTAATCAGTTATAATATTTTAAATTTGTCCTTAGTCTTTTTGCATATATTTTCATTATTTGAATTGTTATAATGATATATGGTATAAACGAAAGTTTCTCTAAAGATATGTGCTTCTTACTGCTATTTGTTTCTTCTTATCACAATTGATTTAAACTTGTGTGCTACTAGTTATTTAGAAGTTTAATTTTTGTAAAACAAAATCTTTAACTATTGTTTTCATATGCATGTGCATTTAAGGTGATTATGAAATGTTGAGATAGGTGGATGATATGATTTTACTTCATCGATTTCTAGTCATTACATGAATAATAATACTGAAGTACAATATTATCCAGTTATATAAACGTTATTTTTATTGTTTATCTCATTTCTACTGCATTGGCTCTTTAAAAAGTGTTGAACCGATATTTCAAATAGCCTACCTTTTCTTATTAGTACATATAATTATTCTGCTAACAAAATATGCATAAATGCACTAAATCATAGTCATTTGCACAAAGAATTTTAGGGACTAATGGTGAACGAGAAGGAGTATATGCATTTTTTTAGAACGAGAACGTATGTATAGTTAGTAAAATGCCACGTTGGCTAAAAGATTCATTTCCTCTATAAGTAGAAATTGTAATGTTACTAAAATTTTGAGGAAAGTAGTGGTCGGTCCTTTTGGAGTGTTTTACTGCATAGTTACTGAGCATTCACTATCCTTTAATATGCTTGATCTAGTAAAGCTCATTACTTGTTTGTGCCACAAATGTTAGAGCTGTCAATTAGATATATTCGTTTAGCAAGACATTGACTGCAAGCAATTGTTTTCGTATTTTCACAGGATGACAGGCTCCATCGCTCCCACTCGATTTGTCGTGTTCCACCCAGCCCCATCACCCCATCACCTATGTTTACGTGGCGGTGGGCGCAAGACTATTGATTGCCAGCCATCGCCCATCCATTCATTGCACCAAACCACGCCAATAACGGGAACCAAATCTTAGTGCCATTCACCATTACTTGGTCATTTATCTACTCCAGTTTTTCGATTTTATATAAGTTTTACGAAACTGGATTAATAGTAATGGTTCAGTATAGTGATATATTATTTCAGGTCGCTAGTATATATATATATATATATATATATATATATAAATGTATCTGCTACTTAATCTAAAAGAAAATATATTATCAGATGTTGTACAACTATTGGTGAGTACTTATCCAGTTGATTTTTACGTAGAAACGTTTGATAAAAAATTTATTTTGCAGTTCTCTAATGGACACACTGCTTTAAGTATTGCTGAGTCAATTGAAGATCTGTGCCCCACTTGTGATCGGTCTCTTAAGTCTGGATTACCATTTAATGTTGATAGAAGGAAGAGGGTTAGCGAAAATTACTGGATAAAAATGAGAGGTCTCAGTAGAAATCAAATTTTATTAAGATCAAGCTGGTTAAAAGATTATGGAATTTACTTACAGTCGGAAATTTTGAACCCTTTCTCAAATAGTGGTGAGAATGTACTAAAATATTGAAAAACGGAAATGTATTCATGGTTTTACAGGGCACTCCTCCTAAGCGACTAAAAAATTTACCTGGTCAAACGCCTATATTCTGCTCTTCAGTTGATACCATGATGATGAATGGATACAGTGATATTGATTTAAACGATGCTGCAGATTTTAGTACGGCAAAGTCTCTTTCACCACATAGAGTGGCTGAGAGTGTGACGACTCCTACAATAGAAATCAAACATGAGCCAGTTGAATATAAAGTTAGTTAATACTGAATTAATAGCTACAGATATTACTTTAAATTTTTTTAGAGAAAGAGACGTAATATTTAAGGGTATTTTTGAACCAGACTGTAAATAGTATGATATGACTACGTTTTTTATTTTTGATTCCTTATTGTTTATTTTCATATTTTGTATAGTTTAGCATAATGAAGTATCGTGTTCGGTCGAAATTGAAGGTGAAACACCCGTAGACTTCAATCTTTCTTCAGCTTTGGAACTTTTGGGTCATTCTTCTAGCACTTCAGTAAATTTCATGTTATATTATTTTCATCAGCATTTTACATTATATTAATTGCTTAGTATTTATACCTTTTACTTGAAATAATTCTCTTTTTTTTCTATTTGGCTTAACCAGAATATTAGCTGTTCAGGCTTTTCCCTCTAATTTTTCAGTGTCAGGACGAGATTGATCTTCCTTGCTCTTCAGTTTCCAACGTTCCACATCAATTGCCATCTCGTAAACGAATTCGTGTTGAAGAACTCGGCCTAGAAACATTTCAGTGTCAGGTAGTTATAAATTGGTTTACTAATATACTTTACTGAATTTTCTTTTACTGATTATTTGTTTGAGTCGTTTTCAGTTGTGCAAGAAGTCCATTACGCGTCAGGGTCAGTATGCGAATCTCGTCAACCACTTATCAAGACATGCCCGGCTACATGCTTCAAAAAAGCAATATTGGTTGGTCTGTTATATAATGTTTTTGTTTTCTGAATTTGGCACTATTGCTTGTTTAAAATATTTAATAGATATCTATAATACTTTTGTTCCAAGTTGTCCTGTATGTAATGCATACTACACTCGGCGTTATCTAGCTGCAGCCCACGTCAAAGAAGTCCATCCTGATCGTCCGAATGTAGATCCCATTGACTATGGGTAGGCTAATTTCCGTTAGTGTTTACTATTATATTTATATGCTTGATTACAGATTAGAGCTACGCGAAGAATATAAGGCTCTGCTTGAAGTCTGTTTTCCGGGAGCAGAAGCACGTAAAAAGATCCCCAATTTATCTACTGATTACCGAGATGAAGAAGACGATGACTTCACTACTGATCGACTTATTCTTAATTCTGTAGGGTAGTGTGGTAAATGACCAATTGTAGTTATTTCAATAATAATATACATGATGACATGATCCATCAATTAGGTTAGATGTTTAAGCTATTCGTTTTTAATACATAAGCAGGCATCCTTTTCATATATATATATATATATATATATATATATATATATATATATTTTTATTTAAATATTTTGTTATTTATTTATCTAAAGATTTTCATAAGTAAGCATTAGTAATAATAATAATGATAATAGTGATAGTGATAGTTATATTTGCCTTTCAATTATGGGTTTTTTTTTCCAAATTTTAATTCAATAAAGACTAAACAGCTTTAAATAGTGAATTTAAGCATTTATTATTTAAATATCGCGGTATTCATTTATTAAATCAATATAGATTAGGTGGATTTTTGATAGATGAATCGTTATTAAGGAGTATCCTACCAATTAAAAGTTGTAAATAATGTTCTTAATTATAAGAAGTATATAGGGTTTTTGAATTTAAGGGTTGGACACTGAAAACTTGTGGATAGTCATTAATGAGCATTAGTCTGTCTACGTTATGGTAAAATATCTTGCTCCTAAAGAAATTCTTAACCAGTAACTGCACGTATAATTTCTAACGTCAAACAGATGGTTGAGGTTGCGGTGTGTTCACTATACGTGGATTGAATAGAAATATTAGCTGACTAGATGAAATTATGATTTAATTAATCACAGACAATATAAAGAATCCAACCACAAATTTATGATCTTAAACTAATTATAGAGAATGGAGAAAGTAATATCCATACTCCAATGAGGCTTATCACAAATACTTGGATATGACTAACTGTGCTAAATTCTTTAAGTTAAAGATATACAAAGGCAATCAAAAAGCAATGCAGATGCTACTATGTGGTACATATATATGTCCTTGAAAGAAGCGTAGGCATTGCATAATAAGAATTTCTTTCATTAATTTTTTTATCAAAATAATGCTATTGTTTTGCTGTTTCGTTAACAATTTAAGACAACCAAATCTTTTGTTTAACTTTGGTACTCCAGTTATCGTAGCTGACAATATGTGACGTTATAAGTAGTCTATTTTGCTTTTCTCAGTTAGATTAAAGGTTAAACTGATCATTCAGGAGCGATATAAAACGCTCTAAACTCACGACGTTCCCATAATGCGAAGAGGAAAAGATGGAAAATTATGGTAGTATCAACTTCTTTACCTTAGATGATATTTTTCGTCGTGCCAAATGACTGCGACCAACTTTTGTTGGTCAGAAAGTTAAATAGTTGTTTAAAAAATTGGAAAGATGGTGGCTTTACTGTGCACATAGGCACAGAGTGTGGTAGACTACACGACTAAAATAAACAGAATTCAAGTGAAAACAGTTCAAGAGGTTTCTTCTTAAAAACCACTTCATGAGGAGAACAGGATGTATTTGGGCTAGCAATTAAGCTAATCTATACCATAATCGGTATTATTAGTTATAATATTTTTATATTGAGAAAGTTTCAATCGAAATTTTATTATTATCATAATATAATTTAAGGAAAAGTCATAATGTACCTTGAATAAGAAAATTTTAACGTATCGTATTCAGCTGATGTTCAACTTCAATAATCCGTAAACTAGTCTGTGAGACCAAATGATCTTCACCTGTGAAAATCGCAATCAGTGCTTCCTGAAACTCTAGATTTTCCATGTTCTTTCCTTTTCACCTGACGTGTGTTTCCGGAGTGCAAGACATTGTGTACTCAACACAAACTATTCCAGTCGAGCCTACTTAAGCTGAAGTTGACATGGTTCAGGGATCATTCCGTCGTTGTCACTATGGAGCTAGTAATTCATAGAATAGAATAATCGTCAAGAAAATTCATTAAAATGTATTCTTATAATTTCAGTAATTAACGATCTTCGACTTAATTAATTTTTACATCATGTGTCATGCACATATTCCCTATTTTCCTGTTTCTTTTGATTATTTGAAAGATGCCTTGAAAGTAGTTACTCATCTGTACAGTATTTCTATAAAATTATTTTTATTTTAATATCGTGAAGTTTATACAATTTTAGAAGAGAGGTCGCGAATGTTTCAATTCTTGATTTGATAGTAAATACACATTATGGCTCCTAAAGAAGGAAATCCTTTAGAAAGGGGCTTTAACTCACCCTTGCGAGCATCTCAGCAGTCTAAGAAAAGCACGGTAAGCCAATATCCATAACGAGCACGAACTGGGTGTTGTATATGTTATAATTGTAGGTGTTAGCTGTGCCAGCATATTCAGGTGGTTTCGATGAGGATGATGATGAGAAAATCGTCTATACCCCATCAATATTCGAAAAAGCACTCAATATTCTTCTTTGTCGGTAAGACAGTAGCCATCTAGATACTTCAAATCCTTTTAATTAGCAGTCTAATTCTTCCTATAAATCTTCCAATTATCAAATAGTTCTAAACTGTACATTTAGATTTAAAAGACATAAAAGCCCTATATAATATAATTTAAACCAGAGTAAAAATCGTTTAAATTACGCATTTTCCAACTAGTTTTCTTGTTATTTGTTAATTTACTAGTTAAAAATAAGCATAATTGTAAATGGGAATATAGGAATACATTGGAATTACACCAAATAAATTCTATATGTCATATGGTTTATTTAAATTTTAGTGGTGATCTCGCAAACCAAGTTCTTGAAATTAAACCAGTATCTCTAAGTGGTTTGGTGAGTTTTTTTTTTTAAATTCGTAAAATATAAGATATTATTAAAAGGTAGCTAAAGATTAGTAGGCTGAAAACACTAGCTTATTTGAAATTCAACTGTTTTAAAAGGAGTATTTATGATGTAGATGTGAAAACTGTAGAGAATTGTAGTTTGTAGTCCTTTGATGTCAAAAGCAAATATCCTCAGTGGCGAGAAGTCTTTTAAACGAATGGCACCAACTGAAGTGAATAAAACATCGCAGAGCAAACACAACACAGCCGGGTTTGATTGTTTGAGGTCAAAAGAACAGCCGCTGTCTTGTGTTCCAAAGCCCTACAGATGTCTTCTTCTCAAAGATAGAATTATATCACTGTGGGGAAACCTATCGATCAAAAGAAACACTGCGCTTCATAAAAGAGACAAATCATTTTAAGCCGGCTTTTAATCAATTTCATATTCAGTTTCGATTTGGGACAAGATGGGATCATTTTTTGTTGTTCATAGGAGTGCTATGTGCAATAGTTAGTGGTATCTCACAACCTGTACTTTCACTAATCAGGTAAGTAAAACACCAATGTTGTTGTGGTTTAACGCAACACTAACCCTCTCAATACTCTATTACAATTATTTCGTATGTAATAATCCCAAAGGTCAGTCGCCCTCCCCCCCACAAGGAAGTGGGGTCGCGGGCCGTTTTTGAAGTTAGTTTTGTACGCGAGGAGAACGGAGGTTTGACCCTTTGAAAGAGCTTGAGGGTCATTCTTTGCATTGTTCTTATTCTTGCTCTAATAAAGAATTATACTCTCATTCTCTCTTTCTCAATTATAATCCACTGAACCACCGTTCTAAATAGGTTCTCCTTCATCTAAAAGGAAGTGGGCCTGCACAAATGTACAAACATGTATTTAAAGAAAATGAAAGAAAGATTAAAAATTAGTTTATATAAAGAAAGGATATCTATTTACAAATTATACTATTTTCTTATAGTGGTCGCATTACAAATGCCCTGCTCACTTATCCTCCGAACACCCGAGAATTTAGAATAAAAGCATATGAAAACGTTTATATTCTCCTAGGAATTGGAGTGTTTATTTCCATAACAAATTTTATTCAGGTGAGAACTTGAAAATATTTCATATTAGAAAAATCCGATAATATAAAGACCAAAAATTTTTCAGTATATGTGCTTCCAAAATTGTTGCACAAGAATTATTGCTAAGATGCGACATGAGTATATACGAGCAATATTACGGCAGAACGCCGGATGGTTTGATAAAAACCACTCAGGAGCACTCACCACCAAGCTTAATGAGTTCGTTTTAATTATTAGTTTTCTATTACTAGCAATAGCCCATCATGAGTGATCTTTATAACTGTATTCCAGTAATATGGAGCGTATTCGCGAAGGAATAGGAGATAAACTGGGATTACTGCTTCGTGGTTGTGCCATGTTCATTGCAGCTGTCATAATTTCCTTTATTTATGAGTGGCGACTGGCTCTTATGATGTTGGGTGTGGCTCCTGCTACATGTGCCATTATGTCATTCATGGCAAGGGTGCGTATAATTGAAACAAATGAAACTGGATATTTGTAACAAAAAATTCTTTAGTATTTATTTCTGACTTTCCATAATTTTTACACTTGTAAAATTTAGAAGATGACATCTACCACAATGAAAGAGCTTGTGGGGGTGGGAAAAGCTGGTGCCATTGCTGAGGAATCGTTAATGGGCGTTCGCACAGTTCAAGCGTTCAATGGACAGCCGCAGATGGTGGAACGGTAAATCATATAATTTACATAATTTGAAATTTGTTTAAGCAATACATGTATTAAACTATTTTACAGCTATTCGAATGAACTTGGAAAAGGAAAATCTTTTGCGGTATGGAAAGGATTTTGGAGTGGTTTTTTAGGAGGAATGTTCTTCTTCGTACTATTCTCGTTTTTGGGCTGTGGAATGTTGTGCGTTGGTAACCTATTAATACTCTTTTTACTTATCTTTAAATACTGATTTCTTTCAGAAATTTTGAATTTCAGTCATAATATAACATATAACTGATTTTTAGATACGGCGGATGGTTGCTAAAGGTTGGTGTTATTGAGAAACCAGGAGATGTATTTATTGTGGTTTTATCAATGCTTCTTGGAGCATATTTCCTTGGATTAATTTCACCGCATCTTATGGTTCTACTGAATGCTAGAGTAGCTGCAGCCACAATTTACCAGGCTATTGACAGGGTAGGTACGCAGTGCTAAACCTGAAATGAAAGAAACATTATCCATGAATGTGATTGCATTTAAAAAAACTTAAGTTTTACTTCTGTAATCGTATGTAGGTATGCATTAACTAAAAGATGTAATTGATAGGTACCAAAGATTGATGTTTATTCTACTCTTGGAAGACGACCTGATAGAGTCAAGGGAAGAGTAGTATTTGAGAATGTCCATTTTCGTTATCCTAGCAGAAAGGATGTTAAGGTATCTTATTGGTTGGCTAATTGTAAACCTGTTTAAAAGCTTATTTAGTATATTATACTTATCGTTATTTTTTTAAGGTACTCAACGGGCTAAATCTTGTAATTGAACCTGGACAGACAGTGGCTCTTGTTGGGCACTCCGGCTGTGGAAAATCAACCTCAGTGGGGTTACTGACAAGGTTGTATGAACCAGAAGCTGGAAGGGTTATGCTTGATGGAAACGACGTGAAGGAATTAAACATAGAGTGGCTTAGAAACAACATTGGAATTGTGCAGCAAGTATGAGTTTGTAGGATATAATTATTATTTAATTAGGAACGCTTCTAATAAATGACATCCGTTTAGGAGCCTTGTTTGTTTAACGAAACGGTGGAAGGAAATCTGCGGATGGGGAATCCACATGCTTCACGCGAACAGATGGTGTACGTGTGTAAAATGGCCAACGCTCATGACTTTATTATGAAACTGCCCAAGGTATCAATACAATAATAAATAACGGTAGAAATCGATATTTAAATAAAAGTGTTTAGGGATATGAAACTTACATAGGAGACGGTGGAGTACAGCTCTCTGGAGGACAGAAGCAGAGAATTGCTATTGCTCGAACATTGGCTAGAGACCCTAAAGTTCTTCTTCTTGACGAGGCAACTAGCGCACTTGATGCGCAAAGCGAGAGTATTGTTCAGGTACATAATTGAACTATAGGTTTGGCTTTCTTTCGTTTATATTCTGAAATATTTCAAAAATATGTTTTACAGTCAGCATTAAATAATGCTTCAAAAGGAAGATCCACGATAGTAATCGCCCATCGACTATCTACAGTTCGTGATGCCGACAAGATTGTCTATTTTGAAAAGGGCGAGATCGCGGAACAAGGAACACATGACCAACTTGTTGCACTGAGAGGAAGGTAGAAAGTAATCGTACTTTTTGGACACAAATTCTTCTAAACATCCTAAATTCTTATTTATTTGTTTAGATACTACGATCTGGTTAAAGCACAGCAATTTCAACCAGAGGCAAATACTACTGAAGAAGAAGAAATTGACCTTAAGTAAGACTTCCAGATTCTTCTACATATATTGATCTTATAAATATATGTATTTCAGTGACGAACCTATCTATATGTCTCGTCAATCTACTATTTCCGAATCAAAGAGGTACAAAATTGATGATATAGCATTTACCCATTCACTATCGGTTTGTACTTCTAATAATATTACTAATATTAAGGTCTGGATATGATGCATTTATACGCGGGCAATCAATGAATGATTCTTTTGGAAGACAATCTCATAATGCAGCAGTAGATGCTGAAAATGAAGCTTTTGCTCTCGAGGTCAAAAAGGTTATGGAAGAAGTTAGTTCTTGAAAACTTATTTCAATTAGCTAAAATTTCTTTAAATTACTTGAATTGTACTGAGTTGTACGTTCAGGATGGAGTTATTAGTGCTGGCTTCATTGATATATACAAAAACGCAAGTGGAAACTACCACTGGATGATCCTCGGCCTTATAAGTGCAATGTGTCGTGGACTAGAACTACCAGCACTTGCACTTATCTTTGGATATGTATTCGAGGCTTTTGAAATAGTACCTTACGGGCCAGATATGATGCATAGGTAAGAGTATTCTCATTAATACTCAAACTCAATAGATTTAATGTGCATAAACCATTCAGACTTGCGATGGCTGTAATTATCTATGGATCTGTTGGTATAGGAGTGATGATCTTCCAGTTACTCAGTGTTAGTTTACTTTCAAATTATAGATAACAGAAGTGATTTAATTTGAATATTCAAGAAATTAGTAAGTGAATTTTCAGAGTGTATTTTTTGCTATCGTATCAGAGAATTTGGCCATGCGTTTTCGGGTGCAAACATTTAGCAACCTTCTCTATCAAGATGCATCATATTTCGATAATCCCGCTCATACTCCTGGTAAACTGATCACCAGACTTGCTTCGGATGCACCTAATATTAAAGCGGTAATTCGATGTTTTACTTTAAGTATAATACCAGTTTTCCGATCTGTTTTCAAGAAATTCTAACATTTCATCACAGGTAATAGATGCGCGAGCTCTGCAGGTCATCTATGCAGTTAGTGCTGTGATTGCATGTATCGTGATAGGATTTGTGTACTGTTGGCAGGTTAGTGGAAAGCTGAAGCTCCTTATTTCTCTAATCACTGAGAAGTTTTTTATTGAATTTATTTTAGGTGGCAATTTTGGGTACGGGCATGCTCATTATTCTTGCTACCAGTATGATTTGGCTGGCTAGAACCATCATGATGAAAAACATATACTTGATCAAGAATGATGAAGCGGGAAGGGTATTAATTTTCCCTGATCTAAATTTTATCCTTTACCCTAATCAATTCTCAGTACATTCTGATTATTTTGTGAATTTAAACCATTCAGCTAGCAATAGAGACGATCGAGAATGTACGGACGATCCAGCTACTCACGAGAACAGAATTATTTTTCCAACGATACGAACATGCTAGCAAGTTTCAAAAACGTTCAGAATTGACAAAAGGTGAATTTTTTTATATTTAACCTTCATTATTATATATTACCTGCTTTTTTCAGGAATCTTCGAAGCAATTAATTTCACAATTTCCCAGTCCTTCATGTATTTTATGATCTGTGTCTGTTATGCACTTGGAATCCATATAATGTATGATGAGCAGAAAACTCCTGATCATGTTTTCAGGTAGATTAATTCTTTTAATTCTAATTAGTGCAAGTTTTCTAAATACTTCTAAATTGTTGCTGATTAGGAGTATCATCGCTATGATGCTTGGTTCGGTCGCTGTGATGAATTCGTCATCCTATTTCCCCGAATTTGTGAAAGCACGTACTGCTGCAGGTCTACTATTTAATATGATCTACAGAGCTCCAAAAACAGGAAACGCTGAAGCTGGAGAGAAGATTGTAAGCTTTACATTTATTTTTTATTTTTTTAAACTTCATTAAATTAATAAACAACTTTCAGACTATACGTGGCAATATTCTTTTTGATAACGTTAAATTTTCCTATCCACAAAGGCCTCACCAGCCTGTGATGCGTGGACTACAATTTACTGCTCAAAGAGGACAAACCGTTGCTCTAGTTGGTCCTTCTGGATCAGGGAAGAGTACTATAATCTCCATGATGGAACGTTTCTACGACACGACTGGAGGTTTTCTGGTCAGATTTAACATAATTTAACAATTAATATCATATGAGCAAAATTGAGGTATCTTCAATTATTATGATTTTTTTTTAGAGATTCGATGGTAAAGATATTAAAACCCTATCACTGAATCATCTGAGAACACAGATGGCACTAGTCGGTCAGGAACCACGACTTTTCGCAGGAACAATAAAAGAGAACATTTGTTTTGGATTGAGAGATGTATGTGTAAATATTTCTTAGATGCACATGCAATCAGATTTTAAAAAATTATCGTTCTTATATTTAGGTCTCAATGGAAAAAATTAATCACGCACTGGAGCTAGCAAATGCAAATCGTTTCCTAGCCAATTTGCCACAAGGTATTGATACCGAAGTTGGAGAAAAAGGAACACAGTTATCTGGTGGGCAAAAGCAACGCATCGCCATCGCAAGAGCTCTCGTTAGAGATCCTAAGATCCTCCTACTCGATGAAGCCACTAGTGCCCTCGACTCAGAGAGCGAACGGGTTTGTACATTTTAAAACTTCAAACAATTTTGTACTGAAATAATATTTATTTAAGGGAAATTATAAATAATTCGTCATTTATACATTGCTCAGGCAGTACAAGAGGCATTAGATCGTGCTCGTGAAGGGCGGACGTGTATTACAATTGCTCACCGATTATCATCAATCCAAAACGCGGACTTAATTGTTTACATCGAAAATGGGAAAGTAAGAGAATCAGGCAATCACTCCTCTCTAATCCAGAGGAAAGGTCTATACTATCAACTCATTAAAAAGCAGGATCTTGCTGCTTAATACAATACCTCTTTAGTATAGTCATTGCCAGTTCCTCAATCTCGCCTTTTTTGACTTGTCATTGTTTATAGTAATTAAAAACCACAAATATTGTTAATTTTTATTTGTATATCCGTCAAACAGGGATGTATTATGAGAGTTTTGTTGTGTTAGCTAATAAAGATTCTATATAAACACGATTTTTCTTCAAAACAAACATCCGAGTTCACCGTTCCTTATGATGAAATATTGAATAATATACTATAGAAAATGTATCTATGACATGTCAACTTTTGCCATGCGAATATTAAATACTTCGGAAAATTCGTATGTATTGTAGTCACAAAAGTTGAGATCCTATAAAAGATTATAATTATCTGCATTCGATACATTGCTTCTATCTCTCTACCACATTTTTCGCTTTTACTATCTTATCAACAGTGTATATTTTGAACCTGATAAACACCATCAAGGCTGAACGAGTTGAACTTCACACAAGCGATGACCCAGTCGGGGCGGTTCAAATTGAACAAAAGTGTCTTTGTAATGGCCTGTAATGATCACAGTTTTCTTTTATCTCATTGGGCTGTGGTACTAACCAAAGGTTAAGTCAGATAATTGTTCTGACTGATATCTATTTATAATTTCTAAATATTAAATTATCAATTTAATAACCTTGCAGGATTTTTCTGTGACTTTTTGCAGAGCCGTTGCAATGTCTGAACGGAGAACGGGATCTATGCAGTTGACGCTATTTGGATCATCATTATCATCTAAAAATATGATAGTTGCATAAATGTGCGCGGCATTATTATGCCTAGTAAAAATATACAAACCTCTTTTCTTGGCATGGCTTTTCAATATTTCGTCCTCATTTCTAGCCATCTCAACAGAATTCGTGCCATTACCGATGAGTTGGACCTTTACAAAAAGAACGATGAATTGCTTCGATATAACGTTTGTATTGTTATTACGGACGCATTTAAAACCTATTTTTAAAATTTATATGCGGCTAAACCAGAAATAAGTTTATTCATATCAATTTAAATGTTAAATTATTGAAATAAAAAATGTTTTAGAGACAAGCCTTATAGTTCTGAACGACGGTGCCCGTATTGAGACAGCCTTCAAAGCAAAAATACTTTCTATTCACTACCACCCCTACATGGGCGAAATCGGTGACACCTCCAGCGATTCCATACGACCAAGCTCCAGATTCATCGGTGCATACTGAAATTTCTCGTCTTATTTATTGTAGAGTAATGGCTTCATAATTCAAAGCTAATTTAAAACAATATTCATATTATATTAATAGTTGGAAGCGACTATCCGGTTTGCTAGATTGGGTTTAAATTTGCTTTATCGTACCTTGCATACCACACTATAAATTATTTTCCCTAATTTTGCAAAGAAGAAAATTAAAAAGCCGAACTCACTATTAGCTAAAGCTAATCCTAGAAGGACAGTCAGGAGTAATACTTTTAACATCTGAAAAAATAATTATGAAGAAGCCATTATTTGTTATGAAATAAGAGCGGCTAGATCATAAAACAGTAGTTGTTTTCATTTCCATCATAATTATCAACATGTAATAATTAAATAAATTCTAAAACAAGTAATTTGTCGTTGCTGTATTAAGTTATCTAAGCAAATATTGCTTATGAGATGTTATCTGGGTGACTTTAATGCCAATCAATGGAAATTTCGGAGAGGACTAAATAGTTCTCGGAACAGTGAAAATATTGGAAATGATGGAACTATGCATATCATTGCCACGTAGCTGTTATCAAAATGTGACTGTTAAGATAAATTTTAGTGCCGAACGTTTCTTCTATTTCTAGAGACCAGATTTCACAAAACCTTCTTTGCATGTAGTTGCTATTATTTAATAATTAGTTCTTCAAATACATATCAAATAATTTCATCCTCATTTATTGTATATTTTAAGAAATGAAAGACGTCTTTCTTTCTACACTTATATTGACCGTCGTCTATGCTGCGACAAATGACGAAGGAAACGGTGTGCTGTTCTTATCATCTACATACGATATTTATGCATTTTAAGTCATGATTTATGTTAATTTTATACTGTTGCTACATCTTCTCTCATAAATCCAATTTTTAGAATAAATGTGCAGATTAGTTAAGTTTATATTTAGTATGTAACTATCCACTCACTGGACAAGAAATGATTCACAGTGCTGTGCCAATCAGTGGTTTTCGTACTTCCGGAAATGATTTCATAAGGTGGATTATGTAAAAAGAGAGTAAATATCCAAATTAAGAGTCAGAAAAGGAAAATTAACATTTGCAAGCTAATTAAAGAATACCATCAACTCAGAATTACTTCTGGAATAGAATTTTTAAATATAATCTAGATATTACAATAAGATTCTGAAAAGTATAGCTTTAATGAATGACAGCCGGAGGGTATAATAACAATTTGATGAAGTACCACATGCAGACCAGCTTGGTGCATCACCCACTGCAAAGACCGCAAGTCTATCAAGGCAGCCTTGAACTTCAAACTTTCCAATTCCAGCTCGTGTCAGTATTTTACTCTATGAAATATCAATAATCAGTAAATTTACTGTCTTGAAATTCAAATATTTATTTCAGCTGTTTTTTCCATTCACAGCAAGAGGCTGTATAACGGGAAAGCTGAAACTGATTACAAATTGGTTAAAGGACAAAAGCTTGATGATGATGATGACAGTATGTTAATTATTTGCTACCAGAATGTTGCGAAAGTTAATGAAGTGCTTTTTTCAGATTTTTGTGTTGATGACCACGTTTCAACTATTGTCGACTTGGTCTTTAACAAGTATGATGACCTCGAAACAATTTCTGAAGCTCTCAACTATTATGTTAACAAGGAGGGATGGGCATTTCTTGTATATGAGGTAATTATAAATATAATAATCTTATTCAATAAAGAAAAGACAGATTTAGTTGGGTCCTCCTCCAAGCATGGTGGCCACAGATAACGCACAGCAGGATCCGAATTTCTGCATGAAAACCGTGACAAAGGTTTGTAGACATATTACACGTTCAAAAAGAGAAAAGTAATAAATATAGACGTAAAAAGTTTTACTATGACTATATTTTAGTCGAAATTTAATTTTAATTTATTGTAGCAGAACATTACTACTACCAACTTCTACCAAGTATTTGCCGGTCTTGTAAATAATTGATTTATAATCGTTGAAATAAATGGCTTAAATGTTACTTGTATTTACTATGATTTTTTAAGTAAGTACAATGTAAGATTAGAATATTAAAACAATGTCTTTTAAAGTCTCGAAAATATTGAAATAATATCTTATATTAATTAATACCTAAGTGGTTTCACATTATCGCTTTTCACGTAAACGTTAGTTATCAGAGTATCACATGATTAAAAATGGATTTTTAAGTAATCTTTGGAAAATTTTTGGCGTTGATAAGAGTAAGTACATTTGTCTTGATGTGATGATATTCTGATGAATTTTTGGTGCGTATTTATCTCTCTATACTATTTTAGATTGAAGAGTATATAATTTAGATATATAGTACTTTTCTTAAGTTTTGCAGCTTTTGACCATTTAGGCCTTGTGGGACCTATTTAACTTTTTTTGAATTAATAAAGAATACAGTGGGGTCGCGTAGCGAGGGGCATAGATTGCACAAGATAGCAATCGAGAGCAATCGAGTGCTATTTTTTGCTCTCTCGCCCATAACTTCTTTTAAAATGGGAATTTTAAAAATCTAATTAGAGAGCTGGATTTAGCACTGAATTTCCGATCTGGCACATACCAAATGTTCCTATTTCTGAAACAAAAATTTTTTCGTCAAAATAGATTTTCTCTCATTTTTGTAAAGGAAAAAATGAATTTATTTATAATAATGACTAATGACATTTACTTCTAATCATAGCAAACAGATTTGCCAACTGGGAGAACAGCTAAAAGTAGAGTTTTTCCTAGGGATGTTTATTTTACATCACTTCAAACTTGCTTGCACATCATGTTTCACGATTATTTATTTTGAATTTCTCATCCAATTACTTACTTTTTCCTCTCTAGGTTTGATTCATATGTCGTTGTTCTTGTTATTGTCGAATGGATGTAGGTCACAATACCAACCTATAGCCGCTTCTTTGATGCCATGCGGATGTTCATGCCTCACCTTTGCGAGGACCACGGTTTCCTTTTTGCATAGCTTTTTTTTGTTTATTTTGCACATTATGGTTTCCTATTGATTATACAACTTCTTCTTAAGGCGAATGCCTGGATTAATATCAAAGAGTGAATTTCAGTTACAAATGTGTGTTTCAATCAGTCGTAGTTTTCATTTGATGCCATTTTCCAGTGGGCGATTTCTTCTGCTGGGCTCAAGATACGATATCGATCATTATTTTAAGGGGCTTGGTTAAATGGGGATCGGCGTGAAAGGCGTAATATTTCAAGATTGTGTGGGAGATTTGAGCAAAAAGTATGAATTTTATAAAGTTCTCTGACATCTCTGATGTTTAGAGACACATAAGTGGCGAAAACAACAAAAACTAAAAAATGGCATCAAATGAAAACTGCGACTGATTGAAACACACATTTGTAACTGAAATTTACTCTTTGATATTAATACAGGTATTCCCCTTAAGAAGAAGTTGTATAATCAATAGGTAGCCATAATGTAGAAAATAAACATAAAAGCTATGCGAAAAGGAAACCGTGGTCCTCGCAAAGGTGAGGCATGAACATCCATGTCATCGACCCATGGATGATAGCGTTGAGATTATAACCCACTTCCACTAGGCCATAACAACTACATTATTGTACAAATCAAACCTAGAGAGGAAAAAGTAAGTAATTGGATGAGAAATTCAAAATAAATAATCGTGAAACATGATGTGCAAGCAAGTTTGAAGTGATGTAAAATAAACATCCCTAGGAAAAACTCTACTTTTAGCTGTTCTCCCAGTTGGCAAATCTGTTTGCTATGATTAGAAGTAAATGTCATTAGTCATTATTATAAATAAATTCATTTTTTCCTTTACAAAAATGAGAGAAAATCTATTTTGACGAAAAAATTTTTGTTTCAGAAATAGGAACATTTGGTATGTGCCAGATCGGAAATTCAGTGCTAAATCCAGCTCTCTAATTAGATTTTTAAAATTCCCATTTTAAAAGAAGTTATGGGCGAGAGAGCAAAAAATAGCACTCGATTGCTCTCGATTGCTATCTTGTGCAATCTATGCCCCTCGCTACGCGACCCCACTGTAACTAGTTTTAAAGTGAAGATTTCTGAAAACAATTTGCACAATAGGATTCCCTATATAAAATAGTACTAGAAACCTCTATCTTTTAGATTAATCGTTAAAATTTTGCAAATAGTGTACAATAAATACTTCATATGTAAGCTTTAATTTCCCTGAAATTATTGCTCACCAATACTTGAAAATTGAGCATTTAAAAAAAGCATTTGATTTATAGTTTAGTCTAGAACGAGGAACAAAAGTGACAAATGACACATCTGGAAATGAAAAAACAGTAGCTACACATCTGACTTTTAATTTATTAAAATTTAAGCTGCTGATTTTCGTGTTTTTCCTCACATATTCAACCCCATTTATTTTATATTTTTATTACTCTAGCAACTATAAAATGATTTTTTCTGTGGAAGACTTAGCTAGTATTAAAAATGACCACGATATTCATGGATTCGATGCTCCTACTATCTGTCGTCTGCGGAAACACCGGAATCGCCATCTGTGAGCTGTCAGTCGCATAGAAGTGAGTAGAATCCAGAAAGTTGTTGCAGAAAAGGGAGGTACAATTGCGATAGAACAGAGTTCGAATGTGGGACAATAGGATATTTTGCAATTTTATAGTAAGACAAAAACGATTTTCCGTCACTAGAATAGTGAAAATCCGAGATAAATGAGGCCAAGTGCGGCTAAAACACAAAAAGGGGTGTCCTTTCAAAATCGATGATTGCACTTTTCATGTGTGAGATATGTTAATTTAATTAATATTATCGCAAAGTCAGATATCCAAGCTTTCAGAAAAACACTGAAAAATACATAATATGATATTTATAGCTGGTTTGTATTTAAGTAAGCAATTTAACTCTTATTTCTTCTACAAAGGATTTCTTGGTTCTCACATAATTATTTTTTAATTATAAACCTACAAAGTTAATGCTATTATTCTACCGAGTACATTGAAAATTTGGAAAATAATCCAATATGTAATTGGATCAAATTATTATAATTAAAATCCATTAATAAATATTTTAGGTGTAACTGAAGGTAAACTAATTTATTTGTATCAAGTGAAAATAATGTTTATGAAACACTGCATATACTCTTAAAATCGTGTGACATGTAATTTCATGCCGATCGAAGTAAGCAACCAATCATAGAGAGGGCGGGGTGGAACTATACCTTGTAGAACTTATTTGATGTAAATTTATGAACTGTTTGCTCTATTGTTTCAAAACTAACATATTTGTGAGGAAAATAACATTGATGCACATCTATTAAAGCTATGACTGAAAGTTAAAAGCAGAAGTCTTTGGTATATTTTTTGATTGTTTACATATCTTCATATTTGTATATTTTAAATTTTCGCGTTACGCTCTTTTATGATTCTAAACATATTTTCGTTTATAATTCAGTATTCTCAAATTAATCTTTTCAAGAAATTTAGCTGTTTAGATTTTTAGTTTTCATAATTATTGCTAGTGGAGATGCTTCAAAAAGGTCTTAAGCTACTTCATAATCTTGCTCAGTTTTGTAAAATAAGATTAGATTGAAAAATTACAAGTATTGTTATGTAGTAGAATAAACATTGTAAGGCTTGATAAATTAAGAACAATTTATGTGCTGTCAGCTAAATATTACTGCTTCAATAAAAAAAGTAATCGTGCTTTGAAGGCTCATACATGTAAAAAACAAGGTTTTGTGAGGCCAGAATCCTTTTAATATTCTACAAGTAATCAATTGGTAAAACTGATTACGCAATAATTGTTTTCGTTGCATTAACGAGCCAACGCTGAGGGGATCGTCGAATTTGCCCAGTTAAAATATACTTATCGACTTCTAATAGTCAACAATATTTCGCCTCTATCAAATGCTAGCATCAATGCGCTGCCTTTTAAATCTATTAAAACCTAGGTATTTAATTTTATTGCATTATATGTAAGAAATGCTAATTTCCATAAGATCATATTTCGAAGTATCTTAGACCCATGACCCAAGGAACTAGGTGTTTCGAAGCCGTTTCTATAGATCTTTATTACTATTAACAGTATAATATTAATCAACAGCAATTATTATTAGCTTTATTAATTTTTTGATGAATAATTATTTTGCCAAAGCTGATTTCCGTAATAAACCAGGTGAGCATTATTACATAATGCCGTGCTAATTTTATTTAATTTGCTCATAACGTTCTTGTATGCAATAATTTAATTATCTTCACATTAATCCCCCAGAAGCTTCACGACGTGGCTACGATTATTTGAGAAAAAAAGAAACACTAAATCACCAATTGAAGCCGGAAATGTTGTCTGAATTAATAATGCCTACATATTGCTTCCATGAAATTCATTAGGTATCATCTTGAAAATATGCTTGTAGGTGACATTCGGCAAAATTATAATAGTCGTTCGATCGGCTCCGGCAGAAATTAGCTCAATTGTATTTCAACTCATTTTAAGTCGACAAGAACTTATTCAATGATACTTAGCTTGGTTTTAGTTTTTTTTATTGATATATAAGTTGCATGCTACTAAGTGATTACCTCGATACATCATCGGTCAAAAGTTCTATTTAAATGAGTTAATTTAGCAAATTTCTTATAAAACCCATCATTATTAATTTATAAAGACAAATGTTAAAGACTCGTCTGATGAAATGTTCGCCCTAAGAATCTGTCATATTCAGATATTTTCTTCACGAGTGTTAACGGTGTTCTGTCAATTTGATTTGTAGTAATTGGGTAATGGCCATGAATTTAATTACGTTCCCAAATACCACTTATGTTACTCTTTATCATATTTTGTCACGAGAAAAACGAGAGGATGTTTCGAAGCACACTCAGAGCCTGTTTCAATTTAGTATTTTTTAATTATTTCCTCTCTAGTTAAGCGTGTTTCAATGGCTAGCAACATGTTTATATTAATTCAGTGCACGTTAATTGTTCGATCGTCCAAAAACTTGTTACAGTATCAAATGGATTTTTGTCTTTTTTGTATGCGAGCATATTCTTATATAAAAATATTTTCATACATCCATCAGTTGATTTCAGATTGTGATGGGTAACGATAAGCTTGTCATTTAATAAATATGATATTACAAATTTGTAGGTTTAGAATAAGGATATCTAAAAGTATGGCGATAATATGAAGTAATAAATGCACATAAGAATTTTTAGGCAACTATTTGGTTATAATTTCCAAGCAGTTATAAACATTTAGCTACTATTCTAATGTTGGATACAAAACAGGACCAACTCTGTTTGGTATCATCACCTGTCGTCATTACTTGCTTATGCTATTATACATCATTGTTGATATTTGTTGCGAGAAAATACGACCAAATACATGTGAACAAATTGTTAAAGGAAATACGAGCAAAGTTAAATATAAGTTCTTGGTGCTTTTATAGCGATATTTGAAACATCACGCTTTTTCTTTCGACAATCGGCGATCTTCTGAAATCATAACGTAGGACGGAGTTCTGTGCATTTGGCAAGTTTACCGTTTGTAAACTTAGCAGAGACTTATAGCTTCAAAAGCACAAAGAATTGACTTCTGACAGTGATACTGATGCCCGATATTAAGATAAAATGAAATTCAGTTAATTACAACTATCTGTACATCACCACCACTAAGTTTCTGAGCATCACTGAGATGATTAAATAATAAAAAAGTGATAAAAATTAGACAGTCATTCAATTCAGCTGTCCTCTCCATTCACATTTAACAACAATATGACGGAGCGGTCGAAGTTCATTATAAAATGTTCAGAGAAGAAAAACTGAATGGCGATGACGATAATACGCTGCAATAATGCATTACGATAATTAAAAATGTTAACAAATTACTGTAACCAAATATACGGATCTATGGCCAAGTACCTTCAACTGTTGACTTAGCCTTCAGCAAATATAATAACATTGAAACCACTCGATGCCCTCAACTATTATGTCAACAAGACGGAGTAGGGATTTCTCGTATATTATGTTATCGCTTTATAAGATATATCTGTTCATTCTTGTTCAACACACAAGCCTGTGTTACGTACACTAGGAAAACTGAGGTTGAGCCGAAAAGAGAAAGGTTATTTTAGTTGGGTCCACCTCCAACCATCATTTCCTCCGACAACATACAGCAGCAAATGAATTTCTTCACGAAATTCATAATAAAAGCCGGTGGAAAAGATGGTTTTAGCTCCTATGTATATTACCATTCTCTTTTCGTGAACAGTACAAAAGTCACATTCAGAACAAGAAGTATTAACTAATACACGTTATAAGAGATTGTACTGTACTTTGTTTTAGAAACATTGTAGAGAACACGAAATTATTTGGTTGAATTTACCATCTTTTCCACCTTTCAATTAATCACTGCAGTCAACATGAGAAATGAAACATAATAAATAATTAATAAATAATAAATAGAAAGACAACTAATAATTCGCGGCTGTTTATGTTTAGCCGAAAAGCCCACACAGTTAAACATGTTTTAGAAATAAATAATTAAAGGGTACAAAAGCAGTATTGGGAGCAAATTTGATAGATCTGGTCAAAAAAATTCAGAAAGCTCCGATGGCACTGAAAAATATTCACAGTGGGTTTCCACATACTCTTCAAAAACGAAGAGCAGGAATACCCTTTTAGGAACAGCATAGAACAGCTGCAGTTCAAAAAATATACAACCTCTGAGCCTCCGTGATAAATTATGTATATGTTGAATATCATCAATGGCATATAATAAAATTATTAACTAATTTGACCAAATCATTCCTCAAATTGTTTCCATAATATTGAATTGGTACCCTTATGATTCGCATCTCATTCTAGACTACTAATTATTATCGTGAGTACGTTATTATCGCTAGACCTGACAGTACTCACTGAAAATGTCTCTCCAGAAATTAAACTGACGCAAATCATTAGCTATTACTAGAAAACGTTCATAATCAGATATCACACATTATTTTCATTTTGATAGTGTGGTTGTTTATTTCTCATTTTGACTATAGTGTGATTTTTTGGATAAAGCGTTTACGGGAAGAGCGTGTGGAAATAGAGGGGTTGGAAAAGCAAAGACAGACAACTATATTTGCCATGTGAGATGATCTCACTTAACAAACTCAAAGCACCATACAAAGAAGCACACTGTGAGTAATCTCTAGTGAATGAATGGAGTTAGTCAGTTAGAGAAATGCATGAGAGCACGTGAGAGTGAGAGGGTCTAGACATGGAAGACGTTGGCATCTATGGCTGAATGAGGGACAAGTTCGAAGGTGACCTGGGTGGGTTGAGCGATAAGTGCCTTAACTGGCAAGTGGGCCACAATTTCACCCAGAAGAGCCCCCGATGGATCCGAAGTACGAAGAATGAAGGACTGCACAATATATGGTTTGTCACAGGATGAATCTACTTTACCGAAGCCTTCGGGAAGTGACTCACCCGATGGGGAAATAGAACCACTCTGAAACAGTGACAATTAAATATTTACTTTCCTTCATTGTTTAGAAAATTACAACATGGGTTTAATAAACTAGCTATTCCAAAGATGTACCGTGTGGCTGTTTCTCTCATTTGTAATTTTTTCAGTTTCAGTGTCATCAGTTGATTCAGTCACAACTTTCTTTGACTCCTTTGGTACAGTAAGATTGAGACCATTGTGGGCGACGGCAATATGCGCATCAAGACTTGTTTCGTCTGCACATGAAGCATTGCAGAGAGTACACTTTAAGCGGTCATTATCCATCTAAAACCATATAAGCAGAACTCCAAAAAATACAATTCAGAGCTATTTCTATGAACAATAAATGGCAGAACATTTTGTAGCAAATTTTATACCTAATTACATTTAACAAACCTTATTTGCAACGACCATCTTTAGTGCTGCCTCTGTTGTCATTTGAAGGGCGTCATCATCATCGTCCTCTGGCGATGCCTTGGCCTCATTCATGCGTTCATGGCGTTCAACGTGCATTTCTAAGTTCCGGCTGTCTTTGGTCGAATATTGACACTGGCTGCATTTAAGCAACGACGGATCCAGCTCTGTACACCCGATATTATTGAAGGCTAACATGATTTTCTTACCTTTCTCGTTATTTTCCATTCTTACTTACTTACATCTCTTCTTCTTGCTAGCCCTTTCAAGAACTCACTCTTCTCCTCCCTTTGAGCTGCTTGCTTGTGCAACAATTCCACCGTGTGGTTATTAATCTGGTGCAGGTGTAGCTCCATATCCTCCTTAAATGTCAATGAACAAAATTTGCACTCAGCTCTTGGTGAGGGTGGAGTCTGAAAGTCCTCTATAACTGTGATCCTAAGGGGTTAGGATCTTATTATTTCGTTTACCTGTGCAGCCATTAGACCACCAACGGCTCCAGCGTGTTCCGCCTGAATGTGACTGGGCAGATTAGCAACTGCCATCCTTTTCTCGCAAAGTGGACACTTCTCATCAGCTTGGTTCACAACCATCGTGGGTACAGGTACAACGGACTTTGCTAAAAATTTAAAAAAAAATTATACAAAACGACAACAGACAAAAATTATATATATATATATATAAAATCTAAGTAAGCATTTTTCATGTCTTAATAGAGTTTTAAACAATCCTTACCTCTATTACCAGGAGTTGAAAGTGGAACAACTCCGTGGACATCCTGCTTATGCTGCCTCAACAGCTGCCGTGATTTCAGTTCGCTCATACAAATGTCACATCTAGAAAATAATAGATGTGCACATGACGATACCACCAAGTGTAAAATTTCTTAATAAATATCTCTGAAGTACCTGAATGATAATGTTCCCATTCTTTCTTTTTCTACAGTATCTATGTTGGCTATAACTGTCTTGTTCTCATCAATCACAATCCCGTGCATCTTCAACATATGAGTGCGAAGGAAGTATTTGTTACAAACCTAAGAGTAAAAATCTAAACTAAAAAACTAGTATATAAAACATTAAATTAAGACGTTTTCAACCACTTTATACTATTATTATTAATTTAAAGTGAAAGATTCTGAGAACGTGTGTCGGATAGATCAATTAAAGTTGAAATATAAAAGTAAAATATTATTTAAAATTAGTCATCCATTAAAAAGAAACAAACGCTTTTTACAGTACCTCTTTATTGCACAAATCACAGTAGTTTTTCCCGTTTGATGAGTACTGTCGTTTGACAACGCTCGACTGTTTCGGCTGGAAAAACAATAAGTCGTTCTAATACGAATCTGTCTGTATTTAACACTTATGTTTACTTACCGTATTAAGAGAAGCCATAGCAGAAGCAGGATCAAGGTCATGGAGGGGAAACTGCCCTGTAAGGCTAGATGGCAGCATGAAGGGGAGGGAAGGAAACCCTTGTGGCAGTAAACCGGAGAGGAGTCTGGATATAACGAATTTAAAATAGTTCAAGCATTCAATACGTTTCTCATACGTAATTTATCCTATTAAACGACTAACTGTTGTGAAAAACCATTATGTTGCATCATCTTATGTTGTTCTAAGTAGGCTATACTTTCGAATTCCTTATCACACTCAAGACATTTAAGAGTGGACGGGGAAGTCTCTTTTCTGAAAATATATTGTCCAATTTAAGAGTCTCAGTACTCAACTCAATTAAACTATATATTTTGTATACCATAAAAATTAACCGCCAATGATTATCTTATCTAAATATTTAAAATAAATTGTGTTCACGTTCTGTTATCAGACTATGTGCCGATATCTATACTTTAGTTCAGTCTTTTGCAACTGCTGTTCAAATAATTAGCTAACTTACGATGTCTCGGGAGCAGCATGTTCTCTTGCTTTGTGAGTCATTACCGCAAAGAGGCTAGAAAATTCTTTTCCGCACTCATCACAGTTCGAAGAAGTTCCATTTATAGAAGTCAACAAAAGATTGTCCAATGAAGATCTGAAAATAACACCAGCAAAAATAAACGATTAAAGTTTACTCAATTTTGATTTGATGTTCCAGTAAAACAGAAGAACATTTTCTTACGTTATATGTTCAAAATATAAATTTAGTCGCTTTATCTGTAAAAACCGAATAGATAAGAACAATTAAAGAAATAAATAGAAATTGATATGAAATGATAAATTAAGCCCATTACAATCTTCTATCGGATTCAAACCTATGAACTATGCAACATTGTATATCGACTTCAAATTTAGTTCTGATTTTGAGATAGAATAGTTATCATGTCAAATAAGACATTCTAACAAACTACAATTTTATAGCACTGATAAGTTTTTCTCAAAAACGCCTGCCGTTTCCATTATTTCCAATTGGAAATACATTTACTTCAGTCACCACAATTTTTAAATAATAAGAAATCGTTGATCTACCCACTTTATTGTTTTATCCGACTTTTCTTCTCCTTGATCTTCCAATTTGACTTTTTTCCCTGCTGGAGGCGTGACATCATCACGAGAATCTGCAGTAGTTGGGTGGACTATGACGGATGGTTGTGAAGCAGTGGATGTGGATGGAGCAAGGCAAAATGGGAAAGCACCTAAATTATAGTTTAAAGAAGAAAGAATGAGAGGGGTGTAAAGAGAAGGAAATGGTAGTCCGTGAAACTTGTAACACCTCCGAGATGCATGTTCATTGCGTGCTGCGGGCTCCCCGGAAGCGTGGCACTTTTCATTGGCGACTCTTCTTGTATCCCGTGCTTCTTCTGGCGATGCGTCTTCAAAAAGTACCGGTTACAGAAGTTCTTGTCACAGAGTTCGCAATATGCGTCCTGGAACGGCGTCTACCGTAATTTTGACTGTTCGCAGGGTAACTCTTATGGCATTTAATACGGTAAAAACGCGCATCGCATCAAAACACGCTTAAATTGTTCCTTATCGCAATCCTCTATATTCCTATGCATAAGCAATTGCTAAAAATTGGAAACATTTATGATACATTTTAGTTATAATGCATAATTATGTGTATCGATACGGACGGTTATACGCTGTTACTGTTGACAATGGTGCATGTAAGTGTTAATTATTGATAAATCGAAAACTTCGTAAATTAAATAAACACTTGTACATCATGTTTGTAAGTGGATTCTATTCTTTAAAACTGCACACAGCTGATATCTTATTTCGCGGTCACACACAATTCTTTTGTTAGGGCGTTGTAATCTATCTTTCTTTCTAAACGGCGTAAAATTGTAGAAATAAACTGGTTTGGTAAGGCGCGAGATGGGTATAGCCGGTTCAGAGTGATGGGTTGAAACGGAAGCTTCATGGGTAATCTGGGTTATCCAAAATGATAATTGTACCTCTTCAAAATAAGGCACTCAGGTTTCCCCATCATCTCAATCTAGTGATCGCTGTGAAATCACATAGCCCATTATCCATAGTCAAATCTTTTTATTCTCCCTCAAAATTATTAGTACTTGTTACCGGCAAAAAAAGTCAATCACAATGAGTTTTAGCCAAAAATTTTCAAAAAGCCCCGTAATTTATTTTAGAAATTTGCAACGAAACGTTGCATTCATAACAGAAAACTACTGTGACAGCTATTGATAAGGCCGCAAAGTACGGAAAAAAGAAAGACCAACGAGAACGCAGAAGGACAGCAACAGATGTGCCAGCTACAGCCATCAGATAATGAGTCAAATTGGGAAGACAGGAATGATAGATTTTACAAGTTAGTAGCAGTCAAACTGTAGTACAAACCTTGCTTGGGGTGCCTTGTCCCATCAACACTCCTTGCTGCCCCACCGGCGTATGATTGAGAGCCGCGGCCAAGGCTCCCATGTTACCTCCTAAGAGATGAAGACCTTGCATTGCTTGCATATGCTCCAGAATACTATTTACGTTATTGGGGATTCTGAAATAATTTAAAGTATATAAAATAAAGGGTACTAATGAGCTTATGTAAAATGAAAATCATGGTACACGTGTCAGAAAAAGGAAAATTCGGAACATCATATTAAACCATAAGCAAAATTATTATTTTTTAAATTTAAAAGCAAAATGTGCTAACCCTTGTTGTTGTTGAGGTATGGGTGGCGGTAAGAGACCTGTGAACCAATGAGGGAGACCAGACATATCCGCTTGTGAAGGAACAGGGGTTGTTGCCTAATACATTTAAAAAATAATATTGTATATACTACAAAAAAATCGTTATTAGAAACAAATTCTAAAATATTACCTTGGGAGAAGGTTCTGGTGCTGATGTTTCAAGCTGCAAAGCGCCTGTAGCAGAGGACGGCCCTGAGGACGGAAGACTCGAAGGGGACGGACTTCCTCCCGACAAGCCGGTCAGCTGCGAGAGGTATAGGTTGCGAAGAGCACTGTTGCCAGACATAGCCGACTAAAAAATGTAGAATAGTAAGCTAATTATAGTGTACTACGTTTGAAAAAATTGTCAGTTTGCATTTAGAATAATACATAAGTAATGGTGTGCATATATGTTTAGCATTGTAATCTAACCGGGTCGAAGCTTGCCATAACAAGCTGCTGAAGATCGAGTCCCTGGGGCAGCTCACCACGCAGTGTGAGATCAGAAGGGAGACCCTGTGAGAGCATACCGTGTCTAGCAGCACGATGGGTCGCCAGGTAGTATTTATTGCAGAATTCCTTCTGAAAATGAAGAATAAGAATTAAAAAAGAATACAGTTAGCAAATAATTTAAGCCACAATTGAGCTAGCTCTAAAGTAAGTCAACTGAGATTAGGAATAAGGTAACAAGATCAACGGCATATTTCTCCACTATACTGCATTGAAGAAACCAGCCGTAGAGTTGGTAGCGAGAGAGTATTACAATGGAAAGAGGCTGTGGCTTGAGAAATAACAAACATCAAAATGGATTTCAGTTTCGAATGGAACATGTGTTGTACAGCGATCGTCGTATAGATCCATGCATCATGAGAAGTTAAATTTTAGGAAACTTAAAATTTTTCTACTTGCAATTGGAATAGAATAATGACGTTATAGAGAAACGTGGAAGATATTTTCTTCCTGTATACAATTGTCGCAGCTGAATGTGTCGAAGTCCCTCACAGCTAAATAGCCATTTAATGGACGTATTACTAGAGATGCTAATCTGCTATAGCGAAATCGGGAAAAAGACGATTGCGGAATTTCAAGCTTCGTGAGGTAAGCAAATCTCTTTCAAATCACTTGATAAGCTTTCATTACATTTTGCGAGTTGGGATTATATCTGAATGCAGCAGTTATATGTATCTTTTAATCTCAAAGTTCACAGGGAATGAGATAAGTATCATAATAAATAAAAATTCAAAATTAAAGGTAAACATAAAGAATAAAATGACTTGAATTTGAATATCATGATAACATGATACAAATAAGAAAAAGAAGAAAAAGAAGAAAAAGAAGAAAATAGCTAATAGATGCAAAAGAAAGACAAATAAATATGTCAATAAATAAAGGAAGAGCTGTAAATAGATTCATAAAAGCATAGAAAACATAGCAAGGCAATATCCAGGCAAATTTAATTATATTCTATTAAAATGCATTAACATATTTCCATAATTAAATATCTTAAGGAGATTGCGTGAATCCAGTTAGTTACCGTAATCTGTAAATCGTCGAGGACGTAAGCTGTGATTAATTGGAATTGGGGCAATTTGAGCCTGTTCATAAATCGAGCTATTCGAGCATTCGCAGTATCAAATCGCACGGTTCTAATGAGAAATAAACAGTGTACGAAACTGAGAGCACATCGAAAACTAAACGAAATTCCGAAAGTACTTGATAGAAAAATAGCATGCGTGGAGGATTACAACTAGAAGAACGACCGGAGGAAATTAGAAGTGCGGATAGCAAAATAAGCTAATGGCACTAAAACAGGAGTGATATACCAATAAAAGAATAATTGACAATAACTAAATCTAATAAGTGTCGGTAGGGGACTGTAAGGAGAGGCAACATACAGAAGGAAATAAAGTACTAACGAGAATAATAGATGCAATCAGAGATTAAGGGAATGAAGAAGGGTGGGAAAGAGTAAGAGGATAAAGGGTGAGAGAGAGTAAGAGGATAAAGGGTGAGAGAGAGTAAGGGGATGAAGGGTGAGAGAGAGTAAGGGGATGAAGGGTGAGAGAGAGTAAGAGGATGAAGGGTGAGAGAGAGTAAGAGGATGAAGGGTTAGAGAGAGTAAGAGGATGAAGGGTTAGAGAGAGTAAGAGGATGAAGGGTGGGAAAGAGTAAGAGGATGAAGGGTTAGAGAGAGTAAGAGGATGAGGGGTTAGAGAGAGTAAGAGGATGAAGGGTGAGAGAGTAAGAGGATGAAGGGTGAGAGAGAGAAAGAGGATGAAGGGTGAGAGAGAATTAGGGGATAAAATAACGTAATAGATTGGGAAGGTTAGATAATAGAAGAGTAATAGTAAGAATACTAAAAGAGATCCAAAGGAAGGGAGATATAAAAAATCTAAAGAGAGAATAAATATCAAAGGATATAATCGAATAAGATATTTATTTTTTTTAATTCATTGAAGTGAAAAGTAGAAAACATAATACAAGAATTCGAAAGTGAGTTAAAAAACTATAGGAGATTATAAAGGTCTGCATTTGAAATAAAAGAGTCAGTAAGTGATAGGAGTAATATGAAGGAAAAGAGGAACAGAAAGAATTGAATGTATACAAGAAACAATAGTTGTACTTAATATAATATTGGCAGAAAGATAAAGAACGTGAGAAAGAAAGAAGTGATAGCATAATTGAGATAAAAGAATAATGGAAGAAAAAAATAAATGTGAAGTTGTAAAGAGATGTCAATAACGAATAAAATAAGAGACCTAATACGGAGTATGTGAAAGAATAACTTAATATTGTTAAAATGTCCGTAAGGAGATCAGCGAAGATATTTACAGTTTAGAGTAATCTTATAATTAAATAAAAACAAAAATATAATGAGCATATTATAGTATTAAAAAGGTTATTATTAAATTTTGGAAATTGGTTGTACTATATTAAAGAGCTGGAGGACAGATACAATACTTTGAAGGGAGCAATGAGATGGCAATAATTCAAATAACAAGCAAATTTTTGTAGGGAATATAAGCACTATCGAGTCAAATCTATCTAGAGAAAATAATTATGACCTCCAAATCGCAGGAGCTATGGCCTATCTCTGCCTCTAGCATTGCCTCAAGACTACTAAGAACTCCAGTGGCAAGCGTAAATCATTTCTGTATGTCCTCCAGATGTATATTTGAAACGAACTTTATTCGTAGCTATTAAAATAATAATGTAACCCTTGAGCACAATCTTAGCTAAAAGCATAATTCATACCGAGAAAATTGAAAAAGTCATATTGCTTAACTAATTTCATCATAATTTCAAGTCACGGAAGTGATTAATATTCCAATTTTGTTTTAATTTCAAACCAGATAAGTGATTATAAAAATCATATTTCCCATTGCAAATCGACATTATAGAGTGAAAGCTGCATATTATTTAAAACAGAATATTCGTTACATTACATAGGAATCGTGACCGGTTTTATTTAGGAACATCTCTTTTCTATATCATTTTTATATTATATACAATGAATCTGAATTTGTGATGGGAAGACAAAAGAGGGGAATTTGAGAACTATTAGTTCTCATCAAATACGTAGTGTTTTACGTTTATAATACTATAAGGGCGTATATTATCTTTACTTCTGAAGGAATGGACAAGAAAGAGGTTAACCAAATAAATAAAGAAATGTATATATATATATATATATAATTTTCCATCTATAAAACTAGAAAGTTTAACGAATAATAAATCAAGCGCACCTCAAAATCCATTTGTGTATGGGCCACCCTGTTAGTTGAAATAAATGCGCCGAGAAGTAATTTATGTACGAACAGTTAATGTTAAAAGGGGAAGAGAAGTATAGAGAAGAAAAAGGGAAAACGAAGGTGAAGAGTAGGAAATAACTTAAGACGACTTATATGGCGTATGGTGAGGGGGGAATTGATCAGTTCAGATAAAATTCCTACCAAAGTAGTTCAAACTAGTAAAATAGCACACTATCTAGAACCAACCGTTCAATTCTTATCAAGTTCAGTTTTTGTTCACTTTATTAGCTGGTTTTTTTTCTTTATTTCAATGCGGACTTATCGAAAACTTATATGATTTGGACACACTCTTAAGACATTGATTATTACGAAAAACCTTATTAAGCCTGAGCTAATAGGAGGATTGAGAGAGATACGACATAAAAAGTATATTAAGAAAGATTGAAAAACGTAGAAAATAAAACACTCAACATTCAAATTTACACATTTGTGGATAAAGAATAGTTACTATGAAAATATTTGGACTTAAAAAGCAATAAATAAAGGCGATAGGGAAGGATAGTGTTTTCAAGAATTTACACACATTCCATTAATTCGATTAGAGAGCAATTAAAATCAAATAGTAGGAAATAAGCAGGCAATTTACTGACCTGACAAATGTCGCAAAAGGCCTCCGGGTTGAAAACCTTAGTCCCGGTCGGGGCGGTGTCCTCCTCCTAAAACATAATATATGGCATTCATACAAACTAATATCTCTTATCAAAATATCGACGTTTTAAAACTCAAACACCTCATTGTCTACTCAGTTGTGATAAGCACATAGAGTGTACTTTAGAATTATGACAAAGTTAAGCGAGAAGAATTTAGATTATCTACACACACGAAAACAAATAACTATGAGACCAATTGGCATAAAATCTTAGCTTGAAGCAACAAGGAATATTTTGATGGAAAAAAGTGAATGATGGTGATCAAATATATAGCTAAGATATGGCATTCTCAACCAATTATTGTGTGCTCGATATAAAAACACCACGGAGCAACCTTAGCAAGCCAATAATAGTTTGCAGAAACAGCTCATTGTTGGTGCGAGAATAAAAGTTAAAATGGATTTAAATACGAAAAATGTCAATTACGAGCCTAGTAGGATTCAAAAAGGCACCAAAAAATACGTGTAATGATAAGCGCCAGCACATGCGCATAGAAATGCTGCCGAGTGTTACACTTTGACTCCTTGAACAACAGTTGGACTGCAACAACAGCAAAAGAGTAGATTTAAGGTAGGCCGCTCAAGCCAGAATTCCTATGAATAATCCTGATAATTAGAAATCTAGTACGTATCACCATGCCATTTTATAATCAACACCACTAAAGATAGGTGCATCAAATGAGAGAGAAAGACAGTTGAAAAGAGACAGGACTAAGAACCCAAAAAAAATCTGTGGCATTCACAACAAGCACATAATATAATCATATGAATGGAGTGCTGAGCTTGGGATAGTTTTAGGTTATTGTAGTGGGAACCTCTGGGCTCCGGTCTAAGCGAACTCGCAAGGCAATTAGCACCCGAAGACCACTTCAATCTCTGGCTTTTCAATATCGAAACAAATCGAAACATCCGGATTGAATATACCATATATTCTGGGCATATATATGGAAAAAATTCATATAATAAGAGTAGCTAAATACTAAATGGTCTATTAAAACAACACTTCGATACATTGTCCTCAGCAGTTTTCGCATCTCTCGTCGATTAGCACTTTCAAAACCGGATAGCGGTGGTAAAACGACATTATTATTTATATAACTCATCGAAAAAACAATTATATTCCGCAGAACATGTTATGTTGGACGTAGTAAACAGTGTGAATTAGAGAGAACTGGTATCATGGAACCCGACTTCAGGCAAATCGTTTCATTTGAAGTTAAGACAATGTGAACTAGGACATGAACACAAACACTGTCGCTTCCTCGTTAACTGCCCATATGTTTATCTCTAATGCTCACCTCTTAGTCTTGCAACTATGATGTAACAATGAGGTAAAGAACTTTAGAAAACAAATATGAACAATTGTTTAGATAGGCTAATACGAAAATAAGTATTTATGTTCTTGATGTTGCAAAAAGCACGAGATCAGAAAAGGTAGCGAACTGGCAATAGTAAATGTTTTGACACAAAAATGAATGCGACAAAGAATAGAATAGATAGTTATACTAATTTTAATTGCCGATGACGTCAAAAATAATAAAGCTCTCACTGTACGGTTGTTTTCATAGTAACAGTTAGTTCTGGAATCAAACGGAAACGAGTGTTTAACAAGAGTTGAATGCAGTTGAAATGAGAAATACAAACATGAAGAGTTGAGGGAGTGTGACATGGAATGAAACATTAGACTAGAGGAAAAACGAGAGAGGCAAAGAACTAGAACTAAAGATACAAAAAGCAAACAAAATCTGTGCTGGAATCTAGAAGCGCAATCACTCGAGCTAACTCGCAGATGTGGAGAGCTACTCGAAGAGATTGCTACGAAAGCATACTATGGAAACAGTTTTGACAGAAAAGACAAATGAAGAGTAATGGTCGGTAAAAGAACATAAGAGAGGAAGAGTAGATGGCAGAAAGTTATTAACAGTAAAAAAGACGTGCCATAGAGTGAGAAAGAGAATTAAAAAAGCAATAAGCACCATGGCTAGTGGAATGAGCAATAAGATTACTAGGAGAAGACTATAAACTGTATGTTAGCTAACACCAATGAACACCTTTATTAATTCAAAATAGTGATTTAAGCATAATAAGTATAATACTCACCATACTGTGTATTGAAGACAGTTATGGAACGATGAAATACAACAGAGTGTGGGAGAGGGCAGAGAAAATATCCCAGCGCATAATCACACGGTATCGGATATAAATCGTATCGAAAAATGACGCTTGTCGCACTTTTTCCATCGCTTTTTTTCGATTTTCACTGGCAGTTGGCGGAAGAAAGGAGCCATCTAAGGCACCGCTTGTTTCGTTCTACGCTACCGACTTCTTCTCTAGTGCGTGAAAGTGGGTCACTGGAGCCCAAATTATGCCTACTAGCATTAAACTATGAAAATAGCACTAAAAATTTCGCTGGTTCACATATCTTAATCAATACTTACCCAAATACTGAAAATACTATCAGATATCAAAGAGCAAGGACGACCGTAGTGCCGGCCGGACTTGCGAGGAAGAATCACGAGAGACGAATCTACCAGTGAAGAAAACACGTTTATTTTTCAAGGGATAACGAACGGGCAGTGGTATATGGGAACGAGTAATGTAAATGGACTGAGCATCAAAGCGACGCGAAGAAACCAGATGAAAACTGGTAACGATACGCTAAATCGCGCCCCCAAACATTGCTGCGAGACCCACGGTGGGATGGATGAGAAAGGACAGGATGAACATTACGGAGAGCACTGATAAGGAGTAAAGTCTGACTTACTTCGCATCTAGCTAGAAATAATTAGTATCGCACTGACGCCACATGCAATTCATCAACACGCAGCAACAACTAAAAAATCTACTATATTTACTTAACGTCTACATAAAGAACTCGGATAAGTTAGTAATCTTGTTTGAGCCAATGGTTGTAAAAATGCAAAATATATTACGATAGTGCTACGGACGGATGACCTAGGATTTGCGGATTTCCGGAGAATCCTAATTTCCGGAAAGCAAAATGAGTTTATCGACTTGGAATAAGAACATTTATGTAAAGGATAAAAATAGATTTTTTAAAATGAGAGCAGAATAGAGATGAAAGAGCTCAACGGATGCATGGAAACAAAATGAGAGAACACAAAGAAGTCATAGATAAAAAAGCAACTGTGCATGGAACGTAGGAAAACATTGAATTGACAACACGAAGTGTGTACACTTTGAACATCAACTAATAACTTGAATGATCATCATATGTAAGTGACCTAATCAACGACCAAAACGCGCTCTAAACGGAAAATCTCCAACAACAGACAAAGTAGCTCCGGTTTGCTAGCAGAGAACTGTACAACATTTCTGAAATGTATCGAAATTGGCACCTATCGCGAGACGTGAAAACGAAACCAATTCATGGAATTTTCAACTTTCGAACTGCAATAAAAAAGTCAAAGGTATATAGAGATCAAACTTGTTGACCAGACTACAAAATAGCATCATAAATTGTGGGCAATCAGAGCTAAGTGAATGAAAAAAGCAAACTATTGATCCACAAAATGCCATCGGCTGTAGAAATTGCCAAAAACTGCGCGAACGGGGCATATGGTGACCCTCCCAGCCTGATTTCAATTAAAGAGGCAAGGATTTAAGCCATCCAGGGCGGGAAGGCGCGTAATTCGGATAACGAGCATATGAATCGGAAGCAGCTGAGACTCCATTACACACTCAGTGGTCAACTAGAACAAATTATTATCATCACATCTATCACAAAAATTTTAAATACTATGATATACATATATATATATATATATATATATATATATATATATAGAAAATATCCATCTACCAGAAATATATGAAACCAATCTCAGATATCCGTCCTAGTACGAAATCGAGTCGACTAGCTGTGCTGTTGGAGATTATCCATTAGCAAGTAATCGCAATCATCACTGATGCATATTTCTAGCTATTTTTGTACTCTAACTTCCAATCATGATGCCACATATATATCACTAAGCTAATCATCGTTTTTCTTTACTAAATACGTACTGTTTCATTAGATCTAAATTTAAGTAAGAATGTAACAAGTGAAGGATAAACTGATCGTTGTTACAATGGATTCTATCCACAGGATTCAGTTATGAATTTATAATAGAGGAACGGCGCCAGTTACAGTAATCGAAATGGGCGGAGCTTGCCGAAAACAGCAAACGCGAATTACGAATTCAAAATGAGATACCATAAGACGACAAATCCTGAGCCTAATCCTAGAATTTTTTTATAAATCGAAATAGGACAATGAAATAGATCAAGAATAAAATCAATATTCTATATCGACAGCTTAAAAGTGATTGCGGTGTAAGCTATTCTCTCGTTTACAACAAATCAACAAAATGAAACCGGGTGATCCATCACACTACATTATGAGCGTCCGCGTGAAAGAGAAGGTGAAATAGCTAGCAACTAAAATTTTACCGGTATCCTATGAAAAAGTCCAGAGAATAGCAAAAGGGAGTAGTTTGTAAATAACAAAGCTAATAACAGGGTATTTGCAACATTAAATGCGTTTAATCTACATTGCTCTTAATATATATAGGTCTTAGACAATAGAGATTAGTATGAATTTTAAGACCTCAATCACTTAGTAAAATATCTGAACATAAAAGAAGTAGAGTTCTCTCATCCGCAAAGAGTAATTTGAAACATGCCACGCACACTAGGAATACTCGAATCCTAATCTATTTTAATGTAACTCTGTTTAAAAGAGCTAGATATGTTTCATTAACTTTAGAAAGTAAGTTGGCAGTGAGAATTAATTATCTTGTCTTTCGAGTATTATATGAATTGTAGTAGTAAATAGGAAATAATATGAAAAGAAGATAACTAAGATACTACAAAACGAGGCGAATAGCCATAAGAGGCAGAAATGTATAGTAATAAGTAGGCTTAGAAAGCAACAATGAAAATATGTAAAGAGTAATATGAATGTGACAGCATCGAGTGTAAAGATCGGGAGACAAGGAGACCGAAACCTCGGGACCGAAAGCTTTTGTGGTAGGGCAGTATGCTAATGTCGCGCGGGTCAGCGAAATCAAATAAAAACAGCTACATAAAGGCAATAGCCAACGAGACAGTGTGATCAGTGTGGAGAAACCAGACGACGAGTGACGAACTTTTGATACGGAGAACTGGGTGTTGAGAGTTGTGGAGGAAACTCCACAGGCTAATGGGTAACGCAAAACGAATCTAGAAACGAGAATAAATAAAACGCATAAAAACTACTGAGATTCTCTGAAGTGTTATATGATGGTATATCTTTGGTATTTTATTATTTTTATCGCTCTACTCTTCGTGTACTTTTAAGAATCAGAAACAATATCCTTGAATGAAGAGGTAAAATGATAAAATAATAGAATAATAATTTGAACAATTAATGAATATTTAAAAAGCGTATATATATATATATACACATGTGGTTGGAAGGCTTATATGTTTTAGTGGCGATCGTAAACTGTGCACAGTTTCCTCAGCTGATTTTGTCTCGCCAACTGTTCAGCTGCAAAATGATTGCTTGCACTGTAAGTTCGCAACAAATACTGTACATCGGATTCGGACTCCATCCGATTTGTGATTTTTGATGAAGGTCGTAGGGTGAGAGGTCAGCTCGGAGTCGTTATCTGCATAAACAAGAGAGCACAGCAGATGAGAAGACGCAGAGATATCTTGTTAGGAGAGTGCGTTAAGTTAGGAGGCACAGAGGCCATCGTTAGGTCAAAGGTGAACCGACGAAATATAAGAAAAATCATAAAAGCACACAAACATCACTACGATAGAACATAGCAAATAGATGAGGAATTAGAGAAATATAGAAAATGTGCTTGGTATATAGGCTTGTGTAACAATGAATGGACAAAGAGTAAAAACAAGGTGGCAATGTAAAAGAAGCAAAATAAAAGGAAGGAGACAAATAAAAACAACCAGGAGAGTAGAAAGAAAAGAGACTAGAAGATTTGAGAAGAGAGGATGATCGTAGGAGAATAAAGAAGTAAAAGAGGAGGTTCCCATTTTTCATTTACTGTAGCGTAATGAGAATTTGAAGAGTATCCCGGGGTCATCTTATAACCCTTGAAATAATTGAGGGTTCCTGCTATAGGAGGGCATGTAACGCATTATAGTGGGAGACAGACAGGTCATGTTCTCGTATTCCTAAAACTGCGTTATTATCTTTCCGTATAAAAATGTGAGTAGTAAATTAAAGCAAACGACAAATAAAATACGAAAAATGAGATTAATTGGTGAAAGGGATGAGATAGTCAAGAAATTTTTGTCCGGCACCAACGAAATCATTGCAATCATAGCGCTTGAACAATTGCAACTTCATTCGGCCTCTTCAGGTTTTTGTGTCTGTTTACACACTGAAAAGTTTCAATACGCAGCGCTTGGATTTTTCGCGATTTCATAGGAAATCAGGTATTTTTAATGATTAATATATAAGTTAAAATCATTCTCAGTAGGTGCCTATTGGGTCAACAGATTTTAGAAAATATATATATGATGGGGAACTATTAGGAAGCCAAAATAACTATTTAATTCGAAGATCACAGACGACGGTTCCAAGAGTCCTCAGAAAACAAAATTAAGCAGAACAATATTCTATTAAGTATATCCATCTAATGTGATCGTGTTTCCATAAACTCTTAAGCGATTTTTATTCGCGAATAGAATAGCAAAATCGTTTGTCACTTAGCCGGATACTGGAAATTAGAATAAATTAGAATGATCGTTGATATTGCATCCAATGGCCTTAGACTTCTCGTTTGAATAGTTAAAGTTTCGCTTAATATTATTTTACTCTCATGGACAATGGATTTCGGGGAATAAAAAGTAGTAGAATTTTCGAATTAAGAAAAACGAAAGAGGGACTCATTCAATTATAAGAAAGAAATGGTGGTGCCAAACGATATCTCGTTGTAAAAATGCCTGGAATTTGGGGCTTGGGGGACTTAGGGGTCAAACTCCGCCCATTCGAGTACCGACCAATGTTTAATAAAACGCGATGACGGACCATCTATCGTATTTGCAAGGTCACGGCCCCCTTAGTGAATCGTCATTGGAAATAGGAAGGGTAAGAGATCTAACTCTGTGTAAACTTTGGACTACTGTTCAAAATATAACGGCTGTGAACTACAGTATACAGTTTCTTCACTCTTTACCTCTGCCCCTCATAACTTTCTCTCATTCCTTTATTAAGTCATAATGTTCTCTTATCTTCTTAACTCCGAATCTCCATACTACGGCATCAGCTAATTTCTCTAGTTAATTTATATAGTCCTTATTTGCGTAATTTTCTCTTCCTCTAAGTTTTTCATGAACTCTACACCTTTCTTCAACCAGCATAACTTCTTTCCCTTCCGGGTATGTTCATCTTCTTTTCTATAAATTATTTTCCTCACTGCCTCTTTTCTCTTTTCTCATTACATAATAGGCTACATCTAATTGATGGTTTGTGGGCAACGCGAATTCGCACGGGTCACGGCCATCATAATCAATTTTTGCGATATGGTACGCAGATATCGAATTTTTTAAGACCATCATGGTAAGAAGAAGAATAGACGAAACAATAGGCGCTGCGAACAGGCAAAATAGTATAAATTTGTGAACTGTGTGCAGATAATCATTCGGAAACATGCCATGGATAGACAAACTGAATGTCATATCTGCGTCTTCGATGTAATAAATGGCAACCTACCTCGTCAATTCCTTTTGAGAAAAGTTGTATTGGTTCGAGACAATCTGAAAAGATTCGAATATTGAAAGAATTATTTTCTACCATCAAAGAAAAGCTAAGCATTATTGTACGCGCGGACAGATGCGGACAATATTCAATGAAATAAAGTTCGACGGCATTGTCTATATATTACTAAGGTAAAAAAAATACCGTATGGCTGTTCTAAAAACAAAACCAAATCAAATTTCCCACCGCTGCTTCGCGAAATGGTTGGTTGGATTTAGCAGTTGATTGCTGAATTCGTTTTGTTCCAGTTCTACCAGGCGTGAGTAATGAAAAGACACGGCACCAATGGCTCTTCAACTTCACTCATTCATGTGAAAAAACAGACTCGAGCCAGTTTACTCCAAATATTTTAGCCAACACGCAGAGGTCATCGAGCTTCACAGAAGATTCTTATCAATCCCATCGACTAGTTGATATCGGTCATTATCGATATATATCACCTGTGAAATGTGTTCGTTTCCCAGACGTAGCCAGCTTTTACTCATTTCGCTATTGTGATATTCTGCGTATATGCAAATGACACGACGGGTCGAGAAATAGAAAAACGCCATCATCTTACAACGCGGAATGATTCAAAACTGGGAAAGGGTGTCAGAAAAACGCCGTCCCTGACTCAGGAGATTCGAACTTTGTATTCTATTCATCAGAACAATCAAAGGTTATGTAGTAACAAGTAAACAGTAAGCTGCTTTAAAGCTTAAAAATATAATTATGATAAATTAAGAAAATATCACTGAAAGTAAGTTTCGATTAATATGTCGTATATAAGACGGTTTTAATTCGGCCTACAATATGTTTTCTCTCGAGACATCTTATGCTTTTAAAAAAGAAATGACTGTGACATCTACAGTATACCTTTGTTTTGACGTCTGACGTTTGACTAGCAAGAAACCCAATTCACAAATCCCAATAGCAAATCCGCATTTATTAACTTTTGATATTAACTTTTAATCCCGTTTTAATAAGCTGTAGGAAATTGCCATGAGACGCGTAAGCATGTGTAAATATCGATAGTGAGGGGGCACGATCGTTGTTCATTCGTTAGCGACGTCTTCGTATCGCCATCGTTAGTTTCCCAGTGGCATCTTCTCCCGATCCCATTCGTACGTTATGATCACATTTCAATCGAAATGCAACTCAGCGTTGTTTTCGCCGAATATTCTAGTTATAATTAGCAATAAAATAAAATGCATATAGTTACAATCATAATTAAAGATTATATTGTCACGATTATTTTATAGCTTTTAAATAATTGTATGTGATATCATACCCTATAAAAGAACTAATACATGGATGTGAACTAACCGTCTACTATTCCACTGGTTACTTTTGGACGTTTCTCGAACAGCGAACTGAAATATGAAAGTAGTAAAAGGAAAAGAGTATTTGGAAGAAATTACTCACGATATGAGTTGGTTATGCTTTAAATCCTCAAAAATCCAAGAAGAAACATGGTTCATCTGCAACCGGAGGAAATGAATGGGAGCATTCGGAGAGAAACTAGAATGCCGGGAATAGTTACGAAGATTGTGAAACATTTCAAATCAAAATCATCATCATTATATATATAGCAATAGAAATAATCCTGAGGAGACGAGTATATTGAAAAAAGGAAGAAGTAAGGCAATTGATCAGAGTCGAACTCTTCTCCGTTGTAAGCGAGATTATATGCAGTACTTAAAACGGAAGCGTTCCTTCCGTCACTAATTCACGAAGTGCAGTTTAACTGTGGTTCAAAACGAGATAAGATAATTATGATCCGTTTTATAATTTAAAAAATCATAAAATACTTTTTGTTGAGATTTAGATGGGTAATAATTATTTATCAGATGAGTTGATGACTTCATAGGCTATATATTAATGCTATCTTCAGTTTTTGCCTCAATCTCTTTTCAGTTGCACTGGGGCACAATAAATAATTTTGATACAGTTAGTATCGTTAAATATACCCTGGATGCATTTCTCATATAATCGCAGTAATATATCAAATGTTTTGCGGATTAGATTGCTAACTATTAAGAGCTAGTGAAATGTGTCCATTGTATTGTATTTAATCTATTTTAAATAAATTTTGTCGCAAATAAAATCTAGTAAATTGGAAATGTATTATAGATAAAAGATTATTAGAAGATAATTATTATACGAAATTAAGTCCTCTTGTGGAAATGCTAAACAATAACGGGGATTTATGATAATAGGTAGTGAGAAGTGAGCAGCTAGCTATGAAAACAAGCTAGAGAATGTTAATGCTCTAAGCCTTTAATGAGTTTACCAGCATAGATTGATTTGAAAATGAGAAGGCAGCTTGTAATAACTGCATGATCTGTGAATGCTTGGTGGAGTGATCCGGCAACAAAAAGGACAGCGAGTGAAGAAAACGGAGGAGGAACCAGTTGAGCTGAAGGAGATACTAAATATTGGCGATAGCTATAAACTTGGCCTACATTGTAGAAATGTATAGTCTAAAGAAACATGTAGTACTGTGAAGGATAAAGTTGTAGAAAAGAGAATGGAATTTAGAGACATGTTGCGCAAAAAAGAGCGTGACTGAGTGAACGAGTGGCATAAAAAGTTTACCAGGAAAGAAGCGAGAAAAATTAGAGTTTTTTCTTCCTTTGCTATGTACAAGAGGCATTTCCGATGAAAAGTCTTAATTAACGAAGAATGCGAACATCTCGTTCCGTCCACACAAAATTCAATTTGAAATGAGCGAAAATGAGCGCGAACCATCGATTTAGGTTATTTAACAATTATCCCACACTTTGCAACATTTCCTGCGAAACAAGGCTCAGCCGGCTAAAGACTGCTCCTTCGTCCTCGTCTGCGAATCAACTTGTAACCTGTGCAAATTTTTATCGACTGGATATTCACAAAGGAATGTACTAAGGAAGTGGCACATGACACGATGACATTTAACTCAATGCTCTATGATAAAATCTCGTGTTATAACGAAGGTAGAAATTAGGTGCTATGGGATATGAAATTTGAAATACACATGGCTTCTAAATCGTAGAAGGTGATCGCAAACCGAAGTTCCGGTAATTACCCACTAGCTCGTCCATTTCCTACTATCCTGAATGCTTTTCAAGTTTTTAATGTTGCGGAAGCACGGAAATGGAGGGCGCTCACTACTCAGGAAACGAAACGGAGAAATCCATTCAATCGGAGGGAAGGGATTGACCTCGAAGAAGAGGAAGAGGTAGATAGATCTAAATAAAATTCATTTGTTTATAAGAATAGGATAAAGCCAGATAGTATATGAAAAAGGTAAAGGTGTACGAGAAGAACATCGGAGAATGATGAAAGAAAGCTAAAGTATTCTCCCATCATTCTTCTTGATCGTAGTAACTTGGCATTAAATTTTGAGGAGGCCTTAGCGAAATGACCAAATGGGTCACGCAAACTCCAATAAGAAATTATCCCTGCAGAAAATAATATTCAAACGAAACCGATATATGAATAATTTCCTCACTACCGTATTATCACTTCTATCAAAGACATTGAACTTTAATTTTGATACCTTTGAACTATTGTAGAATATTTTTTTAAATTCCTAGATGAGGTCGAAGACGAGTCACTCATTAGGGTATATTCAATAACTGTGACATTTATACGTCTTAAGACTTCTAAAGCTACTTAAAAATGTCATTATTAATTATGTTATAGTATCTTAACGATTATGTTTAATTGATCACAACTGACAATGAAATAGGTGCAAATCCGCATAATGACTGCGATGAGCTATAACTTGCGAACCTCTCTAAAGCACATTTGATCTTCTTCCTAGGTATAGAACAAATTCAGGAATGCAGCAAGTCGATCGAACTTCTTGCCATGAGCCAATAAATTAATGAATTAGAATGAAAGGCGTAAAAAGCGATGCGGAATCGAAATGGAATTGGCGGCCAAGCGAGGGCAGTTTAATTTGAAAGGAAAATGGACTTTGAATGAGTCGAATCTAGGCCCCTAGGCGATTGTGGTGAACAAGAAAAATGAGCTAAAAAGCAAAAAGATAATAGAAGAAAAATTAGAGAAGTGATTCAAAAGAATTATCTACTTACACTCAGTAAATTCAAAATATCACCTGTAAAACACAACTAAAAGAAATCCTGTACATAATCTACCGTAATCAAACAATAATCATGCTAATTCTGTTATAAAGCTGAGATTCCTAGTAGAAATAAAACGGTTAAAAAACCGAGTGAAGAGGTTTAAATCAAGCCAATTAAAGACGTAAAGCTCAGAAGTTTAATAATATTATTTTTGAGAACTACATTAGTTGTTAAAAACTATTCAGTGAATAACTATAAATAATAATAGAAACAAACAACCATCAGTTACAATTTTCCAGGAGTTTCAAGTAAAAATGATAACCTCTCTTATATTTTTACTCTTGCTAGGGCCATCAATTCCAACTCGCACGAAATTCGCTCGAAATCGAAAGTGTTTTAATGGCAAACCACTGAATAATTGATAATTCTATTCTGAAACATCGTTTGAAACAGAATGGAAACGAGTGGTGCATTCGTTTGGTAAAAAGAGACCAATTATAATCCAAGAAGGATATTATTATAGTGATGGAAAAAAAAGGCAATGTAAATTGAAGTTGGAGAACAGAAACAAGAGTTTTACGGAGCGCAAAGGAGTAGATGGCGAGAGGTGGGAGGAGAGTGTCAAAGGGGAGGGTAGAAACAAGGGTACAGGGAGAGAGTGGAAAAATAGGATATAGGCATAGATCAAATAGTATAATGTAGAGAATAGTATACAGAAGAATGTTTAGAATATGGCATACAGAAGCTCGCTTTCCATTCAAGAAACATTTATGGATAAAGTAGCCGCAGCTACTTGAAATTTCATTGAATTGCGACGGCGGCCGACAATGATAGTGAAATAGCTTGCTTCAGACTCGGGCGACTTTTAATTCGCAGTAAAATTCTAGATGACTTTCAGGACATTAAAGTCTGACGAAGTCTTTGAACGATATTCCAGGTGAGCGAGAAAGTAACTATGCCAACATGGGCTTAGGATCGTACGTTCTTATCTGGCCTCATCTTTCACATTATGTTCGATAATAATTTTTCGAGCTAGAGACCATCGAACACAGTATATATTAGTAAGATATTAACTACTTTATAAACAAAATCTAAGTGAAAATTGACTCCTGCGACCGTTAGACCCGATTATGATGCCACTTCTGTACTTGGGAATAAAGTAGGCAAATAGTATGGACAGAATAAGAAAAGAGAGTGAAAAACACTGTCTTTCAAATATTAAAAGAGATATTGGTGGTGCATTAAGAAAGGATAATTCTAGAATGCATTAATTCGGATAGATAGGAATAGACAACGAACGTAAGTACACAGTAACAAAAGATGTAGAAATGTGGGAGATAAATATGGGTAATAAACAAAGATATTGGATAAAAACTAGGAATTTTAGCTAAAATGATGTCATTTTGTTTTCTTAGCTGGATTAAAGATGGCTTTAAAGAAGACTTGAGATCGAACAGTGAAAGAATAAAATAAATAAACAAGGTGTTAAATATAAAGGAAAGTGGTAAATGGTAAAGATATTATGAAAAAATAATACAATATACCTTGCTATTATAAACGAAAAAAATCAAGGAAAATTAAGTAAAAGATGGTCATGAGAAAATATATGGTCTTGTTTATAGGGAAATTTGTAACAGATTAAAGTAAAAGATAGATGAAAAAGAAATAAGAATGAGGGATGAATGTAGGTAAATAGAGTCCACCGTGTGAGTAATATGTAAGTTAATTAGAAAAAATAAATGAAAGAGGAATCGCCACTAAGAGTATAACAAGACCTGGTATTGAGAACATCGTTTTAATTACATGACAAACTGAAAAATACCTTATATGAACATTGCGTGTCTATTTAAAAGTCATAACTTTAATGATTAATTGAATTTTCAGAAAGGTGTGTTAGCAATACTGTACTATCTTAGTGTAATTTTCATAGAGAAAAAAGGAAAACACCACATTATAGATAAATTCCTGTAATAGTAGTACTTTAATATACTCTAATTTAAAGGACACGCGATAGTATAGACGAAGAGACACTAGGCACCTAGTTGATCCAAACTTGCAGAATAATTGGACGTTTTCATGCCAGGTTTCAAATTTCGCGCGCCCATAAAAACAATTTTCGGAAAATATATTTAGAATACAGAACAAACAGGCGTATTCAATTTCGGTTGTCGAATTTCAGACTGCAAGCCGTAGTGAAAACAGCTTGTCATCAATGCTGGAGCTGGGTTATGGTAGTGGTTACCGCTTAAGTTCACAGTTTGTTGTGTTCATCCGTTATGCAAGCAAAATAAGCATACAGCTAAATTATCACTTTTCGCATCAAATAAACATACAATTTTTACTCAGCTGCTTACTATTCTCATTTTCCCTAGTTTATCCCTTTGATCATTGACCTTTGCCTCACACTTCATATATTGCCAATAGTTTCGACGAATTTCAATTTCCTGTGCTGTGACATTTTCAGAAATAGAAATTTTAAGTGGTTTAGTAATAGGCTAGGACAGTAAAAATTTGGATCGAAAATTAATTGTAGATAGTAAAATGAGAAATGGATAGTTTGTGAGACAGATATGAGAATCTCAGATCAAGCATCTGATAGGGAAGAAAGAGAGGAAGGACAAGACAGATAATGTAAGGAGATAAAAATAAGATATAGGAAAAGGGAAAAATGCGAAAAGGTGCTGAGAGTAGGAGGTATTGGTTATTGGAAAGAGAAAGTGATGTTGTGTAAGGGTGGGAAGATGAACAGTGAGAGGAGGTATCTGCATTCAGTGGCACAGAGTGCATTTCTAGCGAGAGATTGGATCCCAGCTAATCGAATGCTAATGCGATGTTTCACAAGACATCGCGCACTCGGAAAGACTATTGGCTAACATTGCTACCTTATCAAAAATGTCACATAAACACCAAACACCATGCAATCATCACAACACATTGATGTTGACATTTAAATCACTTGAAAACTTATTACAGAATTACAACTGCTTCTAATCTCATCTTTCTTATCTTCCTTATCTTTATCTCCCTTGTTCACGTTCTAGTTGATCTTGTGTTTTTTTTCACTTTTCCTTCTTTTCTTTTATTCTTCATACCAAATATCCTCACCTAATTTCTATAGTTACAATTTTTACACAATAATAATCGAAGTTGAGATAATTGTTTTTATAGAGCAAAATGCATTACGTCGAATTTGTTGCATTTGCATGTTAATCATTTGTGGCATATGCATCAAAGTTGATTCCGATTATGCTTCTACAGCTATAAGTACCACATATATAGCAAAAAAAAATATGCCATAAGTAATAATAGTAAGAATTATTTAAACGTAGTAAAATCTCGTTAAATGCATACCTTAAATCAAAGGAATAAGAACCATAGTGATTTCGAAATGAACCACGACGGGCGAGAATGGATAATACGTTGGCGGCATTAGCGGAATTATATGCAACATTCGAATAATGGAAGCAAGACATGACATTTTCTTTGCATACAGAATATTAAAGAAAGTAGGGAGAATTTCGGTAAGAAATTAGAAATTAATATAGTATAGACATGTAAGGAGAAAGCTAATTCGCGGAGATGCAAATGCAGAGTGAAACTCGTTATTCTTCATAGTATCTGGATCTGTAGTTCACTAAAAATAATGCTAGGATTATGATAATCTCGAGCTGAAATATAGATATACAATGGATACTTCGTAGTCTTGACTGAGCAAAGAGGTCGCGTGCGACTTTCGAAATTTCAAATTCATTGCAACGGCAGCCAACTTGCAGGGCGCTAAACCACTTAGGCTAAACGACCGGCTTGAAATTCGGATTTAATGACGGTGAAACTTCCTGAGCAGGCCACCGCCTAAGAATGAGCGTAAATACACAAGTAATGCTGAAAGAAGTATGAAGTATTGAGAAAACTAAGTATGAAGAAGAAAGCCTCATTAAAGGAATGAAATGCTCATCCTGTCTTATCTTCTGCTGTAATCTCTATCAATTATCGCCTAGGATAAGACAACAACATTAAAATACACAAGTAGCTCTAGGGAAGTATATAAAGAATAATATGAGACAGCACAGTATGCTCCAGTAGACGACAGCAGGTTGCTCGAGGGCATTTTGCTATTCGACACTCATTTCAAGATCCAAATTAGATTCGAAGAGGATTTCAGTTCGGCTCTGCTTGAATTATCATCAGCTACGATATGGTAAGCAAATGAGGATATCTAGGAATAGAAATCATGGTGCATATACATCTTAGTAAACATAATATTTTCCATCCGAAAATTGTTCACTAATATTATGCATAAAAGTAATGTATTTCTCCAGTTTCTCTACAAATATGTGTCTGAACTGGCATCGCAGCTCATGCTTCAGTTATGCATTTTTAAGCAAAGTCTGCAGTTTCGGGCAAAAATAGACAATTCAAAACCACAGTAAAGGGACTGATTCCCCTATATTTATTCAAATTGATCGACTATTAGTTTCATGTTTATTTATAAAAAAGATATCCCATTATTAAATTTATCGGTTTGTAATTATACTGTATTCTATACAATTTAAATAGAACGTGACATTTTTTTCTATAAATTGGTGTTTAAATAAATTCGTTTAACAATGATAGCAATCAATTAGCCTGCTAGTTAACGTTTAAGATACGTCACCACTGTATCCAAATTATGGTTTTTTTTGGTTGCTATTTGTAGTGACAGGATTAAGACGGTAGTTTTTTGACTTCGTCAATGAATTGTCGCGAATTGCCTTCGGCGACTTCCGAATCGTGCAATTACAACGACGGCTGCCAATAAATATCATGTCCAAATTCGAATCCGATCGCTGAAACGACTTCCTACGCGCCAAATACATGCCGGCAAATGATTTATGACTGCTACCTGCATATTTTCAGCAAATTGCTCGCCTGGTTAGTTGAATATGAATATAAGGGAAACGATGAGGAACAAGGGAGTCAGCTGAAATACGTTAACAGTGTGAAACCAACTACACTATATGCATTGTGGAGGCAACGGCGGAGAACGATCCAAAAACACCAAATAATTTCTCCTTTCAACAGCTGCTTTTAATCGGTTCTAATGAAATCAACTACCTGATTGGGGAAGTAAATAAGTTGCATAATATTGTGTGATTCTTAAAATAGTAATGTTTTGCAGTATCGAAAGCTGCAAATATCCTCATATTTATCAATTAAATAGCATAAAATCTACTTAGAACAGATGATTTCAACCACTTGTTTTATATCTTTTGCATCTTACGACCTTACTTATAGAAATTCATCGCCCGAAGTGGATTTGTAGGCCGTCTTATTACCCAGCTCGTGTATTGCCAATTCGAATTAGCTTAAGACGAAATTCAATTCACTAGTAGCTATATTATAGGCCTATAAAGCATTGGCTGTTGAAATACACAGCTTTACCACACGTTCAATCGCCTTTTATGACTGAATTCTGAGACAAATCTTGTTAACAGCTATATTGGTTGCGTGGCTAAATGCCCAACAACAGTCTTAGGCTAAAATATGAACTGGGGGAAGGTAACAATCCAACTGAAAGCATATTCAACAATCATTAGTGAACGGAAAGCTTTTTAAATGCCAACTTATAAGTAGCTATTTTGGTTGACTGTAATAAGGTCATAAGTACTTAACTAGCTAATTACTTTTCTAGCTATCTGTATCAAAATGTCTGTTCATTTATTTTTAATCACTTTAGCGCAAAGTATATCAATAAGTGCACTAGGGATAGCTAGTTGGTTGGTCTCTGTGGCGTGGGAACCAGATGGACTAGAGATCTAATAAATGTTTCCCCGCTCTTAATAATTAGCTAACTATTTTAAAATCAAAGAAAAGAGGTTTAAGCTGTATTCACAAGAACAACAAATATAAGATTAACTGTCACAGTAATGAAGTCAGCGGTCACTTCCTGTGATCTCGATTTCCAAGCGGAAGTCATAAATACCGTATCCCTCTACACTAGCCGCATCAATCAGAGAGCGCTTCATTAGAATGCACGACGATAACGTATAGTTTACTCGACTCGCGCAAATTTATGCCTAGTTAATGTAAATTGAATGTAGAAATCGCATAATAAATTCAAACTCAGGATATGAGCTGTCGGTTTAGAGCTGTGAACGCGTAAGATATGGGGAAAATTGGATGGGATCATGAACACAAACAGTTTCTTTGCCTGAGTTTACATATAAACACGTAAATACCTTCCGACTAATTGAGCATTTTAATTGACCTCATGATGTCGCAATCGTATCCATCTCAAGCCGACTTGATTATCAGCACCTTGCAACATGTGGTAGCTATCATCCAATTGAACCCCTACTGCCATGAATGCCATTGGATATTAAGATAATCAGGGATTTACGTCACATCCATATCACTTGGAAGATGATATACAAGTACTGTTAATGTCACTATGATACTGAAAGCACACCAACTAATAGATATTTAGAAATTGTAAAGTTATGGCAGCACAAAACTAAGACAAGATCATTTTTATATGAGTCAATAAAATTTAATAGTACTAACATTAAAAGTTTGAAGTATCACGTTTGTTTAGTGATCCTAGTAAAAAAAAAAGTAAAGTAATATTTATCAATTAACAAAAATAGTTATAACAGTAATCAACCCATAAAACAATCACAGCTGACAAATAACAATGATTTACAAGCAAAATGCAAAAATTATTAACACATAATAATACAACGTATGGGGCATCATTTTCCATCGAAGTACTCTCTAACCTTCTCTCTTGAGTGCAAATCAGCCTAAAACACGTCAATAATCTTAAAAATGTGTTGGATAAAGATTCATAAGAAATTTACCTGTCTTATAGGTTTACAAATCCTATTCGTCGCAGTATTCAAAACAATTTCCGTTGCAAGATTTAAATCAATACCAAAACCTGAAGATATGTAGACCGGAACCTGGATAAAGGAAATATAATAAAAGTATTTTGTTATAGAACAATCCAGGAAAATAACTAGTCTCCGAATAACCTTAGAACCTCCTAAACGCGCTACATTCATACATACAGGTAACACAACGTCGAATGGAGCAAATCCATCACTGTTTTCTTTGGATACCCGATTGATTAGCTGCAATGAAAAATTATAACTATAGTATCGCAGACCCCATTCGAGGTATATGAATTTACCTCTTCCATAAATACTTACATTCTGTATTTATTTATTGATCTTTTAACCACGCACTACTCTTCAGTCCAATGTTGATGTTAAAGTTTATAAAATTCATTAAATATCGTTGTTTTAAAATTTTCAGCCATTCAGATTCAAATTCTGTTTGCTCACAAAGTTAGTTAATAGATTATTATATATGAATTATTGTAGAAGCATTTTTTTCACATTCTAGTAAAAACCCACCTCGAATCCATTATTTATAATATTATCATCAGCATTAAGAGACTTTAAAATAGAGAGGTTCAAATTCTTCGCCACTCCTATCGTAGCAATTCCAGTTAAAGCACCAATGTGAGAAGCTAGACCACAGCCTAAATAGTAATATGTCATATATAAAATAATTACCTAAATAAACGTTTATACCTCTAGGATGAAAACGGCCATTCCCATCACAGATGATAATATCTGGACGTAAATGTGGATTTTCAGACAAAATTCGTTTTACAAATGAGGCAACTGGTCGAGATTCTCTGATAGCCAAGTAGTTGGATATGTAGGGCTCAGTTATCACAATAATATCATCAAACGTAGCTAGATGCTAAAAGTCTTATAATAACCAACATATGACTAAAGAAATATGACTACTAACACAAGTATTTTAATCGCCTTATAAACATATTTCCTAAACTAACATCCAAACTAGGATAGTTGAACAACGAAAAGGCAACGACAGCGAAATTACTGTTGAATTTCGATGTAGATATATCAATTCCTCCCACAATCTGCACTTCTTCAATTGATTCAACTGTTTGAACTGAATAATGTCCGGCTTTTATCATCGTCTAAAATAATTTCCACAAATTACCTACAAATATGTGACATTAAAAGCTTATAATAGTGATACCCACTTCAATTAATTCACATCTTGTTTTCTTATACGACAGGAACAAATCATCCTCGAATGTAAGAAAGAGTATCCAAATATATGATGATATAACGCCTATGCTATTATAAACAGAAATCAACAAAAGAGGAAAGAAAGTAAAACGATTTCCAAATAGAGCCTAAAATGAGTTACTATTATATATATATAGTAAATTAGATAAGTCTAAGCTCTAGTTAGTATATATGCTAAGTGATGAACAATAGCCATAGGCGTAATTCTTGCTAACCTGATGAATAAATGTGCTATATATTTCCACCCCAAACAGACCAATAATATAAAATATTGAAGAATTTGAAAAAATAAAATTAGGACGTACGCCAAAAGCAAACCTACAAAATAGTGAATCAAGCGCTATTATTAGAAACAATATAAGAAGAGGATACAATTAATATAACCATCATTGGAACTGACCTGAACATTAGAATAATCAGTAAGAAATAAGAAATACCTAAGGAGTATTTCAATGGTATTTCGAACGTAGTAAACAAAATTGGAAAGAGAGAGAATGTTGTAATTGTAGATAACAATGCTGTAACTGGAATAAACCGTGGATCCTGAAAAATAATTGTGAAATAATAGAAATAATTTAGTTTAATCAAGTCAGAACTGAAATGAAATGATTTAAAACTCACTGTTAACGCTAACAATAATAATGGCATAAGAATCACTAGCAATGCTTTCTCATGAACATGATATCCGAATAAGAAAAACGAAAGTGAACTTAAAACGAGATATACACAAATATCTAAGTCCGTTCTCTTCAATAAAATAAAAAACAATGGTAACAGAGATATAATAATGCATGCTACGGAAATACCAGGAGTAATTGTTGGTAGAACCGAATGATTATATTCCTGAAATAATTTTCTAGTATTAGTACACGAGATGTAGCTAATTTAACAATAATAATAGTAGCTTCACTGTAACCTGTACTAAACCAGACGTGTAGGTTGGTGCTGAAAATCCATCTAATTTTAAACCAATGCAAAATCGATACAGTAGTAAGTCAAATGCATTGTACATCGCCCAGATATTGGGAGCCCAGTAAGCATGTGTTAAGCCTGTAAAGTTAAGTAATTTAAAGAAGATTTCTTACAAATTTCTTAAGATGCTCATTTATTTTTATTAGAAATTTATAGTTAATCACTTACTTTGCTCCTTTAATAATTGTAAAGGTTATAATGGATTTTAAACCCTACTACTTTTACTATATAAATATAGCATGCATGATTAACATCTTCATATATGCACTATTTAATGTGATAAAGCAGTGCTGTCCTATCATCTTTGACGTGGTTCTTTCCCTATTATTTTTGTTCTTAATGATGTTACTCTTTTCATGATGTTATAGTCAGTGCTAAATGCCTACTATGGTAAACAGCATGAAAAACATTATAACATATTTTGTTAATTGATACCTTAACACCAAATCTATTGGAGTAAACGAATCTCAAAGTATTTTATTCATTCCATTGGCGTTATTTGAATAATAAGTCCCTGGTATAAATTAAAACCTCAAAAATTTCTTCTAATTCCATCACTATTAGAGTTAATTTATCATAAACAAGAATACCTCTAGAAACAGGAAAAAGGCGACTAATAATTTGTCGTACTGTGGAAATCCCGCCTGTCGCAATAAATGGTGTTAATGACAATATAAATGGCACACCCATAGCGCCAGTAAGGAGGAGACCTGGAGATTAAATATATTCATTGGCTAAATCAAAGCAAAGAGAGCTATATTCGTACTACAATATATTTCTGGCTACATCATTATTGCTAAAAAGTATTAAAATAGTGAATCAAACCTGATCTTAAAACGGAAAAAACTCTCCCCTTGACCTTCTGATGTAAAATAAAATAATGACGAATATAGAAAATAACAAATGCAGGAGCATAGTACAGATAAATATGCTTGAAATTAATCAAAATACAGTAGAAGAAAGCTGACTAAAAATAAATACACGAAATGAAACAAATACAGAAGATTAAAATATTTCTCATAACTATATTTTAGTGGTAACAAAAGTAGCGATGACCAACCACAAGATAATTATAATTATCAGCAAAATAGACAGACAAAAGAAGAAATATGGTTAACATCGAATTGTACTGGAAGTGAATACTGTCGACCATTAGTAGACCAACATTGCTTGAAAGCAATACAAAAGCAGCTACTCTAAACAGAGTGTATCAGTCAATAATAAATTAAAGTTTAAGATATTTGGAAATACCTTGCACTCGGTCCTATCTTTTTCGGTAAATTACTGAACCTTTTTGTTTCTGAGAAACATATAGTAGAACAAACAGCTATCTAAAAATTGCACATTAATAAGATCATGAATTTGACTAAATTTGTACCGTGAATTTAAAACAACATAATCTGAGAATCAAGATGATTAATATTCTCCTTTGGTTATATTAACAGTAATGCTACTACAATTAAATGTAGATTATATAAATATTGTTTTATTAAAAAGAGCTACTTTAAAATCGAGATTATGGTAGTGCTAATAAACTCACGAAGAAAATATCAGTGACAATGACAGATATTCGCTGGAAGTAGATAACTCGTCTATTCAAAAGTGGGGCCTCTTGGAGTTCCAAGATATCTTTATAACCCGTAAAAATAGCGATAACAGAAACTAGCTAAAAACATTCACATAGTCAAAGACAGAAAACTACGCGATTCATGAATAACAGAATCAATAACGATAATAAGTTACGCTTCCTTTTCAAAATAGGCAAAAAATGGAGGATAGTCTAGCGTCCACTTTGATGTTGTATCAAAATACCACCTTGATAGAGGTAAGTTAGCAGTAAGTGCCATCCAATTACGATGAACCTAAAATAGTTGACCACTCTATAATACACTTTAGTATTAAGATACGATTACGTGTAGACAAAAATAGGGGAATTACGAAACCAACGTATATATACCTCGAAATCTGTTGATAAATAAGCAGGAATCAGCAGAAGTTTCAATGAAACTAGTATTGCTGTAACAGCTGCTGTAATTTTCCAGCTTGAATAATTGACTTCCATTTCTTTTAACTGCAATAATATTATTATACAAAATCTAAGAATTACGTATAGTATTATTATAAATAATGTAACAAAATGTTTTTCCATAGATGAAAAACCAGTTCCTATATAACACAAAGCAAACATAACTAACCCTTAACATTTCACCATTGTTGTCCTAGTAATCAGATAAACCACCTTTAAACCTCTAGACTTGGCAAAGGTCCAATTCCGCAACGAATGTGGTGTATTCTCACGGCCAGTAAATATGTTATAGGATGCGGCCGCAACGCGTTGCGTTGAGGTATTCATGAGATTCATTTAAAACTCAATACGTTTCGGTTGCTTGGTTATTCTTGGTTGTGGGCATTTTTTACATGTAGGATGAAGATTTTTTTTTTTGTTTTTGGTAGGGTTTTTAATAGCATTATTGATTGTTTTCAGTGTGCCGAAACGGTAAAAGGAGATATATTTATTGTAAAATATTTTATTCCCATTACACCTTGAAATGTGAAGTTTAATCTTGGTATGGACAGCTGCAGAGAAGTTAATTTAGTATCATACATGTAACCTAATGCTTTTGGCTGATAAGACCTTTGGATAATAGCGATAATATTATGTGGATTACAAGTGTAGTTTGTCTCAATACTTTATCATAATAGTACTGGCGGATTCCTGGTCAACATCAAATTAGTGTATAGTACTGTTATGGATAGTTTTGGTTTGAAACATTTCAAACGTAGCGTTTAGTTGAATTCCTACGGTCATATGGAGTGGACTGGCTGGTGATAACGAGTAGAAAATCCTTCCTAATCAGCGAGGTAGGCAGCTGAGATGACTTAGTATCGTACAATCGATTATTTAAAGTAATGATGTTCTTCGCATTTATAATAATTTGCCCGACTTCATAAATCATTGATTTTAGGCTGGCTTTTCTCACTGTCTAATTGGGTAGGGAGTGTTATGCCGTATATTACTATGAGATATTAGATTTTCGTACTGTTAGGTTTTATGGATAGTCATTGAGTCAAGTATGATTCAGTGACTGCCAGCTATGAATAATTAATTATAGCATCACAATGGATTTTGAAAATAATGAAAATGAAAACAATGGTGGTGGCGAAGATATAATGGCAGTGGATAAAGCATTTGTCGGTCAAGATGGGGTGGACTACAATCATGGTATGTAATTATTTTCAGATAAAAATAGCCTAGTCCGTAGTTATATTTTAACGCAGTTTAAAATGAATGCATATAACATTGAAGTAATTTGATAAGCTTGGTTTATTTCTAGATCCAGCAGTGATTCAAGCTGAAGTACCTGAATATCATGATGAGCACACTGAGAATGGAAAGCCGCCTTTTTCTGGGGGTCGAGCTATGTTTGATGGCGAAAATAGACTCTTTGAAGGTGGTGATCGTCCGCAATATGAAGGGGAGCACCCTCACTTCGGCGGTCATGTTAGACAAGTATTCAATGGAACGGAAGTAGAAGGTGGTGAGGAGCATCATGTTGTTAACGATGAAGGAGAACAGGAACACGGTGAAGGTCATGAGGAGGGTTTCGAAGATGGAGGATTCAGAGGTGGTCGTGGAATGATGAGGTATAACGCAACATTCCTATAGCATATGAATATTTTCCTTAGAATAGTACGGTGTCACCTATTAAAGGCCTCCATTCCGGGGTGGCTTTCCTGGTCGTGGTTTGCCACCTATGTTTCATGGACCTCCTTTCTTCAGAGGAAGAGGAGGTATGTTATACCAGCAAGCATGCTTATCTAACTGGCCCTGCTAAATCCCATGCTTATTTCGGTTGTTTGTAGGGCCACCATTCATGCCTCCCGGAATGCGAGGAAGAGGTTTTCTGCCTCCGCCATTTCGAGGTCGTGGTTTCCCCCCACGTGGGTTCCCTCCTTTCAGAGGTGGCTTTCCTGGTGGCTTCCCTCCTGGCTTCCCACCGTCGAGTGGCTATGGACAAGGTCAAGCTCTTACTCCAAGCCCTGCAGAACAAGAAGCTCGACTAAAGAGGGTGAGCTTAATTGAACCTTTACGTGGTATTATTATATCTAAGTAATTTATTTAATTATATTATATATGCTTGATACAAACAATTGTATTAAATAAAACAGCGTTACCTATTCATTGTGATTTTCACGATACTGCTTTCAGCTTGCTGGATGTGAGGATGACGAGGAATTATGGGTAGAAACAGAATCGCCCGAGGGAAAGAAGTACTATTACCATGCGGTCAATAGAGATACAGTTTGGGAGAAACCGGAGAAAGCAAAAGTAATTGGGCAAACAGAGCTAGCAGAACTCATTCAGAAGGCAGGCGATGAGGAACGCAAAGAGAAGGAGCAGCAAGGTGAGGCAAAGCATTATTATTTGTTATATAGAAGAATTGGAGCATACATTATTCTTAATCTTTTAATATGTCTTCTGGACTATAAGTCGAAATTTGGTTTTCTTTGGTAGGAATTTCAGGGCGAGGATTCAAGGTGAGTCATATTAAGGTTTTTCTCATTGTTGATTACTTTCCGTTTGTACCACACTTCCTTACGACCTCGATAGAATGAAGAATAAGAAGAAGGTTGCTGAATGGGTACAGGTCTAAGTCGGGATTTCTTGATTTTTCATCGTGCAAAAATGAACTTATAATTATAAATTATTGTTATTTAAGCATGTTATGGTTATCCAATGCGTTTAGAAAAGTTTTGATTAATTTTCCTGATATTAGCTGTTATCTTGAGTTGAACGTGAGAGCGAGAGATGCGAAAGTGTAAATGAGAGTGAGGTGCAATGGCCTCCTCAGATGAGCAAAATGAGCTAGCATAGGTAATCTGCAAGTGCAAGTTTGCCCCTAATCTTTAGCTCTTAAAGTCGGCAATGAGAGACCGAGGCGGTTGCTGATGGACTCTGGATTCAGCCTTCCTCTTCCGTACACCATGGCTCTTCGCGCTCGATAGCGCAATAGTGTAAAGTCCATTTTGTATTCTGTAGTTGAAATGTGCGAATGTATACAGCATATTCAACACATAGGCTTAAGAATGGCGATGATAGTAAATATCTTCAGTAGATTTAAAGTGATGGTGTTACTGCTACTTCCGGATTACAATATCTTATAAGTAAAGTAGTCGTCTTAAAGTGGACTCATGGTTCTCCCAATACTTATTCTTCCGAAGAAGGAGGTTCTTCCGTCAGTGGAAGAGACTCTGTTTGCTCCTCCGGATGTATTTATCTAGATATTTTCCAGAGCTAGATGTAAAGCATATGTCATTTCAGAGTCCCGACACACTCCAGCATTTCCTCCTAGAGGTCCTGGAGGTCCGTGTTATGTGATTCTTACCATACAGTTTTAGGATATTAAACACCATAGTATTGTTTGCAGGTTTCATCCCACCTTTCTTCCCTCCCAACTTCCCAATGCCTGGTAGGGCGCTTCCTTCTCATGCGCAGGATGGACCACCTAAGCCTGAAGATGCATGGTCTGAATTTACCGCACCTGATGGTCGTAAATACTACTACAATTCTATCACCCAAGAGAATACATGGGATAAACCACAGGCGCTTATTGACAAGGAAGGTGAGCATTATTGATAAGTGTTGTAATAATTTGCAATCTTTAACGTATTATTCAGCTGGTGCAAGTTCACCCAAAGATACCACATCCCCTGGTCAACAGCCATCTAGTGGAGGTATGCCAGCAGATGCCATTGCTGAAGCTCAGGCTAAAGCGCAAGCAGCTTTAGCTGCGTACTTGGCTCAGGTGAAAATATGTTAATATATAGGTGCTAGGTGTGCTAAGAAATTAATTTTGGATTGAATTATTTATAGCAGAAACAAAACTCTGCATCGATTCAACAACAAGCACCAAGAAAGATAGAGGAGAAAAAAGATAATACTCGTCCTGTTAGTAGTACTCCTGTGTCAGGAACCCCATGGTGTGTTGTTTGGACAGGTGATGGCAAGGTTAGTTCATTTGCACTTGTGCATGGTTTTTTTAAAATAAATAATAGTTTAGATCTATACGGTATTATGGTTTAATTTGAGCGGTTCTTTTCACACTTTAGGTATTCTTCTACAATCCATCAACGAAAACATCTGTTTGGGAGCGCCCACCAGAGATGTATGGTCGTGCTGATGTAGATGTGCTTGTCAGCAAGTGTCCTGAACCAAAGAAGGGTATGTGAACAATTTTCGAATGTAGTGTATCTTTTATTCACTACAAATCACAAAGTTTATCAAATTTAGAAGAACCTCAAAATGGGGGTGGCGACACTGATGATGGTTCAGAAGAAGATGAAGACGGCGATGGTGGTCCTCCTAAGAAAAAGAGTCGTGCTGAACGCAAGAAAGAAGCGTTAATGGCTCAGCAGAAAAAAGAAAAGGTATATATTTGTATATTTTTGACGTGATGTTATTTTACATATTTAGGAAAAACCTGTTCGTCAAATGTTGGAAAAACCAGTAGACCCAGCAGTTGCTGCAGAAATGCAGGCTCAAAGAGAAAGAGAGAAGGTATGCTCTTCTATTAAACTGACAATTACCTCATGTAAACCTGTTATTTTAGCTCCCTCTTGAGGAACGTTTGAAACAATTCAAAGAAATGCTTACTGATAAAGGAGTGGCTACCGGTAGTACCTTTGAAAAAGAATTATCTAAAATTGTTTTCGATCCTCGTTATCTGCTTCTTAGTGCAACTGAACGAAGAGCTGTGAGTTTACTATATTAGTTCTATGTTTCTGCATCGAATTTATGGTTTTTAAAACTGTATTCTTGTAATTTCTAGTGCTTTGACGCATATGTTCGAGAAAAGGTTGAATTAGAACGTGCTGAAAAAAAGAAACGAGCTAAAGAATCAAAGGAAAAATTCCAAGAATTGTTAAGAGAAGCTGAGTTGCACGGAAAGTGAGGTTGCATTCATTATCATGAAGAAAAAAAATGAGAATTTGACCTTACGAGTGATATTAATAGTCAATTTAAAACAGGTCGTCATTTTCTTCATTTGGATCGAAGTTTGGGAAAGATCCAAGGTTTAAAGGCGTAGAGAAAATGAGGGATAGGGAAGATCTTTTTAATGAATATGTTGGCGAGTTGCACAAAAAAGAAAAAGAGGAGCGGAGGGAAAAGAAAGAAAGGGTATGTTCTGTTATGCTACTTTATTATTGTAAAGTACTAGCACGAAAGTATTTTTCAGCTAGAAATTTTATAGGCAAAGAAGGAATTCATTACTCTTTTGGAAGAACAGACAAGTCTCACTCGTAAATCTAAATGGTCCTCGATAAAGAAAACTATAGAAGATGATGAACGGTATAAGGCTTTGGATAGTTCTTCTACAAGAGAGCAGCTTTTCCGTGAATTTGTAGAGAAGCTCGGGGACGAGAGTTTATCGGTTTGTTAAATATGCGTGGTAGGAATATTCAAACTTTAATGATAATCGGTTATTGTTTTGAAGGATATGGAAGAAGAAGCTGAACGCGAAAAACGTTTGGCCGCAGATGCTGCAATTGCTGCAAGACAACGAGAGGTTTTTTTTAAATATTTAGTAATTTATAGAATCCACAGGTTTAGTGGATGTGAAATTGTTATGGGTTTTATTTTTGAGGTTGAAGCCGAGCTTGGAGATAAGCTGCGTGAACGAGATAAGGAAAGTGAAAAACATAGAGTTCAAGAACATGAAGAACGCTATAGAGCACTAATGGTTGATCTGGTTTGTTCTACATTAGTATTGCTACATAGTTTTATGTTTTAAAATGATTGTATATACCAGTTGTACATTTTTACGTTTACAGGTGAAATCTGCAGAGATGAGTTGGCATGATGCACGTCGATTATTGAGAAAAGATGAGCGATATGCGGAATGTGATTTACTTGACAAGGAGAAGAAAGAGAGCTTGTTTAACGATCATTTGAGGTTATTTTTGCCTATCTGTATTTCCTTATATAGACGAATTATCTTTGTCATGGCGGTAAATGTTTATTATTAAATATAACAGATCCCTTGAAAAGAAGCGAAGAGATGCTTTCTTCTCAGTATTAGATGAGCATCCTAAAATAACAACTCAAACAAGATGGAAAGAAGCTCGACGGATAATTCAGGATGAAGAAGATGTATTTAGTAAAGTCGCTAGCAATAGTGAAAGGGTAAATATTAAGAGCCAGTTAGCAATACCATTTTCAAGTATTAAATGAAATTATTCTAGAAAGTTGAGCGGGATTATCGTGACTGGCAGGAAGAACGGCATGACAATATAGTTCGCGATTTCAAAGACTTGCTTAAAGAAACAAAAATAATAACGTATAAGAGTAAAAAGTTGATGGAAGATAATGAACAACACCTAAAGGATATTTTGGCAGTACTTGAGGTATTTTTATAAACATTTTTAACCATTTCAAGGTACTTATAGTAATTGCAAAATTATATACATGTAATTAAAAATTGTAGAATGACAAGCGGTGGATGCGTATGTCGGAAAACCATGCTTCAGAAAGAGATCGTGTATTGGAAGATTATATAGAACAGCTTCATAAAAAAGGAACACCTCCTCCTCCAACTCAACAAGAAAGGGAGAGGAGGCGGAAGGACTAAGTACGTACTGTTTGCTGTAAATATTAATTCTTCCTATTTGAATTAATATTTTCCGATACGTTCATTATCTCTTTCATTTCTCTTGGCTGGAGTGCATGCCCATGATGATGATGATGAATATTGCCTTTTTATTGTTGATTTGTACTTTCTTGGTTTCGGGAATTTGGATTTCCTGGCGTTTGAATTTGTTTCTGTTAATATATTAGTCGATTGCTGGGAGGTCTTCTTTCCTCAATTATTAACAACCAGAGTTCTCTAATCTGATCATCACCAGTGTAGTTGTATTGTTTGATAAAAATAGGGGCGTATTCACGCAGTTTTTGTTGCCACAGTGCGGCAAATTGTGAATTTTGGATAAGCTATGTCGTTGTTTCATGAGGAACGGGGATTGTTTCTCTAATAATTGGGAATGAAGTTAGAGTTTGTCTCATTTTTGAAGATCGATATTTTGATTAAGGTAGTAATTGTATCATTTGTGTAGTGGCTGTCAAGCACATTTTTATACAAATGTAAGTTATAAACGTGCTCATAACAATGCAATTTGGTTTGGGTAGTGTAAAACCATGTAGGTTTAATTTGAGGTGTAGTATCCATCCAGTTGTCTATTTTTTAATCGAAATCCTTTATTTTGAGGGAACTAAATTGTCTACTGATTCCAAGTTATCTATTCGCAAAATTAAAGTGGGAAGTGAAGAAATGTAGGTATAAATAAGATCGAGATAATGAAAGAACGAACAAAGCAACAAAAGTAACCAAGAGAAATTGTAACTACTGGAAAGTAGTAGGCGAGTTTTTGAAGTGATTTTTGAGTAGTTCTTATCCTTGGGAAAATCATGTTCCGCTTTCACTGTGGGATCAGTAAACTAGTAATTATAATGAAAGGCAGGGTAGAGAAGATTGAAAATGCAACTGAGGAACTCTGGAAAGTAATTGTGATTTGATTGAAATATACGAAAATATGTAGTTAAATAACTGCTAACCTCAACTGTATAAACAGAGGTATCATCAACAATAAGAGTAACAGATTGGCCTGTCGGTATTACAAGTTCATCCGAGGAAACTTAAACGTAAAAATGAATTCTTTTAACTCTTTTTCATATCTGGCTCCCAAGTATATTACGGAATTAGGATTTTATCTGTCTAACAGCGTTTTTTCAAAAGCTTACTATGATTGTTTTCTCCATTTCCTTTAAGCGCACCTGTCATGTAGGAAGTTGTACATGATTTCGGAATGTCAACTTCGCTTAAGTAAAATGGTTGTACTAAATTCTATAGACCCTTTAAAAGTGGTTATACCTTATAATTCCAAGTTGCACAGCCTTGGCACATGAGATAGGGCCTCCGTTTCCATTGAAACGTCCTGATATATGATATCAGTAACTGGTATATTTTAAAAATTTTTTAATATGATAGAAGTGTATGATGCAACTAACCATTTCTTATTATTATTGTTCGATTAACAGCTGAACAAGGAATATGGTTTTCACCTGTCTCTGCTTGTTTACAAGGGCACTTAAAACAGATAAGTATATGAAGAATGAGTCTGTATAAAGTATTATTAAATTAAGTCAATGTAGAAATATAACGTACTTCTAATTTATCATCGGCCTTCTGACAATTGCAAGAGATATTAACCTCAATAGCATGTATGAAAACAGTGCAACTTTGGTTTCTAAAGTGATTAAAATATGATGGTAATTCAACAAGCTAAAAATTTGTTTTCATGTACATTACCTACTATATTACTTTCTATTTAACGTTTCTTACATCTCTTTTTGAATATTTGGCGTTGAGAATATTTCCACTTCATTCAACTTTGAAATAACCGGAACATCAGTAGTGATGATGTGCTCATTACCCAAAATTCCACTGAATACAAAGAAAATATTTCATTTAATGAAACTAATAGATTATGTGTGTTGGTAGTTTAATTGAAGAAATGTACCACATGTTTGTTGACATACCATGGTTTATTTGGAAGAACAGTATTAACGGAAGGTGTCTTACTGAAAATTAAAAGTATGCAAGGAATAAAGAATCAATGGTTTAATTTAATCAAACACATTGTTGACTTAGTACTAAATATCAGCAACTATTAAATGTAGAATAAGCATATAACAGATTAATATACCTGGCATTTGGAAGGATGCCCATTTCTTTAGATTGAGAAATTCCGAGAGTCGTAATGGATTTTGAATGCTCAGTTTCCGATACGTTACTTACAATTAAAGAATTTCACACTATATTATGATTAATAGAATCTATTTATGAGACTTACCAAGGTTTATATGAAGATTGAGAATTACCGGCTGTTACGTTGACACTATAAAGTGGAACATAATGCTTTCATATGAAAGCTGATAGAAGATGTCAATGAATAATAATGTGGTATAATTTTTAAACATGAAGAATAAATGAATGAAAGGCAGTGGTAGTTTTTTGTACCAGGGCGTTGGGAATATGCTGATTTCATTCAAGTTGGTGATGTTAGGTGTAACGGTAGAAATCGAATGCTCGGTACCCAGAATTCCACTGAAATTTTTATCATATTATTTAAATGGCATAATTATTTGTTCTCAGTATTAAAACATAGAAAAGTCACAGTTTATTTCTTGAAGTAGTTAATGTTAATAAAAATAAATAAAAGAACGGAGATAAGAAAATTAGCGAATAGTGAGATTTATACCATGGTTTCTCAGATGCAGACATCACAGATGAATCGTTTATCGAAAGAGCAGAGATGGGAGAGCTGAAATCTACAATCAATCCGTGAGACTACTGTAAAGATAAGGTTCGTTATTTCAATGGCTAAGTTATTCAAAGTGATGGTATAAAATAATTCAAGTTAGTGGTTTAATAAATTTATTAAAACGGACCATGGGGATGAGGGTGAACATGGATTGCCGGTAGAGCTGAAAAAGTAGGAAATTATGGAAGATTTTAAAATATATTTTTGCTATAATTTTCCTTCTTTCTCTCTATTTTTTAATGGCCGATGTTTAAAAAACCATCATACCATGGCTGCTGGAAAGAAGGTGGATGATTAGGGCTGTTGGTTGTGTCGTTAGAAGTTTTCAGTGACAAAGTAGTAGTTGTCTTTGTAGAAGATGTAATGATAGATGTGTTCAATATAGTAGAAAATGACATGATCAGGTGTCCGGGAACTATTATATGTTTCTCCGGACAGAGACAATTTTCGCAACACTGTCATTTTCATTAGTAGTTTTTGAATGAACAGTTTATTCACATGTAATCGAAATTATTTACCCTAGTTCTACAAATACGGTTCACTTACATCTAATATTATCAATAACGGCTTAATACTTGGTCCAAAGCATTTTAATATTTAATAACAACGAAACTCACTTATTGCTTGGTATCGTTGAGTACAACAATAGAGGCAAGAACGACAAGATACCTGAATAGAATGCTAGGTATAGATTAATGGTAATACAAGAAGGATATTTTTGTTAAATAGTTAAGTATTTGCCATATATCGTCCATAGTTCTTCTGTATGACAACTCCGTATCCTGTCGAGTTTGTCGAATTTGTGAAAGTTACATAAAAACCAGGAGGAATTGCCCATTGGGGAACAACTCTTGAGTACGTAGAAGACGCTTTAAATATATACTTTATATGCTCGCACATCTACGATGTTTATATTATTTCTAATCTTCTGAGCACTACATCTTTATTTTAAATGTATCAAAGTTAACGTACCACAAGCTACAAAAGATGACAAAACCACAACGGTGATGGAGAGCATGCCGAAAATGACTTATATGTTCGTATAGCCTCTTTTATAAGCCTAACGAGCGCCATTTTCTCAGTGACCACGAAACATCCTGGAGAGAACAAAAGGTGGCTGCGTTCTGAGACACATTGTAGTAATGAATCAAAGCGGATGTTAAGCCTGTATGGGCATCTTGCTGATCGACAATCGTCAGTTCCACAAAAAATATGACGTGTAAAAAAAATAAGCTATTTAACAATTCATATAAGAATTAGGAAGAGTATTAAATTATCCTTTCTTCAGATGAATGGATATTTCAGTTAATATTTACATACATTGGTGAACTACGATACTTTAAATGGTTATTTCATGAAATTTGCCATGAAAACTAAGAGTGCAGTCAACGTTTTTTAGTTTTCCACACAAGCATATTTTATCTCGATAGATTGTATAGTTTGACTTCACAAATTCTTTAATGACATGAATACAAGAGTGAAAAGAATAGAATTCCTGGCATTATGTATTGTTAAACGATAGTCTAATTGTTTTATTTGAAGTTGAATACAATATTATAATAAATATCAAGCATGTTGAACAAGTATGTAGTAGAATTAAAAATTAATAGATATAATTTAGAAATGAAAGAGCATATTATAAATATAATATCACAGATATTAAGTGGGCTTCATTCCTATACATTCTACTACAACGTTCGGCCGAAGTCGGTATGGGTTCTGAGATCATAACATTCAATACAGGAAAGGTTTGTTTTTTATTGTAACTTGCATCTCAATTCATTGCATTTGTGACGTTAGACTCACAGTATATTTACAGACCTTCCTTTACCTGTGCACGTCATTTGCATTCCTGAACTTTCTCAATCACCAAGAAAGATCATTATGTTCGTCTAGTTATGAATATTGACAGCCGGAGATGTCCTACAGATTGTGTGCGGCCGCTGGAAAGTCATCAACAAACTGGGAGCAGGCGGATGCGGAAGTGTATATAAGGTGGAGGATCTGCTACGAAAAGGATACATAGCTGCTCTTAAGGTAATGCTCCGTTTTCACTCTTATGCTTATATTTTACTTTTCTTTTATAAACAATTAATCTAATTATCAATATTATCTTATTATTCTCTTGTTTAAAGGCTGAAGCAATATCAGAAGAGGACAGTGGTGTTCTCAAACTAGAAGCAGGAGTACTCAAAAAGTTAGCTAATAGGAAACATGTAATTCGTCTCCTCCAATCGGGGAGACGAGCAAAGTACAGGTAAGCTTTAGAAGTGTGCGTTTCACAATAATACCAAAAGAATGTGTTTCAAATAGTACTACGTGGCTTTTTGTTACCATGGATTGTTTTATTTAGTTTTATAGTAATGACGCTCTGCGGCTCAGACTTAATGTCTTTAAAGAGAAAAACAGCAGAAGGATTTGGTGAGAGTACAATCCTCAGGATAGGAGTACACTCTCTATATGCTATAAAACAGGTACAGATATACAATGAAATATTCTACTAGAGTATAAAGCTTTATATTTAGCGTTAAGAAAAACCATATTTTAGCTTCATGAAATTGGCTTTGTTCACCGTGATGTGAAACCTGGAAATATGATGAATGGAGCAAGTGGTCGCGACCAAAGAATAATTTTTCTTATTGACTATGGTATGACTCCGTAGCTTGCGAATGTGAAGAACAGTTCAAGTTTTAAAAATCTTATATTTCTGCTTCTACAACACCGTGCTTGGTGAATATAGCCAATATGATTTTGCTAAAAAAGGGTATAATTCTACTTGATTAATAGCTCTAACCTAAAAGAATCCCAGATAGTCTTATAGTATCAAAAATTTGAAAATTGCAGGCATGGTTCGAAATTTCGTAGTAAGAGACGAAAAGGGAAGTATCTCACTGAGGAAACCAAGAAAGACGGTACTTCTTCGCGGAACACTTCGATATTGTTCGATAAGTGTGCATAAACGTTTGGAACAGGTAAGTACCAATGAACAATTATTATTATAAGCCGATAGCTATAACTAGTCATCTATCTGCTATTATTAAAAATTTATGTCATTGTTTTTCTTCCTAGGATTAATAATTTACAGGGCCGAGTTGATGATTTATGGGCTATGCTCTATATGCTTGGAGAATTATACGTTGGTCTACCCTGGAACAGAATTACAGTTGAAAAGGATATATTGAAAGAAAAGGAGACGCAAACGGATGAGGATGTATTTAGGGTATGATGTAAAAAATTCGAACTATAGGATTCAATGATAAAATAGGCATTTCTGAACTGCAGGACTGTCCGGCTGAGTTTACCCATATTGCTAAATATCTTCGTTCTTTGAGTTATCAAGACCGTCCTGACTATTACAAGATATATGAAATGGTCGGTTTTAAATTGAACTTTAGTGAACAAGTACTAATTAACACCAAATCAACTAACTAAATCCGATTATCCCGAATTTACAGACCAATTTTATCAATTTCTCTTACAAACATTCTACCAACCATTTAGGTTTATCATTTAATATTTCAGTTTATTTCGGCAATGAAACGTGAGAACTACTCATTCAGTGACAAATTTGAATGGGAGGATGACAGCTATTCTAGAGTCAAAACGGCACTGGATTATAGCGACAGAGAAAAAACAACCATGAAAGCACTACGAGGTAAATGAGTTTAATAAAACTGATGAATATAACTAGTGTTAATTATTGAATAACTCGATTTCTTGTATTTAGGTTTGGAAAAAGAGTACCTTATGTACACTAACATTCATCCGAAAAATTTTAAAGAAGTCGTCCTCAAAATATAATACACCACTACTCAATGACATTCTGTATATTTCATACGATAAATAATGTAAGGCGACAACTATATAATGTATAAAAATAATAGATACAATAAGTGTTATATAACTTTTATCCGATACGTATTTCTATGAATATTATGATCCGATATGCAAATGCCAAAAGGAATTTAGACTTTCCATGCCATTTTAAGATTGCTTCAGAAGAACACCTAATCACCAGCTGACACTTCTATTGAATACAATATGAGTCATTCTTTTATTTTCAAATAATGTGGAATTTATTCTCGAGAAAACATTTCACTCATTGTCCAGCTGAGCGATCTTCCTATAAATATCACTATAAAAATCGAAAATGGTACTATGCAATCCAAGCTATCAAAAAATTGTTCAGAATGAGTAACACCAAATTTATTAACAGTATATTAAGTTGTCCCTACTTATGAATTCCTAAATTATAAAAATTTATAAATTACTAAAGCATATATTCTATAATAACAGTACTTAAATAGCTATACTAGAATATCTACATTTGGCACAAATAGGTTATAAGTATGAATATAAAAGAAAACATTTTGTACTATATAAAACCTTAACTTCTATGTAAACGACAATTTTAGCTTGTAATAATATAATAAGTGGAATTATTTACCGCAGCACTAAGCAGAGCTAAGAAGCGAAAATAATGGACTATAGAACCATGACGCAAGACCGCGACGCGGCAAAATATTTATTTTTATTAATATGCTAACATTGTAGGATTTTAAATGTTGGAACTATCGTTTACTGAAAAATATCCCATAGTTTTTAGTGAGATTGATTCCAAGCTTCTTGAGAAGGTTAGTTATATTGTGTCTGTTTATTCTGATCAAAATCATTTACGTACACTGATTTGTAAAAAATATGAGTGTTGTTGCATAGATTTCCCGAAGGATTCTTTCTGCGCTACCTACTGCAAATCCCAAATTACTATTAAATACAGTTGAAATAACAACCATTGCTGGCATTTATTCAACTACAGAGGAAAGTGTGATTGATCTCGTATGTTCTTTCCATATTTATTGTTATATACATATGAGCAGTATTGTAAAAATTATCTAACGTAATAGGGTTCGGATGGCCAATCACATAACTAAATGTAAAATTATGTGATGCTTATTTATTAATGTTAATTTTTTTGTAGTTTTCTTAGTGTTTAAGTCATAAGTATAAATTTTAACATATTTTTGTCAAAATAATACACTCTATCAAGGTCTCCTTTAAAATTTTAAAATATTTTTAGATATCATACTTGATCAGACTATGGAAATACGTCGTCTTTCATCAGCTTAAAATTGAAATACTACAAGACTTCTTAATTACGGTAAACTTCCTTAAAATCTGAAAATCAAACTCATTTTTCCTGTGCTATATATTCATGTATTAAACCAATAACTGGTCAATTGTTTAATAAGTACTGATTATAAAAGTGCGTATCTGTGATGATACTTTTTTTTTTTGTTCTTGGAAGTAAGCAATTCGAATTTGTACTATTTTTGATTGTTTACCATACTATTTGCTGACTGAAATTTCTTTTGTTAGCCTAGGTTGAAAAAACAGAAACAAGTTTTCTTAATGTTACCTGAAAAACTTAGTATTTTTATTGGCTATTTACTTCAGACAATATTTTAAAATTAACTATCTTGGTTTAGATTTAATTTCAGGTGATTAGTGAGGTAGATGGCAATGAAAATAATTACTTAGCGCTTAAAATTTTAAACACAGAATACATAGTTTACGTATGCCTATAAATATTCTTGGCTAACCGGTAGTTCTAATATTGAGTGTAATAACTTTAAAAATATATTATATAAAGTACATGGTGATCCCATTATATTTGCAGGAGTTCATTTATTCCTATTAGTAGATGTTTTGAAATAGTTTTAATTCAATTGAAATGAGTAGTTTTTTATTTCCTTGCCTTTTAAAGGTACTACATAATAATATATTATTGTTATAATTTCTGTATTTGCATTCTACTAAGAATGGTTTAGGTGGGTGTTCCCTCAAGTTCTATCGATGTTATTATCTCTCTATGGACTTCTGAGGGGCCTAACGTCGTTTGTCGGCTTGCCCGAATTACAGCATCGGGTATACCGCGTGTCCAAAATGTATCGTGGAATATCCAGATAAAGCTGGCAAGGTATGGGTTTTAAACGCAAGTAATTATTTATGGTAATTGAAGAATTCTTAAATTGATTGTCTAGATTTGTGTTTTAGTGATGCGATACCATCTATGAAGCAGCCTGTTCTTCGGCTTAATATTTTTACGGATCAAGGCTCAAAAATTATTTTATTATCCGCTCCCGAAGCCATTGCCTTATATCAAACAACAAATATTATACAAGAATCTCTTGATAATCTATTACAGTGAGATTATTTTCTTCTGAATAAAGGATCTAGTAATTTTGGACTTTTGCAAGTTACCTTTTATGGTTTAGCATAGAAGTATTTTATCTTTCTTTTTCAATTTATGTAATTCAATGGATTTTTTATTTCCGGGTTAAAGATTTGAATACATTTCATTAATGATTCATTTATAACGCTATTATTTATAGCATAGTAGTCTTATAGAATTGTTACATAACTTACTATTTAACCAGCACTGTAAGAATTAATACAAGCTATATTTTCCGACAAAGTGTAATTTCCCAATCTGTGATTCTAGATTCGTGGGATTTGTAACTTATACTTATTGTTCATTTTATACTTATTATTATTTATTTGTCCTAAAGTATTGTGCAAAACTATTTACACCAGTGGGATTGTGATATATATAGTGTGTTGGTGTCATCGAATACAGTACAAAAAAAATCAACCACTATTGCTCAGAGCTTTCTTTGGAGTACAGGTTTTCCAAATATGAGGATGGATCTTGAATTAACGTTAAATCTTACATTTGGTACTTATTAACCCTAATTCTTCAGGAACAAGTGTTTGCCTCAAATTCTTTTCTCACCAATCATAGTAGGGGTAGAGGTATTTGTTTTAATCAATGTTCCTTCTTCTTATAGTAGAGTAATAGATAAATGTGATGAAAGGGTTATACTTTTTATGGTCTATATTGGCTTACCAGACTGGATGGTGCGTACTGATCTAATGTTTGCTAGCTAAGAGTAAATTATGGGATGTGGTAATTGATGATTTAGTCGTTAATTATTAAACTCCTGTGCATATCATTATTGAATCAGGCGGTGGATACGAATAGTGGTCTTATCGACTTTACTATTTATAAACCTTTGGCTATCGTTGCGAAAACCAGTAAAGTTAGCATGAAAGCAGTTAGAACCAGCGCTTTCAAGATATTTCCACAAATAAATCTACTTTAGTATACATCATCAGTCATGAGCTATACAATTATTACGATATTTATGGAAGTGATAGCTTAAATATAATAGAGACACTCAGATGAAAATTAAACTATTATGTAGAATAGTAACCAACATAGAACTTACAAGAACTGAACACTAAAAAATCACAGAAAATTATTAAAATAATGCTTTGATTGCTATTAACTTTGCCCTATATTTTATTATATTAAGCCTCATTAATAAATATCTTGAAATAAGATTTATACAAAATCCCTTTCGAATATCATTATATTATTAAGTCCAATCACTATATTTGGGGTCATTTGTAGACTAGAAATTGCAAAAGCAGTATTACAAATATGATTTGTTATTGCATTATATATACCAACCACATCAAGTCCACAATGGTGACAAAAAATATCCTGGTCTCGAGACGTGCGTCTAGTCAATAATATCACGTTTGATGAATCTGTACGATATAAGGATGTCCCTAATATACTATGAGTACTTTATAGCATTCATCTCAATTGTTAACCCTTACTGTGAAAAAATAAATCACTCAATGAGAAACAAGAATGGTATACTGCATACTACTTAAACGTTTTATATATTTCTCTCTCTTAGTTTTTAAGTCTATTAAAAATTACCTTAAGCATACTTATTTCACAATTAAGATTAACATTGAGAATGATATTTGTATATTGCCCTCTATAAAATGTTGAAATGTATATTTTATTATTAGTTTTCGACATAACAAAATTCCAATGTAGCATTAAGTTTATGATTATATTTCTTCACATACAACATCTAAAATTAGTTTTCAAAGTATTGCAGCAAATGTGCTTTGAAATATGAGAAGTAAAAGCAAGGAAAGCACATATAGGTTCAGTTATTTGCTTATTTCTTCCGGTTTCCTAACATTAAGGAAAAACCCATATTATAAGGTAGAAGAGTTTTAGGATTGGTGATTCTACCGTACTATAGATAGATTATTGTAATCCCCTCAGTAGTTGCAATCTTCAAAGTTTATAAAAGTCTATTGTTTGGTTTGTTATTTGGCTGCGTGGCTTTCAGTGTACGTGATTATCTATTGTTGAGACGCCATAGATAAGCGCCAATGCTCTCAAAGCGTAAAAACTGATGTAACTAATGTTTATAGCAAAATGCAATGAAGAATTGGCATCCAATTTTGTGAAATATTCACCATTCTACGTGTTATACTTATGGAAACGTACCTAGTTATTGGCAATTTTAAATAATTAATAACACAGTACGTGATTTCTATCGAGCTGCATACTACATAATTGTCGTTAATTATTTGATAACCAAAACAAACTGAAATTTTGTGTTTAAGCTTATATGATATCCCACATAATATATTAACAATTAAACAACTAAAAAGTTCTCACAACAAATTGTTGTCTAAATTTTATATAATTTCTAAAAATATGCCATTATAAGTACAATTTTGCATTTATCAATATATTCCTCTTGATATTTCCTTCTGCTCATAACTACAGAATAAATCGAGTTACGAACATCAGCAATCATAAAAGGTAATTTGTGTACTCTGATAAGAACAATATTTGATTAGCTTTTCTGTTGCAGTTTACTCTTGCTGAACCAATAAATTTTTATTTACAAGTCAAAGAAAACAGAGTCATAATTTTGATCAAAGCTTAATGAAATAAGTTTTAATTGAATGTTTTTTGCACACAAATAATTTGTCTTTTAAAAATGACTAGATCCAAACATGGAGATTTAAAAAGAAAACTAATTTTAAAATAACTTTTTTTTACTAGTTGTTCTATGAATGTTGGCATTAGGTGCGCAACTATAGTCTAATCAAACTAGGATTGGTCAACGCTACAATGACCGGACGATGCGCACTTTGATAGATAAAAAAAGAGTATAGTAGTATGAAATATGGCATTTTCTTGTAAAAGTATTCCGATATAACTTATGGTCCTTATACTTACTACGAGAAGTATTATTCTATAGTACATCAAATATAAATATGTGTTTAATATCCTCTAAAAATTGGGGGGGGGGGGGGGGGGGGACTTGAACACCAGCTATAAACAACAGTTACCCTTCACTTTTTGTCTCTTTGTTTTTCCTAGCAATTCAATCTTGCTTCATTTCTTAAGCATTGATCGAACTATTTAATTATTATGAGATCATTAATATAGATTTTCCTAATATATGTATAACCATGTTACCTATTGAGCTTATTTATGGAACGTTGTATTTTTTTTTATTCCTCCTGGCTATACTTTACTACGAAATGCCGGCACCAAATACCTCCTTTTCAATATACCGCTATCTAGCCTTTTCTTGGCCCCTATACCCTTGATACACATTCAGGATCAGATTTGTCATCGTAAATTGTCGCTTTGCCTGTCTCATCCGCATAATTGGTGAAGCGAGAGGTTCAAAAGGACACGTGCATCCCACGATATTAGCACGCAGCTATCACTCACTAAACTTTAGATAGATACAATCAGAAATACTATACAAATATACCATTATGTCAGCAAATAACACAGTATGACATCAAATATCGCTACCGCTATTTCTATTTTGAAAGCAGTTCTAATACATGTCACTCAAATTTCCCCCTTCTTTGGGCCTCAGCTATAAATCTGACGCAATCTCACTGTCCCAACAGATGTGCAGTGACACGTGAACATCACGATATATCCCTCCGTTAGAAAACATTAGACCCAACAAAATATCCAAACAAATCAAGTTTTTATCACAATTTATTGCAATGATTAACTGTTTGATTAAAATGAACATTAAGATGACGTTAGAGTGATTTGAATGAAAATGGCGGAACCACAGTGACCTGCTTTTGCTAACAGAGTGTAATACTGACGCAATTATTCCTTCCTTCACGTGAATATCGCGTGCAATGATCACTCGTACTCTAGTGAACACAATCTCTGCTATTCAGCAGAAAGAACAAAGAAATTTAGTTACAGATGATTACATCGGCTGGCTTCTAGAACATGCACGATTTGCCTGGCCATCATTTTAAACTAATGTCAATGCAAAAAACTACTTCCAATAATGTTACATTAGTCATCTACCAATTTTTTTGTCGAGAAAATGATACATTACTTATTTTGCTATAACATGCACTATCTTATTATAATGCTGTTCTATATATATATATATTCAGTTACCTGATTAAGCAAATAATTAAATCATTCTATTACTCTATACGATCTAGCAAATCACTAGAGAATAAGGAGATCGTATATTCCCTGGTCGTGAACTGGTAGGCGTTTAGACACCGGTTTATTCCAAACAATCAGAGCGAAGATTGGTTGATCTAACTCTATTCATTTTATCACATGAAAGGAATGAGTAAACTTATGTTGATGGGCATCAGCTTCGGTGCGGGATGTACTTCGTCCCGTGGGAGGAACGGCATGTATAATGCACGTGTTTTTAATACAGAGATCATAATTGGTAATGAAATGTCAACAGTAGCAAGGAAATGAACAATTCTTGTCTTATAAAGGCTGTAGTAAAACTAGGTAAGATTATATAGTTTCTTACCAGTTCATATTATTGTCAAATCATCAAAGTTAGTTTATTACGCAAGAAACAAGTAGTGAATAAAGTAAATAAGAACTTCACCTGATATTCGTTATTAACAACAAATTATTTGAGAAAAGAACAATGTATTGTTGAATCCGCTTGATTACATTTCGAACACAGTGTTGCATCTCGTGACAATGTTTCACTCTTAATTTCTAAAGTTGCGATTACTCATAAATGCTTGTTTGGAAGTTCCACTCTATCATACCCAAATGAGATCAACAAAACTGTCTCCATAACGGCCTTCGTTCCTCCAGGATATCTCACGTGCCTTGTCTCCCACCACGTAGACTAAACGGTCGGTGTATTTCACGTGCGCTTTGACCCTTCTCTTATCACGCATATATCATATACACAAATATACAGAAACTTGATCACTAATAAACATGTCACAAGTTGACTACTGAGTTAAGCAAAAATGACCGGCCACTGCAAAGACGCATTCTCTCGAAATACACGAACGACGCATAGTTCTACTACATGTGGTAATAGGAACGAAGAGCCTTCAAGGTTTATATGTAGTATCCACAATTACATATAGAAATAACTTTGAGACAAACTAATATAAGAACTATATTAATGTGGTACAGCTTTTTAGAACGTCTGGTCACAGTCACCTGTTTGGCGTCGAATGATTGAAACATGTGTGTAAAGCTGGAGAAAGCTGACTATGCGTGGATCACTAATGATTTTGGTGCTCTTGGTTTCTTCGATCTGTGATATACATTATCGGACTATAGTCTACTATTTTGCCCTTGTCACTACCACGACTGTAGTAGATACCATGGTATTTTTCGTTGCAAAAACGTAATTTTTCTCTGTTTGATAATTTCTACAATTATGTCTTTTTTCTGGTTCAAATTACACTGTATGATGCAATAAAATAAGCACTATTTATCTTGTATGCATCGCTTGTGTTATCCTTTAAAACTCACTACTAACACATTCCACCTTCCAATCTGGTTGTCATACATTTGAAAATGAATTAACAAATCAAATACATGATATTCTTGTCAAAACTTAAGTCAAGACCGATATAAGAAAGCAACCAATAGTAGTGACAACCAAACTAGAAACATTTCATGAAAAGAATCTTTTTTCAGCTGATTAATAGGGCAAAAAGGCTAGAGATAACGTGAGCGTGAGAAATATAGAAAGAGAAGTATAGATACTAAACTGCATATGAAATAGCAGAAAATTAGACGTCTAGAAAAGTTTTCTGCTGAAATCTATGTCTAGAGGTCATATATGCAATTACATCATCAGTGCAAAGTTTCCTTGGCTGTACTATAGGGTTCACCGTGATCGTACTCTGAAGGTGGTGCATGAAATATAAGTGAAGCACCGGTTCATTAAGCAGAGCGGAATCAACAAGATCTATTTAAATAATCGGAAATCTATCCGCACAGCATAAGTCCTTTCATACAATTATTATTATTGCCATTATTATTGCGCATTAATATTGTTTACACATCACAACTATTACACACCTCCGTTATTCTATCCTTATTTAGTAATTTGACCTTCAAAGCCGTCAGGCTTCAATAACTGATTTTCCAAACTGATCTCATATATTTACATTGCCATCAACATCTAATTATTGATTTCATTATTACAAGTCTTCACGATTCCATTGAGCTGAAACAAAATCCTTTGATATTATATCAGTGAGTTTTTACATGACGATCGAAACACAATGCAGTCATTTCTTGCCTTTGCCGCTCGACATATACGGGGATTTCCTGGCGTTCGCCTAGTCAGAATGACGCAATTCACTATTTCCATAAGCATCAGTATTCACGGAAAAATACCACACTCAGGTTCACTGGATATTTTACCAGTGTTTTAATTAAAACAATTAGCAGCTCTTAGTTAGTAATTATTAGAAATACATTACTAAATCAAGAGTAACATTATTTACTTAATCCCAAATAAATTATAATTGACTAAATCTATATCGAGTGTGGGTGCAAATGGGATTATTATGTAGGACGAAAACATGAACGGGGTGCTGTATTTATCATAGATCACACACATGCACTCAAAGCACGGAGCACTGATTTTGGTCCCTACCTATTAAAAACAGTACAGAGCTAAATCTGCGTTTTGTTTAGAGTATTAAAGTGTGCAAAAAGGTTCGAAGTCCGTGTTTTATCTGCCTGCTACTAGCCGGCCTGTTGTTGGTTGTTTTGATTGAATCTGTAGTGTAAGGGGTACCACCCTACCTGTTGAATGAAATAAAAAAAGAAGCGGAACGATTGTCATTCATTCTATTACATATAGAGTGAAAAACTCCTAAATAGTCATTTTCGCAGCTATAGAATTAGTGAAACTAATACTTTTAATACGGAATATACAAATATTTGCATAGTATTTGCTTTAACTCGATATCCCCAAATAGTTACCGTTTTGATCAATTCTGAATAATTTATTGGTCGAGTTCGGTGTACCTTGACCGTAATACTCGATATATTCATGTGAATGGCCTCCTCCAGATACGACATCATAGTTCAATAAGGAATCAACAAAATACAACTTTTGGCTAGTTGAGATTATTGCGTGCTAGGGATCATATTTGGTAAGAGAAAAATGCTAGGTACGCGTGAAATAATGAATAGATAAGTATTATCATGAAATGTTGTTTACTATATGTTACTGCTATCAAAGTGAGAGCGTTTAGTTAATAGAAGTAAAAGTAAAATTAGTATAATTTTTATGAATTTATTGTCGACTGTGGAAAGAACCAGCCTTAGATGACTATTTTAGATGCCCTTTATAATTCTGATCTAAAAAATTTTGCAACTGAGTGCAGCAGTAGCCTTCACTCTATATGCCTGAAGTTCTGTGTGTTCTCTGATGTTTGAGTACGGCATGCACCGCAGGCTCCGCCCCCTTCGTATAAAAGCAGCTCGCCCCAGCGCCTCACCGGTTCTCACCAACCTACAGTGATTGTGTGAGTTGTTTGTGTTCCCTGCTTCTGGTGACCTATCCGTTTCACAATGGAAGATATACCACCAATGTATTTCGAGGTAGAAGCTTCTACCAGCAGGCAAAAAGCTGATGTGAGTCATTATTTTTTAAATTGTTTCATTACACTTATCACCATCATTCTGCATTTATTTATTTGTACCAAACTGTCGAATGTTGTCATTTCTAATTGCACTGACGTTTTCATTCATCTCCTGATTTCTTAAAAACAACCATTCCTTAAAAGAAGCTATTGACATCTAGCGCTATTCATTTGCTTGTGTTCTATAATTTTTCTGGGCTTTTGATATTTAAAGTGAACGTCTTGCAATTTGATCGACAGTTGTTTTCACTCGTTTATTATACTGCGAACAGAACGTAGCAATGCTCTTTGTACTCTCTCTTTGAGTTGTTTTTTGCTGTGGTTCCGCATCGCTAAATCGATAGTTGTTTTGTTAGCAAACGGTGAAAATTTAATGCTTAACGCTATCACATTTTGTATGATAATAACTCGAAGTGCTTAACTGTCTCATTTTCCTATGCTATTTGTTTCCTCTACTGTGCAGTATTGTTGCTTAACTTACCATGAAATACCTATGCCGATTCTCTGCCTATTAATAGGATAGCTAATTTGGAAAATTTTCTCTTTTACATACCTATTACTGATATTGAAATATATATTTCCAGATGACAAAGGCCGATGTACGACAAGTAGTGGCCATGGCCGTGATTTCACGACTACAAGAATGGTGTGTACAACTATTCTGGATAACTATAATTTGTGTAATGGGTTATTGTGGAGATGAAAAATCCAAGTCTACTGTGCTCCAACTACAACAGAAACAACATCAGCATGGATCTAGAAGACGAACCAACATCGCAGAGATAGAGATGAAGGTACCGTACTTGTATCTTCAAAAACATGTGCTGACCCTTAACGTTTGAAATGCACGTGACACATTCTTGTTTATGTGGTTTTTGTGTTCACGAACTAGTTGTCGTGATGTGCACCCGAAACGTATTTAGATTATCTAAATTTGTTTTCACTCAGTAAACAACTACACAACATTTTAATTAAATGTTTTAAATTATAGTTGTTACGTCATCTCACATCTCCACAACTATCCAATCTAAGGCCGGTAGCAAAGTGTTCAAAGAAGAGACCTGCTTCCCGGCCGCCTTCGCCACAATTATTCGACATTCAGGAAGAGTCCGAGTATTAGAGAGCATGTTGCAGACCGTCCCTCCACTTAACTTCTTTAGTCTCTTTTCTACCTCTTGTCTTACAGTAATGTAGCCTCTATTAAGGTCTGTGACTGGCACTGCATTAATCGTCTTTAGGCGCCAATATCTTTATCTTTATCATGATTACGAGTACGTAATATCACTTAGGTGATTACGCTGAGAAACGAGATTGTAGTGCGTATATTTTGTTGTCTACGTACTGTTCTGTAAATAGACATTTATTTTGATGACATCGAAAGCTTTACCATGAATAAATGTTTTGTCATTTAGCTGGTATACATGTTTCTCCCAGCCAGTAGTGCCCACTCCGGCCTGCTGGTGACCATGTTGCCTGTTTCCCACAGGCTCCGTCAGGTTTCTCCGCAGAGCGTTATTATAAATGCGATCTGTTAGTCTCCAAACTCTGCCTAGTCCTTGTGCAGTTGTTTAGACTCTTGTAACTACAGATGGCCGTATCTTTGTGAGTGCGTTCACGGGTGTGTGCAGGAGAGTTTGTTGTGATCGCAGTTCCACTCCACCTGTGAACAAAGGTCACGCCCGAGTGAGAAACATGTTGATTGAGAGAAGGAAACAGTTCGCATTTGTGTGGCTTGTGAAAGGCAGTATTTCTGAAAATAAGCCGAACAAGCCATCTTCTGTGTCTCCAACGGGGTTCTCCTGCGTTGTGTAGAGCGTGAGAAGCTGAATTCCAGCGGACAGATCTTCACTGTTAGCGGTTATCCGTGTTGTGTTCTCTGACCCTGCTCTGTATCCTACTGTTCCGTGCTGCAAATGCTCATGAAGATGGATGTGGCTTTGCGACGACCTCCAGTTGGTGGCCTCAATTTCTTGGTGATCAGTTATTGTTTAACTATTTGTGAAACAGCTGCCGAGATTTATGGAACAGTCAAGACGGAAAATATCAGGAAGACATTTTCTCGAAAGTTCCAATAATATCGAGTAGCAGTTATGAAATAAGTTGTTGTTGATTAAATCTGATCAGAGATGATGGCGATTAATGTTTAAGCAACTTAGCATTCATGAGACCAGGTCCTATCTGAGAAAAGGCTGATAAATCGTATTTATTCAAGCTAACGGTTTCGCATGTCAAAAGGTCAAAGTCCGGACAGAGGTTCTTTTGACGGTTTTAAGAACTTTCGAATGATATCGGTTTCTTTTCACTACTATAAGTGTTGTTCCTTTGTTTTTCGAATTGGGACCATTAGTTTGCACAATTACGTAGTAGGAACACCCATAAGTATCTCTCTGACTTCAACACAACCTGAGAAAAGAGAATGGCATTAAAGTTGTGCTATTTTGATGACTTAGCCCTACATCGTTCTCTGTCTCCTCTCCACTACTTTATTTCACTCCTTCCATCTCGTTTGCTACCATTTTCGTCTACTCTTTGTTTGGAAAACTAAGCAAATTTATCAGCTTCATCTCGTCAAGTGAATAACCGTTTAATAAATTGCCATTCTCTCCTGCATTTTACACCTTGCGAACAATTAAGGTCACTGAATAAAGGATGTATTTCATTGGTAATACTGGAAATAAGTGTGAGATTAAGGATTACTCACCGACAGTGACAAATGTCGACATGCAGGTACCACGTGTTTTCTCCAAATCAATGCACTTAAAGGTTGTTTTCTTATCCGATGATGTATCATTAGTAAAATTCCAATAGACCTCGTCTTGGAGAAAGTTCCAGGTGCCGTGGCACTCAAGCAGGACCGCTACCTTCGCTGAACTAGACTTGTGCAGTACTCCTTCCCACAAATAGGTAGAGCTGATTGAGGCGATTTCTACTAGATCCTCACTTCATCCTTTGTCTCCTCACCAACCAACTCCCCATTGTCGCGATGACTGTTAGTCAACCGCAGTTCTGTTATCGCTGTATTTCGACGAAAAACTTGTGCGTATCCAGCTTGTTTTCGTTCAACAATAATTGCAGAGAGATATTCCGAGTACGGATTAAAGGAGCAAAAACCTCTGCAGAATACTTGGCTCTGAATCACGACTCGACATCTGATCAGGCAAGCACTGGATAGCGGGCACTTTGCGAAAGAGACTGTTCCCACCGTTGTCATGAATTTTGCCGCTATCTTTTATTAGTAATGCATTAATATTACTATTATTAATACCATTACTATTATTGTTTGCGTTATTCATATAATGAAGATCGGCAAAAGGCCAAAAGTGACCTCATAGTTTGGAACATAGACATTTGAGTAGTTGTCGCATATAAATCACTCCTCGGAAATCAACAACTGCGTGAAACTCTCCGAAGCTCTCTATATCCAAGTAATTAGTAGAAACCAAGCAATTTCGCAGGTGGAGGATTGGAAGAACAACTAAGATTGAAGATTACATTACACTGCGACTTCCAGGTGCTTTGCAAAATACCATCGAAAACTAACTTGGAAAGTATTTCTTTAGAGGTGAATTCAATGCTAGTGATATCGTCTCAAAATGTGACCTCTAAAGGGAGAGAGACAAAGTTGGTTGAGAGAGGGGAAAGAGAAGCAGAAGTAGTCACGTGGGTAAAAGCGATGGAAAGCGATGACAGAAAAAGTTTTCGATAAAGTAGGACTGTAAGGAGCCAAACACTAGCTATGCCCTGAGAATAAGTCATCAAATGATGAAGTACTGTTTGTGGGGAGAGACCAAATTGGAGGTCAAATCCGTCCATCTTTTTATTGGAATGCCTCTAAGTCCAAAAGTCCAATTTTCACATCGTTCAGGTGTATTTTCATGTGAAAGTCCGTTAAATATATATATATCTGTTTATACTTTGCCTTTTGCCACTATCAATTTGTGGTCGAGAGAAGCAGGTTATGAAGACCCTTAAAATCGTGGACAAGCAGAAACTATAAAGAACTTGAACAGAAGTTTTCCCGCGTCTTTCGAATTCTCGAGTTGAATGAGTATTTGATCTCGCATTTGCCTGGTTAGCACATAAGGTGCCTCTTCGGTTACTCATCCCTTACAGTCAACTACTCTTTCGGTCGGCCCACTGACGTGAAATTCGATGTTTTCCATTTGTATGTGGCTTTAATCGACCAACAAAGGAGTGAGAGGTAATCAGCCCAACTTAGTAAACAAGTGTACTTGATATAAATAAAACAAATACAACAAACTAGAGCATGTACACGCAGTTAGTTGTAGGTTACCGAGCTGAACTGAATAGTACCACTTCCAAATTTAGAGGAGAAGAACTGAGAACTGCGTCCTTGGACAGTTTCTTTCCAACTTACTTCTGCACGCGCCAATGATCTTCAACTTTTACCAATGTCATTTTGTAACTAGTGTGGTTAATAGAATGTCTTATGTTCATTATTATCTGTTACTTCAAAATCTTTTCTAACTAGCTTATTGGAACAGGTCGTATTGCGAAAACAAAAGGTTCTTTCAACGAAAAGCGTGCTGATATAAGTCGGAGCTGACCGATAGCGAAACAAACAATCTCCTACGCTCTTTACAGAGAACCAGTGGAAATTTGGGCATCGTGAAGTGTTCTTAAAGTTGCGAAATCAGCTGACAAGGGCATTTGCAGTGTTAGTGCACTGTGCGATAACAACAAAGATGCTATTTAAGTTGTCGTTGGTGTTCATTTATGTGCGATACATCTCTCTGGAGAGGTAGAATCACATATGTATATATATATATATATATATATATATATATATATGTATGTATGTATGCATATATACAGTCTTCGACATTTATTTTCATACAATTTAGCTAAGAAAAATATGGCGCATTATTAATCTTATCATTTAGAGCACTTATAATCAGTACTGCATTTCAGTTATAATTTGAGGATATAACTAATATAGCCTGTCCGTCATTAATACTAATATAACCGTTATGTCTCTTTACGGGCATTACTTATAATAAAATCGTTGATCTTATTGTTTACTGTAATGTTTGTCCAAATGCCTTGATGATGGTAATGCTCGTCAGTGATAACCTTGCGTAACTGCTTCTGTGATCTTTGGTCACCAGAATTTCGCTATATTTCAAAAATCAACGGCTTAAGGCACTACTCACTTTATATTAGCGTTCCTTCACTGATCATTGATAGAATTAATTTGCACCAGCCAGCTGTCACTTATCACGAGATCATACTGGTTTTTGCAATCAACGATCGCAAAATACTGAAATTAGTGTGCACACAGCACAGTAAAAAAAACATTAAAATTAAATAAACTGACTTTTATAGTTTTGAGAGTGTTTCAATTTGAATCATAGTAACCCTTCTAACTTTATTATGGTTTTCTGGGAAATATGTTATCGCCAATTGATAGATTCAAGCCATAAATATGCAAAATTTGTATGAGCTTGTTATTACTAAAATTGGAGTACAATTTTATAAATGAAATTGATTTAAGGAGAATGTGAGTTTCCGAATTCTATCATAACCAAGTTAAATTCGATAGCAGATTGAATTTGTACCGACAATTCGATCAAGTTGGTCCTGACTATCGCAAGCAAATACTGAGCGATAACAGTGTTCAGAATTTCACTGTCCACTATGAAGTTAAGTAAAGTACGAAAAATATACCGAATCTGAGTCTCTAACAACCAATTTCTTGGAGTTATTATAGAGAATAATTATAAGCCAATACTTACAATTATATTCTATAGTACTTCTGTATCATGTAGAATTGTGCTATTTTATAAGTGTCGTGGAATAATTGTTTCGGATTTGCTTGTTGTCTAGTTTTTTTTTCTACAAAATTGGAAAAAATTACTTTTGATAAAATGAACGAAAAATTTAGTACTCTACCATATCTTCATATATTCAGTATACATAAATAATTGGCTATAATTTAAAGCTTTCAATCCTTCAGAGAATACCTATAAAAGCATGCAACGTCGTTTACTGATAGGCAGTAGGCGGTACTGCAAAAAAAATGTAAAATATGATAGGAAGGGCAAAAAAATAATAGGGTAACTGTATGGACGATTATGCGTTACTAGATTTGATGGCTTCATTTGACCGCATAACATAACCAATTTATTATTCTCTATATCTTTCTTCAAACATTTAACTACTTCAAAATAACCCGATATTGATCAGATAATGATTATATTAATATCACTTCTTTTAAACGTAAGTAACCTTCGTGTAGAAACCTATTTTTAATGCCCTACTTGACCTTAACAGTACCGGGTGATGATCATTTAAAATGGCAAATAAACAGGATAGTTCCCAATGTTACTTTGTTTAGGAAAAAAAGCGTATTAATTGAGGTCAAAGACTACATATATAGGAATTTCTGAGTATAGATCCAACAAACAGTTGTTACAAATAATAATTATGTTTCTAACAATAATCCAGACGTTCCCCGTTAAATGGTGCTATTATTGGGAGTAATGGAAAAAATTATAAATTTTATTAGCTTGTATAAACACCTTATACTTTCTAAGACAATATTATTATCTTAAAATAAATAACAATCGAGCTGAGAGCTAACAATTTCCCATTACTATAGCTCAGTACAGTTCAATTACTTGTGGGAATAATACCAGTACTAACATGCTTTTTGATAAAACCTAAAAAACTAAATTGATTAGTAAACTGGTCAGTACACTTCTTACAAACAAATAAAATGTACCTCATGACATGTCAACGAATCAATTATAAACTACATTGCAACATAACTACTAATTAAATAACGTGCACATTACAAAATGACATTGGTAAAAGTTGAAGATCATTGGCGCGTGCAGAAGTAAGTTGGAAAGAAACTGTCCAAGGACGCAGTTCTCAGTTCTTCTCCTCTAAATTTGGAAGTGGTACTATTCAGTTCAGCTCGGTAACCTACAACTAACTGCGTGTACATGCTCTAGTTTGTTGTATTTGTTTTATTTATATCAAGTACACTTGTTTACTAAGTTGGGCTGATTACCTCTCACTCCTTTGTTGGTCGATTAAAGCCACATACAAATGGAAAACATCGAATTTCACGTCAGTGGGCCGACCGAAAGAGTAGTTGACTGTAAGGGATGAGTAACCGAAGAGGCACCTTATGTGCTAACCAGGCAAATGCGAGATCAAATACTCATTCAACTCGAGAATTCGAAAGACGCGGGAAAACTTCTGTTCAAGTTCTTTATAGTTTCTGCTTGTCCACGATTTTAAGGGTCTTCATAACCTGCTTCTCTCGACCACAAATTGATAGTGGCAAAAGGCAAAGTATAAACAGATATATATATATTTAACGGACTTTCACATGAAAATACACCTGAACGATGTGAAAATTGGACTTTTGGACTTAGAGGCATTCCAATAAAAAGATGGACGGATTTGACCTCCAATTTGGTCTCTCCCCACAAACAGTACTTCATCATTTGATGACTTATTCTCAGGGCATAGCTAGTGTTTGGCTCCTTACAGTCCTACTTTATCGAAAACTTTTTCTGTCATCGCTTTCCATCGCTTTTACCCACGTGACTACTTCTGCTTCTCTTTCCCCTCTCTCAACCAACTTTGTCTCTCTCCCTTTAGAGGTCACATTTTGAGACGATATCACTAGCATTGAATTCACCTCTAAAGAAATACTTTCCAAGTTAGTTTTCGATGGTATTTTGCAAAGCACCTGGAAGTCGCAGTGTAATGTAATCTTCAATCTTAGTTGTTCTTCCAATCCTCCACCTGCGAAATTGCTTGGTTTCTACTAATTACTTGGATATAGAGAGCTTCGGAGAGTTTCACGCAGTTGTTGATTTCCGAGGAGTGATTTATATGCGACAACTACTCAAATGTCTATGTTCCAAACTATGAGGTCACTTTTGGCCTTTTGCCGATCTTCATTATATGAATAACGCAAACAATAATAGTAATGGTATTAATAATAGTAATATTAATGCATTACTAATAAAAGATAGCGGCAAAATTCATGACAACGGTGGGAACAGTCTCTTTCGCAAAGTGCCCGCTATCCAGTGCTTGCCTGATCAGATGTCGAGTCGTGATTCAGAGCCAAGTATTCTGCAGAGGTTTTTGCTCCTTTAATCCGTACTCGGAATATCTCTCTGCAATTATTGTTGAACGAAAACAAGCTGGATACGCACAAGTTTTTCGTCGAAATACAGCGATAACAGAACTGCGGTTGACTAACAGTCATCGCGACAATGGGGAGTTGGTTGGTGAGGAGACAAAGGATGAAGTGAGGATCTAGTAGAAATCGCCTCAATCAGCTCTACCTATTTGTGGGAAGGAGTACTGCACAAGTCTAGTTCAGCGAAGGTAGCGGTCCTGCTTGAGTGCCACGGCACCTGGAACTTTCTCCAAGACGAGGTCTATTGGAATTTTACTAATGATACATCATCGGATAAGAAAACAACCTTTAAGTGCATTGATTTGGAGAAAACACGTGGTACCTGCATGTCGACATTTGTCACTGTCGGTGAGTAATCCTTAATCTCACACTTATTTCCAGTATTACCAATGAAATACATCCTTTATTCAGTGACCTTAATTGTTCGCAAGGTGTAAAATGCAGGAGAGAATGGCAATTTATTAAACGGTTATTCACTTGACGAGATGAAGCTGATAAATTTGCTTAGTTTTCCAAACAAAGAGTAGACGAAAATGGTAGCAAACGAGATGGAAGGAGTGAAATAAAGTAGTGGAGAGGAGACAGAGAACGATGTAGGGCTAAGTCATCAAAATAGCACAACTTTAATGCCATTCTCTTTTCTCAGGTTGTGTTGAAGTCAGAGAGATACTTATGGGTGTTCCTACTACGTAATTGTGCAAACTAATGGTCCCAATTCGAAAAACAAAGGAACAACACTTATAGTAGTGAAAAGAAACCGATATCATTCGAAAGTTCTTAAAACCGTCAAAAGAACCTCTGTCCGGACTTTGACCTTTTGACATGCGAAACCGTTAGCTTGAATAAATACGATTTATCAGCCTTTTCTCAGATAGGACCTGGTCTCATGAATGCTAAGTTGCTTAAACATTAATCGCCATCATCTCTGATCAGATTTAATCAACAACAACTTATTTCATAACTGCTACTCGATATTATTGGAACTTTCGAGAAAATGTCTTCCTGATATTTTCCGTCTTGACTGTTCCATAAATCTCGGCAGCTGTTTCACAAATAGTTAAACAATAACTGATCACCAAGAAATTGAGGCCACCAACTGGAGGTCGTCGCAAAGCCACATCCATCTTCATGAGCATTTGCAGCACGGAACAGTAGGATACAGAGCAGGGTCAGAGAACACAACACGGATAACCGCTAACAGTGAAGATCTGTCCGCTGGAATTCAGCTTCTCACGCTCTACACAACGCAGGAGAACCCCGTTGGAGACACAGAAGATGGCTTGTTCGGCTTATTTTCAGAAATACTGCCTTTCACAAGCCACACAAATGCGAACTGTTTCCTTCTCTCAATCAACATGTTTCTCACTCGGGCGTGACCTTTGTTCACAGGTGGAGTGGAACTGCGATCACAACAAACTCTCCTGCACACACCCGTGAACGCACTCACAAAGATACGGCCATCTGTAGTTACAAGAGTCTAAACAACTGCACAAGGACTAGGCAGAGTTTGGAGACTAACAGATCGCATTTATAATAACGCTCTGCGGAGAAACCTGACGGAGCCTGTGGGAAACAGGCAACATGGTCACCAGCAGGCCGGAGTGGGCACTACTGGCTGGGAGAAACATGTATACCAGCTAAATGACAAAACATTTATTCATGGTAAAGCTTTCGATGTCATCAAAATAAATGTCTATTTACAGAACAGTACGTAGACAACAAAATATACGCACTACAATCTCGTTTCTCAGCGTAATCACCTAAGTGATATTACGTACTCGTAATCATGATAAAGATAAAGATATTGGCGCCTAAAGACGATTAATGCAGTGCCAGTCACAGACCTTAATAGAGGCTACATTACTGTAAGACAAGAGGTAGAAAAGAGACTAAAGAAGTTAAGTGGAGGGACGGTCTGCAACATGCTCTCTAATACTCGGACTCTTCCTGAATGTCGAATAATTGTGGCGAAGGCGGCCGGGAAGCAGGTCTCTTCTTTGAAGACAGTATATACATCTGTCATTATGGAAAATTTATTTTTTTATTTTTTTCATAGGAATCTTTCAAATTTTTAGTGGAAATAAATTAATATGACTTCTTAAAGAAAATTCAAGTACCTCTGTAGAAGAGCTCTAGTTATTAAGTGATATCAAGAATTTTAACGATCAATGTGCGAATCAATGACTATTGTAGAATCTAATCACGTAATATTCTCCTGAAACATTGATTGATGTGCATAATTCCATTAAACACTTAGGCGAATAGAAATAAGTTCAATGTTGCAGTTAATTTACTTTAGAAGCTTATATAACATAACGCTAAATTTTTCCCATATAATTTTAGCATATTTTTATAAAATAATGGTGGTATTAACCTTCTGGAAATAATTTTATCGTATATTTGTCAATATTCTTGCGGGAAATCGTATAACTTGTAGGAAAATATTATTCTCTCGTAATCTATTTGCTTGACGCTTCAGTTTGTAGTTTTATCAGTTAATTGGTATTATAAGAATGTTTAATTCTAGCTGAACTACGCCAGATACACCAAACATAGATACAGTAAGTTGATTATTGTACACCTACAGTTCTTTCGCAGCGTATGTGTTGAAGAAGAAGATTCATTATAATGTGAGTATTGTTAATAATGAATATATTTGAAAATTACTATTGAGACATAATTAACCAAATGTTCTGCGTAGAGTTATAGACTAAGGATGGCTCGGAAAGGAGCAGATATCACAATCTTTGCAGTGAAATTGATACAGTGGCGGCCATATACTTAAGGCACCCTCGAGCATTGCTTTTAAAACATTATAAAACTTGATGAAAACAACATTTTATTAACAACAGCCATAACAATAAGTTAGTACATAACTAATACTTCGTAGGATACCCGAAATTATTGATAACTGCATAACAGCGTCGTGGCATAGAGTCTATAAGGTTGGCACAACGTTGGACTGAAATCTGAGGCCAGGCTTTCTTGATAACTGCCTCTAATTCTCTAATGTTAGATGGTTTTTGCCTCTGTACTTCCTTCTCTACATCGTTCCGTAAGTGTTCTATGGAATTCAAGTCGGGACTGTGCGACGGCCACTCCATTATGGTGATTTTCTTCCGATGGAGCCAACGTTTCGTGGCTTTACTTGAATGTTTTGGATCGTTATCCTGTAAGAATATCCTATTTCGACCCAACCTTTGACTTCTAACATAAGGTAGAAGGTTGTTCTCTAGTATTCTTACGTAAGAAGTAATATCCATTATACCTTCTACGATATGAAGAGGTCCCGGTCCATTTCTATTGAAAGCCGTCCATACCATCACTAAGCCACCGTCATGTTTAATGGTAGGAATTTTACATTTTGGCATAAATTCCTCTCCAGGACGACGCCGAACATATTTCTTCCCGTCTGATCCAAAGCGGTTGAATTTAGACTCATTAGAAAATATTACTTTAGTCCATTTTACTGCTGACCATGTCAGGTGTTCTCGCGCAAATGCAACTAGGACCCTCCGGTTCTTCAAGGAAGCAAGGGGCTTCTTCCTGGGTACTCGTCCATTTAATCCAACTTCTACTAGACGTCGTCGAATTGAGTTGACACTCAGTGAGCATTCTGGTTAGGCTTTAATTTCGTTGTGAATGTCCCTGGCAGTTAATCGACGGTTGTCCTCGCTTAGCCGACGGATTATTCCATCGATCCTTTCGGTGGTATTCCGATTTCTTCGAGTACGAGGAACATTTTCCAGTATCGCAGACTTAATAATATGCTTAGTAGCATTTTGAACTGAATACCGAGAGAGTTCCAACTTCTTCGCACTTTGCACCTGACTCAAGTTTTGGTCCAACAAAACTCTAATCATCACTCGTTGATTTGAGGTGATATTCTTTCCTTTACTCATCTGGAAACAGACCTACATGAATATAAAAACACTTAAATACAATAATCTAAATATTGAACATAGAAAAGCTCATGTAAGAAGCAATTAAATCACTTACATCAGGAGTGCCTTAAGTATATGGCCGCGTCGAAGATGGGTTGATTTGAGATTAAGCTCATTTTATCAGAAAGTAACAGCGGAATCAACGATAATCAATCGATACTAGGAAGCAGACTACATCTCCTACCTCTCTCCACTTTTGAATCACTCAAATTGATGACGTAGTTCGTGAAATACGTCATTGAGCCTGATCCAGAGGGGTGCCTTATGTATATGGCAGCCACTGTATGTGGTGCGTGTACCAACGAGTTGAGTGTCAACGGGTGTTCGATGCTTTGTATGTAGTCATTAAGTACTCCGTATATTGACAGGTTGAATCAAAACTAATGAAGCACGTTGGATTGTTATTGTTACTTGATCTCGTTCTCTTATGCAAAAAAAGGTTTTATTAGGCTGGTTCATAAATAATTGCGCTTTTTAACCATAAACTTTAAAGTAATATATATCAGCTTAGAATAACATTGATTAATTGAAATAAGAACCATTAGAATCTACGCATTTTTGCCAACTTAAAACAATTTATTCCGATTACATAGAATTCTAAAGTTTTGGAACCGATAAGTTCTTCGGAGACGTTTTGAGCAGCTCCTTTGTTGTTGAATACCCCCCCCCCCCCCCCCCCCCCCCCCTATAGATAGTTGTCGAGATGCTTGAAAAAGTGATAGTCGGGAGGATAGAGGTCTGTTGAGTAAGCTGGGAAAGGTAGAGTCTGGTAGGCTAGTTCGTTCAATTTCTGCAGAGTCATTTACGAGACATGAGGTCGGGCATCGACATAAAGAAGAATTGGTTCTTTTCGATTGCCCAGTGCTGGCCGTAAACGTTGCAGTTCTTGGTGTACTTTGTCGATTTCCTGGCAATACTTCTCCGCTGTGATAGTTTCGCTAGGATCCAAAAAGTTGTAGTGATGATTTCACTTGCCGACCACCAAACAGTGACCATAAACTTCTTTTGGTGCAGCTTCGGGTTAGGGAAGTGTTTTGGAACGTCATCTTGGTCCAACCACTGGGCTGAACACCGTCGGTTGTCGTATAGAATCTATTGTTCGTCACATGTTACAATGCAAACAAAAAATGGATGGTTTTTCTTGCTGTAAAGAAGCGCAGAGCAGATTTTGTAACGGCGATTTTTTTGGAATTCGTTCAACTCGTGCAGCACCTATTTTTCGAGCTTTTTTAATTCCCCTATTTGATGCAAATGTCGAACAACTGTTGATTGGTCAACATTTAGTTCTTCTGCAACCTCTCGAGTGGTTTTTCGTGGGTCCGCTTCAGTAATGGTCGTCAATTGGTTGTTGTCAATAGCCAAAGGACATCTGCAAACCTCATCTTCAAGGCTCTTATTTCTGCCACAAAATTTTTTGAATCAATGTTGTGCTATACGTTCATTGATCGTTTCCTCGCCAAATGCTTGGTTAATATTGTGAGTAGTTTGCACTAGTTTATTTCCCATTTTGAACTCATACAACAAAATCGCTCGAATTTGTTCTTCCATTTTTAATTTGATAGGTTAAAATAAACAAAACACACAGTGAAGACAAAACCATTAACATAAATTAATAGAGCGATTTTCGCGCTTTAAAATAGTATATTACATAATAATAGTTTAATGAAAATTTAAACCAAAATAAGTGGCAAAATTTGAAATAGCAAAAACCGCAATTATTTTTGCACCAACCTAATATTTTCAGCCTAACCATAGTGGCGAATAAAATATAACGGAAGGTGTTGCTATCGTCCACAGATTTATGCACTGAGTTAGTTTTAAAGTACATCTCAAACTGACCAACAATATTTAGGAATATACAACATCTTCTAGTAAACGTCCACGTTTGCTTATTGTGATTCCGGTAAATGCTAGTAAAGATTAGTTTTTTATATGCAAAAGCTTTACAATAGGCAGTGTGATGTCTGGGAATTGATTTTTTTTTTTGATTTACAACAATGATTTTTATCCCATCGTTGAGGGTTATTTAATTTACCGGAAAGCGTTCATAAGAATAGACCAATAAAATTTTCTGATCGAGATTGTTGTTTAAGTGAAGACGAGTATAAAGTGAAAGGAAATAAGATGTGCCCTTTTAAAGCAAAACGTTTGACTAGTCCTGTGGTGTTTCAAGTATTGAATAGCATTATTGCTTCAAAATTCTTCAAACCCCTTTGAAGCGAACTATGCGTTACCATTCATCACAATGTTTACTGGAAACCAAAATTATACAAAGAATCGTCGTAATTAGGTTACAATAACAGTGGACGTAGCAGATAACATTTCGGATGATATCAGAGTAAGTTGGAATAGTCGTCCACTGAGATGTAAAATATACAGTGGCGAACATATAAATAAGGTTGCCCCCCTCGCTCAAGCTCAATGGCTTACTTTACTAACTAAGCCATCAATTTGTGTGATTCAATAGTGTGCGAAATAGGAGATGTATTCCACTCCTTAGTAACGATTTATCATTACTGATTTCGCTGTTACTTTTGAGAAAATTGGTTTAATGTCAAATCAACCCATGCTCGACGGGGACATAGAAATAAGACAACCCCGAAGGAAGTAATTTAACTCTTTTTTATATGACTTTTCTATGTTCAATACCAAGATTATAGTAATCAAGTTGTTTTATGGCCAAGTAGTTGTTTCCAGATGAGTGGAGGAAAGCATATCACCCCAAACCAACGAGCAATGGTTAAAGCGAAAGACTACTGAAAGGATCAACCAAATAATCCATCGCCAAGCTAAGGCAATCGACCATTAACTGGTACATTCCACATACTCGGTTCGTCAAAGCACGAGACTCACAGGCTGACATGCAAGGGAACAACCTCAGAATACAGCTCGTACACCGAAAACCGCATCACCAATTAATCGTGTGAACCAGTTTACTGCTAATAAATTGACAAAATATTTATTAAAAAATAGTGTGCCGAATATTCTGTATCGGGTCACCACATATTTACTTTACAACTTATATAGATTTATTACATCATGCATCTAGTCTCTCACCAGAAGCTCACTGACCTGACCTATATATCAGGTGTATATAAGTACCAGTTTTGCGTTAATAAAGATTCTTACTCCAAGTAAAAAAGCATTCTATCACACCAAGTCAGCATCGATTATTCAGCACAAATAGTTTATAGTCCACAATAATTAATGATGTAAAAGTGGACACGTTCAACGAAGACATCTTCCCATATAAGACCCAATCATGCTCTCGTGAGGGTTTGTCCCCATGAATACACAGTGTACGTCATCCATCTTGTTACATTAAAGCGTTTTGCATCCAACCTAGAAAATAATATTTGTATACTACACATCAAATAAGCAAAACAAACAGCCTATTTGATTCAAAATATTACTCAGTAATTCTCGTTTGATTTTTGTCTCCATCCAAAATATCCACAACTTGTGTAACATTGTGATTAGCAACCAATTCCATTCGTCTAATATTCAGGAATACAGCATCCCCTCGAAAAACCGATTCGAGAGTTCTTTAGGCCATGCTATAGAAAATATCAATGCTTACGACCAGGCTAGATTTGTAAAAAAAAACAAATAGCAAAAATAGAACCACCTTACTTAGAAATAAACTTACTGGACTTGCTGTGCACACTCACGGGTAGCTAAAAGCACAGGGACAGATGGACCGTCATAGCGAGCATGGGGCCACTTCTTTTTTGTATGGATGACGCCAGATAGCATGAACTGTAAAAATGTTTTTTCCTACCAGTACGAATATTCCCATCTAGTTAATAACACACTATCGGTTATGATCTTTTCAGAACCAGTTCTTGCTATAGAAATAATGTCACGATCATTTACCGCAAAGAGCAGTGAGATTGATTGAACTACTGTGCGTTTCTGGAATCTAGCATATGGAATACCTGTAGGATATGGAGCCCCTTGAACTGGAACACAAGTCGTTTAATTCGTCTACCTTTTAGCGCTACTTGGCTAGAAGCAACCCATTGCTCGATGACATCCTAGAACGAACAATAGAACTGGTTCTTCCCACTTTTAAACACCTCTACTGATACAACATGACAAATTATTCAAAGCAAAACTTAAGCATAATTTTAAATGCTTTGAACTACAAATGTCCTGATTTTTAATTTCAAAGAAAACAACTAAATAATAGGCACTAATACTTACTGATCTCTTTTGCTAACAGCAGCATGTGAATAGGATAACATCTCCGTTGAATAGGCTTCAGGATTTCCCTACTCCAGTCAACATCGTGTAGTTGACTGTTTGGATTTGCACTCTCACCACATCGTCCACTACCGATACCACCTACAATAGATAACACTACTTAAACGAAAGGAATGTGCTCGTCCATCGTTCATCTAAATATATGCATATTTCAGCTATCAAAAGATAGTATACCTCCGTATGAACGGCTAATTCCACTTCCAGAACAATGAGACGTTGTTTCGTCCAGCTGTCACTAAACATGCTTATATGTGAATACATATAAACATAGTAAGCCAAACAAATTATTCATTTAACAGAATATACCTATTCCAGGCAAAATGACACCACCTACCCACTGATAAGCAGCTGAATGTCCGTGCAGAAAGCCATCGTAGCGGGAATCCAGTTCACATGACGTCTGAAATATTCTCCCTTGCACAGGTGCCCAAATTTCGATTTAGCCAACTTGAAAATACACTAGTATAACGGAACACAACTATTATTTCTAGTTGATCAATCACCAATCAAAGCAACACTACGAAAAATAACCAGAAAAATAGTACGAATAGACATGGCTAAAAACGAAGGGAAAAAACATTTTCCACACCTAGGGCGATGAAATGATGCAAATCATTTCCTTGCGGCCCAAAATGTCCTACCGTAGGCAATATAATAAGGTGAATGAGACCTGTTAAAATAAAGTAGTGACAGTTTTGAATTACCGCGTCGTTAACATTCATGTCGTATACTATGCTGTTTAATCTTCCGTTAGACTCTTTTTCCTTTAATTTTAATCGAAATTAGGCTTCCTTCTCCTACATTTTATTTCATAATGTTTTGCTTATTTTACAAATAATCATTGTTTATTTTCAACTTTATAGGCTATTCAAATGTTTTGTTATTGTGGATCTAAGGAGAAAGAAGCTAAGAGAGCCGGTAAGAAATTTTGATTTTTATCAGTTTGAATAGAAATGAAGGTTGGTGCATTTCTGCAGATAAATGGATTTTTAAAAGAAGTTTATAGAGGTACTGTTGTGTCTTGCCAGAACAAATTTCGGTTGTAAACCTCAAACTTGGTAATTAAACCTTTATAAAAATAATGCATAAAATACACGATAATAAATAATAGTAAAAGAAAGCGCGGTTATAAGCATTTAACAAAAATAATATATGTACGCACGCGCGTCGTTAAGGTACAGCAGAGGCGCGTGCGGATAATAAACGGTATGGTATTATCATGTTAAAACCAAGAATATTCATTGAGGGATTATGAGTGTGAAAGTCGCTATACAACAGGTACGTTATTTATATACAGGTGTAATTTATATTTAAAACGAATTTCATTTAGGATGTGATATGTTTAATTTACTCCACAAAAAGCATTATAATGCTCATAAAACAATGAAAAATATGATAAACCTTGGCATTATCTACACTTCAAACTCTATGCTACGAAGGCACGAATATAGAGGATCATATGTCTATAAACTAGTAAGTTACATCATTACAAACTTATTGTTAACTACGTTTTAATGTTCATAATATTTAGGACTACAACGAGGCCTATACCGTAAACTTGTGAGATGTTGCCGTGAGGTACTCCTTTTATTTTTTACATTTCATTCGCATTTTAAGTACTTCTTTTCAGAAGGCGACAATAACGAATCACATACTGGAACAAGGTGTTATGTCGAATTCGAAATATTTGCCATCAGTGACTAATGTTTTATCAAAATTCTCATGTACATTTTATGAATAAACGTTGTAGACGTATTAAGAGAATCCAGACATGTTATAGCTAATAGAGAACAAAACAATGTAATTCTTCTCATTTGGAAAATTGGAGCTACGTTTTGTCATAGTATCTTTCGAGAACAAAGTTAAAAAGTAATTAAAGAGCATTTTTCCTTAGTATCGGTACTTAGTGATAGGTGGTGACTTAATCTAAACTACTTAGCCACTATGATTTTTAAACAAATTATTATCAAAGGTCAAATCGTCCTTTCTTCTACTAATGCATATCTGGTAGGATATAAGTGAAATGAGAAACGAAGATAGAAATTTATACAGTGAGGACCTGTCTTTACGGCTATAAATATCAAATGAAAGCACTCGTTTGATTTGAGAGCAAAAGAGGTTCGCACTGTAGTTAGTTAAAGACTCTCACTTAAAGTGGATAATTTGCTAAGACCACACTTGTCCACATCACACGCCGATTACAAGCTCGGAATAGATTATTTCATCCGTCTATTAACAGTTACAAATGTTAAAGTGAGATAGGACAATCAATAATTGGGTAGTTCAACAGGTCCAGCAAAGGATAAACAAGTGTAAAGCACAACACAAAGATTAGAAAACAATGCACGAAAAGCTATATTGCGTCACAGCTATATTTATCATTTTCGATACGGATTTCCATGATTTCATCTCTAATATTGCGCAAATTCCACTGCCTTTCTCCAATCCTCTCAATATTCGGCAGAGCGCTCAGTAGACGATCTACGTCAATCTCGTCTTGAAGTTTGACTTCAAAGGCATAAATCTTACGACTACAGTCCAACAATTCCTGAATCACCTTCCTCTCTATTTCTTCTAGGAAATATCGCTAGTGAAACACAATAGATCCCAAAGAATGCGAAAATTACCTCATGGAATCTTCTAAGAGCGTATTCCGATATGCGACATCGTTCGAGACACAGGGTTTTGTAGTCTGTTGATGATGAATCGTCATCGGAGAAATCACATTCTCCAGGGAGAATCAACTCTTTTAACTAGAATATTCCTAATATAGTTTATTCAAAGGAGTGATAGAATTAGGATTTAGACAGTGGCATTGTAGTGTCTTCTAAGATGAGACCTTCTTTTTAAAGGAGGGGTTAGTCTCAGTGGTGGTTCAGTGGTAAATGTGATAATGTGTCTGAGAGAGACAGAAAGCGAATGCTTTAAGGATGCGTTTATTGTTATAATGAGATATTACAATGAATGTTAATCAAACGAAAGGAATTAAAATTAAGCGGAGAGATACATCCAAACGTGTCCCCTCCCAATCCTACATGAGTCTGCCCCGACCCTCCATAAGGGATGGGGCTGACCTCTTCTATCTTAGTGTCTTACAGTACATACTAGAATTGGCATTTAAGTGATTCAATTCAAATCTTCAAATTTTCAATATTTTAAATTCTTGGAACTTTCAAATTCTTAAATTTCAAATTCAAATAAAATTTCGAATTTTCAGAGTTTCATTTTGAATTTGAATGGCAACCCTAGTACATACCAGGGGTTTGTCGGGTTATAGACCATGACAACAATAGTGAATTTAGCATGGAAGGTGCCTTTCTTATTTAGTCCATTGGCAAAATTTCACGTGATTTTTTCTATATTTTTAATAGATTGGTTTTTACTCAGAACAAAGTGGCAAAAACTTATTTTTGGAAAAATGTTAAGCTGATATGCTCTAGATCGAAAATTTAACGTTGATTCCAAATCTGTTCCAAAAATGGCAAAAATTAGCACGCTGAACGAAGTTACAGCATGACACCAATTGTGTGTTAACTTTTCACTCAAATACAACAAGTGCTAGCATTTTCTGCATGAAGCCACGATGACGCGACCCCACTGTATGCCGTTTTCTGGATCCATAAATATTGAGGTAAACAAGTTATTACTAACGATCAAATAACGGACATAGCTTTATTTTATTCTTAAACAGTATTTGACTGTGGGGTTGCATGCTGATGTCCTTGTTTATGTTAATCCAGTAATCGTGATTAATTACAATCATCTCCACGCAAGTGTCTTGAAAAAAGCTTTCATGTTGGATTTTAAATCAACATCGCTGAAGGGAGCGTCAAGTGATAACATTAGCTTAGGAATAGAGACATGCCGAAGACCCACTTATGTGTTAAGAAATTGTATAGTGTGGATTTGGTATTTCATGTCATGAATATCAAAGCAATTACTGATAGGTAATCTGATTTATAATTACGGCTTCTTCGAACGGTACATAGGGGAAGTAGATAAGCCCTAATTGGCTTGTGTAAATTAGGTTGTTGAACAATAATACTGTATGTGAAAGTTGAACTTGAATACTAATTATATCTATTTGTGTTAGTAGATGTTTGTTATCCGATTGCGAAATCGACTAGAGATGGCTACTCCGATTCTCTCATCATATGCATTGAGAACGATATTTTGGGCCATGTGTGAGTAGTGCATCTGTAGAAAATTCTCCAGCATATTAAACATATGCTAACACCTTGCAGACCAGATGTTTATACTTGGGATGAATGGCGCATAACAAATGACCAATCTAAGGTAATCTTGCAACACCGAAACATTCTTGAGAGCTAGCACCTCATCTTTGTTCATTATCAGTATCCACATAGAATAGGCCGAAGTTTTTTTAGTACTCCAGAGTATCAATGTCCTCCTTTTCCATAAACATTAATTTGTCCTTTACCCAATTGACAAATATTTCTAGGCAAAACCTTTAGCAACAAATATATCCTAGGAAATAATATGAAGCTGAAGTGTAAAAGCCATCCAGAAAAATAAAAAATGCACTTTTATGCGTTCAAAGTATCCTCAAATAAGAATAATTATTTAGGTGATTTCCCGGAATATACTCTTTTTTTTTTTTTATTTCAGTTTCTGTTGTATATGTGACTATCATTTTATGTTTTTTAACACGGAAGTCCTAATGATTAGAATTTCAAAAATGTTCAAAAATGGAATTGAATGTCAGTAGGAATTTATAGTTTTCATATTATTTTATGAAAACCATTTACTCTGCATACGTTTGGAGATAAAATTCTCATATTCAAATAAATAATCACAGAGATGTACAAGTCCAAATGTTATCCTATCTTCACTAATAACGAAGGTCGCTGTCCCGCCCCGACAAATAGTTCTCACAGGTTTCTCAGGCCATGCGCTACCGTCTGGTCTTGACTGTCTCTAGTTTCATCAGTGGTTAGTGCTCTCAATCTCATTATAAAGAATTCGAAAGATAGCTAAGATCCATATCTTCTCATATCAGTTCTAATAAAGGTGTGATTAATCTACATACAATCTCAGAATAGTAGTGCATGAAATGGAATAAAAACATTTGCAGGAGTATTCGGTGTGAAATATTGTAAGGATACTTCCATTTGTCAAAATGGAGGAACGTGCTACTTAAATAGTGGTTTGTACCTTTTCTTCAAGGTTCAATAATAAATTGTATTTCATTTGTTATTCCTAAATGTATTAGATGGTTTCTTTAGTTCTGCTTCTTTCGATTCTCCATACTTCTGGTTTATTTTGTCCCACTCTTTTCCTCCCTATATCTTTACTGGATATATTGATGTTCTAATGCACACATGTTGGGATTTTCAAGTGCACGATGGAGTGTCTGATTAACTATCGCGACAATCCTAATACAAGTTTGAATATAACTAAGGATAACATTTAAATTAGCAAAAAGTGAAACCTTGATTTTGTAAATAATGTTTTTTTTTTCAAATTGCATTGTTAAATACTGGTATATTATATACATTATTTACTTATGTTTGTCTACTTCAGAATTTCTTAAAAATCGAGGATTTTCAATCAAATTTATTTATTATTCTATTACTAACAAGGAATAGTTCAGTGTTGCCGGCTGTTAAAAATTGTGCTGACAATGAGGTCTACCACATGGGTTTTTGTTATAGTTTTCAAGGAGAACCAATGAATTGGAAGGAGGTACACTATTTAGTTTTTTCAACAACTTACTTATGAAAAGTATAACTTACCTAAATAATCCTCTTAAAAATGATAAAACTTACATTTAAAAATGGATAACTACACAGGGAGCCAAGTATTGTTACGAGAAAGGTCTAAGACTTGCTTTGACGGAACGAGATGATGACCAAGAGTTCTATTCAGAATACATACAAAAAATGCTCAGTGGTGTAGATAAAATGAGTTCGTTCATTTATTTTGGCTTTCTCTCAAATATAATTATAATATTTTCTCTTTTTTATAATCCAGTGTTCCTATCTTAGTTTCTAATGTCTTTCAATAAATTTACTAGACTACTTGATAGGTATTTTAAAATTACTCGGTTATTATATTAATTTTGTATCTGAATTTTTCAGGTCGTGGTATAACAGGTGTGTGGACATCCGTAAGATCAGTATTTAATGGAAGCGATCCGGTATGGGTTATTTTTCCTGGTTCATTAATCGTTGAGAAACACTACTGGCAACCGGATGAACCCAATATTTATCCTAACTACGATGGTAATTCATATAAATAATAATAATCGTAACAAGCAAAGAATGGGTTAGAGGAACAATATTTAGGTGGCATAAAAGGTATAAACCTAGGGACATAAATAGACTTAGGGGGAAATAGAGAATACAGTAAGATCAAATAAATTGAAATATTCTTCCAGAAGTCTGTGTATCCATGCAATATAAGACAATGTTTCGCAACTGGATGTCCCAGTCCTGTGATGCTCTCAACTACATTGTATGTAAAAGAGAGGTCGAGGAAAGTGGTGGGAGTTTTTACGCTAATCATATTGTGCAGTTCAATTCTAAAGTTTTTTGCATATACCACACTAAATTCTAGTAGATAAATTAAGAAGCTTACTTATTCATTGACTCATTAAAAGTTATTTTTCAGCAAATGAACAATCGGAAAACATCGCCCAGTGTATGTGCGCCAATGGCTATGAAGGTCAACGATGCGATAAGTTATCTAGCAGTAAGTTCATTTTAAATCTAAGCCCACAAAAAATTGAAATTCTAGAACAATAACAATAAGTTATCAAAATTCCTTTAGATTTACAATAGTTTGTACTTACAGGCGTCAGCAGTCAAAACATCACGTGCTCTTCAGAACCATTCGAATATTCGTGCTTTGATGGCGAAACTATCATAGTCGATTTTTCTTTATTTGGAGCTATTGTTAGCTATAGACTTCGCTTTGATAATACTATATTATACTTCCTACTAATTATTACCTTTGTTTTCTAGGAAGGATTTTCTGCATGTGATTTAAATCAGTCAAATTTCGAATTAACCTGCAGCAATCCCAACTCACTGCGGACTCTTATTAATAGGTAAGAAGACCAATATTTGTACTCATTTTTCCAGGAGAATGTCGGAAATTTATGGTGAAAAGCTGAACACAAGGCTAAGGATATAAATAAATTACTACAAATATTAGTTCAGTTAATTCTAAATATAATTGTCAATCCCTATTCCTAATGTACTTCAGGTGTGAAGGTCTGACTTACTGTGAAATAAAATCATTATCAGAGACTTTTTCTGAAACTCCATGTCCTGACTATAGTGAACTGCTGCTTCAGTACCGCTTTCGATGCAGTAAAGGTGAAAAAAGAGTGAGAAATTTCAAAAAAAAGGCGAGAAATCGGAGAAATAAGCAGGAAAATAAAGTTTCAATAAATATTTTTTTTAATTTGCAACGTTTAGTGTCATCTGTAATATAACTACATGTATATACTTATTTCAAATAGCTTCATACAGGGCTTACCAATTTATTCTCCATTAAGAATTTTTGGCTAACAACATGACACGGGCAGAAATCCATGTTCTAAATTCCATTTGCATTCATAGCAAAAGTGATTTTAAGTGATAGTTAATCTAAAATATTTCATAGAAGTCCACGCTGTTTGTCCTTCGGGATATTTCTATGTTTCTGGCCGGTGTTTCTCAATTAAATACGAGAAAGCGAACAAGAGCAACCAAATGACGCAGTCACAGGCCGAGAAAGCTTGTCAAAGTCAGGTAAACTTATAAATGTGTTATAGTTAAGCACAATGAATAAAATGAGAAATTATGAATCTCAGGTGGTTTTAGGGTGGATACTTGGCCACAGATATTAGCGAATCGGCACATGCAGAAATCAGTCGTCATCTGAGGAGAAATACCAAAGATGGCTCCTACTTCTGGATTGCTCTCCAACTGTCCTCTGATGGTCGACCACAATGGAGTGATGGACGCCCACTAATTTTTCTGTAGGTTTGTTTTTCTAATCAAAATAAGCGAAAAATCGGTTGAAAGAATACTATTTAGGTAAGTAAATAGTCACCTTCATATATAAAGCCAAAAGTCCATCATTTTTTAAAACTTCTTTGTTTAGAAATTTCTAAAAATATGAAGTTAAAAGGATGGGAAATTTTTCTGAGTTCATCAATGTTTACTTTTTCGTTGTGTTTACGCGAGAGCGCACTTAACTCGCTCAATTTCGAAGGAGGGAGTCAAAAATGATCCTTAAAACAAGATAAAATTAGTAGAAGGAATTTAAATGTAAAGATCGTCTATATTAGTAAATTATACACAGGAAAAAAGGAACGAATTATGGTGATAAATATAATTTACAGTCCTCCGAGCTCAACGTTAACAGAGTCAACTCAGTGCGGCGCATATCTCTTAAATAGGGATAGTTCTACTTGGGCATCGTATCCGTGCACTTCACTGGCTAATTATATCTGCACTTTTGTTCCTGAAGGTCTTGTTAGGCCGAAAGAGAAGACTATGTCTGAGTTCAAGAAGAATAAGGAAGTCTTCAGTGGAGATAATATGTAAGCAATAGTTTTCATACTTTTCCTGTAAGTTAAGAGGTTTATTTGTCTGTCTACAAATTAATGGAGGTAAATACACCATTTATGCATGCTGAGAACAGTCTTCACAGGCTTCCAAATCCGCAGCTTGTAGCGTATGACTCACAGACCGGTCTGATTCCTGCTGCTTTTCGATTTGACCGCCCCCGAATTCCATTCGAATGATTTTCGAATACTTCACACAGGGTTATATTGTTGATCCACTACATCATCAAATATTATTTCCATCTCTGGAAATTTCGTTTAATGAAAAAGGAAGATACTTGACGCTTTGTATTAGTTATGCTCATATTCCAACTAAGGATGCTGGTTATCATTATTTATTTATCGACTGCAAGTTTGGAAGCCAACCTTCTCAAGGAAATCGGGTTAGAGCAGACAGCGCAACTGAACGGGAGTAGTTTGAACGGGAGGTAATAACATGATCTCGCACTGCAAGCTTTCCAGCGAACATCTTCTCGCTTTTCTTACTACATATCCTCTCTTTTCCTTAGTTTTAGTACATCATATAATTTAGTTAATCGTCTTTATATCCTACTAAATGCATCATACAAATTATAATGGGAATTCTCGAGCTGCTTAAGAATATACTATTCGATTTTGTTATCATTATACTTCTAAATCACACACAAACAAAGAAAATCATTTTAAAACAAAGAAGAATTTGAGAGATTAATCCGTACTTATAATAATTAATATTGTCATTTTTATTAAATGATACTGATCTTCCAAAGAGAAGATGAATGAGGGAATAATGAAATGTGGCAGCGTGAATCTGCGAAAAATCAATATCTAAAAACTTTATAGAGATAAATATGGGTAAGAACAGGAAAAATTGTAAGTATCAGCAGTTAATACACGTTCTTAACAATTTAAATAGCTTAAACAAATATCTAAAACTATCTATATAATCAACATATTGATATAGGTCAGAGGAGGTAGACAGCATCTTCGTTCCTGCCAAGTATTGTTCTGAGCAAAACTTCAAGGGATTGATTTACCCTCGTACCCGGGCGTGTACTGAAGCAAAAGTAAACTGCCTTGATCCTCTAAATACAGTAGGTTGGTATTAGTGTTTGTTGCTTGTTTATTTACAGTTAATACTATTTGTCCATATCCACAACTACCGTTGTATTTGATGAAGTAAGCACTTATAATTACGTTACAAATTGTTTTTTAGGAACAGTTGTGCGTTACTGTAATTGTCAAACTGTTCAGTGGGAAGCACCAAATACCAATAATTGCTCTCATAAATGGGTGCAAGAGATTAGAGCAGCTGTAGATCGAGGGGATCCAGCTGAAGAAATCACTTACTTAATGGCCAACAAACTGGAGTGAGATCTCCTTTCAATTTAATTATTGTATCTATTTCATGGAAAGTTTACTGTGTACTGTTAAATAAGGATATTGATTATAATGGTTAAATTAAGATCGACCATGTCTCATCATCTCTATGGAGGTGACATCACCAACAGTGTGTCACTCAGCAGCGATGTACTTGACCTTGCTCGCACACAGTTCAGTGTTCTCCATGACAGAAATGAAAGACAGAAAAAGGCTATCACTTTCACTCAGGCGAGTAAACATTCAATTTAACTCGATATTATTAGTTGTTGATAATATTTTATTAACCTACCTTTCTTGATGCAAAAATAATATATTAACTTTCATTACTTGTATTAATGATTCTAGACTCTAGGATTTATTTTCAGAATGTTTCTTACGTAGTTTTTTATCTAAAATCGCTGTCCTAAAGGGATAATAGCCCAGTGAATTGATATTAATTTATTCTTTTCCTATTTTTAAAGCAGTTGGCTTGTTATAACTTATTAAACAATCTTCTGACTTCAGGTATTTCGAAATATAGAAAAATGATAGTGCACCTTACGTAAAACGTTTGTTCGAAACCAAAATCAGCTGTTAAAATGAGGTAGAGAAGAAAAATAGCCATCGCAATTCCCATTGGTATTAGTAATATGAAAAACACATTCATGTGTATGCTTTACCAAGTTTTGAATAATACAATAGCTTTTTGTGTCAATTAATTTACACAAGTATAAGAACCCATAACTAAAGATGTGTTAAATTACTAGCAGATAGCACTGGTCAAACAGCTGATGATGGCTACTCGGATGAATATGAGTCTGATAGATCACACGAACTATAGATTAGCCTTTACTGTTTATTGCTATGTTTATAGGATCAGTAGTGGATCTTCGAAGACATGCAAAATCTTGAAATAAATTCATAAATTTAAATCTTATTGAACATTAGACATCTGAAATATAAAATATTTAAAATAGTTGACATTTGAAAATTTAAATTGAACTACTTAAATGCCACTTCTATTCTTTACCAATGTTCATCCAAAAGTTATTCGGGAAGGGTTACATGGTGAAGCTCACTATGTCTTCCTTCATGCTACATAGTTAAATTGTTCACTTTCCCATAATTACATTCAGCATTTTAGCTGTGTTTTTCTGATGCACAAAATAACAATTGTTTTAGACTCCTCTGTTAAAAGCGAACTTTTTAAAGATGGGTTAGAAGCATTCCTCTCAATGATTATCTTAATTTAGAGTGAATTCAATATAAAATAGGTGGAGTTCATCTAAAGTTGCATTTATAAGAATATGTCCTAAAATCACACTTACTCTCATCGTTAAGGTATATTTCTGAAAATTCCTTCTATTATACTGAAGCAAAGAATTGAAAAATTGAAAAAAATAAGTTAATTTAACATAATTACTTTTTAAGTCTGAAGTTATAGCGGTTAATGCTATAAATATCCATTATATCAGAATTAATTCATTAGAATTTCTAAATTTCGCACAGAATTATGGCTATTCCCACCGTCCATTTTTTTTTCAAATGTCGTTGATATTCCAAATATTTCGCAGATAGCATTTGTGAATCTGTGATGCTGTTGAAAGCAAGTTATTTTAGTCACTTGGTTCTTCTGGAGACCATCTACTTTCACCCAAGGCAGTACCCGTTTGGAAGGAATTGGATGGTGGAGTGCGGATAGAAAAAGCCTCCACCCTTATGAGTGTTCTTGAGCAGAGCGCCCTTCTACTGGCTGATTATTCTATCGATCAACAGAGAAAACTTCAGTATGATAACTGGGGTATGTTTAGTATTCGTATTTCATCTTATCGTTTTTATAAATAAATTTTAAGTCAAAATACTAAGTGGTACTTTTAATTCCCTAAGAATGTGTTATTCATCATAATAATTACCATCATAACTTCATAATTCGTATTTAGCTATGGAGATTGAAGTTCAACAGCCAGAAACCTTTCAAATGCTGCCATCGAAAGAGAACGAGTTTTTAGTCGATGCTGGTGTTGTTCATTCTCCTATGGACGATACTGTATCCTCCTCGGTTACTAAGTATAGGAATTATTTTACCTTTCTACTTTGCAATTTCCCTATTTAAATCTTTCTTTCGCACTATTCAACCTTTTTATAAGGCATTTTAAGTTATAATCTAAGTCGCTTACAGTCGTTTTAGCTTCCCTATTCCCACCCATTCATCTCCGAGTGTGAAGTTTGGAGATATCAAAAATTCACCTATTATTACTCTACCACGACCTGATATCTTAAGTAAGTAATTGTTATTTTTTAATATTTGCGAACTAATATAAGTGACTAATTTTTAAGAAGCATCTGCTGATATGGCTGCTCCATCTTTACAGTCATCTCAAACATTCTTTCATCCGGGAGGAATAAATAGTGATAACCCGCAAGTTTGTGTCACTGTTCAGTTTACGTACAAAGATAAGCATTATTTCTATTCAAAAAATTATCTATACCTACAGTCGACACCTCCGTTACTCGACAGATCTCGACTGCGTCTAGGATATTATGTGTTCACTACATTCGGTTTACTTTTAACCGAAGATCAACGATCAATTATCAATAGTCATGTTATTGGTGCAGCAGTTGACGATGCCACCAGGAGTATCAGGTAAATGAGATACGAGCGATAGTGATGATTAGAAAGGTAGTTAAATTATTTAAATAAGTGGAGAAAAGACAAATAAATACATTATTTAATTTTGTATCAATAGACTTCCTACTGATCAGCCAGCCACTTTCACTTTCTACCACCTGCAGAAAAAAGGAGTTACTAATCCAAGATGCGTATATTGGGATCTTAAACTCAAGTAAGTAATTCATTGATTAATGGTGCTGTAAGTTCTAACATTTTCATAGAAATGAAGATTTTATAGAGTAAAGTATTTTAGATCATGGAGTACCAACGGTTGCTCGATTTTATTCACAAATATCGAAGAAACACGTTGTGCTTGTAACCATTTGACGAGGTTGCTAAACTTTAAACATTAGAATTTCGAAAAATATTTCGCTATACAACATAGTCATATTCTAGTTTTGCCATTCTGATGGACTTTTCGGGGAGGGTGCCTAAGTACACCGGTGCCATGGAGGCCGCACTTGATGTAGTCTCCACCATTGGATGCGCATTGTCTATTGTTTGTCTTACCTTCTCTCTTCTTGTATTTACATGCTTTAGGTATGGTTCTTATGTATTCTTTACTTCATTTATTTTTGTTTGTTTTGCCATCTTCACTTTGTCCTATATTCTTAATGTTTCTCCACAGATCACTTTACAATGTTCGCAATACGATTCATCGCAATTTGTGTATTTGCCTTCTAGTCGCTGAACTGGTATTTGTAATAGGTGAGTCAAAAAATACCATCATAAAAAAACTTCTTCGTATTATTAATTAAATCTTGGAAAATATTTGAGTAATTTGAACGAAATTTTAAAAGGTATGGACCGGACGGATAACAAAGTGTGCTGCTCTATAGTCGCTGTAGTGTTACATTATTTTTTCCTCGCATCGTTCTGCTGGATGCTATTAGAGGGATATCAGCTCTACATGATGTTAATTCAGGTAAATACTCACAATTTTTCAGAAATTGTATCATTATACAATGTATTTATGGTCTGGACTAATAATTTTTTTCCCCATTTACACGTTAAACTCATCTTTTTTTTAAAGGTTTTTGAACCTAATCAAACACGAATCTTTTTGTACTATATCTTCTCCTACGGATTTCCCGCTGTTGTCGTTGCAATTTCGGCTAGTTCTACGTGGTCTAATTACGGAACCGATCAATAGTTAGTTTATAACTATATATGCAAGACTAGAATCACGTTTATTTTTTTTCAGTTGTTGGATAAACACATCAACATCTACTATTTGGGCGTTTATTGGTCCTATCTCTGTTGTTATAACGGTTAGCATCTAATTTAGCTGATACGTATTTTATGATATTCTTTATAATCAGTCACAATTATAGACTCGAATAAAAGTAATTTATTCTAAGAATTTTGATTTTGCCAATAATAGTTTAGGTGAACATCATTTTCTTGCTTATTGCCCTTAAAGTGGTTCTATCAGTTACAAGTCGGGACCGAACCAACAGTGAAAGAATTATTGGCTGGCTCAAGGTAGTGTTCGAGAAAAAATTAATTTGTATTATTAATTAACGATCATTTACGATTCGCAATTTATAAAATTTCACTCTCCCTAATTTTTTTCAAGTTTTCGTTAATGACTAATTTTTACATTATAGATTATTTTATAACGATATAAAGAGAGAAGAGAAGTTATATATAAATTATACGATTCCCTTGTATAATTTTGTTAGTCAAATATACGTAGTTAAATAGAAACAAGTGTATAGCATTGCATTTTTTGAAGGTGATCTGAATAATGAATGAAAAAAAAGTATTTTATAGATCAACGTTTTGCATAAATATGATTCTCAGGGTTCAGCAACCCTACTTTGCCTTTTGGGGATCACATGGATATTTGGTTACCTTACAGCAGTTAAAGGAAGCGGAGGAACGGTTTTTGTTTGGATATTCACATTGCTGAATTGCTTGCAAGTATGCTAAACTTGAAAACCTATTAATACACATACGTTTATTTCATTACTTTATTTTCATGTTTATGACTTTATTCTTCTTTTCGGTTAAAACTACCCATCTAGGGCGTGTTCATCTTCGTCCTACATGTCGTACTCAACGAAAAAGTACGACTATCAGTAGTCCGTTGGTTGCGCAACGGTATATGTTGCCTCTCTGACATGAGCAGTAGTGACAACAGCAGGCATGTACCTTCTTTCCATTATTAAAGTAATTTATGGACAAATATCCATCTAATATTTTTGCAAATCAAAAATTAAAAATGTTGTATTAAAAGTGAGGAAATGAGTCATTTATAATGTTCCATCCCAATTTCTAAGTTATTCATATTGTACATTTATTCAGGTCATACATAAGCAGCAAACATCGAATCTTGAACATGATTAGAGCTAATTACAATAACGGTAGTAATCCAAATACAGCCAGCACGGACGATAAGGAGAAACAACTTACACCCACCAATGAGTACCGTCAGTTCTCTTTTGTTTGTTAAGATAACAAATTTGTCAGTATCATAATATTTATCTTACTTTTCACATAGGTAAGACAAACGAGTGGCTTCGACGCATTTCATTCATGCAAAATTCGAGTATAAAATCTTCGACAAGTCATATGATACCAGATGAATCAATTACCCTCAACAGATCTGCTACCGGATTACTAACTGATCGAATTAGCAATTTATCAGATCCACGGTAAGAAAAAAATATATTGTAGCAAAATGAAAATAAAATACATAATTGATTTTTTTTAGAAATGATCGGGTGATAAACAATGCAGATACTATGGAAAAACATGCTCCTGTTAAGCGAAAAAAATTTCCTCTCGGAGCTAGCAGAAGAGAAAGATGGTCAATGAGGAGATCATTTAGTAGTGATGATGAAAATGCATCGAGGATCAAAGAAGTTATAGTCGAGAGATTTTAACCTAAATTATTTGTCTTGAGCAATCACTCAGGATGCCATAAGTATAAGAACTTAGCTAAACAATAAAGCGAAAATAATTACTTCTAAATATCAAAATAATCTAGGGTATATTTAAATATTTTACTAATGACGAGTATCTAGAAATCATGGGAATTCAAATTCTTGAATGTTTTTCGAAATTGAGCTCGTGTTCAATGAACTAAAATATTATTGTTCATTTAGTTAGTTACTACATCTTGTTTAGATACACATATTTAGTAGTCTAATAGATATTTCGACTTTGTGATCTGTCAACGCATTTTATGTCGAAAATTCTAAAGTGTTCAATGTACAAAACGACTAGTATTGTTTGGAACGTGTTCAGTGTTATCGGAGTTGTTGATTTGGTATTTGTTGCAACAAGAATGATTAGGAAGGACTTCTCGAACGTGTTTGAACACCATCTAGCCCCGTATTTCTAGTTGTTTTTACTTTCGTTGTTAACATTAAATTGAACCAATTTTATCAAAAAATAAAAACAAAGTGACATAGTATACTACCTTTTCTGGACACTATGTGTATCAATATTAATCAACATGAACTATTCATATGCTGCAGGACCACTAAAGAACCAATTTTTATGTAAAAGAGATATTTCCTACAAACCATATAATGATAGCATTAGAATAAACTTTGGCTTAAACTATTTCTAGGAAAATCTGAACATCCATGATTTGGACTTCGTGAAACCATTATTCTACCCTCTAATGTTTAGGATTATTTTGAAATTCTGATGCAACGCTTTTACTTTTACAAATACCTAACTCGAAAAAAAATTTTTTTTTCAAAAATGTATAGGTCAACTCAGTAGTTACACTAGAGTTCTAAAGAGCATATGTATGCAGAATGGTGCATCTTTGCGTTATATGCTGTTAATAAGTGGATTGCAGAACGTAGTTTAATTATATTGCTACTTTGGATTTCTGGAGCAAGGTAGCATGTAATGGGGTCAAAGTTGTATAAAGTAACTACCAAAGCTGTCTCAAAATGATACTTTCTTTTTAAATCGAAAAAAATATTGACCGTAATATCAGTCTTGACGCAGCTTTATCCCGTCGTGGCTTATATGTTGATAGTTTGATGTCCCTGGCTGTGAAGCCTTCATCGCTGTGCAAATATTCGGCAAGTTTGGATTGACCTTGTTTTATTTATTGCGTACATATTATGAACTTATAGTTTAGTTAATGAACGAGATACTTTGGCATCTAATATTTATAGTTTTTAATGCTTATCTAAATTAAGTTGATTTTAGGAGTACCTGAATATTGAGTAATGGCTGACACTGATATGTGGGTCAGATCATCATTTTTAACAAGACTTGTGGCTTGTTCTGTTAAAGTTTCTGAGGCTGCTGGAGGAATTATCAAAGTTGGTAGAGGTGAAAATACCAGTAAAAAAAGTTATTCAAATGGTGTCTTTTGTTAACGGAGTAGAAATAATTAGTTGACACTAATTATATTAATAACTACCAGAATTTTTCATACTTCTAAATAATATGGTTTTTATATTAGTAGCAAGAGCACTTTTGATATATATTATATATGCAGAAAGTAATGGCTGGAGGAGACTTAAAAATTATCGATAAAAGTACTGCCGGTGAGCCTGCAGATCTCCAGACAGAAGCTGATCGACGTGCCCAATTTTGTATTGTACAATCACTGTTGAAGCGGTTTGGTAGCTTGAAAATCATTGGCGAAGAGGTATGTTTTTGAAATAAATTCTTCATAATCAAAATAATTTTGGCTAGCCCTAATGCTATTCATTTAGAATTCAAATAATTATATAAATCTTATGGAAATTTAAGTAATGATATTATTTTAGGATATTACCACTGAATGTCCAGAGATTGAGACTGGTTTTATACTAGACGCTTTGCGTATGGAAAGCAAAATTAGCGATGACTTAAAGGCTGTAAAAGAAGAGGAAGTAAGTAATAGTTTTATCTCATTTTCTGAATTATGCTAAATTTATGACTGTTATAACGATTATTTGTTAGTTTATATCCTATTTTCATGTTGTTGTATGGGTTGATCCTCTTGATGGGACATCAGAAGTTGCGTTAGCAATCAAAAACAAAAATGCAGGTAATTTAAATGAGTACTTATTAGTATCTGATATATAGGTTATCCAATATTTTGTTGTTACAACTTTTTATAACTATACAATTCTCTCTTAATATATATCGCTGATAGCTTATTAATGTCTCTACTTTTACATACTCTTACATATATTTTTAAACACCGCTATATTTTAAAAATACTAAACTTTGGCTTTATTTGTGATTAATTTTTTCTAACTATTTTCAATTTTCTAGCACTGTTGGAGCAAGTTACGGTGCTTATCGGTATTGCTTATAAAGGTCATCCTATTGCTGGTGTAATACATCAACCATATTATAAAGAAACTGGGCGCACGATATGGGCTATTCAGGGATGCGGTGTTCATGGTATCACTCTGTCAGAAGGTAAGAATTATAAATTATTCCACATTCTGGAGTTCATCTATAATTATAGCTCAAAATGAAAAAGTTGTTGTGACTACTCGCAGTCATTTAACTGAATCCGTCGTTGATGCACTTGCGGCTCTCAAAAAAAAAGGACTTGCTGATAGCGTTGAGAAGGTCGGGGGAGCTGGATTTAAGGTAGTGTTTAATTAATATCGAGCTAGTAAGTGAGTATGTAACTTAAATTTATGTGAGCTTATAATTTTTCTTTCTTCCTTACTATAGTAATGAGTGTTTCTAGGTTATTAAAGTTCTGGAAGGGTGTGCTGCATATGTATTTGCAAGTCCTGGTTGCAAGAAATGGGACACATGCGCCGTAGAGGCCGTTTTAAAAGCAGCTGGTGAAGATAGAAATAATTTATCTAGTTCTTTTAAATAATCTTATTGTTGGTGCGTTATAGGCGGCTGCCTCACAGACATTTCTGGTCGCAGCATTAGATATGAATCATATGTACAACGAAACAACACTGGTGGTGTCTTAGCATCTGCTCCATGGGTGGATCATCAAGTTTGTTGCTTACTTCCTATTTTTGCTAGGATATTGGGCCGTATCGAATACTTTGCACTTATTTTCAGGCTTATGTTGAATCTATTCCGCAGATTCTAAAGGATACTCTTCCTGAATTATCCCCTTAGCGATTTTCAATGTTGTTGGGAAAATAACTTCCACGGCGAATATTTTCCCCAGTTTATGTATAGGTCTTTAGAATTGTTTCATGCAATATCTTATCCAGAACATTTTATAATTGAAACCGTTTATAATAAAACAATTTTTGTAACAATATAAAGCAACAACCATTATTTGAAACAATAAACATTTCCATAAACAACAGCAAGGTCCCGAGGTTTGTAGTATTTAAATGTTGCTTCGAGATTTAACTCAGTTTTTCGCGTGTGACTTACTGTTCTAAACCCTCAACCATTGCTTTTTTGACTGCAGGGACAAACTCTACATCTTCATCTTTAATATTAGTGCTCTTCCTCCTATTATATTCTTTACGAGAACGAGAGTCACGTATCGTCCGATGTTCATTAGCAGCACTATAAAAAAATGTTTATATGAAGTGTTGAAGGATAGTTTAATTTTTGAAGGTTGTAAGTAAAATGATTTCTTAAGATACTTTGGAGGAAACTTACTGAAGGATACTTTTCGGGACATTTCTATGCCTTGCGATACGACGTATTTCAGGGTGTTCTTTGAATTGATCGCGCAACTTTTGGCTGTATTCAAATGCTGCCTTCTCTCGGGGTACAAGCTGAAAATTCCTTGTTAAACGTATTAGCATTAAGATGTTTAAAAATCATCTAAGAATATAAAATAAGCTGTTCCAAATAGTAAAATCTGTTTTCTTTCGAAATATAGTTGATCATACATACATAAAAATGCTTACCGGCCCCAACTTTTCAGCTGCATTGGCTTTCCATACACGAACATTCATGTCATTGCTACCAGACAAAACAAACTTGTTGTCCATTGACCACATAACCGATAAAACATTGGCCATACGTTTTGTATGATATACATCTCTGAACAACTAGATAAGACCAAAACACACCACAGCTAAAATATCTACTAATTGTTACCTGCTTCTTGTCTCTGTGGCATTAAATATTCTTATCGACCGATCAAATGATCCTGATACAAACTCTTGTCCTGTTGGAGAATAGTCAATATCAATAACAGCTGCAGTATGACCCGAATGCAAATATTTTGGGTGTGAAAGGAAGCGCATGTCAAATGTATACAAACTAAAATAGCATTGTATATATATATATAGTGCTTTATACAAAATAAGAAAATAATCAATAAATCAAAGTACTTGTAATCGTCACTAGCGACAGCAAAAGTGAATGCCTCTATTGGATTCCACGAAATCGCATTTGGCCTTAGTTTCATTGTTACCTTAAATACCTATTTTTATCCGAAAAGTTCATATAAATTATAATAAGAAATATGAGGGCCATATAACGCCACAAAACATAATCCATTCAGTAGAGTAAATATTAAAATAAGAACTTTCTATATGGACCTTCTTCAACGGTGTTTTTTGTCGGGTATCCAGAATAAATATCGACCTGTCACTCATCGCTCCAACCATAACTGCTTCTTCGATAGGATTTGCACGGATAGTGTGTATAGTGTTAGGACCGAGATTATATGTACGTATAGGTGAATCCCTGAAAGTAACGAATGAGATTTGTTAGTTATATTTTTTTTTTTAAACTTAATAAGTTTTAAATGATACAAAATAGGCACTTGAATCCAATACCTGTTTATTTTCCATACGCTAACATCATCTCCACATGTTACGAAGTCCGAAGACTTAGCAAGATGTGAAACTGTATAGGCCACCCCTGTTGAGAAAAACAGTCCCATAATGCATTTTAATACCAATCTAATTTGTATAAAAGGTGTTAATATGGAGTATAAACAAAACTATATAAGGACAACTAAATTTTCCCTAATATATTACCGAATTCGATTAGATGTATTCCAGGCTAATAATTGCCCCTGGCTCAGTAGACAGAAATTATTGTTTACTAACCGTTAAGTGAGATTGAGTGAGCAGGTTCAGTAGGATCACCATTGTTAATATTTGGCAATTTCCAATATTTCAGTTGGCAGTCCTGCCCAGTGGTTACAAATGCATCTCCAGCATTTACATCAACTGATAATCCTGAATACAGATGATAGTTTATTTTCACACATATATTGAACCAGTCCTTTTTTGAATTTCTTTCAGTAAAACTAAATGGATAGGAACTTCTTTAAATTTAAATAAAACATGAAATAGTTAAATAATTTTAAGCCAATGTTATCCAGTTTTTCATTAATGTATGTTATGTGTAACAATAGTATATATCTTATCAAATAACCTCTCAAAATATCTGTGGTTACTCCCATTCTCTCTCTGCTAAAAATGATTTATGGTAAATAAATTATAGTCCTTAATTAGATGGAAAATCAAAACATTTTGTTTTTTAATAAATATATGAATGATTCCTATACATTTCATGATTCTTTAAAATTGTGGTTTCAGCAAAATATCAGTCATAAAGCATCAACAAATAAGCTATAAAGTTAAACGAAAACAAAAATTCCTTATTCTCGTAATTAAACAGGATAGTAAATAGTACCATTGATAGGCCCATGATGTGATTGGATAGTTGATAGGCAATGTCGGTTAGCGAGTTGCCAAATTTTAACTTGACCATCTCGAGCTCCAGTTATAACTATTGAAGGACGACCTAAATAAAAACTACTTGTATGATAAGCACATATATTTTTAGAGAATATTGTCAAGCAATATAAGGGGTTAAAAATAATAATAAAGGATGTATTAACTACATCATTTAACGGAACAAAATAAATCCATAATCTGTGTAAATGTTCCTGCAATTACTTAATACTTAGCATTCTCATAATATAAACTAACCAGGGTGTTTTGCAATTAGATGAACCCCTTCCAGGTGACCATCAAGACTAGCAACAAAAGGCTTAGCAAAAACTCTTTCGAGTTTAGTGGCATTTAATGCTCGAGTATACTCAGTTTGCGCACGAAAGGGATCCTGAGGTGCATTCCAATTTCGCACAACTGAAAATAAACTTCTAAACATATTACTCACAGAGAAAAAGTAGATTAGTAATTTAGTTATATTGCAGAAATTATCGCAATTCACGTTTGTAAATATCTCGATTTGTTTCTCGTTGATAATCATCTGGATTTCTAGATAACACTTTAACCCTCATCGTGAAGGAATGTTACCTGGAAACATTAAAGTCAAGACATCTAAAGCAGAGATCTCCTAAATAAAACAAATATAAGAAAAAGTTCCTTGTTTTGTTAATACATTGTGATGTGTAAGAAAACTAATAAGAATTGAAAATGTAAAACCTATTACTCATAATTACTGCATAATATTACAGATTTGGAAGTGCAGTAGTTTCATTTGAAATTATCTTAATATCCTTTGACTTAATTCTAGAACCATAAATTGATTGCGTTTACTTATATTTGTGAAACAAGTCAGTGTACAAATGCTTTAATATAATAGTCAACCAATTGTTATCATCTTATAAGTTGGGTTTTTAAAACATGAAATAGCAATATCATAAGCTCTATATTAATTAGGTGCATTTGTTTGAAAATGTTTGGATATTTATTTTTATTAAATATTCCTAATGACAAATTAGTTTAAAATAGTATATGCAGAGGGAATAGAGTAATTAGAAAAATTAGAAATATAGAGTGCTAACATTAAACGTTAAAGAAATTAACGTTCCACATACAATATGAAAGTTAAAACGTAATTTATTAAATCTTTAAAATGTGTACCCTTAAATAATTCATATATTGTGCGCTCCACTAACACCTTCAATGCTACATTCTGAATAGCCTCGTATGTTTGATTTCGCAAAAGAGAAATGTTTAATTATGATTATTCTATTTGGAAGTTTTTAACACTAGGTCATTGGATTGTTTATTCTAGGCAGTGCAGACTATGTATACGCTATTTTGTAGAAATATACCGTTTACATCAGACATAAATATAAACAGGAAGATTTAAATTATACAGTCCATAATTATCTATTAATAGTATATGTGAATACGTAAAATACTTCTTCTAAGATTTTTTTGTGGATTAAATAGATTGTATTCATGCTTTATGCTTAATAATATGTTCTAGGTTTCTTAATTGGTATTTAAAGGAAGGTATGCTTAGAAGTGGTTCTTTTATTTGGGCTCGTGTATGTTTTCGGGCTACCGTTAGTAACAGCTCAGGATGTTTTCATACATCGACGTCATCTTTGTCACTATTAAAAGTAAGTTGTTTGGTAAACATCACTTTCTATTGAAGGAATAAATATGAATAGTCTGCGTTTCAGCAATCAAATATGTTAAGAAAAGTATACTTTTTAAAGTCATAGTGCATTTATTCTACATTATTGTAGGCGAAACCTCATGAAGATGAGATGCCAGTATTAGAAGCGGCGAGTATTTCTGCGCGTCCCCATTTGGTCATTGATTTAGGAAAGAAGAGGTTACGACGAAAGGAAATGAATATCGTTGGCAAGTTTATATAGTTTTTATGATACTCTATGAATCTCTTATGGAACATCCAGAATACTTTATTTACTTGAGCGTGTAATTCCTAATAGAGTTATTGTAACTACTTTGCTGTATTGTAATTTGTCATTATATATTTGTCTTATCCAAGGATAACTTTCAATCAATTTACGTTGTTGCTCTAGATCTTACAATTGTGAGTAATACATTTAGTTAACGATACACATTTGGCACAATGGACGAAAATGGAACCACGAGGGCTTTTATCGGCATACCTTCAGTTGTCAAAATCTAAACTGACTATGTTAATCACAGCTACAGGTACACTGAGATTTTTTCATAAATTTTTTTAAAATACTTTCGAATTTTCAGACGAAATCATTCGATCTTTAAATAAAACAATTATCAGCCGTTGCTGGTTTCTGGGTAGCTCCCGTCAGCATATCTCTCTATTCACTGGCTGCATGCACAGCAGGAACAGCGTTGTTGTCTTCAGCCGCTAATGCCTGTAATCAGTTATTAGAGGCTCCATACGATGCCCAGATGAAACGAACACAGAGTAGAGTTCTTGTAGTGCATAGGTTAGTTAAAGTGCTATAACTATACTAAATATTGTACGTCATTAATAGTGACGATTATTACCAACAATATCGTACCATCCAGATTCTCACCACTTCATGCGTTTTCCTTTGCTGGTCTAACAGCTGCTTCTGGTATTGGTTTGTTATATTTTACAACCAATCCGTTAACAGCAAGCTTAGGCGCTCTTAATTTGCTTTTATATGTCGGAATTTATACTCCGATGAAGAGAGCTCATATTGGATGTACATGGGCTGGAGCTGTGGTAAGTTCTGCTTGCTACCGTTAGGAACTTTAAATGTTATAATCACTATATGAAATATTTAAAATTACAGGTTGGGGCTATTCCTCCGTTAATGGGTTACGCTGCAGCTACTGGTACTCTAGATATGTCAGCAGCTTGCTTAGCTGCAATCGTTTATTCTTGGCAGTTCCCGCATTTCAATGGACTTAGTTGGAATTTAAGAAGCGATTACAGCAGAGTAAGCTTATTTAAGAGTTAAAGATTCTTATATTATTAGTGTATTATAGTATGTAAATGATTGTGTACTTGTCTGTTATTAGAATCAATTATTTCCCTTTTGTTTTTTTCACTCATACTACTAGATATCAGTTCTAATTTGCAAAATAATTCTTAGTTTTATGAAGTTATAGCATTTTTAATGTTTAGGCTGGATATCGCGTGATGTGTGTAACAAACGAATACTTATGTAGAGTAACATCAATTCGTCATAGTTTGGCTCTCATAGGCTTGTGCTCAATTGTTGCCCCACTTACTAATCTAACTACAATGACATTCGCAGTTGGTCAGTTTAATTTTTACGTTATACTATATTTGTGATGGTACTTACATAATGATGCGTTTAAAAAGGTAGAGTGAAAAATTTTCAATTAGGTTTCTGTTTAAATCTTAAAGATCATGAATTATCTTATAATTTAAGAACGAGGGGTATTGATACACAGTACACATTTTTAAGCAATGAATACGGGATTCGTCATAATTATGGGTGTGGAATTAAAGGATCTTAATTTATAGCTAATAATGAAAAATGGAAAAAGTTTGAAGTGATGATACGGGTGTTTATAATCATAATTTTTATGGTTAATCAAAATAAATAGTTATTTGAAATCATATTGTCACTTGAATGTGTATATATTAACTTAGAATTAAAGACTTATTTCGCAGTATTTTATTAGTAGGTTTTACATAATAAACACGGAACGATATCAAAGATTCATGTTCGTTAAAAAGTTGTCAGTAGGATTATATTTTCTGTGGAACAAATTTTTCAATTCATAATTATGGTATTTCTGCGCAACTGATCATTATTATACATGTAAGCGAACTATTAAGATTGTAAATCTGTGGAATCTAGAATGTAGTAAGGTATTGGTTATAGCCTTTTCAGTCTTTAATCTTTTAAGAATGTCATAGAGTAACGGGTACCAATGATTTAATGTAGTGAAGTTTGGAATCAACAATTTTCGCGAACTTTAATTTCAGCTCGAGATTAATAGTCTTAAAATTTGCGAATTTTATGTACTTTTGAGTTATTCATAATCATGACATATCCCATGTATTCTTGTTTTTCTCTGATAGTATATATCAAGAGGTTCTTACTTAATCTAACTGTTTATCGGTTGCCGGCTACTGAAGAACTGCGATGATTCCTAAATATCAAACTTCGCCCGCAGTAGGACAACCTAGGAGCGGTAAGGTACAAACAATATTTACGTTATGAATTTGTTTTGTTTGATGTCATTTTAAAACTAAAATATTCCATAACATCATTTTTTAGCGATAATGGAGCTCTAAAGTCTTATGGGATTAATTGTTACTTATGAAATTCCGAAATACTAGTAATTTATAACAATATATACGAGTTAATGTCAGCAAATACCTGCTAAATCTAAGTTAAATATGTAAACTGATTAATCGGTTATATAGTTGGCTATAGTCACATATTTTTAGTGGTCCTCAAATATCTTTGCAGACTGGTTTGATATATCAGATTAAACGATGATTATTAACACCCTGATTGTCATGATCTCAAGTTTTAAATTTTCTTTTGATATTTTTAAAATGTTTGCTGTGTGTCCTGTAATAAAACAAACGAGTATAGGATATAAAGGAATTTTGAGTTTTAGGCCATTTATATGCAGCAGCTTAAATTAGTTTTATACCATTTACTTTAATTTGCCAAATATAGATGATTTTTTCATATTAATGTTGAAGTGCTTTAAGAGCTTGCTGATTTTTATTTGTTAGGGATTTTTATCAATACTTTCAAAAGAGTAGAAAGTATATAGAGTAACTGATATGTGTTAAATTGACTACACAAATAAAATGCATTCCTAGTTCTAATCTGATCTTAATAGATTATTATAGAAGTATGGTATATCGAGAAGTCCGCTTTCTAGCAAATTTATCCAATACTCAAATGTGTTAATTTCTTAATAATGCACTTAAGCTCAACTTAAGAATATATATTATAGATTCTTTACCTGTGAACATCATTTTATGCTGGTTTTCTTACCAATTCTACAAATCTCCAGATTCCAAAAATTCAAGAAACCTTTTCTTTTTCAGGTCAGTAGCCTATCTATGATTATTCATATCTGTAATAGGTATAAGTATTTTCAGTTAATTCCTATACTACTAAGATAAACGGCGAAGTACACTTCTATCTCATATTTCAGTTTGTTATACTTGCCACTAATAATGTGTTTAATGGCTATCAGTTGCACTGAAAGGAAGGATGAATCAAAGAAAACCACTCCTGAGTCAATTAATACAATAGTGAAATTGGTAGATTTCTAGGAATAAGCGTTCTACCGAGATATTCGATCTCAATTGTGGAATAAAACCCTTTCCCATAATGAATATAGCATATAGTATCGTATCCGTCAATACTTAGAATTTGCAATGCTGTACTCTCAGGATAACTAGGCGTTGCTTTGAAGTTTTGTTTTAGGATTACAGATATTAGTGTACATAGCGGTAGTAAATTAGCAATTGTTAAATGTATTGAATAGTTCCCTCTTAGTTAATTGAGAAACGTTTATGGTCAGTATTGTTTGCTGTTCCGACCAAATTGGATATTCTTCTCAATACTATTTCGTAAATAAACATTTATAATAGCCTACCCTATTCATTTTACCCGTATATTTGTTACCCATAGATAACTTATTTCCCTCAAAGGCTATATCCGTAAGGATTGTGAATAATAAGTCTTCCAGTTTATATTGACGAAACAAAGTCCAACTTTGAATTCCAGCTAAACAGCTTGCTTACACAACTAGCATAATTAGCATGGTCAAAGAATTCCATTGATTAAATGATATCATTTATTCTTTCAAATAAACGCGAAAGTAGTAACTATGTACAATACGTTTTTAATTGCTTTTTTTGAATTTTAATCATCATAAGTGTCCTGTGTGCCGCGCGGCTTATCTCGGCTAATTCGCATTTTCCTATGCGAATGTGTGTATTCGTGCATTATTCTGGTTTTCGGACAACTCGTATGCCATACCTTTCTATATATACACATATGAGCAGAGTGCAGACAATGTGGCACCACCGGTTAGGCACACAGAAGGGTTTGCGGTAAGTATAGGGGTTAAAACATTTATTTTACAGTGTATGTACAATAACTTCATAGCAATTGTAATTTGGCTAGTGTAGTAGTCTGGATATATATGACATTAAATCCAACAAGACCAAACTAAAGAAATTAATGCATAGACATAAAGGCTAGAGGGGATATGAACAGTTCAGTGACGTTTTCTAGAGTAACTATTATGTAGCTAAGTTCGTAGCTAGGTTATATAGATAGTAGTTAACCTCTTTCACTGTTAAAAACTTTCCCAATAAATCATATGCTGGCAAAAATTTAGCACTGTGTTCCATTCGTCATGTTTGCACCGATCCTAAAACCAGATGTACTGGTCTTTTAAGGCCCTATCCCTATCGGAACTGCCAGGTATTTAGTTTTCGTCAATTTTTCAATGCAGAATTTCAGCAACTCGTTGAGGAAAAAGGTGCTAATGGGATAAAAGGCTCTGACTTGAGAATAAATTCATCTACAAAATATATTGCCCTCGTAGAATAGTTTCAGCTGTAATCCCACATCAGGCATAACTAGCCATGTTGTTCTTAAATACTTCATGACGATATGAAGACATTGACAAGCCTAAACCGATATCATAGTTCTGCTTACAGTTTTAGTCTAAACTGTAGCATCCGGCACACATATAGATGTGAACATCTCCAGACTTGTTTTTGATAAGAAATAAAAATTAATAGCACATCTGTCGAGTAGTAGGGAGGGATTAGGTGGATAGCTACACCACGACCTTGTTACTGTCAAGTCTTGAACATTATTAGCATTGTTTGAAATGCCATTACATTGACGATCTTACAAATCCGTTTTCCTTCTGTACCGCCCCGGCTCTCTATAATCCGTCAGTTTTCTCATCACTCTAACTAGCACTTATTGTACCTATTTTCGCCACATCTTTCAGAAAGCGATCCCTGATGCTCCCATCTCTTTTCATATACCTTTTCTCTTTGAAGAGACACAGGCAATAAGAGTAGACTAAGCCAAATGCCGCATTAGCCAATAAGAGACGAGCAAAACTCTGGCGCGAGCGGTTCATTTTACGAGTTGTCGCGTAATCTGTTCTTCTAAGCCTAAAATTGATTGTTCATTGGTCAGCACTTGTGTCGATGGAATTATTGGCAAAGCTGATATTCATCAAAATATGAACTTTTCTTTAACGATTTTGAGTTATAAATATCCTAAAAAAATTCAAAACTACTAATGACGTTTCGATTTTTGATACTCATCTATTAATGGTAAATTACTGAACCATGTATATTTGTCTGTAATGGATTATTTGTCCGATATATATCAGTAGTCTGCAATGCCTCAGCGTTCTTCCAGTACGTAAAATTCAATTTTTCTGATTGCAAATGTTATTTCCAAACTTAATTGTCTTCGTTTCAGAAATACTAGCATAATAAATGTTGATATTAAATAGTTAGCATTATATTTTACGTTTAAACTTTAACTATGTCTGATTATTCTTATCAAGATGGTTATGGTCCACGATTAGTCTCGTATGAGAGACACGATTCTTCAGCAGGTTTTTCTAACAGGCAGGGATTTTGTGTGTGAATTGATTTTCAAGCATAGTAGCTACATATCAATGTAATTATTGGATTTCATTAGTATCCATTTAGGATCTCTAAAGTTGCACGAGGTGAAGATATTTCTGGTGATTCTGAATCTCGGGCAGACAGAATGCAAGAATGTTTGCCTCAACGGTCATTATCTTTTCAAAGAAGTGATGAAGTCATAAGACAGGTTTGCTAGTAATGCATTGGCCACTATATAGTTGTTACAAGTTTTTTTTAAAATAATAAAGTAATATATGTGCAGTACTATAATATTTGTATATTTTTAGTTTATGCGACGTTCTTCCAATGCCATTGCTCCAATATCAACTGAAGTAGACCGACCATTCGACGGTAACCATAGTGGGAGACGTATGCAGTTAGATACTGGATTGAAAGATATAGAATATAGTTGCTCTCGAGGAAGGCCACTATATGGAAGATATATGGACCATTCTGTATCTGAGGCAGAGTTAGTGATATAGCATATTATTACCATTACTTTTAATTTTTAAGTAATAGTCACAGTAACTACATTCTTTATCTAATTACTTTCACTTCATTAACATAATCTGAGAGAATACAACTAGAACTAAAATTAGATACTTCTAGCTATCTTTACGGAACAACTTCATGTGATACCACCGAGCAGTACGACAATATGCAAGAAACGGATATCTTAGGCGATGATGTGAGCGAGGACCAGTCTGATATTTATCAACCCGGTAGATATCATCCTGGTGAGCTGTTTTACACTTACTATTTGCTAAATTGTAATTATTTAAACTCTTCTCTATAAAATTGATTATTTCGGCTATTAGGTCCTACAATAAACGATTCTTAATATATGGTATGAAGCTTTCTTGGATTGTTATTTTTAGATAATAATAATAATATCTACGAAAATAAACAACAGAAATTATTTTACGTAGTAGTTATCTGATAGTAAGAATATTAGGAATGGGAATATCCACACTTGATAATTCCTGTGGCTATGGTTCTCATATGTTTTCTTCATAGAGGATCATAGTGAATAGACTACAAAATGTTTAGAGTTAAATAGCGCAAGAAGTTATGTTAGGGACCTAAAATCGAATGACGCGAAAACATGCTAGTCATCTATTCAGATATCACAAGATAATTATTATCCGTTGCTTCAACAGTTATTAATGTTAAGATTGGGGTTTAATTAGTGATAGTCTTTTTTTTTAGTTTACTATTATGGGACTACCTTTTTTCCGTAGTTAAATCATACATTTTAAATTAGGTTGTTGTAACTATAATACCTTACTTACTTTAGAAAAAGCTAGTATAATTAATGGCTTTATTCTACTTATTCGTTACCATTGCCGATTGTTACTATTTGTATTAATTTACTAGTTGTATACATTAGTCTTACTGCCTATAAGTTTGCATATAGCATAACTAAGTTTTACTTATTTAATTATGTGAACAATGTCATGATAAAGGAGCACGAAAATGTCCAACTTCAGAGGGATTTCAGATTATATGGCAACTCGTAAAATGGAACGCTACGCACCATAATTTTGTTCATGTCATTGGGTAATGAGAAAGGTATATGAAAAGAGATGGGAGCATCAGGGATCGCTTTCTGAAAGATGTGGCGAAAATAGGTACAATAAGTGCTAGTTAGAGTGATGAGAAAACTGACGGATTATAGAGAGCCGGGGCGGTACAGAAGGAAAACGGATTTGTAAGATCGTCAATGTAATGGCATTTCAAACAATGCTAATAATGTTCAAGACTTGACAGTAACAAGGTCGTGGTGTAGCTATCCACCTAATCCCTCCCTACTACTCGACAGATGTGCTATTAATTTTTATTTCTTATCAAAAACAAGTCTGGAGATGTTCACATCTATATGTGTGCCGGATGCTACAGTTTAGACTAAAACTGTAAGCAGAACTATGATATCGGTTTAGGCTTGTCAATGTCTTCATATCGTCATGAAGTATTTAAGAACAACATGGCTAGTTATGCCTGATGTGGGATTACAGCTGAAACTATTCTACGAGGGCAATATATTTTGTAGATGAATTTATTCTCAAGTCAGAGCCTTTTATCCCATTAGCACCTTTTTCCTCAACGAGTTGCTGAAATTCTGCATTGAAAAATTGACGAAAACTAAATACCTGGCAGTTCCGATAGGGATAGGGCCTTAAAAGACCAGTACATCTGGTTTTAGGATCGGTGCAAACATGACGAATGGAACACAGTGCTAAATTTTTGCCAGCATATGATTTATTGGGAAAGTTTTTAACAGTGAAAGAGGTTAACTACTATCTATATAACCTAGCTACGAACTTAGCTACATAATAGTTACTCTAGAAAACGTCACTGAACTGTTCATATCCCCTCTAGCCTTTATGTCTATGCATTAATTTCTTTAGTTTGGTCTTGTTGGATTTAATGTCATATATATCCAGACTACTACACTAGCCAAATTACAATTGCTATGAAGTTATTGTACATACACTGTAAAATAAATGTTTTAACCCCTATACTTACCGCAAACCCTTCTGTGTGCCTAACCGGTGGTGCCACATTGTCTGCACTCTGCTCATATGTGTATATATAGAAAGGTATGGCATACGAGTTGTCCGGAATCTAGGATTTCATGACCACTGTTTATACATTATCCTCTACAAATCCTGTAATCAATTATCGCTTAGATGATGTTGTGGTATTCGTTTATTTATCGCGCGGTTTCCATGGTGGTGGATATGTTATCCGGATATTTGTAGTACCAGCTAATTCTATGGGACAGTGGCCACTGGAAAATTGCTTGTTAATTCCTCAATGTGTAATCTTAATTTTGATACATTTATCATACGATTTTTCAATTTCTTCTTAACGTTTTGTCTAAAAGATGAGATATTTCTTATTTATGCATTATGACGTTCTATATTTTATTTACGCCGGGAAATAGGTATTTTGTTTTATGTGAGTACTTACTTCTATCCTACTTTCACATACCACTTATTTTGATGTACATCGTTCTCAACATACGGCTACTCGTAAATCTTTGCATAATTGCATATGCAATGCTACTTATTAACATGTTTTGAGCTGTTAGGTGTACTGAACCAAGCTAACTGGGATGCCGAATAATATTAATTTTAGTTACCATCAGAGAAGCGCTAGTTAAATTGTTTTATATATTGTTAAATTAGCGCTAATCATGTAACTTTCTTTTGTTCATTGTTGTAATGTATGACTGATTTTGATTTTTATGTCATATACTAGATTCAGATGACGGTGCCAGTGTTTGAGTTGACTTCTTATTCTGATGATTCCTTAATCTGTGATTCTACTCCTAACGTACTGACTAGTGAAAGACCTCATCGACGGACGTCATCTTTTCGTTTACCGCAAGCTGTGTCTTCATCTTTTGTTCGCGAGTTCTCACCGTTGATTCGTCACGCAAGTCTTAAAGTGCGCCACAAGTTGGAGTCAACATTAAGCTGTCCACTTAAGACTGCCCATCAATTGAGCATGTCCATTCCTCGAATGGTGGTCAATTCAATGTCTAGTCTCGGTACTTTTAGAATAATGGAAATTATGATTATATTGCTTTAACATCATAAGTTTTTTTTTTGAATTTAAAGGATTATTAAAAGATATAAATATAACCAATTCATTGTAATTATTGCTTGGAATATATAATTTCTAGCTGATGATGATGGAGTATCTAGCGAGGACGATGATCCCGAGGTTTTGGAACTAGAAGAGCGGAACAATATCATTCAGAAATATGATAAGGTAACGGTTACATATTTAAGAGTTATTCCTTTTATAATTAGCTTTTAGTTTATATTGTTTGTTTATTTTTATATTAATTATTAAGTACTGCTCAGGGTCCTGAGAGTAAAGATATTGATCCATGGGAAAATCCAGAATTTGATGTATATTCGAAGATGGACCGATTTGGATTTGTTCAGTAAGTTTAGAGTTTTTATTCTGTTGACAAAGTTTTAGTTTTAAGATTTTTTTGTGTAAGAGTCATTTTATAAACATTATCTCCTCAGGAAATTTAGTTGGTATTTTTGGGATAGTCCGAAATGAAGCTACAATTACATTATTTTTATGGCGGAATAATTTGAGAAGTTCATACATTGATCTTTTAGCAAAGATGCGCAAGATGGTCTGGAAGAAGAACAAATTAATAGGCGACGAATATCAAAGGAAGTAAAAAGAGTAGACAAATGGCTAGCTATGGAGCAGGTATTATTTATTGTATAAAGATACTTCTGTGAGTAGATAATGGATTTCATTGTTTATTATCTCACCTAATAATTGACAAATATGTATTTAATCTAATTTCAAAAATGTTGATTGTAGTTTTTATAGTCTTGGAGGAATGGCCGACCAAAAAAACTTGAACAGCGGATTTGGAAAGGAATTCCAGAAAAGCTTCGCATGAAGGTTTGATAAAGATTTATACAATTGTGTTTTTTAAACCTTTCTTTTGACAAATAATTTTATTGGTGATATTTAGATTTGGCCACGATTACTTGGTGCGACCGAATTGAAGCAGGCAAAGCTAGATGTCTATCAGGAGTTACTGCTAAGAGCTCGCCTAGTTAGCAAAGATATCAAACAGATCGATCTAGATATTAATAGGACTTATCGAGATCATTTAGCTTTTAGAAGAAGATACGACGTAAAGTGAGTATGTTGATGATAATAATTCTCTCCTGACATTCGTTTAGATTTCACGGTTAAATTCTGATTTCAGACAACAATCACTGCTTAATGTTCTCGCTGCTTACTCGATGTATAATACCGAAGTGGGCTATTGCCAAGGTGACCTTCCGATTTCTCGTTATTTGCAGGTCAATACTGTTCTGTTACAGTACAGGTCTTGAATTCCTGTGATATCTGAATTAATGTCTTTTCTTAATAATAATGTGTAATTTTTGTGATTTTTCCAGGAATGAGCCAAATAGCAGCCCTTTTTCTGATGTATCTCGATGAAGAAGATACGTTTTGGTGTCTTCATGCATTGATGGTTGGTAAAAAGCATACCATGCATGGTAAGTTCCTATTTTAGGCTGGTTTTTTTTACTTATTAAAAAATTTGATTTTTCTAATATTTTGGTAAATTATTGTATTTGAAGGATTTTTTGTTCCGGGATTCCCCAAATTATCTCGTTTTGAAGAGCATTTTAAAAAAGTTCTTAAGAAATATAAACCAAGGATATTTAAACATTTGGTTAGTTTTAATGTTTCTAATATTTCATTTAGTTAAACAATTATTCGTAAGGGATATAAGAAAATTTGATTTTATGGAAAATAGATGTGAAAAATAACTGAAATTGTTTTATTTTGCAGGAAAAACAGGATATACCCTATATTTATTTAACCAAGTGGTGGTTTGGATGTTTCTTAGATCGAGTTCCATTCTCTTTAGCTCTTAGGTGAAGTCTATTATTGTAATAATTTAGATATGATGCACTGTAGTCTATTAAAAAAGAATAATTCCAGGTTGTGGGATGTCTACATTCTTGAGGGCGACCCAATACTTATTGCAATGGCCTTGAATATAATGAAAATGCACGAGAGTGAGTTCTTAATCACAAAATATCCTCTTTCCCATACTCATTATTCTGTTTTAGAGACTATACGTAAATTACAAATGGAGCATTTCATGGATTTTATTCAGTCGGGAATTGCTGTGAACTTTGAGTATTCTGATGACGAAACCATTTACTCATTGCGTGAAGTACTTACAAAATTAAAGGTACTTTTGTTGTTATATGAACATTTAGCATTTGTTTCCATTATTAATTCAATTATTTGCATTTAATATCAGTACACTTTAGAATGACCGTTTACATATTCCACCTCCACCCCGTCCCGAAGATTTATCTGAAGTTCCAACCAAAGCTCTCGGACCTATTTTATCACGACCAATGTCTTCGATTAGGGAGGAACAAGAGGAGATTCGTTCACGCCGCAGTCATGCAACCTGTGAGTCGCGTACAAGATTCAATCGTCGTGCGTATGATGTTTTATTTAAGTTCTATTATCAGTTCTATTTAAATGGTGGGAATGATAGCGATTCAGATATCCAATAATTAGGCATTTATGAATAGTTCTCACCCAAAAAATGTCATAAGATATTTAATCGGAGCATTGGGAATAATACAACAATATTTATTATAAGCTAGATTTATAATGTTGAAAGTTAACCTACTCTATGGAAATTTTCCCTTCAAACCTTTTTTTTTATAAGCTATATGCAGGCCTAAGAACAATTTTAAATTTCTGCTTCTACAACTCGTTCAGGTGTGATATTATATATGGATAAAAACTAAAATCCCTCATAAATGTAAATATCGTAAATTATGAATTTGAAAAGCTTTGTGTAATTATATTTTATATATAGTATCCTAGATATATTAGATAGGAAGAGTAAACTTAGTAATCCATTTTTGTCTATAAATATCTTATGCACTTATTAGTTTATCACGGCCATGTCTTAATATACCTTTTAAAATGTTTATAGTTCTTTCTATATTCACTTCATGTGTATATATATTATAAGTACGTACCTCTAGGGTTAAGTAATTTAATTTTAATCGGTGTTGTGTTTGTTTTCTACGGGCCAATGAATGTTATGTTTTACGCTAATTTATTAGTTTGCTGGACGCCAAAGCCCTAGGACTTGTATAATAATAAATGTAGGAACTTTTTGGCTGATTGCTTATATTCATGTTAATATATATATGCCATGATGATTTAAAAATTGATATAATTGCAGCAATCGGCCGTTCTCCACATCTCAAGCGAGAGAAGCATTCAAAGGATGCGATAACATCTCGAACTCCATCGGTATCTGGTATAAAGTCAGTATTACGATTTGATGTTTTAAAAATTTTAGTTTTGTACTTTATTTTCATTACTGTCTACTGTAATATTGCAGACGAAATGTTGCAAATGATTCGAGTTCTTCTAGTCATCGCACTACGAATTCACGCAGTACAGTGCGAAATGAAAGAGATATTTCATTTCAGGTCTTTATTTAGTTATGATAGCTTTTTATAAACAGTGATATGGTCTTGTAACAAAAAGTTTTCATTTTAGATTCCATCTCGACATCCCTCTCAACGCAAAGTAATCACTCCTCCACCCGATCCTCTACATCCCTCACTTAATGAAACATCACCCAGTAATAAGCAGATCTCAGATCAGTAAGGGTTTTCAGTTTTATTACATTTACAGAATAGAAACATAGTCGAATATTGTATTGAATTATTTATTTATTGTAGGCCGTACGATCATATATCTTCGAAGCGTATGTCTTCAATGAGAGATGAGCATTCGGGTCGTATGGTGACCTTAGTACGAGCGGATGATGAAGAGGAAGACATTGTAGTTCAGCGACGCCGTGGAAGGGTGCATCATACACCCAATAACGTAACAATAATAATGGTTGGAGATGATGGTGATTCGGTCGTCTAATATGGATATTTTTCGTAATCCAGTATATGTATATTAAAATATTTTTTGTGACAATGTGTGATTATAGATAATTTCGATGTGATATTGATAATACTACGTATAATCTTCTCATAATGATTATTAAAACGGTTCGTATCTTAATATGTATTTGTTTCTCTTTCCATCTCTTTAACATTGCTGTATTTTAATTTATGCGATACAGTTATTAATTATTAATTATTAAGGAAATTAGTAATCATTTATATATTCTTGAAATTTATGAGTGCTGTTGGTTAAGTGTTTTTACTATGAATGTGGCGCACAAATTTTATACTTTATGAGTAACGCTCTTGGTGTTTTGTGCATTTTTCCTAATCGTTGAAATAGACTTTTGACGTGTGTATGAATCTTGTTAAAGTCACTGGATCTCGAGGATTTGATTATATTCCAGTGAGATTGAATTATATACTATCAAGCATTAATATTGTCCAATCAGGATTGTTTGACTTTACAAAGGCCCATACTAGTACAGTAAGGATGCTGTTCTATTCGTCAGTCTGGCATGGTTTGCTAATCTTTCTTTCTATATCTTGACTGAACTGGTTGAGTCCAGGCGTAAGCAGTTCCCCGCTGACGATCATTGTGATAGTTTGGTGTTTCGTAGCTAGATATCCGCTACTGGGATGCTTCGTAATGAAGTTTTTCGAATTTCACCAGAGTATTTTATGTCGTAGTGCAATGTTTTTCGTCAAAAGATAAGTGATTTATTTCACATTGTACGTTTGATAGTTCAATTCTCATAGCTAGTTGTCTTATTTGTGATGAAGCTGGGCGCTCAATAGTTGTTATGTTTTGGGTAGAGTAGTCAATTTTCCTTTTTTTGCAGTCATATGATAGATTTCTTTTACGCTACTACCTTTGCAAAATTACTCTTCTACATATTCCTATTTAAAGCATATTTTATAGGACGATATGCGCTTGTCCTCCTTGTTGCTTCTGCACAGAATACTGTGAGGTTTTTTTTAAATCCTTGAAATCTTGCTATGTTAATTAGGTACTCTTGAATATCCGCGTGGAATAATGCCACATATGTTAATGTTAGATTTTTTGCAGACTGGGCCTTAAAAACGTTTATTCGCTTGAAGAAGGCAAGTGTTTCGTAACGTTATATATTAATACGAACAATGTTTGCTGATTTATATATCCTAGGCAGTTGTTACGTTTTTTCTGATACACTTTACCTATGACTTACAATCATACTTTATAGGATCGAGTACCGACTGGAATCTTATAAAAATTACCACTGTGGATAAACCATTCATTGCATTAGAAACAACGACAACTCTCTCTTTTCCAACACTAGTGTTGCAAAATGAAATCCCTTCAACTTCTACGCCACAATCAGATATTTCAACTATTATACCATTATCTTCCCCCTCTACTTCGTCTTTTCAAACAGATACCTCTACCGTTATACCATCATCTTCTTCCGCTATTTCATTTTTCCAACCAGATATATCCGCTCTAGATTCACTTGACGTATTTAAAGATGATTATGAAGTCGATAATATCACTGAAAATATCACTGAATTGGTTACGCAGGTAAGTGAACCGATACCAACAACAACTACTACATGGATGGGTTTCAGAACAACACTACATAATGAGGTTACCGATTTCCCTCCAGAGAATGATACAATATTACTTATGTCTTCTGGTACAAACGAAAAGGAAAGTCATGGAAATCGTAATAGCTTTGGTGAAAGTCGGATGCGTCCAAAGACACTTGTGGATGCAGCTGTAATCAACAGAGGCTGGGTTAAAAATCCAGTAGAAACTGTTGACCTAAAAGAAAAGAAATCACGCAAGAAAATCAACTGGTCTGAAATTATTTCAAGATTACCACATAAGAAGAGAACTTTGGTTATTCATGATGTAGGATCAGAATACCAAGATTTGCCACCGCCACCTGGTGCTCGAGTTATCGAATTTCAATTACGACGTTTTAAGAGGGAAGTCACTGATACATTTCGACCAGATACTACTTTCTCTTCTTTCCCAACCACAAATACTGATTTTTCTGCAGTTCATAATAGGAGACGAAACTTCAATCCATTAATGACTAGATTATTGCAAAGAATGGAAGGAAACGTTCCTACAGTAGAAGGTGACGCAAAAACTTCATTCACATCCCATGAACTTCTAGGAGAGCGAGAAGGAGATATCTTTGAAGAAAAAGCATTGGTTACTGAAATATCGAATACAGAAAGAATACCGATTAAACGTGAAATGCTTCCCTCTCCAACGATATTTGATAAGGATGAAACTGATTCGCTTACGTCTTCAGTTGGGAGTGAAGCTCTTAAAGCAGATCTCGTAGAATTGAATGAAGCTCTTAAATCGTTGCCCTCACCAAAAACAAACTCCGTGATTGCCTCGAGTAGTGAAAGAAAAACAAATCCAAGTAGTATTTTAACGTTTGCTTTAGATTCCTTGTTATCAGCCACACTTGATGAAACAGATAGGCAAATGAATATCAATTCCAATGAAAAGGTAGATAAAAAGAGGCAAAATGGTTTAGACAACTTAGAACTACTTAATCACTCGGGTGATGTCTCTCATAAGCTAAATATTTTATAAGGGATTCATTTGCTATTACCTAACTACATTTATAAGCTTTGAATTGCTTGTATAAATCTGTCATTGATTATCTTTAAGTAAAGATTTAAAAAAATAACTATCATCTAGATATAAGATAAAAATAAAGAAAGAAAACTAGAAATTCTACTTTAATTGGAACAAATAAATCTAAACTTCGACTATAGAAGAAGTCACTGGCACTAAAACACTAACATATCCCACACTTCAGACGTTGGAAACTAGAATGAGTCATTGTAATTAGCTTTATACTGGTTCTATGATTCTAATAAAATATTTATATATAATAACCATTGGATCAATTATTAGATTCAAGAATTCAATTTATACACCGTTGCATAAAGATAAATAACATTTCAGACGTATTTTATGCTACTTGATTACAATAATTTAGTAGCGATTACATTTTACTCTTTGTTTTGCCTGTTCTGCCACGAATTGTGTCTTCGATTTGCTGCCAATTTTCTTCATTCATATTGTGGAGTTCCGAGCCAAATGAGCTTCCATGGTTTAAGTACTGCTGACCACCATCGAAATCAATTATCTGTAGGTGTTTACTAAATATATTTTTGTCGTTCTTAAGTGAGAGCCATCATAACGATACATATAATCTAAAAGTACGGTGTAATCACCATCTTCCCGTAACAGCCTCAAAAATTCATAGTGGTATAGTATAATAAGTAATAAGCTTCTATTTTCCTACTCCATTAACACTAATCAATTTTAAGTTAAAATATAAGTTATCTGTTCTCTACTTGTACCAATTTTCTACATTAGAGACAGTTAATAAGATAAAAGAGATCGGTATTAAATAAGTCCATTAATAGTCCTATTGATAGAAAAGTTTTCAATTTATAAAAATATTAATTCTTCTCTCTATGTTTTCTTACCATTATTTAATTAAGCCCTTTTAGCTCTAATGAAAACATTTCTACTACTTTTTCGATCGTGTGGTTAACAAATATTTTCAAAATTTTTTAGAGCTCATTAGTTTAATATTCAGTATACAGATACTAAATATTTTATGAATCTATCAACCAACTCAGGATTAATTCCAACATTAGCAATTTTCCTTAAGAACATTTGGTTATTGTACATTGTTTTTCATTACCAGTTCTTACGATTTTACTATTTCTGACAATAACTAGTTGGCTTCCTCTGTAGACATTAATTTTTAAATGGTATATGAGATTATTAGAAAAAACTTTTGATGAGAGGTTGATATTAGTAGTAGTGATAATGACAAATAATATTCGCAATACGCTTGTCAATAGGCTAACCCATAAAAGAAACAACATTACTGATGATGATTTTCTTTAATATACTTTAATATACTGATATACATTCTCATATTTTAGATTATATTTCTATCGTTAATTTGAAATAAAATCACGCTCATAAAACTTGAAAAGAATTTCTGATGCGCTTATATATAATTATACTTACCGCCCCATTAAGCCAATTTCCATAATCTGAACAGACAAATGCGGCAAGATTCGCAAGTTCTGTAGCTGTCCCACAGCGGCCAATTGGTACAGTATTTGCCGAATCAGCTGTTGCATCTTTGAACGACTTTTCCGATAGTCGACCCATCGCACCCTGCATGATGTTTTCTTTATGGATATAAGAAAACTTGTATTGTAAAAATAGTTGTAATATGAAATACTAAGTCATATAATACATAAATCATGTTATTTTCTTGAGAATAAACCTCAGTAGGTATCGGACCAGGTGCAATGACATTAAATCGAAAACCGTATTTCGCCCATTCAGCAGCTAATGAGCGGGTCATATTCTCCACTCCAGCCTTCGATATTGCGGATGGAACAACGAACGCTCCACCATGTCTGATATGAAAAATAATATTGAACTTCTTAACTTATAAAGTGGATTTCAGGATACGTTTTTTACCTGGCGTACGGTGTAGTGATGCTGAGTACACTGCAGCCGGAGCCATTCTTAATAGCCCTTCGTCCTATTTCCGTCGTGACTGTCATAGTTCCCAGCAATACGATGTCTACCACTGTCTTGATCGCATTGTATGAAAGCCTATTCGTGGCCATTACAAAGTTACCAGCAGCGTTGTTCACCAAAATATCGGGAATTTTTCCATATCTTGAAATTTGAAATTTAATGTTTTAATTATGATATTAAATACAAATATCATGTGAATAAATTACCAATTAATAGTTTAACTACATATACTATATTTGAAATCGAATTTAAATAAAAATATGGAAAATAGTAGATTTTTTATCACAGGCTTAGTTAACGCACCTGTTGGTAATGTCATCTATTGCTTTAGATACAAGGACAGGATCTTTCACATCCATCTTAAATGCCTCACATATGCCATTAGTTTCTCGACGAATTTCAACAGCTGCACTTTCTAGTACATCAATTCTTCTGAAAATATAACATATACAATACTTCAGATAACCTTTTTGTGTCCTTATGTGCTATTTATTCATAAGAAAAATACGTGAAGTTTAAACCTAGCCGCAATAGCTACACTGGCACCAAGTCTTGCAAACATGGTTGCAATTGCTTTTCCTAATCCTGTTCCTCCTCCGGTTACTAGAGCTACCTTTCCCTAGAAAATTGGGAACTAGATTGAATACTTTAAAACCGTTTGAATTTAAAAATGTTATTTCCAATTATGAACAATCTTTGTAGTTAAAACTGAAAACTTACGTTCATAGCTCCAGGTGGAAGAGCAGGGGTGGTAACCGGTTTAAAGAACTTATTGGGATTAGTGCAAGCCATTTTAAGAATCCCTTAAAGAAAAATGAAAAGTGTAATAAACAAACATATAAATATTATTTGGAACTTCCAAAAAAAGTAATAATAATAATAATAATAATAATAATAGCCATTTAGGTGAACCTTAAGTTATTAGCGATAAGATCGTTCAATAAAATCAACATTTCATCAATGACTGTAAGAATGAATTGCGGCAATGTAGGCTACAGTGTGGTCTTTTGTGGTATCCTAGGCTGATCATTTCTTCTCTGATTAGATAATAGGCCCTTGTAAGCATCTCATAGTTAAAGTAGGTTTATAGGTTATAGCTCTATAGCTTAGTATATAAAGATATTTCTTTACAACAAATATAAAAGTACTTGTAAAACTAGTGCAGGGGCTTGGGATTGATTTTATATAGTTTAATAACAAATTAACGTATAATATAAACTATGTCAAACGCTAGCAAACTTTACTGATTTGTTTGTTTTGGCGCGTAAATGTGGCAACAGGAAATAATCGATTTCCATTGCCATTATTTTTTTTTAGAAATCAACGTTCTCTCAAAAACAAAGCCAATTGCTGATCGAAATTGCATCTAAACTAAGTGAAACATTTACTTTTGAATTTTCATGAACAACATCTTATTATTTATAGAAAATTCCTGGTATTACGACTTTTTGCCAATTAATCCTTCATTACTGTTCTTAAGAGTCTTGTGACTTTCTCTTTTACCTTTCTTTACTAGCGTTTTTTCATGTTGTCATGTGGTTTTCTTTCTTTCAAAGGAATACCTATTTTATTATTCCCCTTTTCTCATCCACTAATTTCTCTGTCTGAATTTTAAAAATTGTCGTAATATATTTGTTGTCTCTATTTCACCTTCACATATAACTCTTTCTAGTTTTTCTTCCTTTTCCTACTCTTATTTGTAATTTATTCACACATCTTCAGAAAGATTGTCTTTACTAAGTAGTCAGAACTGTTGAGGCTAATCCCAAACGCAAATAAAACCTATTCGAACAAGTTCTTGATGGATTGTTGTTTATTGAGTGAAAGACAATACCTACGACCTGATGAGTGGGCGGAATTGTTTGAGGTGTTTTAGAACCATAAATGGTTGATGCAGGATTTTGAAATCATTCATTACTCAAGGATTATATCAAACAAAATTTTTATTAGATATAGTATAAATAGTAAAATAATCTTTTTTCAGAAGTAGTAGTTAGTAGAAAACTGAGATAATAGTCACCTTTGTAATATGGAAAATGATTATAATAGATATATGTAGAATATAATGTCTTAAATTCTAAGATCTACAGCATTAAAAATCATCCAAATACATTAGGACAAAGGTCCAATATTTTAAGTGCTATTAGATAGATAACTTTCTTTAGCTTTGGGTGAATTTTTAATATTAAATTTGTGCCCTACAACTGGTTGGTAGTCATTACAAGTAGAAATGTGAAAGTTATAGATTTTATTGATGAGGTGATATCTATATTCACTAATTATTGAATAAATTAAGTCGACGAAAGTAGGAAAATTCTGATAGCCGAACACAATTTTTAAATATGTTGGACGATGTGCTACTAATGTTTGCATTAGATTTAATTTAAATTTATAATACACAATATTCAAATCAATAATATAAAATAAATAATTTGTAAAAATTCCGTAATATTAAGATCAAATCTTTGAAAATTCTGGATTTATCTAAACTCCAAATAGAATATAGATAAAAGTGTTCAGTGTTAATGTTCGAAATTTTAGTGTTTGATGCTAAGAAGTAGTACTTTTGCTGAGAATGTTGCGTACGTTGTTGGTAGATCTCATGACCTCAGATGCACTTACGATAAGCCAACTAATGCTATCCGCTTTCAGAAACAACTTGGGATGCTAAGCCAGAACAACTTTACGCATAAACATATCTTGTGTTGCTTACACACTTTTTATGCTCCAACAAACATACCCAGATGCATTAGAATATAATAAGTCCTTGAGTGGCTACCAACAAGTGAATAATTCCAGTGAATAAATAAATGTAAGATTAACAGTGACACAAATGACTGCTCTCAAAATATTCATGGCCGATGCTCATTCCATTATTGTCCGTGCATAATAAGTGCATGGAATTCTAATGAGCAATTAGAATGCAAACTGACATTCAATGTAAAACTATTTATTCATCATCTACAGATGGCACCACCGCACTTATCATTGTGACAGCATAGTCTCCTATATAATTTATATAGAACAATCAAGAGTTTTTCTCTTTACGCTCTTCATATACTAAAAAATGTTTTGCTTAGTATAAAATCACAATGAGACAAAAAATAATTATAGCGTTATAGTTATGGTTCAATCAAAGGTAACATATGACCTCACCCATCCGTCCTCAGCTACCGCTTAATAGCAGCGCTATGATCTCCATCTAGCTAATTATTCTAATTACTGTAGTCGGTCTTTTCTGATGCTCCTATAGGTCAATTGAGAGAATTGGACACCCACAGAACTAGGATGCTAATCTCACGCTCATTGAATAGCGCCGCTGATTTTAGATTCATTGTAAGGAAAACTAACTTGAACTCTTTTGAATATATTAATTAATTAATACTTCTTAGTGGTCATCGGCGAAAATAAATAAAAAGGTTGGAATATTTGCACTTTATTAATATTCAAATAATAGTCATATACGGTTAAATGTGGCTTATATCTTGTCTCTTTACACATGCTCTCTCATTTTCACTATCAGTGTATCTCTCTTCATTTAAATTTTCTTCAATGTCTCCTTAGCGTCCTTGCTCCGTTTGATCATTCATCAATAGTATATGTGATCAACCTACATCGCCATCTGCAATCCCCCGTAGAAGGACAGTAATGAAGTGTTTGAGAATATAAAAAGTAACAGATTGAAACAAGACATATTAAAACAGTTACTATCATCAACATTAAATATACTAACGATAAACTCTTATTCTCCAATACGTGGATGATAATAGTATTTTTCATTTTCACTCGATATCTGAAGATGAAATATTAGGTAAATAAAATAGTAGGGGGGAATGAATTTTTAAGAATATAATTACAACTATACAGAGTTTTAGAACCGTATTTGAGCTTGAATATGTAGTTTTTTCTTGAACTCCATTGATCAGTACTCGGTCATATATACCTGGAATAAGGTGGCACCAACGGACAATGCGCCACCGCAGGGGGCGGAAGGTGACTGGCAATACAGTTCTTCGGCCTTATTTGAGTTAGTAGCGGTTGAAATATGTGATCTTAATTTATATTCCACCACAATATGTTAACCTTTTGGGATGGTCTTATCTTTTCTATTTTTCAGCATCAAAGACTCCCAACTAATATTAATAAGAATATAATTGAAAAACATGTGTAATTTTAGGGAATTTAATATAAGATAATTATATCGTAGGAAGCTATGATCTAGTAATCGTGAGAGACAGCAGATATATCCTCTTATACCGGCAGTCCTTTTCTACTGCTCAATTAGGTGCTTGAGCAGAAGCTTTGACCCGCCGCCTTAGGCTTCCGGGCTTTTCCTGAACCAATACCCTTCGGTCTTTATTTTATCCTCATTTTCAACATCTAGGTTATTTTGAAAACTATAATACTCGGTCGGTCTAAGATATGTGCATAAATCCACAATTAATAAAATCTACTAAGAGTACGTGTCCGCCACACTTATTTAAGTGGTTACTATAAATTATTACTTCATTTTTATCTACCAAACATCATTAATATTTAAATAGTTAGACTAACAGTCATCCGATTTACGAATTCCCACGATATTTTGACCCCGCCCTCTTTATCCCGCCCACCTAGTGGACGATGGCTCTCATTGTCCTCTTGCAGTCATCATGTCACACCAAACAAAGTCCAGTAAAATCCTACCCCAGAAGTTACGTAGAAATGAAAGAGAACGAAGACGCGTCGATCAAGTAAGAATTTACATTTATATTTTAATGGTTTTTTTCTTCAATTTTCCCATTTTTTTTATCGAATTAAGTGTTAAGTAGGATGCCTACTTGACCGATTATAACTAAAAAGAATAAGCAAATAATCCATTTTTTAAACAATAGCGTAAATTCTTTATATTGTAGATAGATTCTTGTTTAACCTAAGCTGAATATCTTTATAACTATAAATTTATTCACTCTCTATGTTTGATACTCTGATAAAATGTCCAACCACTAAATTGTAGGTTAACCAAGGATTCAATCAACTACGCAATCGAGTTCCACGACCAGCGGGTAACAAGCAGAAGCTTTCAAAAGTAGAAACTCTTCGTGAGGCAGCTCGTTACATCCAACATCTTAGAGCTTTACTCGGCGAGAACAATTACCCTATGACTCCGCCGAATTCCCACTGTACGGTTCCTCAGCAATATTATCAGTCGGTTAACGTTCCCTACTATCCACACCAGTACAAATCCGAAATTTCTCCAAGCTCTTCATACTATAGCGATTCCTCATTCGAGGAACAGAAATACAGTGCGTTTATGCCATGAAAATATATTCCTATTAATTTATCACAAATCGTTCTTTTTTCATTATTTGAACATTCCAATAATTGTATAATGTTTTGTTGATCTTCATCTCATCGGTTTTCACTTGATACTCAGTTTTTAAATTAACTGCCAGTTGTGATCAGTCATTTACGGTCGGGTCTCTTATTTCTCACATCTGCATTTTTAAAAGCGTGCAATTTTGCGTTCTTGGCTCTTATTATCACTATATACGTGTATTATTTATTAAGGACTATAATAAATATGATAATTTTACACGAGTTATAACCAATCAGAACACTTGCTAAAACAGAGAGAACCCATTGATAAAAAGGTACTCCTCCCTCGAAAACGTCTATGACAAGGACAAAATGCCACTGTCTGGTGTATATTTTACGCGACGAGGCACCTAATTACACTTTTTTAAATGTTTTTGGCCATTCTCCGTGCGGTACACACATTGCCCTTTTGCATTTCACTGGAACAAAAAAAGAGAAGAAAGAGAAATCATGGATCGGATAAGAGTAGATAACGAGGAGACAAAAATAAGCGATAGGCGAAAAAAGTTGATTCTCTTGAAAAGACTAGAAAATGAAAGTAGTTTTTCAAAACACAAAAAGATCATCATAATAGCTGTTTTCTTATGTTTTATACTGAACTCTTTCAGTACCGTAGTCTACGGGGCTAATCCTTGAAAGACCTCTCGACTTACCCTCCCTATCACCCCACGTGTAATGCAACACTAATCCATATCCCATGAACATCTTCGTCTATTACAAGAGCACTCAAGATCAATCTAGCCACGATACATCAGCTCAGTGTCAACCACAAATTCACCAATATAATGGGAAAATTTACTTGTTTAGTTTTGCTTAAGACAGTTAAGTTAACTATCATTCAATTACCTTTTAGTGAAAAATCTCAGCAGTCAATCCGTGGTGCAACAAATAATAATCTAAAGATATAATCTAAAATTATAGTGAAAAACCAATCAAAGTTTCTGATTCGTAAAATGTAAAGAGTTTCAAAAAAAAATTGATGTTGAATATATAAACTGCATATAAATAATAGGTTAAGTGCTTCTTTTTATTGTTTTCCGATTGATACTTATACAAGTTGCTATAATTATCTGATGACACGAAGAAAAGCTTGAAGTAACTATTTGGAAAGTGCTAAGATGAAGGACGTAGAGCATGATGGACAATGTCAGAGTGGCCACTGTCGTGTTATACAGAAGTGGCGCAATCGGCTTGCGCCATTTATCGCCCTCACGTAATCCTAATTAATCATATCATGTAGTTTGTCTGACCCCTACCGGAAAGATTATCGGGATTAAGACAGTGACACTGTTGCTATTCTCTTCTTTTTTTCTACTTATTCCCATTTTTACGCTAACCCTCATATTATAACTCTAATATCACAATAACTGTATCCTTTTGTATCTGTATTGCTTATTTTCCTCAGTCAGTATTCCCTCTTTCACTCTCTTTTTTTCCTTACCTCAACATTTATTCTCATGCGGGAAATACTCAAGATGACAGAGCCGATGATTTATACAAGGCTGCTAATGGTAACAGGTGTGTCGGAAACAGGACCGGCGACCCCTTTCGCATCTAAGAGGGATTCGACTTTTTCTCGGCTATCTGCTCATAATTATTACAAAATCATTGTATTTTTATTTGCAGTTTCGTGGTCAGTTGATTCTTTCCGATTGGACAATGGCGGTATGTCAAAGCTTCTGCTGGTGATCGAGGACCTAATTGAGCTGTGAAAAGGGATTGCCGGAATAAGAGGATTCAGCTGCTGTCTTTTGGGTGATAGTACTAAATTTGACACCATTATTTTTATATGACTTCACATACATCTAGCATGTTTTATAATGCTAAAAAATATATGCAACATTCACACAATTGTAAAGCTAATAATAAATGAGGTATTAACTGAGACAATTTACAAGATAATAAATAAGAGATGACGGCGTTATTTAGTTGTGAAGTTTTCAAGATAATATTTGACAGCATATCCTAATTAGCATAGACAACGACCTTCGCAGTGCAGGTGCCTGTCTCATTTATTTCCAACAATACGGTCATTCACGGCTAAGACAAACTAATTGTCGCCTAATTTCACTATTTAGCGCAATAGGAATTGATTGGTTGTGTATTGCGTAACGAGTTATTAGCAAAATAACGCGAAATTTAGCTAAACTCTTTGAAGATAATATTAAACTCGTATTCTATTTTAGTGGACACGTATGTTTTATGTAGGGAATGAATGCGATATTTGGGAGTCTTGAGTGCACGAATTGATAGTCAGTGATTTGGATGATAATACCATCGTTGTGATTGATTGGCATTCTTTCCTTGCATTGCTCATATCCACTCTATTCCATGTATTGTTTCACTGGTCGTAATGCCATTGATCAGTGCAATTAGGCGTTGATTCGTATATTTTATTGTTATTTTATTGTCAATAGTAGGTCGTGAATATGGAAAGAGAGTGATATTCGACGCTACGTTTTATAGCATTCGTTGTGTTAGCCTCGACATTTCTATCATTCATTTTCACGATGTTATGGGGTTTTGAAATGATGGAAGATGTAATTCCATCGGTGTTAACAGCCAATTGAAGAGTAGCGAATGTGGCTACTACGATGACGGCTATTCCGGCGGAGAATGGACACCCCGCTGAGTCTCTGATTCCACAACACTATAATACCATGTTCACCCATATACATCGTACTCATTGGGTCGCGTATTTATGTCAATCCTATTTCACACCAAACATCTCTCAACCGGCTCACTTCCTCCTTTAGTTTACCTACTTACTATGCATATTGATATTGACTAGAGCGTGAAATCGACGATCACGATAGATCAATCATGCTCTGAGGTCAGCGCACAAGCTGAATAAGGTAATCATTCCTAGACACACCAGAATTGTTGATTTAAATAAACGAACAGTGGATGGAGATTGGATACTAAGGCTCTTAATACTTAGCACCTACTTAAATATTTTAGCAACAAATTATCATTAATAGTGATTTAGCGTAATTCTCAAAAAGGAGAGTACCACAATGATGTTATATGCTAAAGCATTTAGATATTTACATAGTAAACGCAGTACCTCCGATTTTTTAGCTTTCAAATTTCAACAACTTGTTATGGAAAATTCCAGAAAGCTGTCCCGATATTTGTAAGAAAAAACTTCAGTTTTCAACTCTAATAGGTGTAAATACATAAGTTTTATTCCATTCATGTCTATTCTGCATCTGTAAGATATGGAAATAACCCTAAATTTTGTTCAAAAAGAATAACAAAATCTGAGGAAAATACAATTGGTTAGTGATTACTCTTCACTGCTTGTCCCCCTCTGTGCTTTTCTGTTGCGCAAAGAGGATGAAGGGCTCCCGCTCACGCTTCAATCTCCACAAAGCAGTAAACACTTCATATGAAATTGACACTGCGACAATTCTTGCCTCTTGATCTTCAAAGACTCCGCTGAACACGTATTCAGATGGTTATATGTTATAATGAATATTTTAAATGTTAATATGCTTCTACTATGCTGACCTTGGTTTGAAGCAAAAAATCGACCTACAATCCATTGTACTTAAACTACTTATGATTCGCAATGGCATTTCCGCTCTATGTCCTCCCTTTTTTCCTATGCGCTATTCTTTTTTCTATCCCCTGAGACCTCGTCGTCTCTGCGGCCGTCCGTTGAATGCTGTTGTTGTGGGTCAAATTCAATTGCCATTGACAACCTCTGAAGTCCCTATTGTAACAGATTCAGTTTTTAAAAGTAAGATTTACTTGTCTTGAAGAAAAAAGTGGAATGTAATGAACGGTGTTTAGATACAGTACTCGCTTTATTTGCCGTATGGCTTCCATCTGTCATTACATCATTTAGGCGCCTAACTGTTGACCGATCTTATGCGCTTAGCATTGGGTAACAGTGATGGAATGTCAAATTGAGTAGAACCGTATTATTTAATAAGATTTTCAAATAGCACGTGATTAGAATGATGGTAATATTTTAGCATTTAATATAGTTTGCACTTTTACTATTCATTTTGAAACTGTACTATTAAAAAGTAATACTACCGTATCACTTTAAAAAACTTTCACTTAAAACTCACCAATATAAAAATTGGTTTAACCGTTTCAAGAACTAGTTACTATTTATTAACTGACCTCTCATTTAATACTCTGCGGGATACGAACTGTTTAATTTGAACCGCTTACCGCTCATTGTAATTGCGGCATCGAGAAAGAGATGACGCAACCGTGAGGCATCAGGACAAGTCAAGATGTTCCTTCGAAGGAAGACACCAGCACTTTGATGTAATAAAATGACCAGAATATATCCAGCTAAGCTTATAACAATAGATATATTATACCACTACAATGATCTATTTTATATGGGCTATTGAATAGATTTCAAGTTCACAAACAATAATTATTTATTTAATTTACATTATACTCTTTTATTACTGATATACAGCAATCACTTAAATGGAAAAGAGAATATGATTGCAAATTTCAGTTTAGTTCATTCGTTCGTTCACCCATCATATTTGCTTGTTTGCGTCCCTCTCTCTTTTGGTCATGTCATCGCCACCATAATTATGGACTTAGAGGTCCTCTCGCGTTACAAACTCGTTAATCAGGGGTATGAGTTGTTGGAGTATCCTAGTCTACTATTGGGCCAATTTCCGGATTTAGTGGATGACTAAGAGAGAATGAGGAGGATTGAATAGGACCACACCAATAGGTGACAATTGCTGGATTGGCGCATTTCGGTCAAAAATTGGCCTGTGGTCAAAAACGATCCTATTAAAATAATAATCTGCAGTTCCAATAACTGTTGCGTCAGGTATATGACTATGTTTGGAATAAATTCGTAGTAATAAAAAAGCAAGGAAAACAGATGGATTAACTCATGTCCTCTGCTCTATCGCGACCGCCATCTTTCTGTTATACGATATGGCTGTTATATAACCCTGTTTACCAAAAATTATGACAGTAGCGCAATGCAATATTTGCTTTTCTCATCAGCAGTAATTGGATCAGGAAAGAGTAAGACTGGTGTTCCTAAGTGGGCATCTAACTGTCGGCATCTGTCCCACTTAGTTCTCTTTTTTCATCCTCTATATTTATGGTAGTATATTCTCTCTCATTTTAACTGTTGGTTAGTTTGTGCAGACGAAACAATTTATCTGCAATAAAAGACTTATTAAAACCACAACAATTCGTAGTTCCTTATTGTATTTAAACAGAGTTCATATCTAAATCAACAAGACATTAAAATGCTAAGAGCGATTCGTGTAACTGGATGTTTGACTGCTTGCACCTGCCTCACTGTCACGCAATGCCAGAGTGACAGAATGAAACAATAATGGGAATAATGAAAAAAACTAGAGCTGAAACAGGAGCAGAACTTTTAGAGTAATCTAGCATGAATATTTGAGAGAAGAAATATAGAGAGGCAGTAGCTTCACAATATACCAGATTTATGACACTTTGCATCTTGCATTGTTTCGTGCTGACAGTCTCAAGTAGTGTTTACTGTTATCCCCATGGGTGTCCTTGCCTTTGTTTCATATGCAAATTAGGGGACTTTGGTGCGCCGCAAACTCTCTTTATTCTATGACGATGTGTCAGATTACTGTTAAATAATGGACTATTTAGAGAGAAATCGGAATGGAAATTTGTTCAATGACTGCGTAGATTTACGACTATATTTGTTGTATTTCTATCAATAAGCAGCTAATAGAATAAATGGGATTTGTTTGGGAATGCACATCACCAGAGAGCAGCTTTGAATAAGGAAGAAAATTTGTCAGTCCTAATTCGTTCCACCTGTCGTGTGTATTTGGTGTTCTTTCAATACGGACATAGCATTAATTGGTGGTTAGTGTAGTGATGAACGAAATGGGCTTGACCTCAAAGTGTTCTGTAGCAAAATTAACAAAAATTGAATAGTATTTAGCTGGATGACAGCGCTTCGAAAGTGGCAGATTGGGGATTATATTCATTTGTCACTGTGGCATCGTAATCTAGACAATATTGTAAAAGAATTGCGAACCGTTGAGAATTAACTTATCGGATTACACAGGAAACTACTGAAATAAAACAGGTGTCAATGTGAAAATAGAATTGATCAACATGTTTGTCATACAATTATGGTACTTCAATCAAAGTTATCATTAAAATAAGCTTTCCCTGCCATTGTATAGATACACATATTTTCCTTTTATACTGCTCAATTTTCTATCTACTTCTCTGTTTATTCTATTTGGTTTATTTTCTTTCTCCCCATCTTTATCTCTAATTCCTTTTATTCTCATTAAACCACAACAAGTACCTACTGTACTCGGCCACCACCTTTTCATTTTCGGCGGTCAAACTAATCTCAGACAAAGATCTAGTCGTAAAACACACACCAAACGCTGTTTCCTAATTGACTCTTCTGAACATACCGAATCAATCAAGATCACTTAGGGAGATCAATGACCCTAAAGATGAAACATATCCGTAGATTGTAAATTCCCATTTCTTCACTAAATTTTTTCAGTATACTGTATTTTATTGACAAAAAAGTATACTTCTCTGCTGTCTTTCCACTTAAGGATTGCTCTCGTTATTTATCTTCGAGTGACTGAGTGAGGAGAAGTGACCGAACGTGAGATTTCGCAGATGGCCACATGCAAACCAATCAGTGTAGAATTACAGTTTGTCAACCGTTTGTTATTATTTACTATCAGTTATATACAGATAGCATGATGTTTATAGGAAATAATTACTTGTTTCAAAGTAAAAAAATGATTTTAGGAGTTTGCTCGACTATATATACGAAAGATTCCAAAACTGTTCTTCACTTTAAGGCATTAAGAATGAATTATTTGCTTGAGGCACTCAATAAATAGCAGATGACATCGTCGATATCAGAAGCTGCAAGAACAGAAACACATGTCTTAACAGTTACTAGAACTCATCAATCACGAAAACCAATCGACATTGTCCCAAAATCAGTTCACACCTGCTAAACGAAATGTCAACGGAGACAGTGACAATCATAAATAAACGATTATGGGAAAATGAAAAGTGCAGTTCATTACTAAGATTTTAAACATAATGGTGCAATATTATAAAGGTATACTACGAAAATTTTCGAAATTTATAAGCTTATGCTAAATCATGGTGACCAATTGATCCTTTGCTCTCTTTGCATTCTTCAAATGTTCAAATAGAATATACTTAGAAGTTTTTATTAGTGATAATAAAACATAAATGCAGTATAGATAGTGTTATTTACATCCTAAACCCGTGGAAGTGGACAAGTGTTGTGAGAGGCATTGGTTACCGGTCGATATCCGAGATCAATAACTGTCAATCGATTGCAGACAACAATTGCTCAAGGAGTTTGATGCATTGCTGAAGAAAATAAGTTCCGTAAAAAGTTAAGACGGTGCGCGTTAATATTATAAGAAACGACTGTGATATAAGTGATATAAAATCTTTTTTATACCTTGTCCATAGTTTCCGAATACTTGCTGAGAAGAATCATAACTATGAGAGAGGGGAGGACTGATATGCTGTGAAGCAAGAGACTGAGATGGAAAATACACATCGAACTCCGTGTCGGAAGGATAGAATTGTGAATTCGTCAAACATGTCGGCGTAGAGTAACCTATATAATTTGCAACTTTATAACATTTCTCTACCTAACTTTTTTCTTCATTTCCATAAACATTATTATTGCTACACTTTCTTTGCTTTCTGTCTATAACTCACCATTTTGTATGTATCCACCATCTGTATGGAGAAGACTCTGTAGATACTGGATATATCTTACAGCTTCTCTTAACGTTTCTGCCTTAGATAGTTTTTTGTTTGCACTTGCTTTCGGTACTCGTGTACGTAGAAGATCAAATCCATGATTAACCTGAAGATTTTTATATCTTAGAATAATGAATATAGCAAAATAATAATGAACAATTATAACACAGAAATTTAAGTTATTTAGAAAGAGTTAGGAAAATTATATATTTTCTAATGTATGAAAGTAAAAAAAAAATGAATAGGTAAATCGTTTAAATTGAAAATTAAAGTAAAAAATAAGAATAATAATATGATTTGAAGTTAATAGACAATAATACTGCACAGTATCAGTTGACATGAATAGACTATAATTATATTAGTAGGCTACCTACTTGGTGAACCCTCTTTCTTTCCCGTTCGTTTCTCCGCAGCTGGTTGTTCTTTCCGGGCTTGATTTGAGTAGACATCACAATGTGCTTATGAGAACAACGACTGACCCCGCAGATCCATGGAGGAGGCGGGGCTAGGAAGGGGGCGGGGTACCGACCTCCAATAAATAAGTAATTGCCTTTACGGTAGAATGGACTTTCAAGTAACCTAATATCAATTAAACAAAAACCACAGTGCTTTCTAGCGAAACAATATTTAATTTGTCTAGTAGTTCAACTTTAGTAGATTATTTGATAATAATAGAAGAAGTATTAATAAAATATTATAATAATAAGTCTTTCATACATATTCTAATGAAAGTACCCGATGTAGATCTTTTAAAGTATAAATGTGGCTCACTAAAAATTAAGATAAAAATATAGTGGTTTAACTTCTTGTTTGAATAGTGAACTGATTCACTATAATTGGATATCTGAAGTGAAGGTTTTAGTGACAGGAGTTGCGTGATCTGTCTATAGAAATTATATAAACGTAGGATGGTGATTTGAAAAGATAGAGGAAAGCATTATATTGCCATTTTAATATTTAAGTAGAATAAAATAAGACAGTTTGAGTAATTAAGTACTAAGCAATATTCTCTTAAATACTATTTCAGTCCACCTTCTCAGTTCTCGTAGCATACCCAATATAGCTATTATCGAGTGAAATATAACTTCCTAATTTGATTTACTACCAGCCATGCCTATTCTTTATCAGTTCTTCCATTGTCACCCTTGTTTCTTTTTTTAGTGATTCAGAAAACCATACAAACCGTTTTTTTTGGCAATTGCTTGTCAGTCTAACTTAATGGTCTGACAGTCCACGAAATGAAATGAAAACAAATCTTGCCAGTAATTTCGAAATTGGCGCCATTTTTAGGACAGCTGGTCGGGAACGAAATCTCGGAGAGATAATCCAGCGAAGAACGGTTCTCAAGGCTAACCATGAATAACCATGAAAGCCGATTGTGATGTCGATGGGGAACACAACAAGAAATACATCTTATCTATTTTCCTCATTTTAAGTCTATTTCAGCTGTTTAGGTTTGATTCATTTAATTATTTCTGTCAAATTTAACTATCTATTAATCAAATTTAGTGGCTTCAGCTTTTTCCTTATTACAACCATCTGTCTTTCAAATAACGAAGGTGTAGCCATTCCACGTGCTTCTATATTGAAAAAAGTTGAAATCAAGGCGAAAAAGTCATCAGATGGCGCTCCCGGTGGCAGTAAAAAGTTTGCAAAAAGCATACCGCGCGGCACACGCAAAGATGTTTTTGGCGTCATTAGCCCACCAGGGGAGGGTCTTTCATCTCTTAAACGAACCCATCCATAAGTCTCAGTTAGGTTCACGATAATATTTTACAAGTGGAACACCAGTGGTTTATCGGTGGTTCTGACAATAATTGAGAATCCTTAAGAAGGCCATACAAACAGCTGGTATAACATCTTTACTATCCGGTTATTCCTTTCTTCTTCTCATTTCTTTTCTCATCCTTTAACTAATTATCTACATAGAATATTAGTTAGCACTGGATATTAGAGCAATTTTATCTAGCATATCCTTTGAATAACACCATTGTGTTCATCTTTTGCGAATTGCTAGCGATTAGGCATAATTTGTACGTAGGTTGCCCGATACGATCTTCTTAATCCAAGTACGGTATTGAGCAAAGACTGAGCACCTGGCCGTGATATTATCTCCTATACTCATTCCGCATTCATATCGTTCCATCCCATTACAACTTAATCTGTGGAAGTCGAACTCACAGCAATATACTATTTCCATTACTTTGTTCAGAAGATTTATAAATGTGTCTCTTAATTTATTAAAATAATTTCAATTTCATCAAAATACATGTATTAGAAATTTAAATATAATTATAAAACCTCCCTCCTATTCATTTGTATATTCAGTTTTTTATTGCAGCATTATTTTACTTGTTACATGAACATAAGAAAGAACATTTTAAAATCCAGGTTGCTTTAGCCAGGGAAAAAAAACTAAATTAATAGTCGAGAATAGACAGCAGGCAATATTCAAACAAGCAGCCCAGAGTTGGCAGAAACCTAGCATAAACCTGTGTTTACAGTATAACCCATTATCTGTCCATTGCCTAATGTACCTCAGTATTGACAAACGAACATCAAAGAGGCAATCCGCCTGTCAAGTAGTTTTCTATACAAACAAATCGGTTCGGATGTCCTTTGGCAAGAGGTGAGGCAGGTTCTACAGCCAACGATATGGGTAAAATTACACAACTAATCCTCTTATAGTATGTAACAGCGGAAGGAGAAGAAGCAGCTCAAATCTGTAGATTAACAAAACAGATCGATTAACCCTTATTTCCTTCAGATAATGTAACTTACCGAAAACTGAGAATAGTAATTACAAAATGAATACTTAATCACAAAATAGTTCTTTTGTTTTTAGTATTTATAATTATTTTATATCTTTAGAAAAAACAGAGCAATCAGCTAAAATTATAGTCGGCATTAAAAAAAACCCTACGTATACGTTGTTGTAAGGTATTGAAAAAAACCGGTCAAGATTGCTGAGAGAACAGTAACCAATACAATCAATCAGTTGTTCTCTTCTCAGTGCTCTTGCACACAGATAGCTTGGATTTATCAATTCTAACCTTAGATCGAGCCGTTATTAAGAACATAGGATTCCTAAAAATTTTCCATGTTATAGTTTTTATTAATTTGGTCTTTTTTGATTGTTCATTTCTCTTTGCTTCTCACCTCCTCATTTGACAATCGCTGCAATACATGTTCCAATATTGGTTTTTGCCGTTGAACAGATGCCTTTAATGGTGCGCGAAACTGTTGCGCTCATTTGGCTACGGTAGTTTTTGGGTAAAAGACGCCGCTGACTTGGCTTTGATCTAGCCGCAGAATCATGGTTCAGCTCGAATATAAACACTCGAAATCGCCTCGAGTGTCGGTGAAAGGTCGCAGGAAGGGATAATTAGAGGGTGGTAGGTAGATGTATAGCGTAAGCCAAGGAAGAAAAAACGAATTGAAGAAAAGAGTGGAATTGGTGGTGAGAAGTATGAGAAACAAACTAATGATGAAGTCGCGCGGACGATATCAGAGGTCAACAAACAATGAGCTTGTTGGTGGTTCCGTTATCTGATCAAAGTACAGCCGATCGGCGACTAGCAACAAACATTCGCTCACAACTGCGCTTTGATTTGGCTGTTTCTTTAACCGTTTATTATGCATTCTTTTCTACTCTTCATTATTTTCATTCATACGTCTCTGGTTAATTTTGTTTATATGTACAAGAAATATACTGTATTTATTTTCATTTACCACACACTTCTACTATAAAAACTTCAACAAAACATTCTATAGAAAAATCCACTTTTTTAATGACTTACAGTGGTGAAAAGAGTAAATTTATTTAGTTACCATACTTTTTTTTAAAAGCAAACTACCTGGTTTATTTAAGTATTTAAACTGCTTTTTCTCACTAACTGTGTAAAAAGCTAAAAGATGGAAGTTTTTTGGAAAATACACAAGGATACTATACAAGTTATTACGGCAGAAATTGTGGTCATACAAAAACTAAAGTAATAGTGTTTGAACTCTATTTTTTCGTGTAGTCTATAAAGTGATGGAGTAGTTTTTTTTGTTAATGAATGATTAGTGGACTGATTCATTTAGTACTGAGAATAGGTTTATAATTTGTGCTTGAAAATGTTCACTTTAGTCAGTCGTATCTTTTTACTTTTTGAAGATGAGCCAAGGATAATTTAACGAGATATCTTGAAGGTTGAGTGTTCTCATTGCGTGGGCTTCACAGTTGCGTAGTGTATCTAGTCATCAATTATATTAGTAGAGTCTAAATATTGTCATATGCGCGTAAATACTAAAATTTAAATAAAAAGATTGTTTGACGGTCATGTCCTACTTACCTACAACTCTATATTGTTGATCACATCGATTTTCCTTAACACAAAACTGCCATTTTTCTTAGAAGGTAACTATCTTAAAGTAAACAACAGTACCTTTTTTAGCCATATAATTGTTTGTGTTGAAACAATCTTTTCGGAACTAGTTAACCGTCGAAATTCTTGCAAAATCGTCTCTCATCAATGTTTTCTTCTTAAAAAAGTGTTTAGTTATTTAGGTATTTTAATTTGATATTTCGTGTCGAAAATAAGTAGCCTTAGTTTAATAGTTCTGAGTTCGCTCTAGCTTATAAAAAACACCTGTTTTTGAGGAAGACTATTGATGAGCAGTAGGTATTTGTGCACTGACGACAACAACAACAAGAAAAGCGACTGAAATGCGTATTATCACCGGTAACTTACGCAAGCGTATTTTACTATCTTATATACTTGTTTCTGTTTCTTTGTTCACTGCGTGCCGATTGATTGCAGCCATGTTATGTTCTCAATATACCATGTGTATCACCGTGGCTGACTATTTTTTGCTGGCAATTGTCTTGAAAGAATAAATATCTTATATGGAAAACTTTGTAGTATTAAATTTCTTATAAAATTCAATTGTGATCAGTAGTAATATATAATTATAGTTAATTATGCTTTATTTTTATCTCCTATCCCACATAAATTTGGTCTAGTATTGAGAATTTGTATTAAAAGCCACTTATTACTATTATTAATATTTACTCTTATCGTGCTTATGGGTGCTCTGCAATCTCAGCGATTGCTGTTTATTACCTGTGCACAAACAATATTATCGACTCCACTGGTAGATTCTCCGGTGACAACTTCTGCAAGAACTTAATTATTGCAGTTCATCAATCTTAGCATTGCGGATAAAATCGCTTATAATTGCCTTCGCTTCGTGATCTATATGTGTACACATTAATTTTGAACTCTAACTAACAACTATTCATTTTTTGTATTTAGTCTACAATTGTTCTTCTTTGACACTGATACTTTTGAATTTTACTTATTCATCTAGTTTATAGTCACTTATGCCTAATGCTAAAAGTAAATTTAGTTTATTCACAATGTCTCTATTATTCCCACTACTAGTCTTTCGATTTAGTTTTTATTTGGGCCGCAAATCATTTGAGGTCATTGATAACGTTGGCCATTCGGGTTGTTTGGTTAATATTTCGTATTACACCTCTAATGTTTTTTTATAAAAATAAAAATATCTAATGGTAATCGCGCTATAAATTTTCATATATGACGCTCTATGATCACCTAATAACTGCAGTTATTTAAACAATAACAATTCTATTCGTGGTAGCTATAACTCCATTTATCTAGGAATGTGATAACGAAAACTCAATTGATAAATATTTGTGGACTTATATTCTTACCCTATAAAGTTTAGTGCTACCTTAACTTATCATTGTTAATTCATTTAGCAAATAACCAGTATGAGCCATCAGTGCTTATTGAGATTCTTTTGGTAATACTGTTTTGTAGAAATGTTCTTTCAGGATGGGCCTGCCGCCCTCTTCCACCTTTGAACGGTTTCTTGAATGGTTTCTTTTCCGCTTCCGATGGGTTTTTGTGATTGCATTCCTTCTTCCTATGAGTGTCATCTATGATTCGTACTATTTTGTACGAAACTGGCTTATTTTTCATCTACAATCAGCACCCAAGGCACATAATAGAAAAGTAGCACTTATTCAGAAACAGGTGAGTTAAAATGGATATCTGGAAATAAGTGAAAAGAGGAAAAACACTTTTATAGAATAGATAATCTTTCTATAGTGTTTCATTTAATTACTTCTTAAAAGGTTCGTGAGTGGAATAAGGGCGACAAAAAGACTAAGATGTGCACAGCACGTCCAGGTTGGCTAACAATGAGCTTCCGTTTTCCTATGTACAAGAAAAATATGACTCAAATTCATACGGACAGACTTGTCGATATTCTTGAGGTTAACATTTTCTACTTTTCTACTTTTGTCATATTGTTTTAATTCTTTCTCATTAGCAAACTCCGCTTGTTATTTTTTCGTATAGTTTATAAGGTTTTAGCCTATATTTTAATTATAGATCGACAAAAAAGCTCTGACTATTCGAGTGGAGCCAATGGTGAATATGGGACAGATTACTCGATTTCTCGTCCCACTAGGTTACTCTCTTCCAATTGTGCCTGAGCTAGATGATCTAACCGTCGGAGGTAATAGTTTAGCTTATTTGTTTTTTGCCATTTTTTTATATATTTGAACCATCTTTAGGTATGATCAACGGTTGCGGAGTAGAAGCTTCAGGTCGTAAATATGGAATGTTCCAGCATATCTGTCATTCATACGAGCTCGTCATGGCTGACGGCAGTCTCGTTGTCGCCACGAAGGTCCATCTAAGAGTATATAGAGGGGTCACGTCATAGCAAATTACATACAATGTAAAATATAACAGTCAGCTCTTCCTTCAGAGTGTGAATTTTACAATTAAAACAAGTTTTTACCCAGCGTTGTATTTCCATCTTATCTTACTTCTCTTTCAAGAACAAATATTTTTATTCTAAATAAGAATTCCTCACTTTACTTAAGGTTTAAATGACGGTATTTGTCTTAATCAACAAAATTTCTCCTTTTTATGGTAGAGAGTGGTAATTAAAGAGAACAAAAGGTTTTTAAAGTCAATACATTACCGGCCGGTAATTCGCTACTGAGTCCAAATGTGTTTCTATATTTGCGAAATATGCACTCTAAAGGAAGTTTTGGACGAGAGATAATTAACTGCTATCTTTTTCACTTTATGCTAACGATAACGCGACCCCACTGTAAATCTATCATTGCACTGTGTTCTTTTTTTAAATAATTTATGGATACTATTAATAAGCCTATATTCTTTCTAAATTCTATGTTTTTCTCTTTTTGACCATCTGTTATTTCTAGGATAAAGCAGAGGATGCCGAAACCCAAGCGCTCTTTTATGGCGTACCTTGGAGTCATGGAACTCTCGGATTTCTGGTGGCGGCGACTCTTCGCATCATCCCAATTAAACCATTTGTCAAACTCACATATATTCCCACCAACTCAGTACAAGTTTGTTATTTCTTTATCATAATAAATTTCTTTATAATCGTGTTTATACTTGAAAATATTTAGTCCAATAAGCAAAATAGTATGACAATAATTATATTTTGATTACATAATTTCAAATTTACCTTTAGGATACTCAAGACAAATTAACTGAAGAAGCTAATAATAGAGAGAATGAATTCGTAGAAGGGCTACAGCTGTCTTTATCAAGGGGAGTAGTGATGCGTGGCCGGTGAGTTGTTATATAATTTCTTTCAGATATAGTTGGACTTGATTTATCAGTTACGTTTTTGACTACAAACTTATGTTTTGGTTTCTCTGATGGACCTCCGAAGAATGGAGGAATTATTAACCGACTTGGTCGGTGGTATAAACCATGGTTCTATACTCATGTGGAGGCCATCGGGAAACAAGGCAAGGCAAGTTCTACAAACTCCTCTGTCTTTGGAATAGATTTAGTCCAAAGCTCTTTTGTTAATATATAAAACTGCATTTAAGGAACACACTGAGTTCATTCCTCTACGTCATTATTACCACAGACATTCTAAGAGTATTTTCTGGGAGATTAAGGTGACTCTCCTCTAGATATTCTACTGCTTTCTATTGGTTTATTATGTTTGATGTAGTTATATAGCCATTATATAGTATGTAGTTTTCAGGAAATTGTTCCATTTGGTAATAATTTTCTATTTCGCTGGTTTTTGGGATGGATGTGTCCACCTAAGATTTCACTTCTGAAGGTAACTTACAAAAGTAGTTGAAATTGAAATACCATATAACATTGAAGATACAAGCCATACTTTAGTTGACAACTCCGGCGGTTCTCCGGCGCTTATACGATAGGAATCATGTGCTGCAAGATATGCTAGTCCCACTTCAGAAGCTCAACGAAGCAATACATGTGTTTGATAGAGAGGTGGAGGTAAGATTTTCACTTGATCTAGAGTTAAATTTTATTTATGTCATAAACAAGAGAAGAACCAAATATTAACTGATGTAATATTTATCTATAGATTTACCCATTGTGGCTGTGTCCATACAATCAGCCATCTTGTCCGGGAATGGTACGACAGCGAAGTGGAAAAAACGTTTTATACGTTGATATTGGAGCCTACGGTAAATATTCATAATTTTTGATTCCTTTGATATAAGAAAGAGTTCAACATGTTCTAGGTATCACAACGAAAGCAGGGTACGATCCAGCAGACACAACTCGACGTCTGGAGGAATATGTACGCTCTGTAGACGGGTAAGATTGCAAAGCGAAATTTCTATTGAAATATTCAAGTGATGATTGGAATGTTGTTTACTGATATTTTACTGAGGCAGATATTTTTAGAGTGCAAATGATGTATGCGGATACGTACATGTCGCGATCAGAATTCTGGCAGATGTTCGACTCCTCGCTTTATGAGTGGCTCCGTGTCAAATACAACTGCAAGGAGGCCTTTCCCGACGTGTACGATAAAGTTTGCAAAGCTGCACGCTACTAGCAATCTAACCATAATTTGACATTTTCATCATCAATATAGAAATATTTATTCACTCTATAATAATAATTAATATAAAGAATATATTGACGTATTTGTGTGTATTAATAGTTGAAGCACAGTTAGTTTTAGCGACGAATTATTATCTGCGATTCTGATATAACAAATAATGAAACAAACGATATAAAAAGGTGAAGGGAGTAAGACCTGGGTGAGTCCTTTGATGTAATCGTTTTAAAGAAACCTGAAATTCGTGTATTGTCGGCGTGTTTCGAAAGTTGTTTTGCTTGTGTACGTTGAAACCCAGTTTTGCTGGAAACCCTTACTTTAAGTGTCAGTGCTATGAGTGACTAATACTTAGAGAAGTAATTTTCAACCAGTGCTGGATTTGTTAATTAAAAAAATAATTCTCAATACATATGTCTTATTAACGAGCGATTTAAGGCAATTATAAGAGGTGCGTTTAGAAGGACAGTAGTTCACTTAAGAATATTAGCATAGAATTTTGCATGCTTTTGTGAACACTAATAAATAGAATAAGGCTACCTTCACCAGGGATATTTTGTATCTATTATAATTATAGCAGCATAGTGAGTACTTCTAGACTAGTGCTTAACTAGTTATATAAGTCTTGCTATTCAAAATCTACTATGATTTATCCCTCAGTCTTTCATCTTTTCCTTACAAAATTTTCTTAGAATTGCTTTAGAATAAAATAGTATCAACTTACGACAACAGTTATATAGGAAAAAAAAAGATGAATTGTTAAGTAATTCTGTAGGGAAATGACAAACCAGTAAGAATAAAATAACACAAAGTTATTGGTCATAGTTTGACTGGAATAGACCAAAGTGCTATAAATCAGTAATAAACAAATATCTGTATAACTGATCATCAGTATTGACACATAGAATTTATTAGATCTCGATATCACTCATACATATAAATGTCATATGCCGGATTTACTATGCGCAAAGCAACTCTTTGCTGACAGTGATGTTTATAGGCGGGTCATTCGAAATTAGTCTCGACACGACTTAGTGGATCACACTCACTCCTATTATGTGGAGACTACATGATACTTAAGAAGTCGAGACAAGCAGGAATTATGGATACTCTTTAACGCTAAACACAAGCGAACGACTAGGCTAGTATGTCAGCCAAAATGCTAACACGAAAACAATCGTTCTCTATACAACATTTGATGACTAAGCGAATATATTTGGTGAGAACATGAGAGAAGAGCAATGATTAAGTATTATTAGGGCACGAGGCGGAAAGTGTTGGGTACAAGACTAAATTTCTTCTTCAGAAGGTTAGACTCCAGTCTGGATGGTCTTCTGCGTGTGGGTGGCACGCTCCTCACCCTCCTTATTGTAGAGTGATGTAACCACATTAGCACCTATTCCCCATGTATTTTCTGTGTCAATTACAAGGGAATCAGGTGGATTGTGAATTCCTCCCTGGTCACGCGCGTAGATCTAAAATAGTATTGTAATGGTGAGCAGAATAGAAGAATGGAAGGAAAAGTACTACCTTCATAGATCTTCCAGCTTTTAGTGTAGTGTTAGGAGGAATAGTGTAGGAGATTTCTCGTCCCTTGTCGAGCTTTCTCTTTAGTTTATGGTCGCCTAGATTTTCATCCTGTAAAAATTAAAATCTGACACTATCTTGATTGTGTCTGTGTAATTCTTGGAAATGATGGGCCACAATGCACCGCGCTTACTGTTTCTGATTTATTAAATTATACTCCTAATATTTCTGGTCTTTTTATTATTCTCAATAAAAAATTATTCTTATATTAATATTAGTACCCATCAATAATATCTGTAATAAAATACTAATGAAAAGGATCAATTTCACTTAAGTATTTCAAATTTGAAAAAAAAAACTCCACCTTAGTTCTATGGGTGTTCTCAAGAGTGATGAACTTTCCGTTCGGGTCGCACTCGGCTATGGTAACATTTCCCTAAACGAAAAAAAAAGGTAATAATTCGTATTCTGAATTATTGTGGAACTGAGACGTAAAACTGTGTACAGAAACAACATGGAATGTTTTGATTGATAGCTGACTGGAATGTTGGCAAACAGTGACCATATTCAAGGGTTGCCAATAATAGCCAGCGTGCTCCATTGAAAACACTGGCAACTATAGCATTCCACATGAACTGATTCATACTGCAGAGTGAGTTATCAACCTATTCATATATTGTCCTAAGTGCTGTTTGCATTCTCATATCCCAAACCTTGGCAGATCGCTGGAACGTTGTCTTTGTGGATACCTCTCCACGAACAGAACGAGTGGAATCTGTGTCCTCCTGCTGTTGCAGAGAGTGTGTCTTTACCACCTGCTCTACCATCTGTCGAAGACCAACTCTACAAGAACATTTTGCAGTTTAACTAAATAAGTCATTACTATTGCTTTTTGAGAAATAATACAATACTATATATAGTCCTTAAAATTACTACATTTAAAAATAAAAACACAGTAGATATCTATTTTACTAATTTAAGATTGTGGAATTTAGTTAAAAATGTGCAAAAAACCTACCGACTCTCTTCACCTTCCAACATCTTTCTATAAATGGCGATTTCAGCATCAAGCATTTGTTTAGTATCCAAGAGAGCTTGTAGTTCAGCGACCTGACGCAGATTTCATTCGTTATTTATTTTACTGTTGTTTCTTAAAATTATGCGGTGTATAAAAATGCCTTATATATAATTTTTCTACACACGCTTTCTCTTTCCTACCAGGGTCTGGCATTCTTCCCGCATTCGACGAAGAGTTGCATCGCGGTCATTTAGGGCCATCTCATACTGTCTCTGGTCGTCCGTGAGCTGAAATCAATTCTACCACTATACGTAGAATATTTTAACTTTTACAAGATAATTAGAAGAACTTCCAATTATTTATCCTTTATTATTTATTGTGTGGAGCTACTATTAAATTATTAACTTAGTAAAAATAAATTATTCTATCCTTTGTAAGGGCTAATCAGTCACGATGATATTAAATGGATATTCATCTGGATATCGTAATCCCTTGAATTTAATATTTTTAAAGATGAGAACCACAAACCTGATAGTTGAGATTTTGGACTTCCTTTTCAAGGAGGGCGTTCTTATTTTCAAGGTCGCCGAGCTTTCCGCGGAGATCTCCAATATTGTCTCTCATCCTCTTAACCTCTTCCCGCTGGTAGTTCGATTCCATAGCTGCTCGGTTTGCTGTTCCTTGTACTTCTGACACCTAAAACTTTGAAACAATTTATCTAAATATATCAAGTGAATTCATGATGAAAGCTGCACAGTACACTGCTTAGTTAATCGTTCTTTTCAAAATCAATCAAATATTGATACATATCAAATAAATAAATAAATAAATATATATATATATATATATGCTTAACATTTCTTTACTATTTATACATACTAGGCAAAGTCAGCCATAGTTTAGTTATGAACCTATAAAACTTTTACTTTGGATATCTATAGAAATAACTTGTATAACTAACAGCATGAAATTGCTCAGTAAACATTTTTTTATGTGTTCAAATAATCCATTTGTTACCTTGGAAAAACAGGCAATAAACAACTATAATCTTTTGTATTGATCTAATAGGAATTCTTTCCAACTAAAATTTTGAACCACATATGTAGAGGAAATATTGGAAAATAAATTATTCTATTATAATAACTACGAAAAGTTTTTACTGTTTTCCGTTTTATTTTGTAGTAGTTACCCGAGTTAATTAGCTTATTTCTATTCAAACAAATACACACCTTGAGTTTATACCAGCTTTCCATGTCTTGTTTTCCTTGTTTAGCGATGATGTCGTACTCGTCTTTGATATCCCTGCAAAAATAGAAAATTGGAAATATTCCTTTGATCCAAAGTATAACTTAGAATACAACTCGTACAAAAATAAATACTGCACCTGATGGCGAGTGCAAGCTCGTTCTTGAAGAATTCTCTAGTGTCGGCTGGTGCTTGAGCCAGAAGTGCTTCAAGTTCTTTAACCTCTTGTTCGTGAACTCTTAAAATAACAAATTTTCCTATACTTTAATGTTTTGGTTTAAAGAATAGTGGTAACCTCTAAATAAACAATTGTATTTCTATAGTGAACTACTATGTTCTTATGAATAATGGTACACATGATTTTTGATGAAGAAGCAAACCTGCGCAAGAATTCAAGTTCTTCCATAAGAGTTTGTACTTGGTTTTGGAAATCGATACGACCAATTGTTTCCTCATCAAGGTCCTAGAAAATTCCTTTAAATGTTATTATTTAACTAAGGTAGAAAGTAATTTTAGTAAATTAGTAGTAAAAAAACTGTCTCTTAAAAATAATAGTGATATTACTCACATTTCTAGCCTTCTGGAGATCTTCCCATATACGAGCATTATCAGATGTTAGGCGTTTTTCTTCATCGCACAACTGCTTCCATCTAAAAAAAGGTTTTCATGGAAAAGAATACGATTAAACAAAACAAATTATGAAAAATAAGATAATTCATATATGATTATAATTATTGATAACCTTGCTCTCAGCATTTCCAACTCATTTTGAGCATCAGCAATAGCGTTTGTCCACTGTACGATCTTTTCGCGGTCCGATTCACGACGGTGTTGTACATCTTCATATCTATAAAGAGTAGATCAGTTCCACTGAGTAAAACCCTCATTTATCTTATATTCTGTTATGTCCTCATCGTTTGCTTCATGTGTCTTTGCCTTTAGATCCAGTTCCTTCGCTGTATTCCCGTCTAATTTGCCTAGGCTTTTCCTGCCGCGGCGTGTCTGCTACTTTCTTTAATCCGAACATTCAATATTTGTTTCCACTTTCTCTAACAGCCTCGTCAATCCCACAAAATATTACGAAACAAAGATTCCTCTTTGTTAAGTAGGAAATGACTTTAGCTAACCAATAGTACAGAATAGGTATATGTATGTATATTAAGCATTAAATAGATTAAATAATAGATTTAAGATAGTAAAATGTCTTAATTGTTTTTTTAGACAAAATTCTAAAAGTATTTTATAATGGAAACGAAATTTCAGTACATTCAACACTCAGCAACCCCTTTTAGGGATTGCAGTTCTCGGCAGATTACGACTACGTAACATCAAACAATAACCGGTTTCGGTTCAATTTGCGCTGTATAGAAGTACTATACATTAAACTATAATCTGCAGAAATATTCATATTCTAAAAATGAAGAATATCACTCGCTGTGCTTTCCTAGAAGAACAACATTCCTCCACTACACTCTGTTATTACGTAGAATTCATTGTTTAGATATATTTTTCAGTCTCTATGAATAATATTTTCACACTTAAAATTAATTGAAATTCAAAGAATAAATGCAAATAAAACGTTTAGCAATAGCTGACCTGCTTCTGTACTCAGCGAGATCATCCCTAAGACGTGCTACCTTCACATCAATCTCAGCCTTTCTGCGAGCTGCATCATCGATGTCTTTACGAGCAGTCGACAGTGACTCAGAATACTTGATCTATAAAGACACTCTAAAAAATATTCAATCACTTTGTGAAGATAGGATTTTAAGTGCATTAACTATTTAGGTCGGAACTTTTTCTCTGTAAAACAACTTTGAACAAAATCACATTTTGATCAGTAGTTTTATAAGAATGGTGCTTTGTATAATAAATATTGCTACGATTAGATCTAGCTATTACTATTTTTTTTCATTCCCTATCGTTGGTGCTCAGTTGCGAGTATAATTTTTAAAATTTTTTAATATTAAAAAAAAGAGTACTAGAAATATGCTATTGAAAGTCAGTATTAAGTTTAGTTAGCTGTTAATGCACAAGTACAGAGTGAATCATTACTAAGCCTGTAAATAATGTATTAGTGAATTTAGCAAATCAATATGAACAATATAATTGACAAATGTTTTAGTCTCCATTCGATCAATATCTCATGTGTTATTGCCAGGCCACACCCTTCCATCCACTCGATTAGTCACTCTGTGAACCACACCCATAATTGAAATGAGAAAACGATGTCCGAAATCGGACGTAGTACTGTCGATGATAATGATCACTGGTCTGCCCAGTTCCGGTGATAACGATCATTTGATGAGATATTCAATGTGACAAAGAGGATTCTCGGCATTAACAGCACAAAATCCCAACAGTCTATAATACCATGACACTAACCAGCAGACTCCATATAATCATTCGTATGAAATGAATAAACAGCCCACAGATTTATTTCACTCTTATATTCCATAAGATTGTATTCTAACCTTAATTTCGCTGGTATCTTTTCCCCATTTGCCTCGCAATTCATCTAAATCAGCGACGAGTTTTCTATTCTGCTCCTCAAGTTTTTTCACTCGGTCAATGTAGTTCCCGAGACGGTCATTTAGTCCCTACAAAACAGAAGACTGATTAGGAAAAAACACTGATTAATAAAGAAATTAATAATAATAAAAAAAGTCAATATAGTGCACTAAAATAATATAGAAGATAAAGTTAGACCTGTAGTTCTTTCTTTTCTTTATCTGTAGCTTCGAGGAAGGACTTAGCAGCGTTGGCTGAGAGGGCAGGAGAGATTCCCCCGATTGTGGCTGAGCCCATCTCAGTCACCATCTTCAACACGCGGCCTAAATTACATATTTTTCCTATATATGCAAATGAATATTATCTGGATGTATCTGGACGAGTGTTGAAATGTATTATAGTGAGAAATGCTTGTGTTGTAAAATCTTCAAGAACCTACCTCCGGATGTAGAAGCTCGCTGAATCTCATCGGCCATTCTGTATCAATGCCAGAATTGGAATAAGAGAAAGCAAGGGAGCGTTTTGAAGTGGAATAGAGAGAAAGAGAGAATCACCTAGTCAAGGTCTGTGATCATATATGTACGCGCGCTATCGATCCGCAATCAATTAGGTTTCAAACGCACCCCAGTGGACTAATGCAAATTGATGTAATGGGAGATATATAATATTATTATAATTTCCAATGAGTAATTATTATTGTGAGGAATAACCGACGCTAATTGAGCCCGATTCTCTACTTACACGTAACTCAAATCACAAAACAAAGGTATTATGGATTTGCTGGGTCGTATGTGGTGGAGTCAACTGTGAAGATGGCCTAACAACGATCTTCTCTCATCAACACTTTCGAGGCAATACACTCTAGAAATCAATATAGATCTCTTGAGGTCTTCTGCTTGTGTCAATGAGATTTCGTTTACTTTGCGCATGTTTTTCTCGAAACAACTATGCGTCGTTTCTCATTGTTTAGTTTTTCCAACTTTTCTTTGAAAAAGTTCGATTCCTCTATTATATATTCATAATAGGAATGGCATAAATATAGTTATAATAAAAGTTGAAGAACAGGGTAATAGGATTTTCATATATTGTTCTATCTCTCTTAAACCGAAGTTTTATTTTCCTTCCCTCTTGTTCTGTTGATTTTTAGATACCCAATAATCTCGCACTAAAAGTGACTCAATATCTACGGTATGTTTTCACTTTGACTATTACCAATAGCTGTTCGGTTTTTGGCTATGAGTGTTCATAAAAACAAAAGTTGACTATTTGCTAGATAGTATCGTTAATTCAACCACTATTTGTGTGCACCAAGGACGTTCGTCGACCTTAGCTATTGATGAGAAATACGACCGCATTAAACCGTTTGTATTGTGAGATTTATTGAGGCTTGATTTGTCGCTTTGGATTATTTGCAAGTGAAAAAGACAAGAATACACTACATAAGTATTGAAGTATTATAGTTTAATACTCATAAAAATTCAAAATTTAAATTGAGAAAACTACGCATCATTCACCTCCACCACCGGTGCCCGTGCCTCCAGATACATAATTTCCGCTTTGCCGAGACTGTGAGCGGACTGCTGTCCTAGGTTGAATAGTTGATCTGTACTGGATCTCATACTCCGAGGCTGAATCTGACTTGGACATCCTACAAATAATTATGAGAGTTAAGTAAACAGGAAACAGAATAAACGACATCATTAGTACGTTATTTTAATAACAATATAGGAAATAATGGATACTTTTACGTAGAAATTGAAAGGTCTGTAAATGATATAAGACGAATTTTACAGGATTTAAATTTCACCGAACTTCGAAGTATTTCTAACGACAGCATATCAATTATGGCTGAACAAATTATCTTATCGATAAAAATAACAACATAACTAGTGTAAAAATAAAAATTCAACTAAAATCAGACAAATTCTTTGACGGCTAGGTATTGTGTGGGAACATCAGAATCAGTGTGAATATGGTACTTACAAACCTAAAGACAAATATTTTCAAGTTATAGGCAACTAAAATTCGAACCACTATCACTTTACGGTCTGGGAGGAATACCTGTACTATAGAAGCAAAACAAGACGCTACACCTGAAATTTCAACAACACATAGAGAAAGAAAGATGATGAGAGTGAGATGCTGTTAGAAACTTACTAAAATGGTAAAGGTGACTTAGAAGTCGAATGGAATCCAACTAGATCAAAAGATAACAAGAAAGGGATAGTAGCAAAAGAGAAGTGACACGATAGAACAGATATACTTAACTGATGATTAAGGGGCTTCATTGACGACGACATGTGCGGAGCGATGGTTATAAATCGAAGTGACAGTGCTTGTATAAAAATGGAACCGGCCTGCCATTTGGCGATTCCAGGATACCATTTCTATTCTTGCTTGTTGTATTGATATGGTAAATATAGGTAGAAAGCATATTCAGCACGTAAATCCTACCAGATACGAATATTAATGGCAAGTTGCAATCAATCAATATATTCCATTTTTAGTGGTCTTTGCATGGAATTGTTAACGCAATTTCAAATTGTGTTCAAGTATTTACCAAGCCTGTATTGTCAGCATGCACTGGATCGAATAACAACAGTTTTTTTCTTTAAAATTCAAAATAGAGCTTGATATATGATTTTAGACATTTAAAAGTAGCATATATATGTATATATATGTGTGCGTTACAGCGAATGAACTGGAAAGGGGCGGGACAAAAAAAAAGAAGATGGTAATCATTGATGAACGAAATGAGAATGTTTGTCTTGTGTTTATTGAGACGGTGTTTGTTTTTGAAACATGCAGATAGAAAAAGAGATGGGATAGGTATTTTTGGCTAAAAATGATAATATATCACAGTTCTTACTTTGTCAGTCATGATCCGCTGGTCTCTATTTGGCTCCGACTGTACATTACATTCTGCACATTCGTATCAGCGCCAGAGAGAAAACAAACAATAAAAGTACTGAGCATCGATAATCTGCACAACCCATTATGGATACCAGTCGCTCAATGTACTCGTTTACTGAAGAAAGGAAAAACTGTTCAGCGCAATTATCTGTCACTCGTAGAGAAAATAATCCCCCTGAAGATGTCGCCGGTTCCATCTAAATACCGATCCGTATAGGGAAAAATTTTTTTAAATCTGTATTGTTAATTGAAGAAAGAATAGACAAAGAGAGAAAATTAGTGATATTAGTGAACATCGATATTTAATATGACCCAATATATAAATGATCGTTTTGATTATGGTGAAACATCAAAATGCAAGAATAGGGCGACGAGTTGCTCGCACGGAGGCTGTGGCGGGGGATTACTCCGTGCGTCGCTCGCACTGTAAGCCCTCTAAAAACGTAATCCGCCTCCGACTAGGCTTCTAGAAACTAGGACCGATTCGATCAACACAAACAGTAGGTAGGTAGAAGGAACGAGATTAAATTAAGAAGAGAAAGAAGAGTATCGGAAGCAGAATAAATTAGTGCTACAGATCTAATTAATCAAGTTCAATTTGCGCAAAAAAGTGTCAGCAAAGACAAGCATTTACGCTTTAAGATAAAGTAGGACGGACACCTTCAAATTGCGAGCGAAATAAGAGCGCTAATTGATAGATCCATCGGACAGACGGCTGTCGCGAAATAACAATATAGGCACAAGGACAAGTATTCGGCGAAAAACGAGCGGAATTTGAAACCTTTGTGAAAGAAACGTGACAGTAGTGAAAAAAATTATCATATGAGTGCTTAAATAGGTAATGCAGAATTGAGAGAATGAACTATGTGGTTTCATATGAACTAAGCAAAAGTGAGTCTGCGGCTCTACGGGATGCAGTCGGGACCATCCACCAGTCGTGTCCAGACTGTAATTGCTTATGAACCCGTGGGAAACCTATCACGTGGATACCAAATATCCACACAATACAACTAAACATCTATTTAGTCGGATGCAGGTGATATTTAACGATAGAAATAGTCAACTTTGCTTGCTTACAAAATATACTAAAAGTTTAACATTGTTCTATGTTTTTGAAACTTATTTTTTTCCTACAAACAAAAATTACAACTATACTTCTTAGAATAATTATTATTGTATATTTTTAAACATAATGATATTTACATTTTAATCAAATGTGAATATCGACTATAATGCTATGCATAAGTTTTGACTACAATCGTCTCTCGAATAGCAACTCTTTTGCCGAAAATAATTAGCTATGTGAAATGAAATTACCACATTTGTATTAATATATAAACTATTATGCAAATCGAAGAGAAGATTTCCATCATTGAATATGACCTTGACGGAAAGTTTTGTATTTATTCCGATTCAAGAATTAGGAATAAATAATATTAGAGTTGTGAGCTAAGTGGCTGAGGTTGAATTTTAGTGATGATATTGAACTGATAAAAGAAAGGAGGGGGTTTCTCCTAGTACTAGTCTCCCACCGAGGTGGGCACGACTGAACCAGCTCACAGGCCGGTTTTTCTATATACCTATAATTGTACAGACTGCCCTCATACAGTTCATCTATCCCTCAGTAGCAAAACAAAACGACATCATCACAGGTATATACATTGACCTACATTACGACTATGGCCAGCCTGAGAATGAGAGCAGAATCCCAAATAGCCCAATTAAACATCATCGCCTTCAATAAATAACAAATATCTGTAAATACTAGAAACCAATAAAATGGTGAGAATTGGATTTTTGAATATTTAATGTGTTGAAATGACAAGTTTAGACAAACGTCTCGCAAAGAATGGCGTGGGAATTACTGTGATTAGACGGGCTAATCAAACATCAACCCACGCGGATTCTGGAGGATTACGGTAGTGGCAAAGAAGCTCCAAAAACCACTAAATATTGCCGAGTCATAGTATATACTATAAGGAAAAATGTAGAATGAATTTAAATAGGTAAGTGTATTTAAATGAAAAACAAATGTTTTGAATGCTAACTAATTTGTAGACTTGTAAATTGGATTGAGTTTAAAACCGTAGCAATGAAGATAACGCAAGTTTAGTTGACCGCACATTTGGAGGTCGTCCGACTGAGACTAACCAGAGTCGATTATATCGAGTATTATGGCCCACAAAGCCACGCATTTGACAAGCAACACTGGAGTGAAGACATGGATAAGCTACAACAATGAGATGCTAAAAGAAAATAGAAATTGGAGGCATTCAGGGGATTATGGGAACCCCGCTGGATGTCGATTGACTGCTTGCTATTCTCACGCATCACTGCTCGCGACCTCTATCAATGATCTATCAAGGTGAATAGAGAAATAAATTCTTTGCGTACCAGTTTATAAAATGCAAATTACAAAGGAGTTAGTGGTATTATTATAAGTCACAATGCAGTAGATGAGTATAGAACAACTACCGTAACCCAAGTAGCCTACGAATCGCAATCCATTGAAACGAAAGACGTCCAACGAACAATGATTGTAGGGACGGAGGGGCGTTTTCGTTTATTTTATGTTGCGGCTCCGCCTCTGTCAAGGCAGTCTTAGTCATGTAATAAGAACGGTAGTGAGCGAGCCACTGGAAGGCTATGAGTCATAAGACAAAAAGGGCCAGAGAAATGAAGACAGCCATTGGCCTATTAACTAATTAGTACTTTTCACATTTTCCTATTAAATTAATTCCATGATTACACATATTTATTTACTTATATAACTATGCAATTATATATTATAGAGAACTATGATAATTAAGAGTTGTTGATTACATTATTCTAGCAGTTTCGATGCAAAATTATTACACAGTTAACATATATAGACATGTAGACACATAAACAAACAAATATATATATGTGTGTGAATGTGTATATCAGCATATAGGGAACGAGAGAAAGGAGAAGGTGAGGAGTCAGTGAGTCAGCTCTGAATTCTAGGAAATACTTTAGTAATCACATAACAATGGCTAGAAAATTCAAAAGAAATTTTCAGGTGTCGATATAATTGATTTCGTCAATCTTTTTTCTCGAATACCTATGTAGTAAAAATGTTATTTTGACAACGCGAAAAGTTACAGCGACGAAATCTCGTATCAGGTATAAGAAATATTTATAATTCTCTTTTCTATACAATACAAAAAAACTATACAAGAGAACAGTTTTATACCTAGATAATTATTCATTGCTTTGATAATCGCCGCTTTAAAACCGGTGTTGTGAAAAGATAAGAGAGGATAGTAGGGATGAGAAGTAAAAGAAGATTTAATTTCAAGAACAAAGGGACAGCTATTAGTAAGCAATATTATAATTATAAAAGAATAAAATGTTTGAAAAAAATTCGAGATAATATACTCAGTTATTTGTATATTTCCAAATATTCGACACCTCTCAAATGATGTTTTGTTATCAATACCACACTGGTATAGTAGAAGTAATGCTTCTGTGTGTAGATTATACCATTATTCTTCAATAATAGTTATATTATTTTATTGTGTCAACAACTTTACTACATTATCCATGTATTAACATGATTTTTGAAATGTACTTTTACTTCTAACTTTTGCTTGTTCTCTCCAAATATTGCCAACAAAAGCCGATTACTCGTCTCCGTGTTGACTTTTCCTTTCAGCGCCCTCACAGATTGATGAAACAAGACATCGAAAACTGGAGGTACTATAGGAGCAAAGAGAAATAGAGGAGAAAAAATGGCTAAAAGAGCAGATTAATTATTAAAGGAAAATGTAAACGTTGCCAGTTAGCACTTAAAATCCATTTTGCTTGAATTTCACTCGTAGTAATACGCGTTTTGATAATCGATTCTGACAAACCAACGCGATGTAAGCGTGAATCCGCGAAGAAAGGAGTTGAAAGGCGGCAAATGACGGACAGACGAGATGAGATTCTCTACAATGGCGAGGGGACAATGGAAGAACAAACGCTGCAAAAGCGGTATTCGAGGCATCCAACGGGGTTGATGTTTTAATATCATGTTTAGTTGATAATTATTAACAAGTCACACATCTAAACAGAATGTTATTTGTGCCAAACATATTATATACAGAAAATTGATTGAATTGTCATGCCATGGTCTTTATTAGCTATCTTATTTCGAGATATGTAAATAATTTTTACGTGTTTTCTTAAAAGTATTATTGAGATAATATTACTGTCGACGTTTCACTTATTGCTCCTCGAACAATGGTAAGTATATTATTGGTAAAAATATACTTTAATGACGGATTATTGAGGCGCATTCTACCGCACTTCTGTTATTAGTACAATTTCAAAAGGAAACAAGATGAGAGGGGCATGATTCAGGAAAAGAAATAGACGATTCTTGCCTGAATGAGGCAACGTCTCGTTTATCTGACGGGCACAAAGCAAACACGAAATGATTGATGATCGAGGAGCTTGAATTAAAACCAAAACTAAACAGTCGAGGTAAAAGAATGTTAAAATATGAAACGATTTAACTATAACAAGTATTAATTATTAATCAAAATATATGCATACTCATCCCCGTCCGAAGATAATGAGATCCAAGAGGGAGAACGTTATTTATTGTCTGCGGTTTTTCGCTGACAAAAGTCTAAAGGAACTGTCTGAGGGAAAATTGATTCCACTGAAGCTGACATCGATGGCAGTGGAAGAGAAGCATAACCATCAACAGATATCTGCTGCATTGGTGTGGGAAACGAAAATGGTGGTACTGAAAAAAATATGAATATGAAGTAAATCACTTTTGAAAAGGAACTTTAGATGTGCCATTTGTTAATAATTCATAGAAAATATAAATATTCAGGAAAAATCACCTCCTGGAAAACGCATCATATGCCTGCTATACATGACTGGATTAAACATTGGAAATGCGAAAGGTGGAGGACGAAATATAGGTGAGGGAAATGGTGCGAGAGGAGAGGAGGAGGATGACGTCTATAAATGAATACTCTTTCGAAATTCACTTTGATTATTTTTTAAATTTTTTTCTCTCAGTATTAATTATTTAGCGGTCTACCTGTTCAGTATTGGTTGGACTTGATGGGGAGCTCCGGTTAGCATCTATACTTTCCTTTTTGGTGACATCCATTTGGACAGGTTTTGAACTGTCAACTTCTAAGAGAGAGATTCTTTTAAAGAAATTGACAATAGAAATTCATTCGATAGTTTTCAATTATGAAAATTTGTTTTGAAATTTTTAGAGTTTTAGATTTATTTTAATTCCGGTAGGTTAATCCTTTCCAGCTGCCAATAGGGATTTTTGTGCTTCTTTCCCATTAAGCATTGCGCAATGCTATTAAAAGATTACGAGTCAAGTGTTGACCATTCTAATACAATAGTGACCCACAATATTTAATTGAATATGTAATTAATAATCGCTCTTATAACTACCAATTATTGTTTATCCTGGTTATTATAGAAAACTATGAAGCTATATTGCAGACATAAACATAAATGACAATAAGTACATAAATACTTACTCATTTTCAAATAGTTTTTCTTAGTGCAAAAGTATAGCACGAGTGGGGTTCGAACCCACGAGGACTTTTGTCCATTGGAACTTAAGTCCAACGCCTTAACCACTCGGCCATCGTGCTTCACGACTACACGTTGTTTAATAAACATTCTATGTGTACGCATATTTTGCGTATTAATAATGTAACACTCTTATTGTATTTACAATTTTGTTACTATCAAGTTACACAGTAACACAAGAATTTCAAAATCACTAATAAATACTTTAATTTTTTGAAAAGTATATATGGTATGCTTTTTTTAGTTTAAGATTGTTTTTTAAGGATAGATACACGTTTGCTTACTGATCATGGTATTTGATTGATGTATATATTGCACTTTACAAGAAATAGACCCTACCTTCACCATCCTGCTGGTTAGATAAGTTTTGCGGTTGATCACCAGTTCTCCTTAGAATATCCAGTAAATCTCCAGCTAAAATAAATGCTAAATGTTATACGGTAATCAGAATTAAACTGTCAATTATATATCTGAATTACAAATACATTGTTTATATTCTATTACCAGCTACTTTCTTTTATTGGAAATAAACAACTATTGCGCTCTTTAATGCTTCAAAGACTTCCAACTGGGAAAAGCCAACAGTCGAAATACAGTCTCGAGACGAGAATAGGTTCAGTAGGTCATGTTTGATCATAACATGTGAGCATAATGCCAATGAATATAATTGCGTAGCACATGAACTTCACGTAAATATTGGTAGTGCTTGCCATCGTAATAACAAATTACTTCGAAAAGCTTTTTGTTGCAAATATTTTAAATTTGTAGAACGTATATATAAATATAATGGTATTCTAGAAGTTCCTCACTTTTATAATTAAATTGGATACGTGATTAATTACATAAAGTAGTAGACAATAATTGGTTTATTGCCACCTAATCCTGAATTTCAATAATCTCAATGTTTCACACATTTGTTCATTTGCACTAACCATTTTCTCCCAAAATCATCTGCAAGTCCTTTGCTTCTTTTTCCTCTTGGCTTTGTTGTCGTCGAAGTGCCACCTGTTATCAAAAATAGTATATTAACGAGTGAGATAAAATATGGAATAGTAAACAATAATTCTTTACCTGTGCTGCCATAACTCTCTGTCGCTCAGCTATCAGTGTACATTTAGCGCACATACAATCCTTCCACTTACAGTACCTTTTATGACCTTAAAATAATTAAATTAGAAAATATGTTAAATAATAATGACGTTGGAGATATAAGCAAAGCACTATTTCACATATGGCAATGAGAGATTTTTCATACCTTTGAGAGCCGATACGGTTCCATGGTTCCGACAGCGTGCACATTTTGGGGTACGCTGATTTCTCTCTTGTCTTAACCTAAGTATTTGTTCGAGACTCGACGAGGCAAGTCCCATTCCGGTGAACGGAGGTGATTCCGTGGTCATTTGTGACTATATGGATATAATAAATTCTAACTAAAGCGAATCTCAATTTAAAAACATAAGAGAATAAAAGAGAAAGAGAAGTGTGCTATAAAATGGGAGACTACAGTATGTTCCGGATGGATGCCTAGGTTAATATATAACCATATTACCATAATCTCGATTAACAGCTGTACGTCCCGCCCACTGGGGAGACCAATAAGATGCGTTAGCTATGCCACGCCCATTGACTCTTACAATATGTATTTCCAAAACTTTGATTTATTAGAAATTGAAACCCTAAAAATTAGAGTAACAAATTACCTATCATACGTTAGGTTTCTAATGTATTTAGCATAACAAACACAGTATATCGTGCTGAGTATGTGTAGATACGAAATAGGCTTAGTAATTGAATCTTTCAGTTTGACCAAGTTTTCTTTTCACATTTTTGATTCTTTGGTATTATTGGTTTGTATACTTAGAATCTATACAAGTGTGAAAACATATATATATTCGATGTGCTGTTGCGTTGTGTTGACATTGTTGTGCACCTGCGAACCACTCTGACAATTGGATGAGTACGGTATTTACTCGCGTGTGGCTCTCCCTATTAGCTCGAACAACACTATAACAGGCAAGTAACCTGATCAGTCTTATTGAAGGTGCTTGGCAAGCACCAATTAACATTTGAGGAGAGTCAGTTGAAGAATTCTGATAAGCTCCTTCGTTTATAACATATCAAATCTATATACAATAAGTATGCTTTAAATTATTTTGGTTTCATATATTTTTTTATAATACTAAAGATATTAAAAGTGATCATCTCTTTGCAGTTACCGTAGTCCCATAGCTAAATGTTTTCCTTACGGGACCTCTTGTCATATAATTGACTGCGATATAATCTGATGATTATTAGGCAGACATTGAATAGCATTTCAAGTGAGCCTAGCCAATCACATCGTGTATGTTATTCTGAGTGAACAGACCAGTTAATATGAGGAAGTGGTGAGAGAGAAGAAAAATAATTATGAGAAAGAAAGTGACAAAAACAAAAAGATTGTAAAATAAATAGTTTTCGTGGCTATAATTGGATTCAACTTATAATATAGCAGAGAATGCCCACTAGTAAAATTAAGTCAACTATAGAGAACAGAATAAATAAAAATTTATTCATTACCATAAATATTGTTTCAAAACTAATTATTATTTACTAACATGTTTATAATTTAAGCTTAAAGAAGCCCAAAATATGAAAAAAACTTTATTTAATATATCTTAATGCTGGATGAATATGCTCCCTATTTTGTCCTTTTTCCGGCCCTCTTGACATGTATCCGCGCGCCCATTACATGATCTCCTTTGAGGACAAACCGAAAAATAAACAAACGAGTGGAACAAACAGACTTCTTCCTAATTACTAATGAAGAGGATATACTATCCCATGCGCAATAGGTAGCAGTGGATTCAAGGGTCCTTCAGAGACAAAAAGCTAGTAAAAAGCCAAGCCTATGGAACAGTGCTTTATAATGCTCAACAAAGACAATTCCTTATACCTAAAATGTTGCTTTTACGTTCATCAAAATCATTTTCATTTCCCTCTTCCATCCACTTTTTTATGCCAACATTATGAGTTCTTGAGGTGGAACCGTCTCCCGTGACAACTGACCGATGAAAACAACCGAACCCGTTGAGAAGAGTATAATAAAGGAGTCACAGCGAAGTGAGACACGGAATGAAGAGAGAGACTGAGAGATAGCTTATGGGAGTTTAAATGAAGGAAGATAGAGAAGAATAGTAATAGATTTCTGTATGAAAATGTTTAAAAAGAAATAGGAGAGGATAATTAGAATTTTATTGGTAATAAATTTAATTTGTATATGAAGGATAGCTCCACATATAGTATAAAAGAAGATAATTAAAGTGAAGAACTATGAGGAAAGACAAGCGTAAAGAAAGGGAACAAAAAAGGACGGAGGAGGGAGAGAATAAAAGAATAAGATATAAGTGAAAGATCCCTGTTCTGTTGGTTCCAAGCACGGTTCTTGGGCGGACGCTGCGTGTGCGACCGGTCCCGAAACCCGTCCTCGTCTTGACCACTCGGACTCACGCATGCGACCGTTTGCTTAACTAAGCTGTGAAGTTTTCCCTTTACCAGCGTCCCTCTTTTTTCGCCTTCTCAGAAATTATTTCAACTTTTTGTAACCTTTAATAGCGTTTTTCCTTTGTGCCTGAATACGCTTCCTTTTATACAAGACATTAATTGCCATAGCTTATTACTAGTATATATTTTGATTAAATTGAAGGGTATTGTAGACTATGGTGATAAAATCTATTGACTACATTTAAATAAATGTTGTACCAGAACGTTAAAATGGTATTATTATGCCAAATTGTCAAATAAACAATGCCTAAAACATTTCGAAATAAGTTTTCATAATTAAATCATTATTTAAATTTTATTCCTTATTTCTATTGGAATTATCATATTCACCATCTCCTCCCTCCCTGTTTCGCCTAACAGCTTCATATATATTCGAGCAAACGAGTGTAATTCCGGCAAGACCGGATGACGTCATCCAGCTATGGAGTCAGTAACCAGAGCGTCGCAGAACGGAAACCCGTTCAGAAATAGCACACTTTGGCCGGAGAGGGCCCGGAACGGGTTATACACTCAGTCGAAGACTACTGGAGTAGGAGAGACCCAGATAGGCAAATTGCGAAACACAACATCGAGCGCTGAGACGCAGAACATGCTCGACACACGCAGCAACCGGAATCATCCTGGGTCAGGGCAGGCACGGACGATATTCCGACATATATGGAATATCGATCGATAGCTGGACTATATTCAAGTTTTACTTGTTAACAACTGATTTCGTTTATCCTTTTCTCTCAAACGTGTTATAATTTTCTCTACATTTTTAGCTGAAAACTTATTTAAATCTGATTAATTACACTGTTATTTACGTCATTTATTTAATTTTTTAATTATTATATTTTGTTGCCTATATTCTTTTCTTCATTTTTTCTGTATGTAACTTTTCAAAAGTATTAATTACTAATAATATTCTGTGTCTTGATTACCATCTGAACAATTCCACTACATAGTACAGGTTTTCTATGCTCCATGTCCTATTGTGAAATGTAAACAACGTTTCATTCTTTCTTAGAACTGTTTCTTAGAAGTTTTAAGGCATCATACACGCTTCTCCATTTTGTTTAAACTTCTTAGAAATAAATTACTTGTAGATCCCAAATGTCATTCCAACCTGCTTTTAATGCGAGACTGATCGCAGAAGTCAAGAAATACCCATGTTTATATAATCACTCGAAAAGAGGTAGTGGAGACACGATGGAAAGGATGAAGATATGGGATTCTATTGCTCTTACGGTGGACAAAAATTGTTCGGGTACAGTAGAAGACGAAACGAAGAGATGAGAGTGAGACATGAAATAAGTAGGATATAAGAAAAATGATATTCTAAGGAATTGAGTCACAGTAAAGATTATCGAATGAGTTATTATTGCCTCAGGTGATTTTGCAAAGAAGCGCTGGCTACAGCTGAGGGATCGTTATCGGAAGGAACTCAAAGCAGCCATCAAACATAATTTCCTCACTCCTGTTAGGTGGTGCTACTTTTCACACCTATCCTGGTTGGATCCATATTTAAAGGATAACATGTAAGAGTAATTTCATCCTATTTAACTCTTTTCTATAAAATTTTCGAAGGATTATTTCTCTTTAAGAGTGCTCGCTGCTTGTGATGGGAACTCTAAGGATTTAGATTCCTTTTCTTCTTGCATGGACTCATTAACTGGACTGAATGAGGTTAAGACTGAAATTGATGATGGTAATTATTTAATATAAACTTTGTTTGATAAATTATATTTTCGGTATATTTCTTATACTTTGTTATATCTGTTTTTCTTGTATTTAGACATGGAAGGTGACGGTCTTTTCGAGCCTTCGGTCTTGGACCGTGTTCTTGCATCCACTCACCGTCAACAGAGCACATCTCCAGCTCGTTAGTTATCTCTCACTTTTTTATGTTGCCGAGAATGTATACGTATTTTATTATCTTTAGTAGAAAATGACGATTCCGGTCCTCAAAGTGTTGGAACATCGGGTGTTGGGGAGGAAGATAGAACAGAAATTGCAATGATGAATGAAGGAACCTTGAAAGAAGAGAGGGAACAAAGAAACGAGAAGACAGACCACCTGACACGCGTTTTGCAGGTGAAACATCACTTACTATCTCTACTTATTATGTACTTATGAATGATTAGATTTTCAGAGTCTTCAAGCAAACTCAAATTTTTCCATTAAAAATCAGATTCTTTCGAGACAGCAGCAAGTCCAGCAAATTATGAACAAACAGATCTTACAGGTACTTTTTAACTTTATTTTCTATTGTCATATTTTCCCCATTGCTTATTTGTCATATTTCGTAATTACTAGTTAAATTTAGGCTGGTAAGACCGCATTTGACTGGATGAACGATGAAGACATGTTGTACAGTAGAATTATTGGTCTAAGGCTTCAGAAAATGGATCCAAAACGTAGGAAAAGGGTATGTAAATCTAATTCCTCACATATTTTTCATTTTTTGTTTTTATGTTTGCTTTAGAGATTCATTTTAGATATTTACTATCAATTACGGCTTTAAAATAACGATTAATTTATTACAACTTATCTCGAAATGGTTTTTGACAGCTCACAAGTAAAACTCTGTTACATGTAATTGTGCACTTCAATACTTTTAAAAACACTAGGAACCCATAGGTGTGATAAATATTACATCATAATTCCAAAAAAAAATTGAATTTGGAGGTTTAACTATATAACATTTAACTGTGTAATTTTAATCCTAAATATTCTAAGGTCATTTAGAGGAATTGGTGAAGATGAACAACTTGAGTTAATTATTTTCTTATGGTATATAATTAGATTAAAAGTGGAAATGGTGGATTAGGATCCTTCATTGATAAGAGAATAAAAGAGCTGTTTATTTCACTCAATGGCTTTTATAGACATATTTTAACAATATAATTATTACACAAAATACTATTGTTAAGGAAACAATTGTTTGTAAGCTAAACTAATGAGATTTCATTCGTAAACTTTCTTCAGTTTTAAGACAACTTACGCTAATATGAGTAAGTAAATTTAAGATAGATTCAATATTGCTCGAAAGTATTTCCACTTTATTTTAGCATGATGTATCATGGTTTTTTAGGTCATAAACCATTTAAAAATATATTTTCTTCTTTTTTACTGATATGCGTTTTATCCTATTTCTTAGACTTACATTAATTTTGGCAGGTTCGTGCGCAGATTATGTGTCTTTTGGAAGGTTCTGATTTGGACGATGACGATTCTTTAAGCCCACGTAGTCCCCGTTTAGAGCCTATTGAAAATAATATCGAGTCTAGGACCGATGGTAATTCCACTACTGCTCCTTGTTCTTCCCCTGCTTTAGGTTATCCAGTTTGTCTATAATCCAGTTATATTGATCGTCTTCAACTAAGTAGTCACATATAATAGTCATATTTTGGAACCCATTATTTTCTCAGATCTATATTATTCGATATTAGTGGTTTTACAATATAATCAAGTTTTGTTGATTTTCCATCCCAATGCCTTGCCCTGCCAGATCTGATTCAAGAATTATATAGTGTATTATTTTCTTGCCGAAATTTCATAGAGCGTGTATATTTTGTGTTGTATATATACATATTTATATATTTATGAGCACATATATGCATATGCGTTTTAGGACACTGTATTATTGTCCTAAGAATTTACCATGTGGTAATAACTTGTTTTCTAAAGGTGAAATTAGATGTAATATTTATTGTCCATGTATGGAAATTACATTCTCTACGGTAGAAATAACAGCCTGATTTCATGGTCTTAATAGCGTTATTTAATTGTCTATATTTACGATTATGGTGTTAACAGTAATATATTTTTATAGTGAAGAGCTTTTTTGTGGGTAAAGTGATAGTTTTAAAATCATTTGCTGCTATTTTACACTACATTATTTCGAGTGGAATTACCAAATAAGACACGGTTAATTTGTGCTGCTTTATTAAGGCAGCTTATCTTCTTAGAAGAACTGCAAAATTGTACTCAGTTTTCTATCATCAAATCTGGCTATCGTAAATATTATTTTTTATTTAAGAATAGATTGACGGAACTTTTGGTGTTTGTGCTGCTGAAATGCTTTAATAGATATCGTTTAAAAAATCTGAGATGACTACTAGACATTTCTTAGCCAGCAATAACCAATCGCACCGAGTTGCTTGGGTATGATGTTATTCCTAACAAGTGGTAAACAAGAAAGTTCTGCAAGATATAAATTGAAGTTTATATCTAATGGTATTACTATTTTAAGTAACATGAACTAGCCGCGCAGAGAAAAATTTCTTGTCACCTATAGCATCTGTCGGCGTGTTGTAGTTTGTGTCAAAGTTTTTATACCCACGTTTTCACCGGCGCATGAATTATAGGCTTAGGCAAACTTGCTAGTGTCACTAGTCAATTTATAAAATGAGGTCCTCATCATCACAACAACTATGGCCAGTTATAGAAAACGGGTCCAATCCTTTCTAAACATGTGATCCTAAAAGCAGATGATATGCAGTTATTATTATTATGATATTATACATACGCATATATTAGTGTTATAAGTTAATTTTAACTACTAATAAACGTGCCATCCACGAAATATTTTCTCTTTTGACTCTTAAAATCAAATGATTTAATCATTTTTAAAATGTGGCTTAGTAGTTTTTGATGATTTGCATTATATAATAACGTTAATAGATCTAAATATTACAGTACTCTCGAAACTATTGAATTACTTATGTAGATTCATTTTCAAAATCTAAATAGGGGAATCTTACCTATCCGCATTAATCGTTAATATTCATTATTACTGATTGTAGGAATAATTTGGAACATACAATTCTTCTAATTTATATCATTTATCTCAAAAAATTTGAAAATCCAAGTTTTATTAACAGATAGTGCGGATTCCTATCAATTAATTTATCTTGAAGAGATCAACTAAAATAGTTCAACAATGTATTCTAAATTCAAATTAGATGGTAATTTCTCACTCACTAGTGATTTATATAGAAGTAGCTTTTCAAATCAACTTTCTAACAAATCATTATCGGAAAAATCAAAACTGCCATAACTGACGTTACATTTCAGATATTGACTTATTTAAATGGCACAGGAAATGGAAAATTCCCGAACTAAAAGCATAGTTTTTATATTTTTGTCAATACCCTAACTAATAGATCGTAAGGAGCAGAACGTAGATTTTTTTTTGCAATTTCAGGACATATCAAATATTAACTGTTCTAGCATATTCACTTATGTGGTTAATATATAAATAAAGAGTTAAATAACACTAATACTGTGGGATTTATAATGATTATTGATGGAGTATTCTTTTAATAAAATGAGTAGAACTATTTTTATTTCAATGGCACATATATAGTTCCTTATCAATCTGAGTTTCATTAAATTTATTCGCTGATTTCTTGGAAATCTGCCATTAGTTTTTAACTACTTTTATAAGCTACTATAAATTTCTCGGTGACATTATTTAGTGTTAAAGCTAAATTTGACAGTGGATTAAAAAGACAATATTTCGTTAGTTTATTAATCGTCTGTCCTTAACAACATTTTACTTAATTTGCTACATTAGGAACGTGTCCAGCTTAATAAATAATGGAAAAACTTAGGAAAACATATTTATATAATTTACTAAACTTTAAAAAAAGATTAAATTAGGAGCTAGTAAAGTAGTCTAGTCTCAGTAGGTGCTGTATTTCTGGAATAGATCAGTAGATAAGCCCGACGCCCACTCCCGAAAATTCCATCGGCTCACATTTCGGCCAATTTCAGGACCCCTGCACAACTCATCATTGACCAGTCTCGAACATACGAGTTTCGTTCTAATAACCCGCGCCTTATCCGCTTTACTAACAACCGCACAAACCTACGCACATATAAACTCTATACAGATGGGAATTGTTATTTTTCGCAGAAAATCCGAAACTGGAATCAGATAACTAAAAGATACGGAAATCAAACATCAAAAAATTGAAATTCCACAAGCGCTTGTTGCATACTTCTCATTTTTATAACAATTTTTCTATTATTTTCTTCTAGCTTTGAAGATATAATGCCAATCACTAGAAAATACCATATTAAAAGTAGATTTCCACTACTATTAAACTTGGCTAATTTTATAATATTTCATAAACACTAGAAAGTTAAATTAAAATGCTGAAATATACTTCCATCAGCTAATGTTCTGTCATTCCTGTGATATTTAAAAACTTTATATAAGAGCATACTACAATCTAATTGTTTGTTGATGGCATTTTCCCCTATACAAGCATGGCTTCATATGCAAGTTTATCAATACCCGACAAACAACCTGGAAAAGCTGATAAATATATGAAGATTTGACGAAAATAAAGTCAGGGTACATAATACAATAGAGATTTTCCAAAAAGTTTCTAATTCTATTGTAGCATAAAAAGAAGTACTCATTAGTTATCAAAGAGCTGCATACATAGTAGTCAAGCACTATATGTAATAACGAGAAAAATCTCAAGATAGGAGAAGTAAATAAATATTGATAAGAGTGGATAGTGGTGTGGATTATCCTTGACTAATTGAAATTTAGTACTATGTCTTTTACCTAGATGGTCTCGGTTATAAAATATACATGCTATTCAAATTAATAGAATTTACTTATATAACTCGTTAGTAATATTTACAAATTCATATATTTCAGATTTTATGTAGAATAGTAACTAAAACTATATATTTTTCTCTTGTTTTTGAGTACTATATCATATTATTTCTGATGATTACAACAACAATGTATTTGGTTTCGTCTCCACGGTAAACAGGTTGTTTTGAATGCCATCGCTGCATACACAGGTGTGTCTTTTTCCAGCTGCTTGCCACGTCCCTCATTCATCACGGAATCCATCATGTGTTAATAATAATAATTTAACATGCAATATTACTGGACTAAAATATTATAGGAGACCTATATTATTTTTTATTTAACTCTAATTTTTAATGCAATTTTAATATTGTTTATGAGTGTTCCTATTATAAAAATTGTATTATCGAAAAGTATTAAAAGAAGAATTCCCTGTATAACAAAAAAACCTTGAAATGTACTTCCAACAACTAGTTTTCACGAGTTAAAAATGAACAAGTTGAGCGGTCTGCACCCGGTGGAAAATTATCGAACGTGATTCACGCGGAACGTCACAACCTCACGTGGTTATACTCGTCACGCATTGACACTTGCAAATAAAAAACTGGGAGACATCAAAAACAATCGAATGAAGAACTTATTAGTTTAATTGTGATACTATAATTGTCTGTTGATGGTAGAACAAGGAGATCACTCGAAATACCAGCTTTGCATCTATAATTTAAATACAAATTGATATGGAAAAATTCATTTATCTTACTACATTCCACTAATAAATTACCAGTTATAAGGTTTTATCCCATTAATATTTGAAATGCTGCATCTTTTCTTTAGTCTTTTACAATGAAAGTGATGGAATAGATGCGCAATTACGCAACAATTTTCGCTATAGACACTGCGATTGTTTTTCTTCCTGTCACGTGATAAAGATGTCAACAGGAACAGAGTAAAACAGCGATTTCTGAAAAATGTGCACCACATCATTTTTTGATAGAGTACTAATACTAGCCCAATTTAGTGTTAAGAACACAAAGTACATTTAATGTTTTATTCCCAATTGCGTAAGCTTTTTGTTTGGTGGGGTTCTTCAGTCTGTAAGGTACTTCTCAGTAGCTTTTCTCTAAAAATCAACTAACAAACAGTTCGAAGCATCCACTTGTCAATGACAAACGAAAATAATTGTTTGCTTTAACTACTAAGCGTATTTTTATGAGAGCAGATACATCGTGATAACTGTTGTTTTTTATTTGGGGAAATCTAATAATATACACGTAATACATACAATTTACATAAAAACTCACTATTAGCTTACTAAACACCCACAGTCTTTTATCTTTCTTATTGACGCTCTCTTTATATCAATACAAGAAAGAACTCAAGAGATAATATTCCCATTATAGCTATTTCAGATAAACACTAATCATACCATGTCCCGTCGAAAGATATAGGAATGTGTTTTTATAATAGTATTTGAACCCACTTTTCAATAATGAAAAAAATTTAATCAGAACAGTTGTGCTCCTTATTCTAACCAATGATCTATCACGTTAAGTGCCTTTTATGACCTTTTACTTCCCGATAGGTTCTACAGAATGCACATTTCAAAATTTCAAAATACCACCAGTATTTTATTTAAAACTAGCTTAGAGTGATTTCTTTAAAGATAACACTACAAATGTGATGCAATCGCGGCCTGCGTATAATCCTAGCCTCCATCCCCATTCTCCGTCGTGTCACTACTGTCTTCCCCTGCGTCTCTACCCAGTAGAAGCCGCTTGCCCTTTGCTTCTCTAAACGAGCGGGTTTAGTACTGAATCCACACTTGCAAAATTGTGCGCAAGCTCTATGGTGTTCTTAATTTAGTTGACATATTTCTATTACATATGTGTACATGTTTCCTGTTTAAATCACATAAATCTTCTATTCAATGTATAAACAGCGCAGCAATTTTTCAGATAATTATGTAATATTACAGAATTGACTAGGCACACAGGAGTTGCATTCATTAAAAATCACTTTCTTTGCATCATATATTAAAAATTAATAGTATCTACCTGAACTACTCATAATATTACTGTTTGTTTCAGGATATTTCATAAAGTTCACTATTTTCAACGTTTATTCCTAATTTTTCTAAAATAAGTAAAATAAGAATTAATACTGCTTCTTATTGTACCTACATGCTGATAGACTTTAGTATATATGGGGGAATTATGTGAATGAGCTGTCATTTGTCATTAATACAGGTCTTAGAGAAGGTCAAATTAACTTTTGCTGCGCAAATGAATGATCTGAAGTTTTTAACGGAACGTTTCTAACTTTCAACGTGTTCTATCTTTGATAGTTCTTTAGCTTTAATCTTCATTGCTCTATCGTCAGATGCAAATATCATTTTATGTATAACGAAAATTACTCCTAAGATAAGGGCAAAAGTGTACAAATGACTAATAGGTAGATGTTTTTAAGGACAAAACCTGAAAAAAAAACTATCGATCTGTTGATTTCGAGCTTGTTCATAATTTTATATATTCTTAATATGAGTGATAATCAAACATAACTAACAATTATGCTAAGAGGAAAGTACAAGGTAGTTCTTAACGAAATTAGTAAAATTCGTCATTTAGAATGTGTATCTAGTGAGAATATTGAATATCTTTAACCTCTCCCTATGCGAAGCTACTATTATTCATTTCGTTATCTAATTGTATTTCGAAAGTTAATGAGGCTCACAAACGTAGCAACCCATAATCTAGTGTTATGTAGCGCATATTGACGAATGTAGAATTAGCAATCATAAATGAGATGGTGTTCGCATTAACAAAATCCTTAAAAATATGAAAATTACGGTTATTATATGCTATTTTGTAGTAATCAGGCAGGCACTAGTATTTATCAGAATGAACAATAGGTTAGAATTCTATTTATAGCAGTAAAAATAATTTCTTAAGTATCTTGAATGATTTCATTATATCCATTTTTATTTCCCAATCTGATATTTTGTTGTGTTAATACAAACTACAGTTGTATAATCAAGTGTGACATGATTTATCAACATGTTAGATGAACTTGACTCGGCAAATATATCTTAAATAGGTGGTTTTTCTTAAGAATGGAATCAACTTTCAAACCATTCGTGAGTGTTTGGCGTACTTTAAATCAACGTAATTATACAAATCATATGATCTATTGCGGTTGGATGTCATATGAATTTTGATAATAACATATTATTAGATATCAGTAAATCATTTAAACAATTATTAACATTGGAATGAACAGGTGCTACTGATTCAAGTGTTTCTGCGCTAGTCATTTGAGTGTAGGGGTTTTACTGATCTGTTATTTTTTATATTTATTTTAGCGTTTTCTCAGTATCTCCAGCCATTCTTCTTTGATTTGCTACTTCGCTCTTTCCGTTATCTTTTTTGTACTAATATTCTCAAATTCTGTCTTATTTCAAAATTTAAAAGACAATAGCCTTATCTATATTTATTCTTTGAAACTCCTTAGATTTTGTGATTTTCTGCTAACAATAATTTATTGTTAAAAACGAGAGATTTCTTCGCTTATTGAACTGTAGCGCTCAAATCAGATCAAAAACTCGTTCCTTTTATCTTCTCTACTCTATTATGCTCTCATTTCGTGGACGTTGCTATTAAAATACTATGCATTGCCTAATAGTTATTATATTTAATCTCTTAATAGTATTTTTAAACATACGTTTATTGTCACTTATATCTTAGGGTTAATAATATTGAATTGTTTCCAACAAAGATAAACAAGCTTTTTATCTTGACAACTCCATTTACTTCAAACAATTCTAATTTAACGATGTGGAAGTTTGATCGATTTCATCAAATAGTTGATAATATTCTTGCATACTATATGATCAAGTCCATTAGTTAGCAATATTACTCAAACAAGTGTTGTCCTGAATATATGTATCATTGTTTCCTCACAGATTTGTTTCAAAATGTTGATACTAAGACCTGCGAATTTTAGAAATAAATTAAATATATGGGGTAAAATTATTGTCTTAAACAGTATTTAATATTGTTCTGAAATGATTTCGTAAGCTATTTAGACGTTCGCATATTCCTATAGATTCCCTTATTTAGCGTCAACTTTCAGCAGTCGGCAGACTTGTATTGATTTGGCTCTCTGCCAGACAAGCACCACGGGGACAATTTAGGCCAGCCTTTCTTAAGCGCTCATTTTTCCAACTGCTGTCTTTCATCCGCCTGTCCGCAAAACCGGAAAAATATGGATTCTTATTTGATACCTTTCTGTTGTATTAATTAAATTATTTATATGTTGTTAGTGGTTAGGCTTAGTCTTAGCTCAAATTCATGCTAGTATCGAAGTTTGTTAGTTTTTAGTCTGCGATGCACTCTCATATCGGTTTCATATGTGTGTTTTCAATGAAATTAATCCTATGGGCAAAGTCCGATGGCTAATTTCGCTGTTATGTACTACACAGTCATGGTCTTATATCCATTTAAATGAGCTAGGATGTCACTTAATTGTATTGTTATGTCTGGTGTGTTTTGTGCCTATGAGTAATTTTACTTATTTAGGTATTTTAGTAATATGGTGTTATTAAATCATATTCTACTTCATGTCTAATTTTCACTTTAATTTGTCTAAGAAGTAGGAGTCCATTGTCACTACTATAGTATTTTAATTCAAGATTATTGCTGTCGTATCGTTAAGTTGTTTTTTATGGCTCTTTTTTATATAATCATCTATATCTTTTTAGACCCATGGCGTCATCGCCGCGCATGACGCGTGTGCATTTTGCTGTGGATGTCGATTCTCTTTATCCACCCGAATTTGTGATGGTGACAGGTTCAGTACAAGACCTTGGCAAGTGGGATCCTCAAAAGGGTCTAATGCTTATACCGGATGTAGATAGACCGTGAGTAATTAATTATTCTAACACATTAAATTTATGTTTTAATTTCGCTGTTTTTTCCAGGACGCGTTGGCGAGGCTACGTGGATACTTTGGACGACCAGGTCAAGTTCCGCTACTTCATCGCGTACCACCTCACTGGGGAAGACGGAGAGCGATTGATCATAGGTGAAGCCGAGATCCCATAAAAACCCGAACGCGTAATAGTGAACAGTGTCTGTAAAGGAAAAGTGAGTACGAATGGTATTTCGATTTTGCTCTGCAAGCTGTTGTGTTGTGTTCTTTTCGCCGTCGACGACTTTGAATCTTCTAATGTTTAACTATTATTATCACATAGCATAAAGAGTTGTTGGTAAGACAGGGTTAGTCAACAAACTGCGTACTATTTTATTTATTTATCATGTCTATTAATGAAGTATTTCCAGATAAATGGGAGTCTTTCCTCCACCCTCGGTCTGTGCTAATCAGAACGGAGCAACGCGGGGGCGAATGTCGAGCTCTTCATGTCGATCTCTTTGGCTATTATGGTATATTGTTTATTCTCTAAAATGAATTAGAAGGCGTAACGCTTATTTTAAGATTTGTTCTTTTTATAACAACGGTTTAGGCTATTGTTTTTATAAACTATTTGTCCAGTTTTTATTGTTCCTTTTATAAATTTAGGATAGTATACGGTATATTCTAAGTGCTTGTGATAATTCCAGCTGGTCGCAAAGTGGTATCGGAAGGATGGTTACAGTATGATGATGAAAACCAAATTCTATTGCGCTTGCATGGATCAGCACTGAAATTCTATAAATCACCAAAAGATAGGAAAAATTGTACAATCAAAATAAATCCTCTGGATGTAAGACACAAGCAGGTTTGTAGATATAACTAGACTTTAAAACAAAGAGAAGTGGGTATTTTTTTCAGAAAAATGGTGCACAGATTAGCTTTAGTTACGGTGTTGATGAAGAAGATGATGATGAGGACAGTGGGGCATCGTCTTATCCTAGTCACTCGGCTATAACAGTTGCGGTCAGTAGACATGTATAATGTGACTGATGAAATCATTATCACATAGTAAAATTTTATAGGTTTTGTCTGATAAGAATCCAAAATTTGTTAGACAGTCTGAATTGGGTGTACTGTTCAACAATAACAAGGACTACGTTGTATTTAAGACTCATTCAGTAGCAGTTGAATTCCTAGTGAGTCTATTTGCATGATGTTGAAATATATAAATCCAAATGTTATAATTTATTTTCTTTGAACTCTAATATAATTGTTTGATTAATTATGTTGTTTTGCAGGCTTTTTATATCGAGATCTTCTCGGAAGAAGGTAAACGTATTGGTGCTTGTTACGCGCTCCCCTCTTCACTCTCCGATTCTTTTGGTCATTCCCAATTGCCTTTTATTAACTCATCTGGAAGACCAATTGGACAAATTTCCGGTAACATTTTACAATAAAGGGCGCATAAAATCTCTTTGGATTACCTAAACTAAAATTAGTCTAATTATTCCTTATTTATAGTGGAGTATCTATTTGTACGTAACTTGCGTCGCCCGATAGCGAAACAGACAATGGAAGTATCCTACAGTAGGCACTGGAAGAAACGAAACACCATAGAAGTTGGACATCGAGGTGCTGGAAATTCTTATACAAAGTATGTGGTTTATGCGTTACTTCAAAAATTTATTAAGTTTTGGAGATAATATTAGTAGTAAATTGTTAAAATATTAATGGTATGTTGTGACTGTTATTTTACTCTTTAAGGTTCGCAATGGCTCGAGAAAATACAATATATTCTTTAAATACCGCTGCAAAAAATGGTGCTGATTATGTAGAATTTGATGTTCAGCTTACAAAAGACAAGGTTTGTTTTTTTAGATATAATAGATATTGGTTTGAAAATGAACACTTATTGATGAGTATATTATTCTATAGGTGGCTGTCATCTACCACGACTTTCATGTACTGGTGTCAGTCGCAAAGAGGCATCCTTCAGTAGATTCAGATGAACATAAGAACATAGATTATCACGAGATAGCTGTGAAAGATCTTAAACTTAGTCAAGTGAAATTACTAATGGTTCGGTTTAAATTTTTAATTCTAATTTACATCTGCATTAATTAATTAATACTATTCTAGGAATCATATTTATTCTTCGTTACAGTTAGATCATGTGACGTTCCCTAACAAAAGAGAGAACGTTAAGAGGCTAGTGGATGATAGAGAGGAAGAAGAAGATTTCAAACCTTTTCCCACACTTGTAGAAGCACTAGCTAAAGTAGATCCAGATGTGGGCTTCAATGTTGAGGTCAAATACCCTATGATGCAGACGGTAATTAGCTAGATATACGAATGTTTTTATTATTGATTCTTTAAAATCTATCAATGTCTTGATTAAGTTTTTGCTTTAAGAATGGTGAACATGAGTGTGACCACTATTTTGAACGCAATGAGTTCATCGATATTATTCTCTCCGACCTTCTCAACAACGCTAAAAGTCGAAGAATCATGTTCAGTAGTTTTGATCCTGATATTTGCTCATTGTGAGTATGACAAAGAAAATGGGAGAGAGCGAAAGTAGAAGATGTAGGAAGAGGTACGAATGGATCGGAAATTCTGATATCCAGGATCGCGATGAAACAGAACAAATATCCTGTGTTATTCTTATGTGTCGGTGAAACGCAGAGATACACTCGGTTTCAAGATCAGAGGAGTAGTACAAGTCTCACTGCCGTTAACTTCGCTGCCGGTGCCGATATAATGGTAAGTAAATTATATGTAAGAATTTAGTTTTATAATCTCTCAGACAACATTTAACTAATTTGCATCATTATCAGGGTGTGAATTTCAACTCGGAAGATCTTCTGAATGATCCATATCCTGTTAAAAGGGCCAATGACTTTGGACTAATCACTTTTGTATGGGGCGAAGACTTAGACAAAAAAGAGCACATCAATTACTTCAAAAAAGAATTAGGTGTCGACGGCCTAATTTATGACAGGTTCGTTGTAATTTTGCAAAATTACCCATATTGAAGTGGATCTTAAAAAAATTTTAGGATTGGAGAAGAAGAGAGACGTCAAAATGTCTTTATTGTGGAACGAGAACAAAAGAAGGCCGTATTTAGAGCGGGTTCAGGTGCCAGTACCCCACAAAGGTGTGAAATATATTATTTGTAATTGGTAATTATAGTTATATATACCTCTACCAAAATGAGCGATTTGTCTTATAACTTATTTTCAGATTTTTATTTGTAATCTACCACTAATTTTTAGTCCAACGGTTAGATTTTCAGAGTACCCTCACCATTAGAGTCATCTAGTTCTCGTTCTTCGGTTGATGAAGCTCAAGATCTTCAGAAAGAACCAAGTACAATAGAATGTGGATTAGATCTGCAGGCTCTGCATATTACTTCTCCACGAGTACAAATAACTCAATCTTAGTATAATGTGCACTTTTTTATTTTTATTTTTTTTCCATTATTTCAATCCTTAACAAATTTAAAATGTCTTGAGTTGGGTATTTTTCCTTCCATTTATTTACATTTAATTGCTAATGAGCTTATGCTGGACATTTCGAATATCAAGTACGTGTTCTCTATTTGAATACCTTAGCGTGAATTACTGCTGGACTCAGGGTAGTATCTCTAGTGCAGAGCAATAGCTGATACTCTTTATCCATAATATTTCTTTAAATATTCTTTTTACTTCTAGAGTAGCCAAAGTTCTGATCATACTTGTTAATATTCATTTTCATATTGTTTTTCATATTTTCTGGTTTTCAGTAATTATTGAGATTTTATGTTAAAAACAAACTAGGCACTAAACTATTTTTATGCTTGAATGATTGCCTCCAATTTGTATGTATCTTTTCTTTCAGTATATCATATATGAAATTCTATTTCAATATAGATCACCTACAGAGTGATTAAGTCTTGCTTGCGTCGGAGAATGGTTTAATAATATGTGATCATTGCGGAATTGAAAACATTCATCTCTTACTCATCGATGATGTTGGGAACTCTAGTGAGTGTAGTGGACTGGTCATGTATTGTTAAAGACCAAGTTGTTCAATTTTGTTTGTTTAGTATGTTGATTAAATTAACACGAATGCATACGTAGTTAAGTGAGATGGAAGAGATCGTTTGCTATAAATCAGATGATGTGGAACTACTGTCATTTTTAACTATTATGTTAACAGAAATAGGCATTTGAAAGATACAATAATTATATTGTTTTAATTTGATTTAACTGTGCTCGGAGGAAGGTATTTGTGGGATTAAGCAGACAATTGCGTTTCATTGGCTTTCTTTGAGAGCAGACCCCCGTGGCGAGCAGATGTTGATCAAGTATACCTGGCGTGTGTGATTGTTATGCGATGCAATGTCCTACTGATACGTTGAGAATTATTGAAATTATGAATTTTAACGTTTTATGATTATGGTTTATACAACTACCATTGCTAATCAAACGTGAATCTATTGCCGCTGATATCTCTTTTTTTATCACTGCCCTTTCTTCATGTCGTACATTCTTCTCATCTTGACCCTCCATCCATTGCAGCAGGCCAAGTGTCAAAATGAGATTGAGATTGTATAGGAGTTAATTGGCTTTGTTTGTCATGTAACAATTAACACAGAGGTATTAATAGTGTGCTATATGCAGAAAGAGAGATGAAGGTTGTAAATATGATTATATTGTGAAAAATAAGATTTCTCCCTATACAAAAAAGATTTATGCGATTTAGCGTTCAAATAACTATTAGTTTCCTTTTAATTTTAAACCATCTTTATTCTTAGCTTAAACCGTTGTTAATTCTCTTAATAACATCATATTCCATATGTCGGAAGTGTCTTTTCAAGCGCATAATCCGTTGACCGTAAAGCAGACGACAGAAAAACATATGCCAAGGAGGAATAGGGATAGAGGGTCATAGAATAACAGGAGACAGATCAAATAATTTATAAGATGTTCTATGATGTATTCCAACCTCTTCTCACTAGTTATACACTATACATATACAGCCATCCATATATATACTTATTTATTTAATAAGATCGTTAAAACTTGAATAAAAGTTTCTGGAAATTTACCTACCTATATTAAGTCAACTAATGTAAAACATGACGTTCAGAAAACTGGCTAGATAATACAATTAATAAAATAATAACTTTGAAATGAGTTAATTAGTATACTAAATAAAACAAGTGTTTTAAAATTGTTTATTACATTTAATGTGATGAAGAGAAATGTAGTAGTGAAATAAGAGAATTTCGAAATTAAAAAGAATCAAATTCCTTTAGTAACAACACGAATATGCTTTTGAGGTTCTGCTTTCTTTCATAGTGTCTTGCCCTCTCCTTCCCAATATCATCATCATATGATGCGACTAACCGTGTTCCCTGATTGTTTCCCTTCGGTCAATCAGTCGTGGTGGGACCTGCCATTAGTCAGGCCCTAATTGGCAGTATGCTACACCGCAGCGTATGCTCCGTGTTAATGAAATTAGAATCAAGATACCACAGTATGGTGATACCATATTTAACTGGGTAATGATATTTTAGAACCATCAAAGATGTATTTTAATGATCACAACTTGGTGGGTATTTTAAGTACTTCCTCCTAATTGAGTCAAACGTTCGTTATATTTAAAGGTGTAACTATTTTCAGTAGTTTTGGATAATTTAAATAATTAAATCATGCGTAACGCCAAGGACACTGCTCAGATCCAATAGCTATTATATTGATCATTATTAACTAGTGCTAGTCCATTATTTTCTGTAATCCTGAAGTACATAACATCATAGAAAATGGTTTATTTAGTAAATATAATGAGTAATAATAAATTCTGAAATTATTATAATTTGTTGCTGCTAACAGTCGAAATCTTCATGAATGTCATTGATAATAATGTTCATAATAATTTTATAGTGTCCTAAGGGAGCAATCATATACATTTCTACGATGATCACCCAATTCCGCATTAATAACCACCGCTAGGGACAATTGAATGAGCTATATTACATACGAATTAGCATACCGAACAGGCTGCAAAAATGTGAATGACATAGAAATTGATCATCCCTGAATTCAATTTGAATTTATTTCATCGAATAGTATTTCTTAAAGGTTTGGCTCAATACTGCCTCCTTTCTTCTCATTTCGTTCTAGTTTGCTCCATTCCTACATTGACTCATTTATTTCCCCAGGATGTTTGTCTGTCTCTATCCATCTTCAAACACCCATGAACATGCCTTCTCTAATGACTCTCCCAGTTGTAAATTATACCGAAACGATGCGAGGTCACTCTCCATTATTAGGTGATGAGCTCATTTGGGTTTCAATAGCAACGATCGACCCATAATACAGCACCGACGGCTGTTAAAGTCTGATTTTAAGTATTCCATTAATTAAAATACTGGAATATTATTGCATTTGCTACAGTTTAACCGATCATTTGACGAATACCATATTGTCGTCTAAATATAGTAAAGATCACTGTATCGTCCAACTTAGTCTTCACGGTCGAGTACGGTCTTCCGGGTATTTCTGGTGTCCCTGTGCCCCCATTATGCTATCCACAAGTGATCCGTGAAATGGACTGTTCTCTTTCATCTCACCGTCTAATGAGACCGTCCATTGAGACTATGAGGCCATCAGGAGAGTGTAAAATACACCTGTATGTAAACACTCTACCATATAAATTTGACGTAGTTTTGATGTGGATTCAGTTTAGCACCATAGAAAAGATTTCTTTATAATATTTATTATTTACAGGTTGTAAATATCTACTGCTGGAATTATCATATTATATTCTTTCAACATCTCCTTTGAATATTATTTTATGTTAAATTTTTTTGTGTCACTTTTTGAGCTGCCTGAAATTCTAATGAACTACTCTTTCAAGGTCGTTGACTCCATTGCGGCGTCTTAGATTTCGCGCACCCTATCATAACTCTCAATTATTAATAATATTATCTAGCGAAGACCGTCTTTGACCCGCCGCCAATTCTCAGTCTTTCTTTTCAATGTCCGGCTGTGCTCAAATGGCAGTGAGATAGCTTGCGAATAAAGAGGCACAGACAAAAATTATATCCGTAAATCTAGACGGCTCAATGCCGCTAAGAAACCATTGTAGAGATTGAAGTTACCTCAACGAACCCAATTTACTATATTAGGTTGCACTACCATGCAGACCCTGCTGCGCATACATTATTTTTTATAGTCTTATCTAGATAAGGTGTTTTATCCGAAATGTTGTATGAGTGCTTCGTAGATACCCTATTTTCACTAGAAAGTGCTAATCACCGGTTTCCCATAGCAGTGTTTATGTGGGGACCCATATGCTCCATCCTGTATTCTTTCATCTGCGACCCTCTTCATAATTGCATTCCTCTGTCCATTCAGTGCTCACATAACTACATGAAAAGACTAGGCATATGTTGACAGTACTCATTCTATCATCTCGTTTTTATTTTCATTTATTAATATCTACAATTACTATCACAATTTTCTATTGAACTCGACCTGTTCTTCTTTTCTATTCATCATTATATCTTTTCCGTCTTTCTTAGCTATTTACACCTTGTTGTGGCTGATTTATCTTCTCAGGTTGTGTTGATGATAGATCGTTGTTCTTAGTGTAATAATGATAGTAATAAATGCTAGATCATCGCTGTTCAGTTCACCAACAACTGAGTGGCTAATGGTGGAGTACGCTTAGAGTAACTTGAATATTTTGCTTAAAAACCTCAAGTATTTAACACAAAAATAATAATAGTTATTTTGTTATCAGAGTGTGGTGGCTTCCTACATATTCCTCAGAAGTATTATAGAAGCTTAGACAGAGATAATCGTCTGATTACTTAGTGATACCCAATGAGGATAAAATCAAAATATGTCTACGGATTGATCTCATAAAGCCGTTGAGAAACTAGTTCCTCCTATTTTAGATAGATGATATTCTCAATATCAAAGCAATATTTAAAAATTATTTTCATTTAATAAATGCTAGTTTAAAAATGAATAGAAGATAGACTAGATTATAAAGCTGTTCGACAAATTTTATAATTATACTAAGATATTATCTACTATATCTTTATCTAGCTCTCCCGTAGTGTATCTGCACTAATTCTCACACCCTCCAGCAACTGCCATCATTACCATAGATATGCCATCAGATGGTCGCCATCTCTCGATCAGCAATAAAGATGTTAGTCTTTCGTAATAGTAGGGAAGGTTGAGGTGAAATATGATAATATATTATATAGGTGGTCTTTATACCTTTATAATACCCTTCTAGTTCACTGCAACAGCACTATTGCAAGTCGAAATTAATTAGTAGATTAATAATTTAGTCTTACGCTATAAATTACATAAATTACAAACCAAATAATTAATATTGTAAAGACTGTATATATTTATCTTAACCGATTTTATTTTTCTTGATGTATTACCGTAATTGCCACCGTCCATTTGACGACAGTTTCTTTGGTTAGTGGGCGGAGCACTTACTGATTCTCCGCCTCCTTATTTCTGTTGTTGACTAATTCTTGCAATGTATTTCTGTCTTCTTTTAAATCATCTGTATAGATGGGTATAATTACTGTTTAAGACATATGCCATGAAAATCGAAGTTCCCCCCCACTCTATTCTTCATTATATTTTACGAATAGTGATATCATAAGTATTCTTTAGAATATGCTTTTTTGTTCTCTAAAATTTCCTGAGGCTTTCGGCTGTTCTTTGTGAGTCACCGATATACCTGCTCAGTGATATGACTACTAGCAACATCTGGTCTCTGGGTCGCCAGTTGCTCGTAAAAGTCCCTCACTTAATCTATCTGACTATCACAATTGTCATACTTCTATTATACCACTGCCACACACTGCTACATTACACGTTATGATTCCTTATGTTTCTCAATATACGAATCATTTCCCTTCACGCTTTCCTGCAGTCTTGGATTTCATTTGTCCACTCTATAATCTAATTGGTCGACTTTATTCGATTTCTTTGTCTATTTGATCTCTAATTCACTTGCAACTGCAAATCTTAGTACGAATATTACTTTACGTTGGTCCCTCAGTGTATGTTCTATCATATTCATAATATATGGTTTTGGCTTAGGCTGACAAGTCGCCGTTGCCTCTAAATTTTCAATCCACGCTTTCCTTTTTATTTGTTGGCACATAAATTGTTGCCTTAATTTATCTGTCATAATGAAAACAATTGTTTTATAAATCTTGTGTTCTTCATTACTAACTTCAAACTCTGTTTATGTATCTATGTTTGCTTGTCCTTTCGATTATGCGAAAACATAAACATAGAATATGGACCACACAATTATAATGCCTTATTGTATCTAATACTAGCGGGATACTTTTCTATTTAACTACATTTTGCAAATAAATTACTATGACCTAGTGCTACAGCGTAATTAGGTAGCGTCACTCATTTTACATCGCGCTAGCGCAGCTAACGACTACTTGAGCCGATTTGAGGCTGGTATATACACAAATCAGATTTTATGTATTGAAATAAGTTTTATTATGAATATCGAGATTTGCTTTATATAATTATCCTGATAATCATGCATACGTATTTTAAACCCCAACTAGAGTATATAAGATATATATCTTCTTTATAAAGCCATCTAGTTAAATTCACTTCATATTCGTACGCTGAGTTGATATTCCCGTGGTCATCCGTTCGACCTCTACTAATGAGATTCTCCGCCCCCATATTATTGCTCCCTTGAGGGCCGCGATTCACACTGTTCATCTAGTGACAGCTTCCCTTATTTCTCCAATTCAAGCACTTGTTTCTTGTGTATCAATTATTATAATAAACAACTATATTATGGAATTTAATTTCATTCATGCTTGTAAGTTCCAAAGATAAATAATACATTGGGAAGTTTTTTTTAAGATTTCCCAATGAACTCTTTGTGTCTTCTGCCACTTTTACTCTCGTACTCTTTTGCTGAGGATCAGTTCAAAACCTCTCCTAGCACCATCTACTGTAAAAATGGAGGAATGCTCTCGGATGTAAGTTGAATTCTATCAAATAATTGCTAAAGTAATTATATGTTGAAAAGTGATGAATATAAGAAATTAGATCTCTATCGATTAAGATACAATATTGATAAAACATGAAGTAATGTGCATAATTGTGGTGTGAGAAGTAAATAAAAAAGAAGGTGGGATCTTTTATGGTCCAGGTGTCCATTTGTCATTTGCGGTATGCACTTCACTCAAAGAAGTGCACATGAATGAGGATTAGCTGGTGAGGGGATTAACCTGTACATTGACGGATTACACTCACTGTACGCTTTCCAACAAAATCGCGGTTCGCTGGATAATTTTGCGGCTAATTAACATGACATTTGACAAACGATGGAGGAGAAGCGAAAAGAGTTAATGGATGATAATTCAGGGCCACTGTGTTTGCACCCTTCGCTATGAGGGAAAGCACTGCGAGGAGGAGCGCTGTCTAAATGGAGGTAGAAGGCATTCTGCTAATGGACAGGTTTGTTATTTAGTGAAATAAATATTTAATTCAAATATTTTTCTAGAATTAATTTATAATTTTACGCATTATTTCAGCAAGAAACTTTATAGGAAATCTTTTATAAGTTGACTATTTCTGATCATAGTTATCTTTCGTTAATCCGTAGTGATGACAATTACATATCAAATACTTGGACATATTAAGTGAAGAATCTTAACATAAAACTTAGACGCAAGAGTTTTGTATTCGGAACACATCAACGTTCTGTTGAAAAATAATAGAACTCCAGGTGAAATGCCACTGTCCATTCGGTTTATCGGGTGAACGCTGTGAACGAGTGACGTATTGCGAACCAGACAAGGGTTTGTATTTTACACAAAAAACAGTGAACACATAAAAATACTCTATCATTATTTAAGTATGATTTAATAATGAAACACAATATAGAACCATGTTTTAGTAAAACCTAAACATTATACAGACCAAAGAGTTGTTCAGGAAAACTAGTTAACGGAAAATGTGAATGTTATCAACGCTGGACTGGTATCTTTTGTCAACTTAGAACATGCTATAATGGTATTCCAACAGGAGGAATGGTCAGTTCTCCATTAATATACTATATTTAGAATAAATGTATTTATTATAATTGATTTATATGAATTCAAAAAATTTAACATAGACAATAAAAGTTCATTTCTTTAATGAATAGTTATAGGACGGTTTCTGTCTATGTGATGTTGGATACACAGGCCCTTTCTGTGATGCACCATTAGTTTGTGAAAACGGTGGTTCCGTCACTCAGGTAGACATCACTGTATTATGTACAACATAGCCCCAAATCTAATTCAATTACCCCATTTTACCACTATTCTATATGTATATTAACAATTGATTATACAGGAAAACGAGTGTTTGTGTCAATTGGGCTACTCTGGAGAGCGATGCAATGTGTGTTCTCCCGGATATCTGTTAGAAGGAGACAGTTGCACACCTGAGGTCATTCTATAGGCAATATTTTACGAGTACTTAGAATGTAAGTCCTATATTATTTAATATAAAATTCCAGGTATCCGAATCCTCCCTTCTTGCTCATACTGGATCTTTATCCTCCCGTCCATTCGCATGGCCTATTGTTCTTATGGGATGCGCAGCATCTTTAGCTGTAGCTGCACTAGCAGCAACTCTAACTCTTGCATTCCGGAAATGGAACGCTAAACCATCAAGAGTCAGCTCGGCACAGGGAGATAGGGAAGGGACAGATGTTTAACATATAAGCTTTTCCTTAATTAATGGATTACATTATCTTCGTTTTCCCAAAATAACGATAATATTTGGATACATCCATTCAACTCACTTAATCCATCACTAATTTTACTCTATTAAAATGTAATAAAATAACACCCTTTGTGGTTAACTTAATGAATCTCAGGAATCATTTCTATTGTACAGGTACCGTTATCTATATCTACTTCGTTATGTCATAAATAGTAGCATATTTATCATGGCTTAATTTTCTTCGCACGTAAAACTAATTCATTTCACTGCTGGAAACGACACTGTTTACTTCAATAACTAACATACAGTTAAGTTAGGTAATACCAATCACCTGTTTATATCTTAGTACTTACATTTATGAAAATACAAGGTTTAAAACGCTGAATATATGGGACCCAATCGCTGTTATAAGATTAAAAATTATACGATCTATTTCTGACAATGTATACATTACACATGCATATAAAAATGAGATCTATGGTTACTATTAGCTCATTTAAATTGAAATCAAGGAAGTGTCATAATTAGGTTCTAGCAGATTCACCATCATCACTTTGTTCACAGAGAGAACCAGAAGGTGTCATTTGAGACCCAGGGCGTACATCACCAGCATCACTTCCTGATGTGCCTAGGCACGCACCACCACGTATTACAGTCATAATGTCGTCACCTAAGATATTTATTTAAATATACAAACAAAAATTTTAAAAACATTCACCTCTAGCAATGGAATTCCCACTGCCGAATCGCCGCGAATCACGAGCATTCATTAAGCGGCGGTCACCACTGTTAGCAAGACGAGCCTAGAAATAAAATTAAATAATATAAAAATCTAGGTAATATCACTTTGAGCGTACCCTCATTGCTTGAACTTCTCTTGTTAACGTGTCGTTTGCTTCTGTTAACTCGTCAACATTTCGCTTTGCCTCTCTTGTCTTTGCACGCTCTCTCGTGAGTTCTTCTTCTTGCTCATCGCATCTACGACGCTCTGATTTATAACGGGTGCTCATACGTTCTGCCTAAAAAAAAAACAAAAATATTTAAAAGTAATACGTGAAAAAATAACGATGGCACTTTCCGCGTCTTTTAGTTGATCAGCTTGGCGTTTCTCTTCTTCTATTTGAACACTACACTCAGCCAAACGCGTTTCCAAACGGCGAACCTAAATGCAAACAAATAAAAAATTCTAATATAAAAATAAGATTAAATCAAAATGGTACCAGTCTACTAAATCTTGTTTTTTCCTGTTCTTCTGTTTGCAATTGTTGTTCTAACATTTGCATCTTAGCTTCAGTTGCTGACAATTGGCTGCGCATACGAGCAGTAGCCACAACTAAAATGGTAACGTGTTATAAAATAAGCTAGCTATACACTTATATACACATAAAAATACATAGATAATACAACCTCCCTTCAACTTCTTGCAGCTGAGATTTTAAATCTCGTACTGATCTCTCTAGTGTAGATTTCTCAGCATCCGCTCTTTCGCACATCGATCGTTCCATTGTGAGTTCAGAAGTGAGTTGTTCCACCTTAATAATGGTTTGAACAAATAGTACTGTTGAATGAAAGTCAGAACAATTTGCTCATGAATCACACCTGAGCTTGAGCCTTTTTAAGTTTATCATTTATGAGTTCATTGCTTGTTTGTTCCTCTTCTAATATTTCCTCCAAATCTTCAATGCGAATTTCATAACTAAAAAAAGCATGAATTATTTTTCCTATCCTATGCATCATTTTTACTTTGTAACAAGATTTTTTTAGGAACGCTTACCGTCTCTTCTCATCTTGACCAAGTATTCCACCTTGTCTGAGAGATACTAACTCCTCTGTCGCATCATCTCGTTCTGCTTCTGCCTTCCGTCGTGCAATCTGACTGTTCGATAGCTCAGCTGTTAGACGAGATACCTCTGACTCTGCCGCACGCATACTGGAATCGACAGAAATTTTTATTAATATTTAGATTAACAAATTTCAAGGTTTCAAATATGTACCGCTTTTCTGCATCGCGTGCTTTGCACAGCGCTTCATCCATGGCTGCACGGGCCTCTGCTCCTTCTGTTTCTGCATCTTTTGAAGCTATCTGAGCCTTTCTAATCTGTCTGTTCGCTTCATCCAATAACCGTTGCACATTATCCAATTCATCCTGCTTATTTTGGACCTGAATAAATAATTTTTTATATCAGACACACTATATCTAGGCATGCATTTCTGCACACTTGACTGTCCATTTTCTTCTTCGCTGTAGTCGCTTGCACTCGAAGACGTCTTTCCGTGCTTAGTTCCTCTTCCATATCTCGAAGCTACAAAAGACTGCCATATAATCTTAGTCAAAATTCCTCTTTCATAGGTATACCTTTTTATTAAGCGCTCTCCTCTTTTCTTCCTCATCCAGTTCTCTCTGTACATTTTGTCTCTCCCATTCTTGTTTAGCAGCTTGTAAGTTTACTTCCAGACGCATCTTCCCATCCTCTGCCAGTTGAACGGCATCCTCTAGTTCAACCACCTTTAAAAATAATGTTTGAAAAAAATAAATGTTATTTATAGTTTAGCATAAAATAAACCTGTTCCTGAGCTTTCATCAACTCTTCTTCTAGACGACGACGAATCTTTTCTAATTCAAATGCGTTCTTGCCTGCATCATCTTTTGTAGAAGCCTTTAATCATTATTATTAGTAAATACTAAATATCATAAACAACATCATGGGATGTCTCACCAGGTTATCTATCTCCAATCGCAAAACGCGTTTTTCCTTCTCCATTTGTTCAATAAAATCTCGCAATTGTTCCAACTCTTTATAAGTGTTTAAATTTCGTGTTTCAGCATCACGGACCTATATATATGCATATAAATTCAAATATAGAAAAATCGTTTATAACAACTCAATACTGATAATAAACCTGCTGTTGAGCGACATCCCGCTCCTGAATCACTTTCGCTGTGTTGGCTTTTTCTTCTGCTAGCTGTTGATCAAATTTCCTTTGTCTTCGCTCACTTTCACGTAAAGTTGTTGTTATATCAGTAAGTTCACGAGAGAGGTCTTCAGCCTTTAAAACAATTCCTATAATACAGTTACAACGAATTATATCAAAGATTAAAAGGTACCTCTTGTTGTGCTTTTAACTTAGCCCTCTCTGCCTTTTCACGAATGACATCGGCCTCATCAGCACGGGCTATTGCTTCCTGTAGTTCACGCATCATTTTTCGTTTAATTTCTACCGATTTTTCGCCTGCTTCATCTTCCAGGCGTTTACGAGATTCAGCAAGTTGACTTTTCAATGCAACTAATTCCTGAAATTAAAAATTTTATGCTAACATATTAATTCAGGCACATTAAGGTTTAGTTTAATACCTTGTCAGAACGATCAACTGCTTGTTGTAGATCATCCTTGCTTTCAGTAGCCTCTGCCAAGGCATCTTCAGTTTGTCGCAGCTTTGCGGTTAATGTTGTTCGACTCAATCTCTCCTCTTCATTCACCTATGTTCACAAATTGAAGAAGTTAATTCGAGAAAGCATGTATTAAGTTTTTAGAATGTAAATTTTTCGAAACCTCTGTGATTTCTGCGATCTGCATTTCTAGTGTCGCAATTTTTTTTAGCAGATTAGCATTAACGTTTGCTTCAGAATCCCTGCTCTTCAGAATAGTCTCTAACTCATGAGATGCCTTAATATTCAATTTTTAACAGAGAAAAGGCAAATTCAAATAAGATAATAAAGAAAAAAACCTTTCCAAGTTTGTTTGTCAGTTGCTCATTTTCTTCACTCAGTTGACTCAACCGTTGGTTCAATTCAGCTAATTGGTTTTCAGCAACCTTTCTACGTTTTTCAGACTCGATTCGTGCTGATTGCAAACTAGCTAATTCTGCTTGAATATTCTGTTGTTCAGTCTCAAGTTGACAGCGTGCTTTTTCAACCTAATAAATTTTTTTAGTCTAAATATAATTTACGGAATTCCATAACATTAAATCTAATTCGTTTAAACTCACACTAATTTTTTGTCTTTTAATAAGATCCATTTTTTCTCCCATTTCCTCTAAATGTTTTTGATATTTAATTCTTTGTGCTTCAAAACGTTCCTCAGCTGATTTGACTGCTTCACATAACTGATTCTGCAATATTTACTGCTTATACTGATTTACTAAAAAATGATCAAGTCCTTATTTGTAACAATAATATGTATGACCTGTAACTTTGTATATTCCTCTTCACGTTTGTTCCTCATTTCTTGATTTAATGCAGATTTATCCTGAGATTCTTCTAATTCTTGTTTGTATGCTTCTAATTCTTCACTTATATCACGTTTAGCTTTCTCAGCTTTATTCCTGCAATTTAAGATATGATGCTCAATAATAAATAAAAAAAGAAGATAAAAATGGATGATTATAAAAGCATCCCACTTTAACATTTGAACCTGCTTCAAATCCTCTTGTGCTTCATCAAATTGAGATTGAATTTCTCGTAACTCTCTTTCCAGCTGTTGTCTTGCCGCAACCTCTTCATCGTTTCTTAATGTAAGCGATAAGAATGGAAATCATTAAACTCAATATTTTAACTAACTTCAAAGTAATTTGTGATAGTTCAGATTCTTTTCTTGCTAATTGCAGCGTTAATTCATCGGCCTTTCTGAGACATTCCGCAAAGGACTCCCGCTCCTCCCGTAATTCAGCTTCAATTGTTCGCTTAGCGCCTTCTGCACTAGCACGCATTTGCTTTTCTCTGAAAGGGAGTAAAACAAATCCAACAGTAAGTGGGTAAATTTATTGTATGTAAAAAAGACCTTTTTAGTTCTTCTTCAAGATCAACAAAGGCAGCCTCTAGCTTCGCCTTATTTTTTATGGCAGTTTTCACTTTTTCCTCTTCATCAATAAGCCTATTCGAAAGTTCTTTTGATCTTTCTTCCAAAAGACGTTTTTCTTTTCCTAACTAAAATAATCATTGTAATAACGTTCACTTTATATACATATGTGAATAATCTAATCGAGATTACTCGGTTGCCGCTATCCTCCAGTTCTAGTCTACGCGAATCAAATTCTCTTATTTTTTTCTCATACTCATTCTTCTCTAATTGTAAGATCTGTTTAGCTCGTTCTTCTCCTTCAAGCTGCTGTTCAAGATCATGTACGGTTTCCTGAAATCCATTTCCCTTCATATATTTATAATTGGCCAAGGAATAAATTTATATCTTAAGCGGAAAATATCTATCAGACAATTTACAAAACAAAAACAATATTCTACTAATTTAGTTGACTGACAACCAATGTTTTCTTTTCAAGCTCAATTGCTAGACGCCGTTGTTCCTCGGAATTTAGTTGCTTTTGCGCGAGCATCAAAGCCTCTTCCAGTTCTGCCTAAAAGAGTAGTCGTTCTTTATTCATATAAAAATAATAGGCTGTTTCACCTTTCTAGTTGCTATTCGCTGACGAGCCTCATCCGCTTCCGCACGTTCAACGCTCTCCATATCTAGTTTCTCTTTCAAAAGAGATCGTTCTTCATCCAACTACAATTAAACAAAGTTATTTCAAAGTAACACTATTTTAATATATTAAATACCTTCTCTAAAGCTTTAGTCATATCAGTTAAATAGACTTCACTGCGACGCAATCTCTCTGTTGTTGTTCGTAGTTCCATTTCTTTTACAGCGATAACCTCGTCCTTGTTAGTGATTTCAAGTAATGGTTTTACCTGAAATTAATTTTTATGTATATCCCTGTTGCTAAAACATACAAATTTTAAAAATTGTAAAAAGTCTCGAAACATGCCTTAGTTAACAATCTCCACCACTGCCATTCCCGAAGACGCATCCACGCAATACCATTCCTCTGTAAAATACGAATGGCAGCAGCCTGTTCACGCCTTCTGGTAAAATGTCGGCGTGCCAACACTCCTCGACAGCGAGCCTTAAACGGTACTGTGATATCTAAATAATGGACGACTCAATAAAATTTTCAAAAAAAGACCTGGAAAAGAACAATAAGATCAGCAAGTTTCTCATCCCTGCTAGTTTCAAGTTCAGCGAGAACTCCAGTGCGGAAGAAAATCTTAGACTGTCCGATTCGATACAGTGAGGGTTGAATTTCCAAAGCCTCGACAATGCGCCTATTTATAAATGTATAGATGATACACTTGAGAAACAGTCATCACAAATAATGACAACAGTGCTATTTTTGCAAGTTTCAAATTTAGCGAAAATCTGAATAATACGGAACATTATACCAATCCCACACACCGAACAGCTTCTTTGCCGTCCATAAATCCATGGGGAATCGCATCAGGTGTCAGAAGTCGTTCATACCGTTGACGAAATTCTTGAAACGGTAATCGATTAGGAAATCCTTGTCGGCAAATTCTAATTCCTTCAAGAACACCATTGCACCGAAGCTGATCGAGTATAAGATGAGGATTCAATGAGCCATGCTGAAAACTAGTTGATAACTAATAAAATGTTTAAATGATATTTTCCTATATTTTATATTCGGCTTTCAGAATCATTATTTATAATAGGATAATTGGCATAAACCTAGTAATTTCAATAGTGAACTATTTAAACCAAATATATGAAGAGAAGAGATACTTACCCTCTTCTCGTGATTAGGAATAATGCAGCGAACAAAGTGAGGATTCGTATTACTAAGAGTTGTCATAAGTCGTGTTAACTGCTCTTTGTGTAGTTGGGATACTGTGCGGAACATTCCCTTTTTAACTCGAGCGCCAAAAACAGCGGTATCACCGACTTCAGTTGCGCCCATACTACACATATCACTCACTGCAAGTATTTATGATATATTATACACAAATAAGTATTTTAAAAATATATATGCTTATATATAAACCATCTCTCCAAATCTCTGATACGAGCTCCTCTTTGCTAGCCTGTAGAACATCTACTACGTTTTCGTTGAGAGGATCCATATTCTTCACTCGCCATCCAGCTGCAATATAGTCGACACGACCAGCATAGTGAACAATTGCAAAATCGCTCCTGCAAAATAAAATAATCATGGACTTGTCGTTAAATCATTAGGAGCCATATATTGGATATTCACTCACTTAGACCTCATTTCAGGAACTACGAATTTGGGATGTTGATTGTGTTGACTTATTAATCTTTCCACAAATCCAGAATCATTTCCTTGTGGAAATAGACAAACATCATCGAGTGTTGAAAGAACCCCCATCGGCTAAAATACAACATTATAATTTATTGAACTTCAAAATAAGATAAGAATTCTAACCTTTTCAATAAGGTCAATAGTTGGCTGAAGATTCAATCCAAAATCAATCATATCCCAATCAAGTCCTTCATTCACATACTCTTGTTGTTCTTTCTCAAACATAGTATTATTGAAAAGCTGTTGTAGCTTTTCATTCGTGTAGTTGATGCATAGCTGTTCAAACGAATTCATATCAAAGATCTCAAACCTGCAAATGAAAGAATAATGCGTAAAAGGCAACCTATATAATTCCCTGATAGAACAGCATTATACACAAAATGATGCCATATAAACGATAAAATACCTTTAAAACAGCACAAAATAACAAACCCAGCCATGTCAAGAATTCCGACAAAACTGACTGCATGTTGGCGAGTACGATCAAGAGATTTGTTTAGACGCTGTACGAGCCATCTGACTTAGAGCATGATAGATCATAAGTACAACAAATAAGACACCTAAGGCAGACCCTTTACGTAGTCATTTCAAACTGCCGGAAAGTTAACCTAAATAATCTCTCATAGCAAGCCTTGGCAATAGCTTCAACAGCAAAACGTGCTTGCTCCTCGCTTTGACTGCGGTGCACATGATCTCGCTGAATCTGAAATAAGAACAGTTATGAAACTAAAAAATCAAAAATACAAAATATATGTTTAAAAAATTAGAGTTTGACCTTTATTTTAGGTTTCAAGAAAGCCCTCATTAGATCACATAAATTGAGTCCGAGAAGAATACATATTTTCTGAGCAACACCATCATTAACAAGCACAGCTTGGTCACTATTCTTACTCTCCTGTGTAAACTCCAGATTACCAAATAGCATCACTGCTGAGACAACGCGAAGAATGGCTATAACCAGAAATATACCAAGAGATTGAAGAATTGATTTAAAAATACAGTCAAAAAGCCACACCCTGTATTTCATTTCCTTGTAAGCCCATAATGTTCATAGCTCGCATAGTCTCCGCATAATCTGAACCATCATCAATACCCGCAATACGAATGTCCCCATTCGAGATAAAGCGATATTTGCTTGCATCAGCCTCCAGAAGAAGATGCTCTGATATTATGTTACCAAAACGTAAAACTTTGTTATTTTACGAAATGTATCAAATTTTTCTTAAATAAACCTCTGTTTTCACTTTTGCATCCTTTGAGCAACTGGTAAAATATATGAAAACATCGCTCAAATTCAGCTTGACGCAGAACTCGTGACTTTTCAAGAAGATAAAACTCTATATTGGCTCCAGATATACAGCCAGAAGCATCGAAGTGAACACGAATAAATTTTCCCTAAAAATTACTCATGTTGTACATTGAGAAGATAACGTACAATCAGCAAGTTTCAAAAACTTACAAATCGTGAGGAATTATCATTCTTGATGGTTTTACTATTTCCGAAAGCTTCTAAGATAGGGTTAGCTTGCAAAAGCTGTTCTTCCAAGTGACCCTAAAAACCATAAATAAGATATATCAAGCAGAAGGTCAAATATGAACGATGCTAAAAGTAAAAACCTACAATAAGTCTATTCTGTGATGTATCCAAATTGACAGAAGTGATCCACTGAAAATTGTTATAATTAATCTCAGAGTTCACACATACCATAAACTATCATTTGTTTTCACAGGTTTCTGTTTACGTTTACAAAAGCGTGACATGACAAGTCTAAAATATAGAAGATCGTTATTGCATCATACTGTTTTTCTGCAATTTTGGCAATTACTACAAATACACGAAGTTTTAAAGATAAATTCTAATAATACAACAATAAAATTGATCTTAACTTTGCATTCCGTTATTATTCTTATAATTGCTTGCATACAAAGTAAAACAAAAACACTTTAAAAGTGCACAAAAAATAGTTTAGAGAAAAAATAAAAGTAACTATGACAATAAAGCATATTATATTAATCAACAAACTTCATCGTGACCTACCCCCGTCTTGTTAGGAGCATGAGTTCGTGTTCCAGCAACATGTGTAAGATACTGGATAACTTTCTTTGTATTCTCAGTTTTTCCTGCACCAGACTCCCCACTGAACAGAAATAAAGATTATATTTATCCGACACTTTTGAATGTTTGAGACGTAGTAATACACATCTAGCTTACGTGCATAAAATCGACTGATCCTCTCGATCTTGTAGTAAACTACGATATGCTTCATCAGTAACGGCAAATATATGTGGTGGCATTTCTTTTCTTTTTTTCCCTTTAAACTGTTCAGCAATGGACTCCGTATATATGGGTAATTTCTTATATGGATTAATTACCACACAGAATAGCCCAGAGTAGGTCTATAAATCAAATAATATTGCAAAAGATTATGAAATCATCTAACCTAATTCTTAAGATAACGCAAATTTCCCCTTCCAAAAAAACAAATATTAAATATTAAATTAAATATTATCCACTTACATAAATGAGATTGGAAAAGTAACGTTGTTTTAGGTTGTGTAGAACAGAGGCTTCATTGAGGCAGCTCATGTTAGCCATATCTTCACATTTGTCATATTTCGGAGGATTAACCTTTTGGTAGTCATCACGACTAACCCTTTGACGCTCATTGGTATCCAAAAGCTCTACATCAACATAGCCTTTAAAAAACAATTTTTAAATAAGACCTAATCCAAAAAATTTACATTGGACTATTGACTAAATGAAAATCAACCATCAGGATCCGAATTAGTTATTGTCGCAATGGCAAATCCATCCTTTTCACTTGGTACCCAAACAAGTTTTTTTCGACTCCATTCGGCGTGAACGGTAGGATCCAAAAGATCATTACTTGCCTGAGAAAATATTTCGTTTTATTAACTTGTAATAGTTTGGAAAAAAATAAGGAACAAAATAGAACTCAAGAAAGGATTCATGCTCACTCGTAAAATATCGAGCTCCTCACTTTTACCATCTCGCTTAACGAGCATTCCAGTATTAAGACTTGACCTGGCCGAGGAGTGAAAAAAGTAAGATTTCTTCAAAATGGTAGTACAAATATGGTAACAGCATCACTACCGATTTAATATTATCGAATAACAGCATTTTTGTACAATATTGACTAATATTATTCATGTGGTGATTAATATGAGCAAAGTTATAGAGAAGACAGAGAGAGAGATATTAAGCAAGACAATTTCATATAAGAAATAGACAGATTAGAAGTATAACAACAATGGCCTTCCATTTGGTGTTGCGATATACATATATCAAGAATCGAATCAACAGATGGAGATGAAATGCAACTGATTAGAGTTCTGTTAGATCACAAGCGATTGACGTACATGAAAAAGTACATTTCTCTAGAAGTTAGCCAAAATGGTGTCATTACTGTTAGCAAATAAATAAAAATCTAGTTGGCAGAATTTTAAAATGCACCAAACATTTTAAGCAACTATTCAGATTTCAAAAGTCAAACAACTATTTTGAAATGGAAACCTTATGTCAAATGACCAACTTACAATAAAACGGGTGAGGATATTAACACACAAGAACATATATAAACAATACTACAGGGTTATAATAGCATATTATTTATATGATCTGCAAAATGTTGACAAACTTCCACAGCTATCACGTCTAACAAAGCCCAGAACCGTGTGACCAAGATCATTATGCGCAGCCTCAAGAACCCGCGCAATTCGAAACACTTCAATTCGCGCCAAATTTTAAGGTTGTCACTTCCTCTTAATTTCCCAAGACCTGTTGAAGCTTAATTAAATACCAGTTTGTGACGTCCGTTACTTTTAAAATTAAATTGTATACTTAAATCCCAATACAAAACTGAGATGGACTTCACTGTACAAAGTACCCCAGGAATTTTCATGAAGAGCATGACAAGTAGTCCCAACACCTGGCTCATTCGAATACCTTATATATTGATAATGCATATTATTGTGCAATAAGTAATTGTAGAAACAACAATTTATTAGAGTATCAAACGAAACATACGTAAATTGGGACAAAGATGGTACAACTAATCAAATAGGGTATGTAGCGACACCAAGGACAGATACGCATGCCCACTACTAAGAGGAAGATGTACCGGTCTATGGTGTGTCAAGCTACCGTTCTTGTGGGAGCGGCAAAAGATGTTATTGTTTTGGTTTAATTACAGTAGACGGTAGCAAGACGTATACGGTTATTGGTAGATGTCACTGCAAACTTCAGTGGGTTTGAACCTAAGAATGTATCAAAATGAGATGGACACAAAACGTCACGCAGATACTTGAACATTGCCATGTGGAGGGCAGTAACCTCTACCTGAAACACTATATATAATATGTAAACGTTTGAATGCCTATATAAGCAGTTCAATTAAATGAGGTTTCAGATTACTTCCATAATATTAATTTTTCATCAAATTTCCTATTTTGGCTTCTCAATCATACTATCTCAGGACACGAAATTTATTTCCAAATGATTATCAGACAGTTATCCAGGAATTATTTTCTCTTTATCTAGTTAGGAAAAACCTTTTTTCCCGTAATGGATGATGTCACATTTAAGGAATAATATCTACTCAGCAAAAAATGACCATGGTATGAAAGTGGTTACAAAACAAGTTATGACCTTCACCAATATATGACTAATGACGTAACAGACCTCTTCAGTTTATCCTAGGTTCCACTACTTGTATAATATAAATAAACTAATCCTAACTTATGCCTCGGATTCATGACCGGACTTGTCTGCTCCATTTCCACCACGCCCACGGCCTCGTCCACGACCTCCACGTCCCCCTCTACGACCACGTCCTCTACCACCATCAACACCACCGCCGTTTTCACCCTAAATATTTGAAAATCTAGAGCAAAATAAATTTTATATCAAATGCTTAAATCATACCTGATTTTCTCCCCCTTGTCCATCTCCTTCATTGTGGCCTCCTCCACGACGTCCACTGCGAAAACCACGACCACGGAACCCACCACCGCGACCGCGCCCACCACGGAAACTTCGGCGTTGTCCGCCCTTCAACGTATATCATTACCTAGAATGCAACAAAAAGCCTAATCAAACAGTGGCTAACCTCTTCTTGCTGGTCACCTCCATCTGCCTCGCCAGAATCTTGTCCCTGTCCTTCACCAGAAGAAACCCCACTTCCACCTCTACGGCCTCCACGGTAAAAGTTACGACGACGGAATCCTCCTCGAGCACCGCGATCGGAGTCACGATCAGCAGCATACTGGAAGGTTTAATTAATTTCCATAATGGAATTACATGTAAATAAATATAGGTTCTTTACCTTAGATCCCTGGACAGGTCCACCATCACTTCCAGTCACGTTCGATGCTTCAGGACCTTTTGCACCTTCAACTACATCGAAACGCACCTATAATTCCCTATATTATCTCCTATATAGATAAGTAACACCATTCAGTACTTTAGGATACTAATTAGCTGAAATATAAAATTCACCTCTTCGCCATCTCCAAGGCTTCGAAGAAATTTGTTAGGATTATTGTTGGTTATTGCAGTCTGATGGACGAAAATGTCCTCGTTGGTGTCAGAACGGTTGATGAAACCATAACCGTTTTTAACGTTAAACCACTTCACAATTCCCGATACACGTTTCGCCAATACCTAAGTATTTCAAAAATAGTATACATCACCATACCAGCTGTTTTTAATGTACGTCCTCATCATGTCCATGAGATATTAACATTCCATATATATTGCATAAATGAAGATAGGAACTACTGAGTATTTCACATCGATAAAAAGAACTTACGGGCTTCTCAATCAAGGGATGTTCAGTCCTCTCGGAGGCCTGTTTTTCGGCGACATCCTATGAATAATGTTCATTAACAGTGACTATCTCTATAGTATAAACAGCAACACATCAATTAATATTAATGCATAACTTACGGTATTCTTGTTGTCGCTCATCGCGGTGTGGTGTCTTCGGCGCTCAGATGTTACCGGTTGGTATATGCGATGACACGCGGCGCACGCTCCCGCTCACGCGATGTTATGCGCTGAACAACTGTAAGTTATGCTGATTCATTATTGCAGATTTCAGACAAACCACGTCATAATATAATAATATATATCACAATATCTATATAGCTTAAATTATTCTCCGTTCTAAAAGCATTGTAAAACCAAGACTGTCACTAACGAATTTTCGAGATTACAATTGTTGAGAAATGAAAATACGCTTTTTGGTCTATCCTTGTTACTTATCAACATCAAAACTTCACACTATTTGAAATCATCATTTTTCGCGCCGCTATAATCTCTTAAGACTTAGTTATTGCTAGAAAAGATTTTACATTGTAATAAATTAACGGTCGTTGAGCATAGAAACGAATGTATTAAGCATCATATGTAAAATATGCACATCTCAGTATTATATCAGCACAAACGTAAACAGCTGGAAAACAGTATAATTATACTATATAAAACAAGCGAAAAAATTAAGGGAAGTATGCCATTAATATCTAATAAACTGCTTAAATTATAATCATGTATAACAGCTCATTTTCAGTAAATTCCCAAAATCGTTTAAATACCTCTTACAATCTACCTATTGAGTTTACATAGTTCATACTTTGAGGTCAGTTGGCAGGCAGCTGCGATGCAAGAAACCCGAAACGGAAGGCGGTGTAAAGAAATCGCTACAGCCGTCCGCGCAACCAAGTAACCACCGGCCAGGAGAAAAAAAGTATATGGCTATATTGTTTCTAATCTAGCTAAGTACAAGTTTTATATTGAGATTGGAGCTAACGATAGTTATTATAATGACTAATTCAATTACTTTTACTGGTAATCAATAGTTATATCAAAATTGCATCATCAGTCAATTTTGTATGATATATATGCATTTACATGTTAAAATAAATACCTACTACATAACATTAGCACTACTCACTATAAACACTAATCATGATCATTCACAATGATCAAAACAGATTTTTGTAAATGAGCATTTAATAAAAATTGATTACAGTATCGACGCTATCTCTTCTTACTTTATAACACAAGAAATCAAAATTTATTGTCGTAATATACCTTATGTGGCTGGTTTGATGATAAACTACCATCATGAAAAATGCGTCAATATTACTTTAATTATACCAATCATTCCAGATTTTATTTATTTAACTAAGATAGAGCCACTATGTCTTAAATAATTCCATTTTCTTAGGTTTTATGCGACAATATGAACAACACTGAAGAAATGGGAAATGACAGTCACTGAGCAACACAGATTTTGGCAATGTATGATTGTCGAGTGGTGGCGGCGAAGGGGCGGGGCTTCGCGCTGCGGCCCCGATCGATTCCACTATACAAAGGGCATGCCACCCCCCCTCCCTCTGCCGAGCTCAGGTCACCACCGAGTGCAGCCAAGACTACAGTTATTAATTCATGCTGTGGAAAATAATTTAATTCAATAGGCTTATTATTGAATGTTAATTCTTAAAAAACATTAATTCCATTGATGTCCAACATTTTTTATTTTACAACTGTAGTTTTGGTATTCATACTCATGTACTCAGTTAGCTAAAAAGGTTGACTTTTTAGGAAACGGTTTTATACGATCACTCAGTTGGTGAAAATCTTTCAAGTGTTGTGTCGTGTACACGGATTAAATGAGTCTTACATTTATTTCCAGTTCATTTATGAGAGAAATTGAACCATCTGGTACAATAGTAAATAACACTCAATAGCGCCCATCTTAATAGAATACAGGTGGTTAATTTCGAAATAAAAAAGAAAATCAGGAGATCCTGTTGGTTTTTGTTCGGGCTCAGCGATATGTTTACATAGTTTCATAAGTAGGTTTGGTTGAAACTATATTGAATGCTACAAAACGAGCAATTTTTTGCATTAAATTATTCAATTAAATATGATTTATACTTACCGTTTTGTCAAAAAGTACCCAGAAATGTATGAATCAAAGAGAAAAACATGTGTATTTCAAAAAAATGCCTACTGGAAGAATTTTTAAATGAGCAATGCTTAGATGTCACAATCCAACTAGATTCTTAGCTGATATTTCTATAGGTTTTTTCCTGCATTTACACATATATATTTGTCTTGTTACAAGGGAATTAAAAATTATCTCATTCATGATCATAAGTCTTTTTTTAAAGTTTTTTAAAGCTATATGTTAACAGTGAATTCTAAGCTTTTTGTCCATTGCTCTCTATAATCCTTAAATTATGTTCTAATTATTTACATTGTTAGTCTAATACTTTGATTTATAAGCTATATATATAGAATAATGGATAAGTCTCCAAAAACATCCACCCTATCTGAATAGTTTTTATAAGGCATACCGGGAATTTTCTAGGCTGGATAATTTATAAGGCTTAGTTCTTAATATAACTAAACAAAGCTGTAAATATAATGGAATTTATTTAACTGAATATTTTAGAAGACATCAAATATAAAGAAGCTTATATGTGTATTTAAAGTATTTTCTATTTTGTGAGTAACATATTTTTGTTATTTTGGTTCCATACGTTTCATATGTGGCATGATTTCTTCCAACTTGAACCAATCCGAGGAAATAATTCAGATGTATATGAGTGCTGTAAAAAGACGATATTATCAAATTTTAATAATGCAATTTATAGGAAAGAGGAGATGTATAGCAACATACATGTATTAGTCATACACTGCAAAATACATCAATCTAAACTACTTATAACATCTAGTATTTGACTGTACGAACGGTTCTATTTGAAAAAAGTTTTCCACGTTTAATTTCGGAAATCTCAGAAGCACTTAATTTACAACTATTTAATGTGATTTATGAAACAAAATAGCTACTATAATTAGAGGAAAGGTCTTATTGTCGTTTTAGGGGATCGTATTTCTAGTTCCTTGATAAATATAATGAATCAGCGTGGAAGTGAGTTATATAACCGAGTATGCTAATGAAGGCAGAATTTTCTTAATAAAGCAGCTCAATCCAGCAGGTTGAATATTGCTTTCATGACGCAAAATAAGAGTAAATATAATATTAAAAAAATAAGTTGGTACAATATCAGTGAAATCCCAGTGAATACAAAAGCAAGTAGCAATTCGCCTATGGTATTGTTGATAAGATCAACTCGATTTAAAATAACATTTAAGAACCTAGGTACATATTCTGATAATTTTTTTGAAAAGTAATTTAAAAAGAGACGGTTCTGATACTACTCAATAAAACAAAGTTCTTTATTAAATATTTCTCGATTTGAGTTCATTCATAAACAATGTTGATTTTTAGGTATTATAATAAAATATAAACTATAGCAACAGAGAATTAAAACCAGCTAAAATAGAGGAAAAAATGAAGACGCAAACAAACAAGAAGTGTACAGAAAAAAGAATGTCGAGAGAAAAAGACAAACTGTTAAATTAACAGCTCTCGAGAAGAAGACTGAATCATTAAATTATGCGAAGTTATGTGTTTGTCGTTTAAGGAGCATCATTTCTTGTTTTCTTCATGCTTAGACAGGTTTTTATTCGTCTACTTAAATGGAAGCAGGTGGAACATTTTTGATCACATCGTGCAAGTTTGACGAATTCATTCTTCCCTACACTCAATTTTCAGAAATAATGTCATGTATATCTTTTCCGTTTACTTGCTTTACCACTTCTTAGCATTGGTAGCACAACTTAATTGTTTCTTAATTATTCGTCTATTGGCGATATAGATCCAATATGTCGTTAATAGAATTATGATTGTATATTTATTATTTCGCAGAACACTGAGTTCATTGATATTATTAAGAATGGGTGAGACAGTACTGATACGATTTGTGAAGCTTCTGTACTGTTACACGGGTTCGCTGGTTGCTCACTTCCCTCGCTCTACTATAGTACTCAGTTTGGCGTTTACAGCGATTCTATCTCTTAAAATAAATTATACTCCGTAAGTCATTAATTAAATATAATATAAATGTAATATAGAAATTCTACTTTAGTACCAGTCAAAGAAGTAACACAACTCAAAAAAAATATTAAATTTACTAGCAAAATAATTCAATTAGTAACTTATTATAATATATAAAAGTCTAGTTTTGGCGTCATATACTACTTTTATATGGCTTCAACAACAGTCTTCCTCATTCGATACCTAGCGATAATCGTCTAGAAGAAATGGAAACTATTTATATTTCACATGTATCTAAAGTTAATTATAAAGTTAAATTTGATTGACACTGTAATATTTATGGCCAGATAAGAGAAATGAGACGCGTGTATTTTGAGTTAAGAAGATAAGAAGATAGGAAACAGTTTTCTTTATCATTGTAGGACAACGAGTTATCGTTTAATCCTAGTGAATTTTAAAAAATGTATAAAGTATTGAAACTGAATAGCAGATAATAACTGGAACAAAGAGAGAAATAAAGAATACTTAAGTGATATTAATTAACATATAACGACTGGACGTAGTATGAAAAGTACAAATCTAAGTCTATTTTAGTTAAAACATTTTTTCTACGTGCTTTTGCTGTCTTTCAGTGTAAAAGATTTAAAGAAAGCAATTTCAAGCATATACTATGATATATTACTAAGAATATGTGTGGAAGAATTTCACCTGCTTGGCTTTGTTCAGACAGGTCAGCTCGATTGATGGGTTCGCAGGTACTGCATCAAGGTCGAGACTAGAATACAATGTGTTTCAGGTAACTCAACGTCATAAGTGTAATTCCATCCCTCACTTTAATTTTTATTCCATATACTTTTATCACAGGAGTTTCTCAATACGAATGGTGAGGGGATTACGTTAGGAATTTTGTTGAAAGCAAGGGACGGCGGATCTATGATCCGCTTGGATTATCTGAACAACACAATACAGGTGGGAACAACATTTAATGAGGTAACATAGTGCACTCTGTTTAATACATTTTTCAGCTATTAGATCTCGTATCTACGGGTTTTCTAATGCATGATTATGATCTCGGTCGTAATGAATCCTTCAACCAGTTTTGTGGTGGATTTTGTCAAGTTAATGAACCTATTCGCCAATTCTTTGTAAGTTCAACGAAATACAAAGTTCTATTACATGGCTTTCTTAGTGATTTTTACTTTCAGATCGGCATGAATATTTTATCAACCAATAACAGCGATTCTCTTGCAGGACGGATTGATTTATCGTATCCTTCATCTACCATGTTCGGCAGAAAATTTAGTTTGCTGGTGTGTTTATAATACTCTATTTATAATAATGTAGACTAGTTAAACTAAGTTATTAAAATTATTCACTTAAGTTCTCAATATTGATGTGAAGTAATTACATCAAGATATATGAGATCAAAGCAGTGAATTTCTACAATGGGGGAAGATGGTTCATCTCGTTTCCTCTCAAATCATGGAATTTACTGACTACTTAGTAGAGAAATAATTCGAATTTTATAATTTAAAAATTATTGAGAGCAATGGAAGAAAATCATTGAAGAATATTCAACATGCTTTGTGGGTTGAAACAAACATTTTCTAAATAAGGAATGTCATATTAGATCATTTGAAAAACAAGGTAGTAAAACTATGAAACAACAATACTAAACTATAAATTTTGCGTAGAAAGATGTTCAAGCTTGCAAAACAATTTAGTAATTTAATTTCTGCCGTTTCTAGAAAAAAGAATCGTCATGAGATTTACTTTGAATTCAAAAGTGTAATGACAAATACTTGCAGACAACTGTATATTTAGTCGTAACTTAAAAAATAATTAGGGTAATTGAGCTCTATAAATTATTTCACAAAGATTGAAGAAAAATCTCGCAATAGTTAAGAGAAATTCTGAGTTAATTTCCAACTTCCACTTTACTATCTACATTTATATTCTTTAAAATACAATAACTGCAGGAAAAATAGGTTTGTAATTCATTATAATTATTCCGATTTCTTACGACACTCAAATTATGAAATGGCATCTAGTACAGATGTACTTAACCACTGACAAGTTCGATAAGGATATGAACACCAAAATCATAACTAAGAAAACAGTTCTTGACAATCAATTAATTCTTTATTAACATCATAAATAAATGCAAATGAGCAGCTCTATACTTTTATAGATTTTCTGCACGACTGTACTTATTATTTTACTTTTAAGGAAAACTAAAAATATATATTAAAAAATGTTGTTAAATTTCAGTTTCTCTTAATTAAAACATATAGGAATAAAATTAATGTAGTTTAGCCCAATTTCTTTGGAGTCAAAATGAACAAGGACGGACACAACATAGACTCAGTGTCATTGCTAGTTCTCTACTTTAGAGCTGAAAAACATCTATCATGGAGTAAAGATATGGTTAAGCAATGGGAAATTGCAGTTGAAGACCATTTAAGCAGGTAGATCAAAACTGGCCCTTTCCTAATATCTTTATATTCACATTTAACAATTATCAGCTTGATTTTAAAAGTGTGAAATTATAACGATAATTATCAAATTAGTTCATGTTTCAGGGAATATACTAGCAGAAATCTTGAGATTTTTGTCTTCTCTCCTAGTATTGTTGAAAGAGGTAGGAAACATCTATTAGTACGTTTTTGGTATTCGAACGAAATAATAAGTTAGTATACTATTAATTATTCTTTCTAAGTAATTTTTAGAGATTGTACGTGCTGGGATGTCTCTTCAGCCTTTTCTAGCAATTGGCTTTTTAATTATGTGCATTTTTTGCACTTCCACCACCATCCTCAGTGCAGTTGGCCTACATCGACAAAAACTTTCAGTCTATAAGGTTTGTAGGAAATGTTTTGATTTAATTGGCCTTAATATATCATGGTTTTTTTTACAGATTATTCTTGCAATAATTGCATGCTTAAATCCATTCATGGCCTGCGGAGTTGGTCTTGGAGGTTTATTCTTCTTTGGAGTGACATTTAGTCCAATCCTGTGCATTACACCATTTCTGGTCAGCTAACAACTATTTGATAATATGGTTAAAAGTAATAGCAAATGAAGAAGAAAACTTATCTCTATAGGTCCTGGCAATTAGCGTCGATGACTCATTTCTAATGCTTCATGCGTGGAACCGAATAAATACATGTAATATTACGCGATTAGAAAAAATTTCCAGGGAACAGAAAATAAGCGAGGTATTTTAGGAAACGCTTTTAAAATTCACTTTCTCGTCTAGAAATATTGAGGTTTCTCGTGTAGGTACTCGTGCAGACAGGACCGGCTATTACCATCTCAGCTTTTACCAATATTCTTGCTTTCATTATCGGAGCTCTCACATCCCCACCAGAGATTCGTGTGTTTTGTATTGGAAACGCCGCTTGCATATTCATGGATATGATATTTCAGGGTGAATATTAGTATGAATTTTTATGCTTATCTATGTTCTGCACATACCTTAAACTCAACAAATGCTAATTTCTTTTAAGCCACATTCTATGCCGCTGCCATGACTCTTTTTGCTGACGATGCACAAGATAATATCATGGTAATAAAAAATATTTTCGTATTAATATAAGCCATCGATGTGTTATTTTTCAGGAGAAAAAGTGGCTTAAGAAAAAAATGAGACGAGTGCTCAAGTTCTACGTAAATTCAATTGCAAGCCTGAAAATTTCGCTGTGCATTATTCTTATTTGGATTTGTTATATAATTATTGCTACTATTGTAAGTATTCTTTTATAATCATTCCATTATTTTTGTTTACAAACTATTTAACAATGTTTTTTTTCGTATTAAAGGGTCTTCTTCAAGTTAAAGTTGATCTCTCACCCCAAAAATTATTCCTTGAAGATTCACCAATTATAGAGGTGAGTGTCTCTAAAATTAACACTACTTGACATTCGTTATTTCCCAATCAGTTCAGATCGATCGTCTCAGATCGGCCTATGTTGTGCCTTACTTCACTCCAGCTACAGTTCTCATCAATAATCCAGGAGATTTAGAGAATGAAGCAACAGTACAGAAATTAATAGAAATGAAGAGTGCTTTCGAGCATCTTCCTAATGCAATTGGACCAGAGAGTACTAAATTCTTTCTGGAGTAAGTCCATTATGCTTTGATTTTGGCAATAAAAATATTGAAAAACATTTGATGAAATGAAAATATAATCTAAGAGAATTCTTTCAGTGATTTCACATCGTTTAAAGAGACGTTAAGTGGGGGAATAGAAGAGAATTCTGGGAATTATCTGATCGAATCTTTTTTACGCTGGCCGGAATTTTCCTTCTGGGAAGGATTCATGAAGCTTCGTAATGGAACTGGTGGACAGTGAGTTAATTCTCTGTGATTATTAAAACTTATAAATAATAATATTTAATATATTTAATTCAGGTTACATGTTGATAAATTCTTTTTCACAACTGGATTTCATGGGGAAAAACTGCATTCGTGGAATGAACGAGGACGGTTACTTAAAGCATGGAGATCTGAAGCCGATAGATATACAGAGTAGGTGTATTATCATTTGTTTTATTCTTACTTTTATTCACAAGCTTTATATTTCAGAGAATTTAACGTCACAGTCTTTTCTGACGATGCATTCTACCTTGATCTACTAGAGGTTCGTTAGTTATTTTTGATACTAATTTGTTCCTTTACTTGTTGAATTTTAGGTGATCCCATCTATCACTTCTCAGTCTATGTTAGCAACATTTATCTGCATGGTCATCATTTGCGCATTGTTCATTTCCGATTTTTCAACAATCTCTGTCGTTTCAATCAGCATTCTAACTACGTGTTTGGGTGCGTCAGAAAAAAATTCATATTCCTTGTATATATATATAATTGCTTAACAAAGGAATATTTATTAAATTTTGCTATTATTTCAAGTCGGAGCCAATCAAATTCTGAGAATGATTAAAAATATCTAAAAATTTATTGAAATTATTTAGGAGTTTTCGGATATCTGTCGCTACTAGGACTGACACTTGATCCCATTATGATGTCTATAAGCATAATGTGCCTTGGCTTCAGCGTTGATATACCGGCCCACATATCTTTTCATTTCTTCTCGTCTAGTCCGTTAATTTACTCTATTCACTTATTTATTACCGTTAAAATTATTTTAAAATGAACAAATTCCTTAATTATTTAAAGAATCTTCATGTGCTGCTCGTGGTATAGCACCTATACCCTATTGGATAACAAGTTTAGAAAAGGAGAAAAGCCAAACTTCATGTTCAACTCAAAAGCATTCATCTACTATTGAAGATTCCTTCAAATATAGGTAAACACATTCTTGCATATGGGTAATATGATAAATCTATGGATAATGATCAAATTTAGTTATTTCAGCCTCGCACATACTCTTTCATCTGTCGGATATCCTGTATTGCAGGCAGGCATATCTACCAACTTATGTGCCTTGCCATTAGCTTTTGTAAACCTCTACATGGCTCAAGTATTTTCCTGTTCCTTAATTCTCTGTGTTTCACTATCTTTAATTCATGGTCTAGTTATCATTCCAGCATTGTTCAGTCTGCAGGAACACATAATAGGAATGACCAACAGGAAATACATATATTCATAAAATCTAATAGAATGAAATAGAATTATTTGTTAACTGCACAACGTTTGGAAGTACAGTTTCTATTGATACGGGTGATAAGCATAGTTGGATAATAAATATAATGACTGAAATCTGTTGTTACCTCCAAAATATTAAAATCATATTAATTTATTCAAATAATAGTATATAAACTAATGTTTTTTGTTAGCAAAGGCAGCTGCAGCAGCTTCAACTCCAAGACTTGCGGTACGTGGAGGGCAAGGACAATAAGCAGCATCAGCGCCAGGAGCACCATCCGGCCCTGGCTTTCCGGGTTCTCCATCATTACCTGGTGCTCCATTATTTCCAGGTGGTCCAGGAGGGCCTGGAGGTCCGGCAGGACCAGGACCACTGCCGGCAGCATCCTGTAGAAAAATATATACAGTATAGTAAACATTAGCTAAGATAATTCCCTCTACTACGCAACTAAATTTTTAGATCTTGAGCAAAATTTTAAGAATATCACAATAATGCAAAGATTAATAATCGTACTTCTCCAGCTGGTCCAGCTGGTCCGGCTGGACCGGGTGGGCCTTCAGGACCTGGACTATTCGTTTGTCTAGTTCCAGCTGCTCCCGGTTCTCCAGGTGCTCCATCACTTCCGGGTTTTCCATCAGGTCCAGGTGGTCCGGGTGGTCCAGCTGGTCCTGGTTCTCCGGCACCTCCACTTGAGCCATCTTGTCCAGGATTTCCTGCAGGACCAGGTGGGCCTGGAGGTCCATCAGGTCCTCCAGGCCCTGGTGGTCCAGCTGGACACGAAATACATGCTTTAGCAGACTGAGAATGTTGTGCTTCTCCTGGTGACCCAGGGTGACCGTCTTGACCAGGCTGGCCAGGTTGACCATCTTCTCCAGGAGTACCTGGTTGACCTGGGGGACCAGCAGGACACCCAGTAGCTATTGGTCCACACTGACATTGTCCTCCTGACAAATGATTTTAAAAATAATTACATAATACACAAATAGCACTTTTTAACTAGAAACTACTTTTTATACTAACCACTGTTATACTGTCTCTTGCCACGCATAAGGAAATTGTCGAATTTGGGTGGACGGAGAGTACGTGAGTGCACTGAACTTACCATCTCATTCCATGCATCATCAGCGTACTCCTAAAAATAATCATAATTTACCTATTTTTCGTTGTTTTCATCTATGCTTCTCTATTAAATTATTTTTATCTACTTAACAGTAGATTTCGAGCGTTATGTTAATATGTAGCTACTATATACTTTGAATTGTTCAAGATCCATCCGTATTTCATCTTGGAAAGTGTTTATGTCGTACATCATAGTAACTGTAGAAACGACAGCAAGGAGTGATGCAATAGCAGCCGAAGCCGATACCACATGAAGTAAGGTGTGGAGGTAACCCATCTACAATAGATAAATGAATTAGCAGATAACTAAGTTAAGAAAGATCGGAAAAGAAGAGACAGTTCGCTGTGCGGTTCCATTATTGGCGCTCTTTATAGCTCATGCGTGAACTGGTATCTGTGGGAGAGTAACCGGTCACCTACTGGTAAGCTATCAATAGCTGATGGACAACAGACCACTGCTTGTTAACTGGATAAACTTGTAACAGTATTTGAAGAAATATCAATATATTCAAAGATTAATTCTCAATGAATGATTCAAATATACCACATAATTTGATTTTACAAGATGGCTTTTCCGTCATAAGAAGCTGACTAACTTATTAGGAATCTTACTTCAGTTACTACGTTACTCATTAATATAATAACATTTCTGCGCTTCCATAAAAACCTTTGGTGCAAAACGGAGTGACTATACCATTTAGCACAGCAATGAAAAATTACTTATCTATATACAGTGTGTTTCAAAATAATAGCACACTTTGGTTTTTCATTTTTCTCCTGTTCTCAGTCGCTAAATCCAAAGAGGTTTCGAAGTCTCCTATATTGTTTTCGTATTTTTTAATAGAAAATTACGCTTTTTATACTTTTTTCCCAAAACTGCTCGCTTTTTACTCTTTTAAAATTATAACACTATTGAAATGTGTCAACGGTAAAAACAATAAGAACCAATGTATATAACAACTAACTAATTGTCAATACAACTACCACTTTTATTAATAACCTGAATAATTCGTTCAGACATACTGTTTATTAGGTTTTTAATGACACTGTTGTCTACTCCGCTCCATGGTTTGGTAATGGCAGATTGGAGGTCCTTGGCGGTTTAAAACTGATGGCTATCGGCTTGAATCCGATGCACAAGAATTGCCAAAAAATTATCCATCGGATTCCAGTTGCGAGGGCCAGTCTAGGGTGTCCCTGTCATTGCTCTGTGGTCAAGTCTTAGTGTTTCGACTGGCGTGGATTGTGGCATTATTTTGTTGGAGCGTGAAGCTAACATCTGGAAATCGTTGAAGATACGGGACTAGATAATGTGCACAGGCGTCCTGGTAACCAGTGCTGTTCATCTTCGTCGAGACAAACGCCAAATCGACCAGTCCCATAGCACTGAACGTGCCCCAAATCATAAGACTTCCTCCACCAAAATTTCGGGTTGAACAATGCCGGGGTTCCTTACGCAAATTCCGCCAGTAGGAGTGACAACCATCAGGACCATCTAGGTTGAACTTCTTCTCATCGCTAAAGACCACCTAAATTCCAAATAGTTAATTAGAGGCTTATTTTTGAAGACTCGTAAAAGTCGTACCTTTTCCCAGTTGCATCTCATGAATATTTTGGCCCAGCAAAGCCTTTCGTCTTTATGCTCTTGTATCACTTGTGGACACTTCTTCATCCGTGATCGTACAATGCTGGGTCACTTGTTCAGCATTTTCAGCACTATAGTGTTTGAAGCATTAATCCCACAAGTCCTACGGATTCTAACGATGCTGGTCGTGCTATTCGATGTCCGCAAAATTGTCCTTCTATCATTATTCAATTTTTCAGATTTTTCACTACTCCTCCATGTTCCCTATTTTTCTTAAAAAAGTAGGAAATTTAAAACCGTTCTGGGAAGGTGGACAATACCGGTAATCCGCTTCATCATGTAATTGACAGTCGACTACTTCTTCTTTAACGTTGACTCAGCTGAGAAGCATGATTCATTTTTATGGTGGTTCAGGTTTAGTGAATTTACCCATTTTTGGTTAAATTTCGGCCAAAAAATGTTAAATGTACTCATTTCCGAAAAATTAAAACCGAGTAGTTTGGAATAAAAATAACAAAAAAGCGCCACTTTTTAAAAATAAAAAGCACGGAAATAATACGTCTCCGAAATCTACTACGCTTCACCTCAGAAAAATTATATCAATCTGAGAGCTTAGAACAAAAAAAAGTGAAGAACTAGTGTATTCATTGTGAAGCCCCAGATCCACTTCTCATAAAACTGTTAAGCACTTAACGCCTATGTAACATCGATTTTGATTCCAATGTTAACACTGGGGAAATAAGGCATATTTCTCGCTGCTCAATCTATTAACGCTATAAAAATAAATAATTTACTATTATAATTCTGTGGAGAAAACAACAACACCTTAACCTAAAAAGCAAGAACCATAAAAATGAGTAATATCATATTTTAAAACAAATCAAGCAATAAAAAAAATACATCTAAATAAACGTAACGTTGCATAAAAATTTGGAACGTATTTTCTTAATGTGTATCATTTTCAGAATTTAGTTCCTTTTTTCTTCTTCTTAGGTTGTTGTTTAGGCCGCATTTGCCGTGGTCCTTCAGTGGCAGGAACAGGACGTGGTGAATTTGGTGAAGCAGAAGTGAATTCTCTATAAACAAATAATAATATAAAAGACAATACAACTGGGAAAAAAGTAAAAAAACAAAAACAAACTGACACATTAGGGTTTGTGCTAGCTGATCCTTGGGTACCCCTTCCTATATCGCGGTCACGGTGTTTTTTATTTTTCTTCTTGAAAGCTGTACGCTCTTGTTTCGGAAGCCATCTGTATGTTTTTTTTTCAGAGAAATATAATTTAGTAAATCCCCATTTATTAAAATACCTTTCCGGATCAGGCTGGATTGATGGATCATAGTTTTTCGGCAGACGGATCTTTCGTTTGCGTTTTATATTCTTGAGCTTACGAGTAATAATTTCCTATAAAACTTTAAATTCTAGAAAAATTACGTTTTTATATGTCAAACAACTCACTGTGTCCTCAATTTCCATTTTTGCTTCTTTTTTCTGTCTGTACTTCTCCCCATAAAGTATCCAATCGTTGTTCTCCAAACTATCTACATCCAAAGTATCATCACTTGTCTCAGGAAATACCTTCAATCATTTCTCTAATTTCACAAGTGAAGCTAAAATTAAGCACATATATAGAATTTACAAAAATAGGCATTACTTATTTTTAAGTGATATATGTTACTCTCAGAATAAATTCTACACGATGAATAAGCTAGGAAAAATAATATTCACTACTAATAAACGCAACGAATATCTCTCCTATTATTCTTGTATATTTTAATACATCTCCCAGTAAAAACTATAATTTAAAAAATAAACTCAACCTGATTACTGAGCACTTCAGCGCTTTTTGGATTGAATTCGGAATAAGCGCGAATTAAACGGCATGTTATACTCAGATCATCAGGAATTAACCTATAACGAAGACAGAGAAATTCACTATTCTCATACCATCTTTAAACAAACAAAACTTACTCCGACAATTTCTCAAGATACTTGCATGATCCCGCCATGTTGTTATTACTTGCTTCCAGCTCTGCAGCCTGGTTAAGTAAGTAGCGTAATCCTTCCGGATCCTGCGTAACGCTGATCGAGGATTCAAGCACCTAATGTAAAAAATAATCTTTGTTCTTTCTACAAATTTCAAATAAGTAAAAGTAACTAAAGAAACTAGTCGCTATTCAGAATGAAGTATTACTTTGAGGGCGTCTTCTTTTCTGTCAAGAGCAATTAATACACTAGTTACTAAGCTGACAACGGCTGGAAGAGAGCGAATCTCATTTGGAAGACTGTTAAGGGCATTCAGAGCCTCATTCATCATGCCTGAAGTGAAGGAATTCAACTCTAGTGATTTATAAACGCTAACAATTACGTTAATGCATATGACCAATATGGTCCTGATATAAACTTATTTCACTAAAAAAATTACCATTATTAAGCATAACATGTATGCACGTCATTTTCATTTGAGTATCACCAGATTCAAGAACCTAAAATTACATAATAAATAATGCTGTAATAATTCAGCCTAGTCTCTTAAATAGTTTCTTTTCAGATATTTTGTTATAAGAAAAATAACTTACCTTCAACGCTTTCCCAACTTCATTCAGCTTCACGAAAAGTGCGGCCTCAATAAGACAAACATCTTTAGACAAACCAAAACGATGAATAAGATCATCGAGAGCACGTCGACATGGTTCACGCTGGTTTGACAACAATAGAACCAGTGCCTACAATAACTCACTATTACGTAAAATGTTCCAACTAAATAACTATAAGAATAATAAACGTGGTGAAAGTTACTGACGACAGTAATCCAAAATATATTTTATTATAGAAAGTCACCCATAATTATTAATTTTGATATATTGAGTTAAATCTAATATTTCACGTTTCTACAATTATATAATTAAGTGTAACTACAAACATTATTAAGCATGAGAGTTCGTCGTTGTCTGTAAGTAAGTTTGTTCTGATCAACTTGAAGAGCTATTTTAAACTTCTTTCGTGAATCAGGTAGATTAAATTCCTGTGATGCACCAGGAATATTATTGATTACGGTGGCCACCACGCTCACATCGGATGGACTGCAAAATTAACATTAATCAAAATACTTCTACTTTTAAAACAATTTTTTTACCTAGCATTTTGCACTCGTTTATATACATCAAGAGCTTCTTGACGTCGTCCCATTTTATGAAGGACAAAAGCCCTCTGTACTCGAATCATTGAAAGTTCATCATCGATTTCCTCTTCGCTCAGACCTTCCTCAGCTAGCGTAAATCGACACAGTTCTGCGATACCAGCAAATATTTCACGTAATCACCTAAATGTGGTCTAGTCTATGGTTCTCACTCCTCCCTATATCTGAAAAAAAACTACCTGGATAAACTAGTGAATGTCTAACACAGTAACTAGCAATAGCAATATAACCACCATTTGTAATAAATACATCAAACATACCCAACGACTTTTCGAGATGAATAAGAGCAGAATCCAGATTCTCCGATTCTATCTCCTGGCAAGCGAAATTATACAACTGTTCAAAAGTCTCATATCCGTCATCAACTTGCTGAAAATTTATTAAAAAGTAGTAACAAATCTTGAGCCAGTTACGTTTGTATATTATACCTGAGATACACCCATAGACTCCAGTTGAGCTTGTACAGCAAGATAATTCGCTTTCCGCTCTTCATCATACTCATCAGAATGATTTCGCATTAATTGGCGAAATAAATCATAAGCTTCCTAAAAGTTAATAAGTATTAGATAGTTAACTTATAGCTATAGAATATATTTCCTAACCTGAAACTTCTCAATTTTGTATAAGATTTGAGCTTTGAGTTCAGTTGCACGGTAATCATTTTCTTGACATCCAACAAGAGCTTCAAGAGCTTCTTCATTCTTCCCTAGCCGATAATATATATAGGCCTTCTCAAAGCTACACTCCCTTGAATAAAAGCAAACAAATATGCAATTAGGATATTCTTCATTATTTTTAAGTGTAAAACATCTCTTTTGAACATACCCCATTTGTGAAGGTGGTGTCTTCTTAATAAGGCTCAGAGCATCATCATATTGACTTAAATGAATCAAGGCAACTAGCTTGCATTTGAATGCATAGTGCTCTTTAGGGAAGCGTCGGATCACTGTTAAAATTATGTTTGCACATTATTAAAATATTTTAAATTAAACTATAATATTATCTGGAAATTACATTTCACTAGATGAAAGCATATCCAAATCAATTGTAAGCTTGTTAGTTAATACTTACTTCGGTTAGAAGATTGCAATGCTCTCTGGTAATCACCACTAGTATCAGCCCTCACAAGATCTGTCAAACATTGCCGAAGACTACCAGATGATTCAGTTGCCATTTCAAGGAAATACTTAATAAGAATCCAGATAAGAAATTTACTTTTTTTCCCAGCAAGTTCTTTTCCACCCTTTATTTATTATTTAAGCTAACACAATAGAAGTCACAAAACTCCAGACAAATTATTAAGTTAAAAAATAGTCACTAGGGAATTAATTCACAATTTATTATAGCCCAGAAGAGAAAATTTTCTTCTAATGTATTATTTAAAGCCATACATTTGAGCGTTAATCAGATAAACTAAGACACCTATCAAGAAAAAAAGGAAGTAATGAGTAATCCTTGAAAAAAGATTATTTCTAATTGATAGCCTTTAAATGAATACGATTACAAACGAATTGATTTATTATATCAGTGACATCATGTATATTAGTTGTTGGCATTCAGCCAAATCGTTTCAAGGCCTATTTATACCAAGCCGCGCCAAGAAATAGAAATTTGAACCGTACTTGTTTGGAATTGAACTAGGCTGTTTTAAACGCTATAAAATCTTTTTTTGTGTTAATAATGTAATTAACTTTTTACTAGCTTATTAGTCATATTTCAATAATTTTGAAATTTTATATTATTAACTTAGTCAGTGTTTCATTTTTCAAAGACTTTATTTCAAATAGATCTAGAAATCCTTGTTTCACTAATTTTTAATTTGACTGCATTGCAACACGTAGAATAATCACAAATTTAATTTAGCTTTTATCAATGCCTCCCAAACGTACAGCTCGAGGAAGGAAAAAAACCCCAAAAGATGATATTGGATATAATATTCAGCAAGAACATGAATCCCTCGAACTCGATCATCGAATTCTTCTCTTTCCTGAATTACGAATTCCAGAAGTGAGCATATCCATCTACATATTAATGGTATATTTTTTGAGGGCATAATTTCATTTTTAGATTTTACAACGTGGTACTGCTTCTAGTATGAATCTGTTTTGTGCTGAACTTGAAGATAATTTTAATTGGCTTTTGCAACGAAAGTCAGATTTAAAAGATATCGTTAGAGAGGCGTAAGTTATTTTATATCCATGAAATTCTCTTAACATCTTTAAATTAATATTTGAAAGCACGATGTGTTTCATTAAGATGCTAATATGGGAAAAATGATAACTATGGAAATATTTAGATATGAAGCCGGAATATTTTTAAATAAGTTATTCAATTCAAACTATTAATGAATATAAGGAATCGCTATGAACAAAATCTTAAGATATTAACATGGTATCAAACTAGTATAGCACAATAGTTATTTGCTTTGTAATCTCTGCATGCACTAAAACAATAAAGTTGATTAAAATTACCTTATTATATATGAACGATTTGTTATAGTTATTTAGTTGTTTAGTTTTTTCCTCCAGGAAAGGAGAAAAAGCTGTACCGAAAACACCAAAACGTGGCGTTTCTGCCTTTGCCCGCATTCAGGAAACTATAGCCATGTTTGAAGGCCTAGTGGCCAAAGTTGAGGAATCCTCACCTCTTCCGGAAGGAAGGTTAATTATAGCTATACATATTTTATTACGTTTTTTTATAACTAAGAATAACAGAATTTCTAGAGTTAGGAATTCTAACTTATAGGTCGACTACACCACGAGCCTTAACAGGACAAATGCCATGTAGCAAGAGAGTTTTAGAGGTTAGTTAACTGTTGCAGTTTTATTCGTCTTAAACTTCCGTCTTTCAAAATTATAGACTTGAGCAAATTAAATATTTAAGTTTTCCAACAGAAACTTAAATTCTATCCGCATATAAAAAATGGGTAGAGAAATTACTGATAACTTAAGCGGCTATCACTACGTTATAGTTCGTTGACGATACCGTAAATTACGAGTCAAAGGAATCTGAGCAGGAAAAAAGTGCTCTATTAAATGTAAGTTAAATATATCGTTAAATCTTATCATTTATGCGCAAATGTTGCATTATTTTCGTTGTATGAAGAGTAGTCTCATGTTGTTAATATATAAAACTGGTTATTTTTTCAATACTTTTTTGTGGCTAAATGGTAATTAAATCACTCGAATAATAAAAGACAGTTTAAAATTTCTGCAAAATCATAAACTAAGACAAATTTAAGTGTGCTCTGTGGTTAATTATTTTTTATATAAATTTCCACTGAACTAATTTGTTCAACCTTTAATTAATTATCAAATACTATATAATTTAGATCTGTTAACCTTTAGAACGATAGATGTAGGAAATTCTGAATACATTTTATGTATTACATTTATTTTGACATTTACAGGAGAATAATGACGCGTGTGTGTTAGTTGAGAATATAGCTGCTTCTAGCACTCAGGGTGTTCCTAATGAAAATAAAATATTTTCAGCAGACATTCAAGATGGTATGTTTTGTTTCATTGAGTGTTATATTTAACGCAGAAATTCATATGTAATTCTAGTAATTCCTAAATAAGCTTTACTAAAAAAAATTTTTAAAGCGTATTTTTATTAATCATTATTTAGTATATTCCATCTTTCCACACTCACACTATGTAATTATTTTTCAGCCAAAAATGTCGCGGGACAAAACACTATAGAAAATTTCACAGAAAATATAAGTGAGCTTGAACCTTCTGTAACCATCCCTGTTAACCAAAACAATGATAGTGAACCGGATGGAAATCATGAGCCGCACAACAATGCTCATAATAATGCCGTTCAGATAGAAAATATTCAACATAAGGAGGTTGAAGTCAAGGTTTGTTTATTCATTTCAAGTCATTTAATGGTTTTTTAAAATTTCTTTTTATTTTTGAACATTTATTGCTATATAGTTGTTTTATAATGAATAGCTTATTCACTTTTTAGACAGAGCGGTTGAATATGAATAGTAATGTTCCAACAAGAAAAAGTGCTCGTGTGAAGAAATCTGTTGTGAAAACTCCTGTTATGGTAATATATTGGTTCTAGTTGGTTTTTTTCTGTAACGTAAAGTTCATGTTATTAGACTCGTGAAATCAAAGAGGAAATCCTTTCTGACCAGCGAACGCAAAAACGTTTCGACCTAAATTCTCATCCTTCATCACATGATAACTTCAGCATTAACGACATTCCTGAAGTAAGAGTAAGTAATTTTTAGTAGAATGTTAGTCTATAACTTTAGAAGCTAGATTTTTGTATTTTTAATAGATTATTTTTGTGTTTGCCGTGGAATGTTACTACTTAGGTAAGAGAAGAAAGCAATGGTTGCCTTGTCAAGAATCAAAATCCGATTGAAATTGAAGACGTTAGTTTTAAGACAAGTAAGATTTTAACACGTAGTTACATACAAGTATATATGTATATATATATTTATAGAAACAACGACTCTATACTCATAACAAAGCACTTCCATGTAAGAATTTGTCAGTAAAGACCGACACTCGTCCGGTTTCTGCCACCGCGAACATCGTGCAGATAAAACCAGGTTGTCCTGGTGTTCCGTATACAGGAATATCACATCCTGAATTAGAAACTATTAGGTATATTGCAACCATATACATAGTTTTTCTGTATTAATGATAACATTTCTATATAATAGTATTCCATAACCTAATTCCGAATTCGCAAAACGTACTTATTCTAGGATTCCTCATGAACATATTGTAAATACGCCTGTTAAACCAGAAAGAAGAGAACAAGTGCAAAGGATTATCAGTATACAGGTTCATTACTTTTCATATATTATTTAATTTTCCTATCAAAAATTGAACTAATTCATTCGCAAGTGGAATTGCTTAATCATAGGATCAGGCACGTGAGCGTTTGGCTTCTCCTAAGCGACCTGTGCGTACTACTAAAACAGGCACAAGTTCCGCCCTTTCTCGAGATCATATTGTAAAACCTCCCAGAGCAGCAGAGGTAAAGAAGGTAAGTATATTAATTGGAATCGATGATTATTTTTAATAATGAATTTTTCGATTTTCCCCCCTACATTTTTGTTTGGATATATATTAGATGAACAACTAGAATATCACTTTTACTTTGTTTTTTCTGTTTGAAATTTATTAAATTTAGATAAATTGGTAATTATTGTTAAACTGTTGAATTTCTATCATCCAAAGGTTTTGTTATTTTTTGCAACGCTATTTGTTAACAATCTTATTGTTATATTTGTTCAAAAGTGAATTGGATAATTTTTTTCAGATTACTAAAGAAGATGTAGCACAGAAACTACTACTGCAAAAGCAGAAGCACGAATTGGCAATGCAGAATAAGGAGGAACAAACGAAGGAGAAAGCAGATAGAGTGCGAAAAGATCGTGAGGAAAAACAAAAAAGAGTATGTTAATTGGATTATAGGTATTTAGAGATATTATTGCTATTTATACTACTATCTAGGCCCAACGGAAACGTGAAATGCAGGAAGCTGAAGAACGTGCAAAAGCTGAAAATGCTCGAATAATGCAAGAAAAAAAGGATCAAATGTTGAAACTAATGAGGAGTCCTGGGTATTTTTCCATATTTAACTTAATAGTATTAGTTATATCTAATTGCCGTTATCTTATACATCATATTTAGCCGATCAAAACCTGGCATTGCTAGTCCTGCACGTTTAAGGAATTTAACAACCGAAAAAGATCGTACAGTAGCGAAACAGGTATAACTTTTCTCGAGCTAAAATGTAATTTCATTTAAGAACCTAAGTGTTTTATATTTTCTGAGAGACTATTTTTCATAGTTGGCTTTACCGGGCACACCTGGTCGTGTTCCATCTAAGGCAGCCAAATTAATCCAACTTAGTGGTGAGGCTATCCGAGAAGCCACATATAATTCGGTATGCTAATAAAATCGATTTCAATTGCCATATTATATTACATGGGTTAATAATATTACAAAATACTTTAGCCTGCTCGTTCCACTCGTCGAAAGCAGTCTCGCGCTTTGAAAATTGAACAGTTCAGTGGAGACGAGTCAATGGACATAGAAATTGCGGAAGAGAGGATAAAACAACGAAATATTGTAGAAAAAAAAGAAAGACCTATGAATGAACGAGAGAAGCAGCGGAGGTGATGATCATTGTTATTTTAACTACACGACGTCAAAATTAAATAGCTATAATTTAGGTTAAACGAGGAAGAACGAATATGTTTTGCAAAGATAGAAGAAGAAAAACGTAAGCTGGATGAAGAGAAGCGTTTACAGGACGAGCGAGTGGAAGCAGAAAAGAAGCGAAAGAAAATTGAAGAGGAGCGAGTTCACCAAAAAAAGAAAGAGGGAGAAGAAAGAAATCGTCAAAGAAGAGAAGAAGAAGAGAGAATTATCCAGAGAAAGGAAGAAGAGGAAAGAATTCGTCAAAGAAGGGAAGAAGAAAAGAGAATGCGTCAAAGAAGGGAAGAAGAAGAAATAATTCAGCAGAAAAAGGAAGAAGATAGGATTCGTCAAAGAAGGGAAGAAGAAGATAGAATTCGTCAAAGAAAAGAAGAAGAAGATAGAATTCGTCAAAGAAAGGAAGAGGAAGATAGAATTCGTCAAAGAAAGGAAGATGAAGAGAAAATTCGGCAGAAAAGGGAAGAGGAAGAGAGAATTCGGCAAAAAAGGGAAGAGGAAGAGAGAATTCGGCAGAAAAAAGAAGAGGAAGACGAAAGAATTCGTAAGAAAAATGAAAAGGAAGAAGCGATGACTCGACTAAATATTAGTAGTAATAAGGAACTACATAATAGACATTTGGAGAATGTTAGTATGAATGTAAGTTAATCTCCTTCATTATAAAAAAATAAAATTCTTTTAATGGTTGTTTAATATAATTGTTTAGATGTCCCAAAGATCAGCAAATAATTCATCTTATGAGATGACACCTGAAAAGGTTCATAAACCAGCATCTACTGAGAATTACAACATAGACGATTTATCGAGTGGCGATGAAACTGATCAAGAGGTATTCCAAAAGTCACTGTTCTTATATATTTTAAGCTATTAGTTTTAATTAAATTCACAACAGGAGGCTCCACGTAAACAGGTGCCGGCTTGGGCAGAAGGCAATAAACTACGACGAGCAATAAAGGCACAAATGCATCTACAACGTAAAGGAGCTCTTGACAGCTTTTTTGCAGAAATTATTCCAGTTAGTTTAAAGGTTACTCTATCTTTGTTTATGTACATTATAATTTATTGTATAAGAAAAATTTATTTGATTACAGCCGGATCTACAAATGATATTCGGTACTTCTAAAAAGTATCCTCGACGGGGCTCTTCTGCCCATTGGGAATCTCCCATAAGCAAGCCACGACATGGAGTTAGCGCTTACCAAGAACATAGACTTAAGTAGTTCTTCTACCATGACATCTTGCTTTGATGAAACCTCCCTTCGGGTCTTAAAACATTGACCTCTATTTTTTTTTCTCACATTTTTAGTTAGTATATATGATTTCGAGAGCAATAAAACCATTTAAATGAAGACGCGAATTCACTTAACCATTTAGTTCGTGACCAGTCATGTATTATGTTAAAAATCATTTTCTATCTGGAATCAAATTCCTATTTCTTTAATTCATTTATGTATGTTTGAAAATTAAGGCACTATGGAATTTTGATTATTCCGGGCGGTCATTTACTCGATATTTGTTTTTATAAATGCTAATTGAATAAATTTTATATTTTTTGTAGTATATGATCGTTAAAGTTTACGTTCTAAAATTTTCTAGTATTGTGGTTTATTAAGTCATGCTATATTGTTTTCAGTCAGATTTAGATGAAGGATGCTAGAGATGCACCGAGGCCAAAATTCGAGCCTAATTCTATTGGGAAGTCATATTGGAGAATACGGTATACAAGATTGTACTTTTGTTTTTTATTAGCTATAGTTTTTGTGCTTTAGTATTAGGCAAGCTTTGACCTTACCTCTACGGCACACTGGTTCAAGGATTATATGCGCTGTTGCTCTCTATCTAGCTGTGTACAATATCGGAGTGAGGTAATTCTTGTGTGTATAATCCGTTATACATGCTTATTTAATTATATATATATATATATTGTTTAGGTTATGGAAGGGTCCTGAGCATCCAGTGAATCGATTTCGATGGAGGTTGTTGGAAAGTACTGGTAATCTTCCATCAGACCTTGCTGCAAAAAAAGCTATTGTGAACAAATATTATGAGGCACGTATATTTGGTGATAAAAATGTTTCTAATGACACACGATAAAGCTACTAAACATGTTATCTTAAATTACCTAGTACTAAGTTTAAATATGTCCCAATGTGGTGATTGTTATATGTTAATACTATTATATAATTGAAGATTATTTTTATTTTGTCATTTTCTGTCTAAAATAAACTATACATATAACGCTGTTATGCTGTTCTATATCTATGGAAAAATCATGAAGAAAGAGCATATTTTATCCAATTTCAAAGGTCATAATGTTTCTCTGAGATTAAACTACTTCGCGTGGTCTATAGTTATCTTTTTACATTTTCGGATTTTTACTAATCCGTATATGCCCGTGCAGGGCATTCCTGGTATGAGAGCTGTCGTTTCATGCTGTGATTGGCAGTAGCCCTCGAGGGACCCATATGTGCGCCTCTAGTCTCTCTCATAACTCGTCTCGGAAAAACCATCGATCCAGCGATGATTTTATAAACATACATAATCTTGCCCACTTCTTATCTATACAAGGTGGCCTAAATTATCTTATTTTTGTGTCTTTTTTCCCTTCGATATAAACTTAGCTTTTAGTATTTAACAAAAATGATTGCATGTAGAATTAATGGACAGCTTTTTAAATAGTTCTTATTTGTACGTCACTTTCAGCATGACATTCTACTTCGCACTGTTGAATGTGTCTTCCAAAAGAGAAGAACGATCGCCACACAAAGCTCGTCGAAGGCGACATAGTATTGCCTCTGTCGAATCACCGCTTCTTGACTATCGACTTTTGCCTAGGTTAGAATTCGTACTTTTACTTTATAATAGCTCTAACAATGAAGTATTACTTTTTAAATCACGCTTTTATTTCAATCCGTATATCCTACTTTGTGTATTACAGACCACAAGTTGTTCGTAATGAATTCTTCCAAGATACCGATGTTGCATCTCATAGCAATCAACTCACTGACATTGATGTTCCATCATCTTCATTTAATTGTGATCGTTCAGCAGATCATCGCGTCTCCACTTCATCAAAACAGTGTAGCCACTTTATATGTCTTAAGCAACATCGTCATGATTCCTCACTCTCACGAGTAACTTCAAATCACACAACGTCAACTACTAAGGGACAGCAAAAACATTGTCAAAGAAATGATACACTCACGAATGACATTCAATTAAAAGGCCGAAACGGAGTAATGAAGAAATCAGAAAGCAGTTATATAGCGCCAACACTACGTGGAAGGAAGGTACTACGGGAAAATATGGACACCAAATTGAACTTAGAAAATCAACGGATAAAAACAATTGAAGAGAAAGAAAAACAAATAGAGGAAAGAATGAATTCTCTGCAAGTGGCTTCTTCATCAACGCAACATCCGAAAGCCGTACGAAGTCGCTTGGTTAACTCGAAAGGTGGAAAACCACTTGTTATTAAGAGAAAGGTATCTCAGGAAAGTATCACAAGTGACAGTAGGAGGTCAAGTAAGGGCAGCAATAATAGTCCAACAAGAAAAGATAGCGCTGGTTAGTTAAAATAAGAGAAGATTATATATCGTAAATTAACTTTTGGGTATATAAAAGTTTAATTCTTACAGCTTCCTCTAGTGGCTCTAGGCGTACAAACGGAACTGTTCCCGAAGTAGTATCACCTTTGACAGTAAATCTCCCTCACACTCCCCAGGTAAATATTTTGAATAAGCGTTCAGCCTAAACAGAGTTGAATTAGATGGTTATTACAGCTTTCAAATAACTGTATTTCTGGAAAACCGAGTTATGGTCCACGGACTTCCATCTTGAAGAAAGTTACGTTCGAGCACGACAACTCATCCTATCTTATGACCGACTCTTTTTTAGGTAAAGTGAATTGAATTAAAAAAAGGAATACTTACTGTCTTAATATAGTAGTATTAATAACTGTTATACATGGCTTTTGCTTAGAAATAATTTTTATTACTTATTATAAAGTCAAGGTTGTTTCTGTAAAATAGATACTAACGAGAAGTTGTCTATTAATTGAAATATATAATTGGACACTCAAATAACTTTATTAAAGGCGATCGCGGAGTGTTGATTCGACGCGGCAGTGGCTCAGCTCTGCGGCCGACGACAGCAGCCGCATTATGTGCAAGCAGTCGTTGCGGAATCAGCGATGCCGCAGTCTCCGGAAATACGGTGCATAGTTCATTAAACATACTTTATCATATCATTTAGTAGATGTCGTATTTATTTTCTACGTTTCCTAGACTGCTTCCTCACTTTGACATTTCATTTCTACCAATAAATTAATACAGTGCGTTTCAAAATGATAGCGCATTTTGTTTTTTTGCCTTTTTTCTGTTCTCTGTGGTCAGCTTGATCCAATTTTTTTAGAGATGGGGTGTAAGAGCTTTAAAAATCTCCAGTTTAGATTTCATCGTTTTTCATAAAAAATTACCACTTTTATGCTAATTTTTACTCAAAACCACCAGTTTTCATCGTTTCAAAATGATAGCGCATTATTAAAATATGTTTTTATAACAAAAACAATAAGAACCAATGTATATAACAACTAACTAATTGTCAGTACAACTACCACTTTTATTAATAACCTGAATAATTCGTTCAGACATACTGTTTATTAGGTTTTTAATGACACTGTTGTCTACTCCGCTCCATGGTTTGGTAATGGCAGATTGGAGGTCCTTGGCGGTTTAAAACTGATGGCTATCGGCTTGAATCCGATGCACAAGAATTGCCAAAAAATTATCCATCGGATTCCAGTTGCGAGGGCCAGTCTAGGGTGTCCCTGTCATTGCTCTGTGGTCAAGTCTTAGTGTTTCGACTGGCGTGGATTGTGGCATTATTTTGTTGGAGCGTGAAGCTAACATCTGGAAATCGTTGAAGATACGGGACTAGATAATGTGCACAGGCGTCCTGGTAACCAGTGCTGTTCATCTTCGTCGAGACAAACGCCAAATCGACCAGTCCCATAGCACTGAACGTGCCCCAAATCATAAGACTTCCTCCACCAAAATTTCGGGTTGAACAATGCCGGGGTTCCTTACGCAAATTCCGCCAGTAGGAGTGACAACCATCAGGACCATCTAGGTTGAACTTCTTCTCATCGCTAAAGACCACCTAAATTCCAAATAGTTAATTAGAGGCTTATTTTTGAAGACTCGTAAAAGTCGTACCTTTTCCCAGTTGCATCTCATGAATATTTTGGCCCAGCAAAGCCTTTCGTCTTTATGCTCTTGTATCACTTGTGGACACTTCTTCATCCGTGATCGTACAATGCTGGGTCACTTGTTCAGTATTCTCCACACCGTAAATTCTGCAGCATCAATACCACAAGTCCTACGGATTTCATTGATGCTGATCGTGTTATTCGACGCTGTACGCAGAATTTCCCTTTTTTCACCATCATGCAATTTGCTAGGTCGTCCACTACTCTTCTTTGTACCATATTCTTCTTGGTGACGCAGGAAATTCGTAATAGCCTTCCTGGAGCGCTTGACGACATCTGCAATCCGCTTCACCGTGTAACCGGTACTTGACAGTGCTTTACTTTGACCTCATTCGTGTAGTCTCAATGTAGAAACACTACCCATTGTTATGATGATCCAGGATTAGTGAATTTGCGCTTTTTTCGTTAAATAATGTCAAAATATGTGAAGTGTGCTATCATTTTGAAATGCACTGTATATATTAATTATCATTAAATTCTATTACGATTAATATCAAATCTACATGTCTGCTATTACAGAAGATGTTCAAAGAGGAAGTGTGTGGCGACGCGTTGTGGAGGCGATATTGGGGAGGAATCGAAGAGGGTGCAGACAGACAGAACGCAACCAACCACGCCATAGAACAGGCTAACAAGTAAGAAGACAAATTATTGGTAAAATAAAGCAAAATATGATTATTCAGTTTATTGATCTGAATAACATTTTTAGTCGACCATGTCTACGTTCTTGTCTTTTGCGGCGTCGTTCAACTTCTGATCGTAGTCATGTTGCTTTTTCTTTTTGGAACCACGGATTTTTGATGGCATCTCAAGAGTCGCATAGGAATGGTAAATGATCAGTTTGGCTTATGAGCTATCACGGTCATGTGAATAATAACTTTTACTTATAGAATAGAATAGTGAATTCTTTTTCCATCTTAGGCTATTTTTGTTTTATAACCGAAATTTTGCTTATTGTTTTCACCATCACTTCATTATTAGTTTCATGCACATTTAATTCCATAAAAATAAACATATGGTTTTCATCTAGTTTTGACATTTCAATTTAACTGATTCCGTAACAGATAAGAAGTCGTTTTCCTTCGTCCATTTGATTTATGACTTGAATTCCTGAGGGATTTCTTATAATCCAACTATGTCATTATTGATCTTACACATCGAGTAGGCGGTGTTAACTCAGTGGAAGAATTGACAAAATGCAGAACTGCATCGTTAGTCTACTGTTACTACTAAATCTTCCAATATTATTACTTTGTAGTATACAAGAGTACAGATTACTACAGTATCTCAAGGAGGTTTGTTTTTAATTACCTTCGTCAACTAATAGATCAGCAGATGCCTTATTATTAAATACCTGAATACTGGTAGGTAATGTATGCAAACAAAATCTCACAAACGTATATTCTTATCAATTGAGAATTATGATCACTTCGAGCGACCAGTCGAGAATAGCTCGCAACCCTTGGATGTGAAAGTACGCCTACTGCTGAACCAAATCATGGACGTGGTGAGTTATAGTGGTTTAATGCTTCTTATTAATCAATAATTTCTTACAATGCTGTTCTAGGATGAAAAAAACCAAGTAATGTCGATTCTCGCGTATATTGATTTCGTGAGTTTTAATGTTCTTAGATAAGCAAACTGTTTTGATGACAAATTTACGAAACATTGCTCATTTTCTGAAATACAGCACTGGACAGATTATAAGTTGCGTTGGGATCCTGCGAACTTTGGAGGAATCGAAGATGTTCGCTTTGCAGGGGATTCCGATGCACCGTTTAAGCTTTGGAGGCCTGATGTTTTATTGTTTAACAGGTGGTATTAATACGATGGTATTGGGAAAGTGAATTAAGTAATTAATAAACTTATACGTACTGAATATGAGGAATTTATTTTGCTGATTATATAATTGCATAAACATAACCTTGTGATAGACAAAATGAAGATCTTGTTCATCAGCATTATTCATTAGTGATCAGAAAAATATTCTGTCCGGCATAGTTTCTTTAAATTTCAGTGTTTCTGAGTCCTTTGACTCAACGTATTCCTCTCGATTTATAGTGAATTATGATGGAGAAGTTCAGCAAAATCCTCCTGGGATTTTCAGATTTATCTGCAAGGTAAGATGGTAAACTCAATATCAGTAAAGAATCCAAGCATTGATTTATTTTAGGTAGATGTTACGTATTATCCATTCGACACCCAAACTTGTTTTTTAAAACTTGGTAGTTGGACATATAGTGGGAATTATATCGATTTGGATTTTATGCTTAAGGATATTGTTGGTGAACAATTAATTCATGTTATTATTTGCATTCTGGATGTTTTAAGCATGAATTTATATGATTGACATCTTAGCATTGTTAAGGTGTACGTGGTCACCGTGTAAAAGCTTCCGTAGAACCAATCGGAGACAGCACACAAAGTTATTTCGTCAACGAATCGATTGACCTCCAAGTGTATCTTCAAAACGGGGAATGGGATCTTATGAGTCGGTTTAAATGTTTAAGACAGATATATACTTACTTCTTAACTATTTAAAAATTAAGCTTTGTTCTAAAGAATAACGATACATCTATCCGTTTATTACCAATTTAGATACTCCCGGGAAACGTGTTGTGACATTTTTTGGTGACGAATCTTATCACGAACTGTACTTCTATATTCATATTCGTAGAAGAACCTTGGCTTATGGAATTAATCTTATTATACCATCACTAGTAATATCGATGATGACAGTTTTGGGATTTACACTCCCACCAGATGCTTGCGAGAAAGTAACCCTTGGTCTGTTAAAAAAAAACTATTATAATCTTTACTTTCATGGTAATTGTTTTTATTTAAAGCAGTTCCAGTTCATCTAATATTTTAGAAACGACCATACTCTTATCGGTCATCTTCTTTCTTCAAATGGTATCAAATATGAGTCCACCTCAGTCTAAGTCTGTGCCTATTCTAGGTATTTTACTGCTTTTTATTATAACATTTTTAAAATCTATATTCTATCTAGTTTTTAGCTGCATTTTTCTCTTGCTGCCTAATGGTTGTCTCTTGTTCATGCGTTTTCACAGTCCTCGTTCTTAGTCTCCATCATAGAAAATCGGAGACTCATGAAATGAGTCCGTTTGTATGTTTAATAAACAGTTATTATTCGCTTTCATTTTATTTATAATGTTTTAGTGTTATTGAATATCGGTGTTAACGATTTCCAGATGCGTCGTATTCTTGTAGTTTGGTTACCAAACGTTCTCTTCATGAGAAGACCAGACCATCCAAGGGCACCGAAACCTAAGGTACGAATTACCATTATTTGAATCTTTTGGTTTTTAATTTCATTATTTTTTGGGTCATTCATCAATCTATTCTACCAATACAACGTCTTAGTACTTTTATGCCGATGCTCAGTCTGCCTCGTCCGTCTCAAACGGCAGTTCCTCCCATAGAGCATGGAAATAGCGTTATTCGTTAGTTCAATATTTTATAGTTCATTTGTTATTCCTTCCAGTTGAAAAAACAAAACTGCCGTTACATTCATTTATTAGGATCTACACCGTCATATTTGAGATATTTTAAACAATGCTGCCATACATTAAGTCTGATCAACAAGGATTTAGAGAAAATCACTGAAAAAGTGGCTGATACCTACAAGCAAGAAATGGTGGGTTAATATTAAGAAGGAAATCATGTAATTTGAAGAAACTACAAATTCAGATTTAGATCGTGTCAGAATGGAGATTCGCAGCAATGGCTGTAGATCGAATGTGCCTCTATCTTTTCTCACTATTTATAACCATTTCTACTTGCGGAATAATTATGCCTCATATTATCACGTAAGTATTTTCATTAACGTTTAACTTTGAAATATACGATTTGCTGAATTTTAGGGGGCTACAGGATCAGTTTTAAAAACGTCCCATTCTCAACAGATGATCTAATGAGAGATATTTAATTAATTACATTATATTCTTGAAATACAAATAGAAAGTAAACGTATATTAGTATTTCACATTAAAATCTCTGTTCATTATTCCATTCTTCCTAGAATCTGAACATGTGAATATAAATAGTTATTATTAGCTATCTAGCTTAATGTAAACAAATTCTTTTAACAATATACTGTAGTTGATTTTCTTTTAAAAAAATCTGGTTTCTATATCTTCTCTTTGAAAATCGACTTGTTCTAAGTGTTCCTAAAATTCTAAATAAATATATCTATTTAAAAGAATATGTGGTTATCATTTACTCTTTTAGTATATATTTTTCGATTTGTTGCCCCTAGAATTCATCAATCGTGATGTTTACCAAGTGTAAACATACTAAACGTGAATCCTAAGCCCAGTGGAAAACGAAACAATTACCAAATGGCTGGTTGAAATGAACGAAATCTCCATATATCATATCGTATCCACTTGTCAAATGTATTATTTTGACCTCAATTTTGGATTTTCTATAATTATAAATGTGGCTTTTTTGTTGTAATTAGATTGGTCCTGTTTATAGTTGTCCCGTAACCACTTAATCAGAAATCGCCATAGTCATTATCTATTTATAGGTTTTTATCGCCTATACTTTTGCATTTCTGCTAAATTCGTGTAGTTTTTGATCTATAATGGATGTGAAACTACTTAGACACAGCATTCACTGGCTTTCATACATCATAATAGATTAGATTAGGCTTTACGTTTGGCAATTTCCATTTGACGATTGTCTATCCTCGTATCTGCAGAAAAATTGATTCCGATGTTTTATGAACACATCATATCTTAGTACTCATATTCGTTTTTTAAAATAACCAGTATGTAAATATTTTAAATAAACAGTTGAAGATTATTTAATGACTAAACTATTGATATATTCAGAAACTTTCCAACTATGGATTATTTGTTATTTTACCGCTACCTTACGTCTAGTCAAATAATGGGTAATAGTCGAATAGTTGCTCATCTACTTAAATATTCATAGAAAAGAACATCAAATGTAGACACGGTTTCCGTTTTGATGTGCTTCGAAGTGCTTTTTCCCTTTACTTGTCTACATCATATCTAAAGTGACGAATGGCACTGCATGTGCCGCTTGAATTCACAGGCTCACCATCAAGCACCATTCATTTGACTAGGTCAACTTCTTCTACAACTTTTCCTCCTCATTTTTCCTCCACACAACATTTCTTGAATCCGCCTACTTTTCCGCATTTGAGTCTCACATCTCACTTATCTTCGTTGTTTCGGTTAATCCAAATCTCATCCACATAGATGTTACAATTGGTTTTTCACAAAAATTAATTAATTAAGAATTATTTACTCATCATAAAACGGACCTATGATTTCTTCAAAAGCAGTGCTGTTTGTTTGGCATTTCTTTAGTAATGGCTACATTCATAATGCAATCCATTCCCTATTTGGTCAAGTAGGAAAACAACTGGTCTCCATTAAATATTAACAATACCTGGCTGTTGGCTAAGCCATAATTGTAGCGCGGATTCTCCTCCAGCTGTATTTGTTTGCTTTAATAGCACTGATTTAATTATAAAAGGCTGTCAATGCTTTTTAGTCAATGGAGTTGATATCCACGATTAACGACAGCAAAGCCATCTCTTATTTTGTTGAAACCAATTTAATTTAGGTTTTGCTTGCGTTTAAACTCTCGTTGATCTAGTTCAGATGATTTGCAGGAAATTATAAAGAGCAACTTCGTTTTCTAAGTTATCGTGTATGTCTCTTTAATGTTGATTTTCTTTATCTACTTATGAGTTTATTATATCTTTTTTTTTATCAGTTTCATAGTGTAAGTATATGCTTGCTACTATTCCCTGAGGTTTCGAGCGTTTTTTTAGTTTTCTTATTCACAAAGTGAATTCCAATCGAAAGATAAATTCTCTTGTCTATGCAGTGTTGGCCTCTACATATCCATTAGATGAATAAGATCGCTCAATCATCTCAGGTCGTGTAGCATTCTTGTCGCTCATCCCATCAGATGTTCGGTTTATCCGTTGGTCGCCTATTTTTTTTTGGCGACCCTCGGTTGATGATGTCTTCTCTTCTATTCTTTGTGGCTGTTCTTGAAGGAGTGGCGGGGGTGGGCAATCTCTTTGAGTTGGATTCTGTGGAATATAAATGGTTTATTCCGTTCATTTTATATCGTAATCAAGTGGCAATGTTTTAAAAAGTTGTATTCAATTACACTACATAAATGCTGACGTTCCATCGAATGAATGATTCGGCTCAATGATTTCAATTTGTGACAATGGATTTTCATCAACACTTTTAAACAAAAAAGTTCCTAAGATTTGAAATAATTTATTTTACAATCATTTCAAAACAAACTGGCTGCGAAAAGTTAGAGAATTGATCAAATTTTGCAGAAACTACTGCAAATCAACGAGTGGCATCGTTTTCCATTTTCTTCTGGTCAAAAAACATCGCTAGACTTCAGCCTGTTTCTCACCTGTGATAGGTTGGATTCCTTGTTGAAATTCTTTTTGCATTATTTTAACTTGAGTATTTTAACTACTATTGATTTTAAGAGATTAATTATAGCGTTAAAACAACCAAAAATTAAATTGGAGCACAATTGACATGCAGTAATTAAAATAGAAACAATGCATAATATATATTTGCGTAAATATATCATATTAGCGGATGTTTCTATTTGAGTTTTTCACTAGGTGCAAGTAACCTTTGCAGATTCACAATAGTGTTCTCCACTCCCGATGATGAATTGTCTAGACTCAAGCTCCGATTCAACAAAGAGGTAAAGATCATAAATAAATGCTAAAGATACTAATGTTCTTAAACAGCTAAAGATTGAACAGCATACGAAAAGAATGAACACATTATTAATATTCTAGCATTTATCATTTATTTTTAGGTACTACGGAAAATTGATGTCGATTCAGTAGAAGAAGTGGGGGTTCCTAAAATATCACGTCTTGTTGGAGGGTGTAAAGAAATAGACAGGAAGGCATTTAGAATAAATGTAGGGAAATTGATTGCATAAAATATAAAGATTAAAGGAATTGTGGTTGAGCTGTTTTATTTAAATGTTCGGAATATTTTTTTTTAAAAGAATGTTCTATTTAAGATGACTTCTTATGAGGATTCCTATAGTATTCAAATAGGTGATCAAAAAATACGACGGCCAAAGAAGATATATGCTAATATAATGGAGGTACTTAGCTTAAATTAAAATACATTGACAGATCATTATGGATTAGGATCTTTATTTTTCAATATACGTCTTTAGATATCTTAGAAAATCCTTACAGGTGCTTATTCCGCAAGTGGTTCCATGCTGTTTGATAAGGGGTATCCTACTTACTGAACATGAAGGTTATTTGGATGAGAGAAAGAGAGATAGGTAGCAAATACTGTAGTGATGTTTAATCATTTTATTTTATTTTATCTATTATGAACTTTGATATGAAATCATTGTGCTCCAGATTTCACACAGAAAACAACGCTGTCATTTAGGCTGTCACCGAAATTTCGAATAGGTGACTGTAATACCACTTGTTTCACTACTTTTAAAGAATAGCACAATTATATGCTAATAATAAAGGAATTCGTTATATATTTTATATATATAATTTAGAATACAAATCACCAGCTCCGATTAATTCTACTCAACCAGAAAAAGATCCACATGCACTTTTTCCGGGTGAGTATGGTAAGCAGTTAGAAGAAAAATTATTCATAAAATCTCAAATTAAGCAGATCCATTCGTTCGACTGGAAGTGCCGGCAAAATCTTGGACGGTGCCTAAATTACTTACATTGGAATTTAATCAGCCCACATCCCGTCCAACTACTTCTAGCCACGAATATCAACTGCTATCTTGGTGAAGAACTCTATTTCCATTATATTATATTAAAGTGATATAATCATTGGCCATTTATTTGGATGATTCAGTTTAAATCCATTAATTTAGATTTATTCTTTAATACATTTTATTTAGGACCGATATCGTTAACCGTGAATGGTCAACAGCTTTTCTTGTATGTTCGTTTGTCATTCTAACTATAATGATAGTAATGGTCGTTTTCGCTCTCTCCATGTTTGTCTACCTCCAAACAAAGCCGAAGCGAGGACGGCGATTGCATTCGGTGGATGATTGACCGGTCTCGTCTTTATTTATTGGCTCATTATATCATATGCAGCATATGTTCTATTAAATATCATGAAAATATTCCTTATATTAGACTGTAACATCTTTGTCATTGTTTTAATGTCCATCACTGATACTGTGCTCGGGATATGTCACACATTTTTAATATACTAATTGCGAAATTTCATTGTGTTTGGTATCTGACTATGTAATATTTCTTGGTTGTTTCATAAAATAGTTCTAAAACTATTATGAAAAACTAAATTTTATGAATCATAAGATCATGAATACATTTCGTTAAATCAACTGAAAACTGAGAATGATGAGAAATTTATGAAATCTGATAATAGGACACCCGTGTTAATAGGTATACATTTTTCGAATCTTTAAGAGGAAAAAGTGGTTGGTAAATGTCCCAAAAGAGTCATCAATCAAGTAACCGCATTGTCATGGCATAGATTTATATATACATACTATTCTATTGAAAAACTCAAAGACTAAACTATACCAGTACTGGTACATTCGATAGCTAGGTTATAATGAGACAACACAATTTAGATGTCATATAAAAATATCGAAATTTTTTTGAAATGACTAATAATACGAAAATTTCAATGGTGTATCAACACTAAAGATTTAACAAATAATAAAAATATTAAAAATTATTAAACTTAAAAAAATTGTATGAACTCCAATAACAAACAAGAAATTCTAGGTTATAAAATAGCTGTTTTTAGCTAAATTTACATGAAAATCTATGATATCACAAACCTAATAATCTCTATATTATAGTGAATAGTTTTTATTTTTAAAATTATTGATCTGATTTGTTTATTATCTACATTTTCAAGCAAAGATGCGGCTGTTCTCCATCTACATATTCGCTTTTGTGGAGGCTAGTGGTTATTTACTATGTAATATTATGATTAGTATAAGAACTAATTATCAACAGCAGACCATAACTTTACTTTGAGATTTTAATACAATTTTACAGAAACAAAGTGGGACAAATCTTAACCACTATTAAACAGACATTATCGTGAATTTAAGATGGCTGTTGCGTTTTCTGCGCAGTCAGCAGTGCATTGGTTACCACCTGAAAAGAGAGAATGGGAGAGGAGTTCACTTCCTGAACATACTAAAAGATTATGGGAATTTGAATGGTCAAAAAGCTCTTATAATTATGAGTGCTCCGACTACAGACTACAGGTGACATGGAACTAGATGATTCATAATGTAAAATATCAGCAGCTATTAAAAAAACTATGTCTAATGAAAAGTCGATTAAACGATTATAGGAAAGGCTCAAGTAACTATTAATGTTAAATAATGGAAAGTACAGATAGTTCCCATATACTTTTGGCCTGGAGAGCGACTGGACATACCATGCAAAATGTGCGAGTTGGCTCTTGCTCTTAACGGGAAAGTGAAATACTGGGCAGTTGCAGAAGATGTTACTACCTTTCTAGAAAATCCACAGGTCATTTTGTTGTTATTTCTAAGGTTCATCAATTAATAAATTTAAGTCATAAGAAAATAGTATTTTATAGCATACCATTAATTATTGTTCTACAGATACAGTTATACTTAAATTACATAAATTCTAATTGAGTGGTGTGTTCTATAAAACATCTAAATTAAATGACATAATTACCAAATAACATTCCTAGTAATAAAATACTATCAGATTACTGCAGAGCAACGTCGTAAATAATAAGAATTTATTCACCATCCTAAAGAACCCTCGAATTTTGGAAGACCCAAGTTTAGTTTACTCATATTTGTTAATCATGAAGATACGATCTTAGTATAGTATAAAATCTTACAAAAAAATGTAATTAAAATTTTTATGAGTTTTTTTTATTTATTGGAATAAATACGATGTACGTATTTGCAGATCTTGACAATTGTATCGGCATAAATCCAACAAGGATATAGTATTTAGAATTTTATATGTACTATAGATCTTATTTACGTAAATAATACTCAATACAATTACAGTGAAGGAACCCAAGAAAGAGGGGAAACAACTAAGGATTACAAGTTACCACAATCTTTTGGACAATATAATCAAGACAAAAAATATACTCACATCTTCAAAGAGAAACCCGTATATCTTGAAAGAGATGGAAAACTTTCTATTCTCAGGGTAGGTTTTAATATCGCCAATATTTAAATTAACTGAAATTAATTATTACAGGCAGGACCTGCATCACAAGGGGTCTATTTTTGTTTCGACGAATCCTCTCTTGGTTCTACAAATCTTTTTTTTGTCGTTATGGCGATGACTCCCCCATATTCATTATATGATGCTGATATGTATCCTCCGCTAGATGCTCATAGGATTAAAGCACACAGTTATTTATTATCAAAACACTTTTTACAGAAAAATAAGCTGTACACTATGATTTCCAGTTATATTAGTATATTATTGTGGATTGGAGATGTATATAAAAACCACTTCAGTTGATGACTGCGGTCACACGGATTTCATCCAGCCTAGTTCCAATTGGAGATTTCATTACCAGCCAGCTTTCCGTCGTACTCGGCCGGAATACTGTGACGCGACGAATGAAGGCCCATGCAATGCTCAAAATGTCAGCATAAATGATCTACAATTAAATATAATATGCTACATTATTAATTTCAGTACCTAGAAGTATATGCAGCCAACTATACGGGCGTATATCAAGAGAAGTGCTCTCTTGATTACTGTCGGTGAGAATCACTGTAAATTAGTTAATCTGTGTAACGTAGATCTGATGATATCAAATATGCACACAATTAATTTATCTATTATTCTATGTAGAGAAGAGAGCAGTAGATATGTTGATGTTAGCATCTCATTATTATCCAAGGTCTCGTATTGAAAAAACTGTAATTGATGATACCATCTATGACTTTCGCCTGGCAATTGAATTACGTTGGGATGAGTGGTCTTCATGCACTGGAAACGTTCCTACTCAACGTAGGGAAGGTAACAAACAAAAATCCTAAAATGAATAATAATTCTTATTTTAAACAATTAAAGCTTCCGCTTGATTGATATAAACACTTGTTTGTAGCACACTGCTATATAGTAGAAGATTCATTTGGTCCACCCGCAGAAGCACCAATTGAGGAGCATCTATGGCTGGATGAAGTAAAGTGGATGGGAAAAATAGGAAAGCTTGTTCGCACAGACGCATTTAGAAAAAGAGGAATCCGACTTCATAGGCATGTATCATAATATATTTTCAATCAATTGATTTTAATGTTCCACCCCACTGATTCTCTAAATCATTCGTAATGTTCAATGTTCTAGCTCTTTGGTGGCTTCTTTATTGTACCGGCAACATCGTATGCAAGGATGCGAACCAGAAGAAAAGCATTTGCATGTTGCTGTAAGTTACGAACAAAATAAGCCTATGACAGATCCTTCGTGAACATTAAATATACGCTATAAAAGTGGAAATATTTGCTGGGTAACTTCTCTATCTTATTAAAACAGATGATTGTTCTTTTTAAGTTTAGCGACGCATGGAGGAACGTCTTATTAAGAGCTCTAGGAATACGAAACAAAGATGGTGGACCAATAGATCGAAAATCAAATGCTTATTTCACCCTTCAAAATCCATTCCAAGCATGTATGAGGTAAGCAAAAAACACGTGAGCTTAGCGCTAAAAGGATTACAGATCTAAAGTCTATAAATAGCATGCACAAATAATATAGGATTAGTAGTACGATAGATCTTTGAATTATTAAGGTACAACAGCACAGGAAGAAACCATGAAGTTATTGTGGGCACTTATATGACGGAAACAAGGGCTTGTGAGTAATTTAAGTGAACGGATTAAACTGTAAAAACAGACATGCAGATAACCAAGTTTGTAAGTAAATCAGATTCAGCATCCACTAAAGATATCTTGTCATTTAATGTACCTAATAATCCCCACATTCAAACATGCGAACTCAAAGTAAAAAAATTATTATAAATTACACAAAAACAATAAATTACTATCACAATTTGGTAGAAAATAAGGACATTTGGCAAAAACTCGCAGATCCCTCAAGGACATATACACTTTTTTTAAAAATCATAAAACATTAGTGCTATGAACGTCTCTCTTCACTAATAGGAATTATTCATAGCAGCATTTACGGTGAAATCATTTAAGAAATCTGATTCATATTAGAACAACAAATATCAGTCGGAATTATAGGATGCACGGAATAGAGCAAATTTCCACATAAATTAGGTCTAACAAATAAATTGGCTCATCATAATCCTTGGTATCATTATTAGATTGTCTTTAAAAGTAAGTGAAATAGGCTATGAATACGAAATAAAAAAATTCACCCAAAAATTAGTGATCTTGAATATAACAGTAAACTTAAACTATATCAACAATTATATAGAACTACCTGTTAAACAAAATCTTAAAGTGATTACATATTATATGATAAAGGGAGACACTGTAAATCTACATTAAAATACACCCTTCTCCTTCATCTGTGTTGCCAACAGCATGGTCTACCGCTCGGTCCACACTGCGGCTTCGTTCTCTTCTTTGGGGTAGAGCAAATGATTCACGCAGGGTTCTTGAACGGGTGTGTATATTCTTAGATGAGGGAGAACTAGATGATATGACGGGAGTAACTGAAAATGTATAATACAGTGTGGTTAAAAACAAAAGAAAACATAACATACCACTATTTGCCTTTTTCTGGTTATTGGATATTTTTTTCACTGATATTCTCGGCGGTAATATCGCACAACCGGACTGTTCAGCTACCATATCGAGATGAGTGGCGAATACGCGTAGAATCGAAACATAACCAAGACTGAATAAATCATAAAATCATATGTAACAAAATTGTACTTGAAAATGCAACATATTTGATGTATAGACTAAGGTTTCAATAGTACTAAGCTTTTCCTACGTATTATCGTAAAAGCATATGTAATTATTGTGCCGAAAAAAATCGATCGATTAATTGATTAATCAACTAACCAATTTTGTTTAGCCCAATCGATTAGATCGAGACACCCAAATCTGACGTGTCTAAAGGAATCTAGTCCACACCGTGAAATTGTCTCAACTGATATTTCTTGTCGAATACGAACTACATCTCGACTTATTACACAAATCTAAACAACGTTCATGAAAAAACGGTGAAATAATAATCGAGAAAAAAATTCGTATAGCAACACCTACTAAGAAAACCCAATCAATACACCCTGCATCAGCAAAAAGACTTAGCATATGTGTCATCTGAGCATGACATGACAAAGTACCACGGCTATTTGACTCTCCGACTAATACATCTACTCCTGTAATAAAGAGAATATACTACCATAGTTAAATTTTTAAATGATAGTAAGAATTATTCTTAACCATATCACCTTTCCAATCATCAGCAGTACTTCTTATATCAGGAGTACTGACTGTCTGTGTAACACTACTACTAGCAGGTGAAGGTGGTCGTGGACTTTCAGAACTATGTCCTAAAAGAAAGAAATTGCAAATCAGTATCACCCCGAAGGTGTTTAAAATAACATTTCAAAAATAATTTGGACTCTATGTACCGCTTGTAAAGACAGGAATAAGACGAGCTTCTTCAATTATAGTCGAATCACCATCAGCATCATCAGTCTCTAAGACCACATTTCCACTGCCATTAGTATTAATATACTCCACCGCCTCACCACTTCGATTTAAAGGATGTTTCGATGAATCTACCGTCGAAAAACCTATGAAGCAATTCGTAAAAAAAAATAGTGTATAAATTAGCTAACGAATTTAAATTTAAAAAAGGCTGCGACATTTTAAAAATAACGTTTTTGTCCGTATATATATATACATGAAAAATCAAAACAAACCATTAAGGCTTGTCGCACTTCTGCTAATCTTCATACTGCCAAAACGCTTTTCAAGTTGGTCGACAACATGTTGACCAGCTACAGGATATGGCCAAGTGAATTGTGAATGTAGTCTTGTTAGCGCCAGAGGAAAGTCAGAAACTACTCTTCGCATTGGAGATGAGAGTAAACGAGGCATTTCCAAACATAACGCGGACATAAAGAAGCCTAAACGATAGTGAAAATAATCATATAAATACTAATTCAATTTGTAATGTATCAAATATTTATATTCTTTGTTACTATTATCGATCACCTAAATCTCTAATACAGTACTCTTCCAGAAGACGTGCTGCATGCTCATCTAAAATTTGATCCATTTTTTCGGCCATTGGATTGATGTGTGAAATTGGAGAAGGCGGTCCCGGATCATCTGATATAACCTGAATTGATTATTTAAGGAAATCCAAATTAAATAATATTTCTTAAAAATAATTGAATTAAATCTATTTATGTAGTAAACCAACCTTTTTACCTCCTCCACCACTACCCGTGGAGTCTTTACGATGACTTTCCTTCTGATCCCTATCAGAATGCGAGTGACGAACTCGAGTTACACGACCAGCTAAATAGAATATAATTATGGAAGATTTTCTTGACTACGTGATTACTACATATAAGCATGCTAATCTCACCTGCATGAAATCTAGCAAACACAAGATCGTTAGCTTCATTTATGGAAGTGGTAGGACGTCTTGAAGATGGTTTTTGGGGTGGAGGAGTTCTGGAATAACATTCTAGATATCTATATTTATTTTAGATAAGAAATTAAGGAATAAATTTTAACCTGGCAGGGCTTTCCATATCATCCATATCTATAGCTCTAGCGAACCTCACCATGTCGCTTGCAATCCCCCATGCTCCAGCTATTAAAGCTTCTCGCAGCAAACGAGCTGCTTGCTGGATAAAAATAAGATATAAAAAACTTTGTTGTTGGAAAAAAAAACTTACCTCAAGACTTGTTTGCACATTTTCAATATTTTGAAGAACGATTAGATAACTAGCAGCTGTTTGAAGTTGACCATCACGAATACACACCTGGAAAAATTTGTAATGACAAAACTATACATAATGTACCCTTATTTACCGCTATTTTCAAATAAAAAACGAACACATTATCTAACGTAATGTAATTAATTATTCCATGGTTCCACCCATATTCAGGTTTAGCTATGACCACCTCAAACAGTTCATTTGGCGATCCTGTAACAGCAAACAATGATGACCAGAGAGCTAACTCTGTCTTACGAGCACAGTGCGCCACTGTACGAAGAAACTCGGGGAATTCTTGGATAAATGCTACACATCGAGGAAGAAGTGGATCTGGACTTAAAGAATTTCCAAACAACAACTGCTAATAGATAACATTAGAACGCTCACCTGGTATAGGCTCACTACTAGTGGCCTCTTCCTCAAGAACACCGTGAAGTAATAATTCAAGTGAATGCGGGAAATGAGCAAGACGTCGACATGCAGCAGCTACTTCCAGTGCAAACACTCCGAGATTACGTTTCAATAGCTGTCGAAGCAAATGATGCACGAATACCTACAATACATTGATTTAGATTAAAAGATAAATATTCTGTCATATCAGTATTAATGTGCCCATTCAAATACAAAAGTTATTTGCATAAAATATAAGTTTATTTTATTTCAGTTTTGTTATGGTTCATATCAAACTTGATGTCACATAAATAAAAATATGAGGATAAATATTTCTAACGATTAAGTTTTTTCAAGAATCCATGCAGTTATATACGATTATTATTTATTTAGCTATCTACAACTTTAAAGAGAATTAACAAACACTTGACCTCGCCATTCCTCTGAAGGCTATATATTATAGCCGTTTGTTTGGCACCGTTTGAGAATAAAGAAGGAGTACTTTCAACTCCTAATGCAAGACAATCACTTGCACACATTACTAAATAAAATGTATTGATTGATAGTAAAAATGAGCTATAAGTCTTAAAAAGGATTCGTAAAACTAACCAGAAGGATAAATATCTAACTCGAATGGCAGCATTATGCGTTTAGAGATAAATGAAGTATCTTGGGAACCAACTCCTCTTCGACCGGGTAGTAATGGTAGCCACACCTAATACAAAATAATTAAAATTGCAATTAGAATATACCCTTTATTGTAGTAGTGAAATAGTTAACACACCGTATGCTTATACTCAATGACGTAATTGGAGAACTATGTTCGTTTTTCTAGTTATTCAAACATTGCTTTATAAGAAATATGATTTATTCCCATGTATCGATTGATATAATCATTGCTTAATTTTACAATAGTTAAATTGAAAATAAATAGTAGTTCACTGCACCCAAATAGTTAAAACACCTGTAATGCGCACTTATATAAAAGTAAACTATCGCTAACTAACAGTTACAGAAATTTACGTACTGTTAAAAAATAAGCGGAGCCGTATAATGATAGATTTCTGCCTAAGCTGATTAACGGTTCGTATAGAAACGCGATGTTTTGTAGATGAAGCTAATCATGTTAAAATACCCGAAGATAACTTTATCCATAATTAAAGAGGTAATGGGTATTCCAGTTAGTTAACGAAACTAAACACTCAAGTAAAGTGTCGTAAAGTTAGATTTATGAGAAGAACACCAAAATGAAGTGGCATTTCTAAAGTACTGATCACTTATAGTAAACAGTTTCATTAAAGACGAATTACAACAAAACTTTAGACTATACATAAATTAGGAAGTTCACAAAGATTCGTAACACCTAAACGGAATAATCACTGTGTTCATTTTACAAATTCAATAGTGTCTTGTTTAAAAAATATCAATGCTCCTAGAAAATTACTTTATATTGTTGACTTCGATAAAAATTTATTTCCCCATATTTCTATAACTAATGGTTAGAGACAGTATCTGATAGCAGGCAACAACTACTGGTGATTTGTCATCTTAGTATTATGTTGTTTTAGATTGCGGAGATGTGTCTTTATTATTTAGCTTCCACTGTATAAAATATAACTAAATGAACAAACCCTCATGCCTTTCGATCCACAGTTAATCCACAGTGCATTGCTTAGATGGCGACTTTCTTTTCCTTCACCAGAGGAATCCTCATCTGAAACTGCCCGGTCATGCCAGACCTGCTCTACAAATGAAGCGACCATAATGGGAGGATTCAACTGAAAATAGTTTTTATATGTCAGTTTAGAAAAGCCATTAAAAAATTAATGATCGAATTACGAGGTTGTACCTCAGCATCATCTTTTGATGTGTTCTTAGGATTCAAAGTAAGTAGTCGACCCGATACATTGACTAATACAGTATCCACTCCAGGAATGAATGTTGTACTAGCTAAAGGAATCAATCAAAATAAACTCACCATAAATATAATTATAAAAATAAGCAATTCATATAGTATATCTTTAAAAATTCCGTAGCAAAAACGAAATCACAAGGATCCCGAAATATTTACATAACCAACGTGCCCGAGTCAAGGCTGAGCTGGGTGAGCTGGATCGACACAAGACATGCTGGGTGAGTAATGAGATAGTCTACGCGAATTGCTGCCAAACGATCTAACGACACCTAAATAATTATTTATTAATCAATGTATAGGTTATAATCGATAATATGAATAAAAAGTAGTATACCTTTATCCCACCATCCTTTCCATCATCATCTACTCTTTTAAGTCGATGCAATAAAATATTGCCTTCCAAATCAAAAGTTACGAGGGCATTCATTCTACAAGCATTATCTCAATAAACTTAATGAATAATGCTATTTTTAATATAAAAGCATTTGCCATAAATTTCTAACCATTACTATATAATATACCTCAGTGACATCATTATAACCCTGCACTCCATATCAGAAGTTGATACAAAACGATTGTCGAGTTTACTACTCAGAGGGTAGAATCTCAGCTGATCCCTACCGGAATCTGTGTCATAACATGCTGCTCCCACAGTTCCTTCCCATATAAACACTCCTCCAGTAACTACCATTGAGCTTTCCTAAAGAAAAAATATAAACCAATCAATCCAACAATATATAAATGTTTAACTTAACTTACCTGACTCTCATTACCAAAGATTTTCCACCGCCCACTAGCTATATTACAATGAGCTAGACCTCGAACACCTGCGATTACTAAGGTCCGTGCATATTCTCGTTCCAAGGAAGCAAACTTTAATTGCCATGGTAATTTAAAAATAACAAATTCACTTATGACATAATTATAGAATATTTAAATAATTAATTGCAAAAGTTGGTAAATACAATAATAAACCATATATCAATAAGATAAACTAACTTAATTTGACTACTTCCTAGAGATCTAAGAATTTAATCATAAGTCAAATAGAAAACCTGCAATATATTTACCCTGATAGGCCAATTAGATGTTAGGTACTCATGTGGCGCATTAAGCGTACTCCAGACTGCATGTGGAGCACTAGCATTATCTTCTCGTTCTCTTCGTGAGCTAATCAGTATCCGAGAACTGCACAATAACACAACACGCTCAGAATGTTCCTAGAAACAAAAGGATAACTATGAAAACCTATATTTCCTATAATAAATGCATAAATATACATTCAAACTTGGCACAGGCGATTGCAATAAGTAACCATTATAGGATTTCCCAACACTGCTGAACGAGCCATTGTTTGAATTGACAACCCATCTGTACGACCAAGCCAAAGATGGAAACCTTCTGGACCCCACTCAACCGATGTGTATGATATAGCCAAAGGTGAACTATATAAAATATATTAAACACTGAGCAAAAATTAGTAGTTATTAAATATGGATTTTCAAAAAATATATACCTTTCAGATATAGATTCCAATGAGCACCATGTTTGAGCACCAAACGGTGTGAAAATAGCTAGCGTAGGAGACAAATTATCAGTATGATTACTAGTTGATCCAACTCCATTACATTGCGAATCACTGTCACGAGATGACCATACGGCCGCAATAGCTCCACCGTTAGATAGTACTTGTACCCGTGAAACGCTGCCCACCCGACTCAAAAGTTCTATAAACGCACATTACTATCCACCAATACACATAACAGCTCTATGGATGTATATGCAGTATTTAAAAACTGTTATTCTAAGAACCTTTAAAAAAACCAAGCTATTGATTATTACTACATTTCAATAGTATAGCGTAGGACTAAGGCTTTACCGTGTCCATTCCTCACTGTAAGGGCAATTCGAAACGTCTGGACGAGGGCTCCATTTGCATCGTCTAAGTGATATGCAGAAACATCACCACTAAATATAGAGAACAATTAAACAGTGGAATGAAGAATATGTTAATTAAAAAAGCAAACAAACTATATAAATTCGCTTTTTATTACTTACTTCTTACATCCAAAAATCAATAAGCGAAATTTGTGGTTCACATCTGTGCAGCATGCATCTTTCATATTTAATGCCCACACGCCAAGGAGACTCTAAAATATAATCTAGTTGAGCAAGCATTCAAGAATTAATTACAACATTATGATACATTAGGATGAAAGCGAGAGTCAGATGATGTGAGCAATGCGGCACGACCATCAGAGAATACAGCGCAATATCCACCAATGAGGGGTGCATATACTGCCTCCACGATATGAACTGATGCATCAGATATGAATTCAGCTGTAACAATGTTCTCTTCATTATTTCTATTTAGTCTTTGGATCAGAAAAATATATTAAACTATTAAAGCACAATATGCTTAATTATAAAAAGTTTATAAGTAATAAATATACATAAAAATTGAAGTATGTAATTCTATATTCAGTACAAATCTTAAAATCACACCATAATCATGTTGATGTTCATTGTAAAGTCACTAACGCTTGGATTGTAGTTGATCATGAGCGAAAGGGACGGAAGTGAGACGGATAGAATAATCTGCATGCACTGTGCCTTCCCATGAAATGTGATGAGCGAAACCGTTCCGAACACAAACAAACAATTCATCACGAAGAGGAACGCAACTATAACAGTTTGACTATAGTTCCAATATTTAATAAAATAATTTATCTGGTTCTAAGTTTTGCAACAAAAAATAAGAAAAAGACATAATTTCCTTCGAATATCTCGTAGTTGAGGTCTCAGATTAGCATTATAGCTTAATACAAATACTTTAATAAAATGCAAACAGACATACCACGTAGAAGGAGCAGCAAGGTTAATGACGACTGATGGCGAGAGCGCGACAGCGGGTCGCTGACCCCGCAGAAATAATTCCTGCGATGTACGACGAAAGTTCGAATCAAATGGATCAATCAAGCTGTAGCAGTTTTCACCAGTTACGTCAACACGATAAATGAGAATATGATTGCGAGAAGTCTAGAAAAACAAGCAAACAAGAAGATCCAATTAAACTATAATACGTTGTGAATACAATGCGAACACCTTATAAACAACCCAGTGATTTATCAAAACATTATAAATCCATAACCTACTGTTATCGCAATATATGTTGAGTCATAATTCCAGTAAGCCTTACTCAGCGTACCCCTTTCAATTACGTCTCCTGCAGATATCCTAAGCATACAAAGCAAAAGATGGGGCTGAAAGATAAAAATGATTACATCACATACAACACTGTAATTAATCATTCATTTGTGCATAGATCTGAAAATACCTATATGTAAAAATACTTTACAAAGCATTAATGAAAAATAAATCACCTGTGCAAGCCATATGTATATACTGTCAGCAGTAACAACAGCAACGAATATTTTTTCCCTATTTGCAGTAACATACTTAACAGCACGATGTTCGCGAAGATCCCCATCTTCCGCAGGGACTGGGAGACGGAATTTTTTCTCTCGATCCACCTAAACTTAACCAAATATACTCTTATTAAACTGATATATGCTTCACGAGAATTAGCAGAATCTGTTAGGCTTCTTTACAAGTTATCATAATGAAGCTCACGTGAAAACTCACCGGAATATACATATTACGGTAAACCAACTGCGTTCAGTATAATCTACTGCTTCACATTTCATAGAAGATTACGAAATGAAGGACATTATTTAGAGTATCATAATCATTGGATGTGTTAAGAAATCCTTGATCTGATAATTATCGAATGACCCTACTGAAACGAACTTTAGATTTAACATGAGTGTATCTAATAAAAAAATAGGTACGAAAAGAATATATTAATTCATCACAGGGAATTAATCCACATAAAAACTACTGTGATCTAACTAATAGTAAATAACTAAATGATTACCAGACAATAACCCAATATTCTGATTTGTAAAAAGTACCCAATAATTAATTCATATTCCATTTTTTATGGAGTGGTTTGAGTTAATGAGATTAAAATATCAATTCATCAAACACCAAAATTTATTGCCATAATACACTTCAAAATAAATTTTTTTCAAAAATCTTACTTTTCTCTGTGAAACTTCAACAAAGATGTAGAAGTCATAGCCTATATCTTTTAACTTATAAACTCAACAAATGAGTTTTCTAAAATGGATTTAGTACGACCTTCAATTAACAGTAACCCATATATTTGAGTTAGAGCAAAATTACAATCAATGTTGACTTTTTTATGCAGCTATATCTACTTGTTTATAGTTATCAGTTGAAATATAATTTAATTAAATGTAGACTATTATGTTCAGAATTATTAAATCCCTATCGAGATATATTTTTTAATAGTTTTGTGCAATATTTTAATACATTTTCTTTTATCGTACACATTACTAGTCTTAATCCATGAATAAAAACACTATTCAAAAACTCATTAAGAAATAAATCAAAGAAGATTATATTTATGGATATGACTAATTAACTGATAAATTTTTTTCGGGAGTTTTCTTTATTTAAGATACGTCATAAAAATTTTAAAAAGTGCCAGACATCTTGCTGACAAAATTTATTTAAGCACTATTAATTTTACATAACTGCCAGCATTAGTAACAATCCTCGAAGTTGTTCTACTGCAAATTCATACTGTATGAAAATCATTTTAGTTCCAAATTAGTTATAATAGTTTCAAAATGCTGAATTGCATACTAATGAAATACCATGGGTAGATATTTTTAATGTTAGCAAATCACATTGGATAAATATCTTGAGCTTTCTCTAGCAAGTAGTACTAAAGTAATTAGTTGGTCATCATGCTTATTTGGATGAGGTAATATTTTCATATTAATTACCAAAAATGAATTAGAAAATTTAATGTATTTCTAACTTATAATATAATTACCACCAGCTAATAATATTAATGCGAATAATAGCTATAATGTTTTTAATACTCGATAAAACTGTTTTCTATAATGAATTAGAACTAATATAGTGAACATTCGCTATATATTTCATGATACTATAAAAATTAAAGTAGTTTAATATCTGTGAAGATCAGTAATCTTTGGAACCATAAATGAACATTAAACATGTCGAAATGAAATAAATAAAATGGGTTTAATTAAACAGAAACTCGATGTAATAATTTTTATACAGTATTCACTTTTTTCACATTTATTTTATTTTATTTTTCAAACATTTTCCACTATTGCACATTTTAATTAGAATCTTCCACTGCCTTGATCAATGGATTCTTGAACTGAAGCGGGATACTATCGGGATAAGGTACGTCTAGTAGACCTTTCTCGAACATATGAGTTATTAAAATCACTGTGCAGAAGTGACCTGCAATGTTTTCGATCTTCATTGTATTCTAAAGATAGTTTTCTTTAATTAATGAAGGTAGAAATTACAACTTGGTAATATACTGTTTTAAAATTTATGGAGCTGTACTATAGTGCCCTAATAACCTATAATGTTACGGTTTTTCACCTCATGATATCCATATAGTTACTATTAAAAAATAATTTACTAAGGCTCTAATAGTGTGTATATTATTATGACAATGTAGTCTATACAGCTGAGGCAGAGTTTAAAATGCTTTTCAATTTATCTAGAATCTAGCTCCATATTTGACATAGGAACTGATATTATCAACAAGGCAAACAAAAATTTACGCGAGAAAACAGTGCTTTCTGATGATTATGCTTACATTAATATATTTTCTCAAAAGAAGAATACATAAGAGTGTTCTTGTTTGCATCTTTTTAATTCTTAATGTTACTGTTAGGAAGTTATAATTAACTTCTTACATATCAGTGCGATGGCGTCGGCAATTTGATGTATTCTCCACGAAATTGATAATTCGTTACCAGTACTTCGATAATCAAATTGCGAGAGAATATCGTAGAAACGAACAATAGATACAGCAAGAAGAGAAAAGATTGCAAGTGGAAAGCTGCACAGCTGTTTCGATATCATTATCTATAAAAAAAGTAGGACAACTATTACTCGGCAATACATCATCTATGTAAAACTATTACCTGATAGAGAGGAAAAACTATTAGACCAATCGCAAGGGAGATGTGATAAATTGATGTGTAGATAACCAACATCGGATGAGAATTTATGCTAGTTTGATTGGATACAATGATGGAAACGATCACACACAGAGTGCATAATACCATCGTAACGCCTAATAACTAAAAAAAACTTGCGGTATTCCTACTGTTTCTAAACATTATACAATGAGATCGGAACATACGCATAATTTTGTATGTACTGCGTATAAATATGTATGAAATATTATATACATACCCGTATAAGACTCTCTAATCGTACTGCTTTTACAGAGCGATAGGTAGCCAAACTATGTGGTTTTGGTTTTATTCTAGTTCTGAGAATAATAACTATAGACAGTATAAAACATGTGATCGATGTAGTAAGATAAATCAACATTTCAGCAAAATGAACTGCTGTCCCTGCAATAATAAATACTGTATTTTATTTTAGAAATTTATTTAAAACTAATTACTAGCATACCTGTTTTTGTAACTGACTGGAAGCACTGAACCGAATTGGAATAAAACAGATCACATAGCTGTTCGCCAAAGTAATCATTGTACGTTAGATAAGTATAAGAAAGAAGTTGAAATATTGTTGAATTAAAGGAATATAGACACAAAATTAAGCTGAAATGCCTAAATAACAATAATCGAATTATGAAGAGAAATGAATTTGAGTTCACCTGGCTGGTAATGCTAATGATGAAATATTTGAATTCGATGATGCTGCTGTGAATGCAGCAGTAAGAATAACTAGGAAAGGCGTCTTCTGTTCTGAACTATGAAATAAGCGGTAAAATAACTTCATCCACACTGCGAAGTAATCAATAAGTAGAGCCGATGAACCCAGGATTAAGAGCAATGACCCAAAGAACATCATTTTCCGTCGTGTGGTAGTATTTATTTGACCAGTGGGAGTTGAGAACTGAAAATTATAGGAACAATTCTACATAGTTTAACTATTATGAACCTGATATTTTCTGACCTTGGATGCTAAATGTAACATAGTAAACGATAGAACTATTATATGAGCAAGAGATAAGATGAGATTGACGTAAGTGAAAGCTCTGGTCTCAGATTGGAGTTCATTAAATGACATCTGAGCAAGCGACAACCACCTAAACAAGCTGGATCTATTACCTAGTCTTAGAAATATGGAAAACAAGTAGCTTTTTTTAATTACCTGTAATCGAGCCATAAATAGAAAACTGATGGCATAACAGAGACAGCAGTAAGCGAAAAAGAGGTAAGCAGTAAAAAATAATTACCAGAAGCAGATATTATGTTGAAACATCCTGATAAAACATTGATATTATATTAATAAGACGTATATTCAAGCATTTTTTAAATAATTTCATGTAAGTTCTTGAAATTTACATTTACCTTTTGCTACATAATAATCTATTAGTTCTAAAAAATCATATTGTGGAATATATTCTTTTTACATAAGTGCTAACCGACAACTATGTTGATTATGAGCCAAGTGGGTTCATCAACAGTATAATTGGAAAAGAGATGGTGAAACTTGTCTTGATGAGAAATAACGATCATTTCTGCGAAATAGCAGATTAATCGAGAAGTGGAAATAAAGGTGAGAGCTATACCAAGACCAAATAGATATATGGAGTAGGCCTGGATATAAATAATCATCATTTCTTTTACACAATTAACATATTTTTATCACACTGTATTAAATAAATGATTTTCTCCTCAAAAAATGTTCCTTATTGCTCTATTTAAACATAGTTATGTGTATCTACATCAGCACATTCTTATCTATTCTGTTTATTTTTGACGAATGCTAACTATTTGCCAAAGCCACTCACATCAATGAAAGTCATGCAATAAAAAAAACAAGAAAAAGGAGTCTATAAAATAGATTGTATATTTTTTTGATCACTTACCTGTCTGATAACATTCTGCTTAGATCTTAAATGCGACACGACTATGTATATTCCTAATGAAATAGAACCAATGCATAGAATAATGTCAAAGGTATTATAAATTAGCAGGTGGTAAATCTGAAAGATATATGGGAAGATTCTGATTAATAAACAAGGATATTGCATAAAGTAACATTCGAATTTTTAATTGTTAAGAATATGTTTGTGAATATTCCATATATCGTATTCTAAATTAAATGTTATTGGCCCATAAATATACTAAATATTTTCACAGTATCTTTCATTATTCCTTCTAGAGAAATTAAGGTAAGGTTGATATAGACAGGGCTCTATTCACACATTTCAGTTTATTTTTGGGATTAGTGGTACCTTTGACACAATAACGACAATAGCACGAGTAACTATAAAGTGCCTTTTCAAACCTTTCTTCCAAATTTGTAAAATGCATATCTTAAGTTATTCCCTAAATATGTGGGGAATAAAGAATTGAATTTTACATAAAAATCACATTAATCATTAACGAATACAGTTGTAGTAAGTGGAATTTTCTCTAATTACTAACCAATGTGGGGTTGCTATCTACTTTTGTGCTGAGAATGAAGAAAATATTCCATGCATCAGCTCCAATAGCACAGCCACAAACAGAAATAGAAATAAGATTGACAGTAAGTGAAAACACTTCTCCAGGAAGATTTCTTTCCTGCCAAAAAATATGATTTTTATGATTATTAAACTAATTCGGTATTGAATTTTGCTGTAACTTATACGTCACCTTTGCTTGAAGACGGCCAATACCTGCAAACACAATAACAGTGGTGATCCAATGAGTGTTAATGTAATCATCTAGAGCATAAGTCTTTTCGGCTCCTTGATAGGTTGCCACAAATGCATTAAGGACACTAAGAACTCCGAGAGCCAGAAGGCCAAGAGCGGCTCGGTGGACCAACATGCGGACAATAAAGTATGACACGCCCTCGTGTGTAAATAGTTGTGAGTAGATGAAATATAGTAAAAGAATCATAAATTAAGTATTTTAAGTAAAAAAGAAATAAACAAGGAAGTTAGGCAGAGTCCTTAATAAGAAAAGAAATATAATAAAACATTAGATAGTTTAACATATAGGACAACATTATTCAATTATTAGTAGGCTAAATAAGTATAACATTGGTTAAGAACAATAACGTAAAATTAGTTTTAATACAACAAAAAAGCTGTGCATCATCTGTGACATATGAAATAATTCCTACGCAGTGTTGAAAGATTTTGCACTAGTTAGGTGCCTAAGATATTATTATTTCAAAACTATAATTAAAATTTATGGTTGAATATAGGAGTTGTCGTACCTCATTAATAATATTCAAGTAAACCCGAATTTTGATTGCATACTTTTCTTGATAAATTTAACTTCACTTTGAAAATATGGCCCTAAAACCGTTTTGCATGAAAACCGTTATTAACTTGGATATCATTTATTTGATACTGCTACCATATTAATCACTTTTCCCTTCCTTAACGCGATCGTTCTTTCCCTACCATTGGTTGGGATATTAGATAGCTAAAAATATACTGTCATTTCGAATATTAACATTTAGTAATTTATTATACATTTCTTAGCGGATCAAATTTTTATAAGCTATAACCCTGGTGTCTACATATTTGGGAAAAAAATCCTCTATCACTATTTTTGTTATATTCTACTGTGATAGATCGACTTATGAGCTTTTTTCACGAGCCTGAATCTCATTTATTTTTTTCACGCACAGCATTATTATACAGGTTGGGCAAAAAGTTCTGATACGGATGTCAAGTCTCATAATTTCATGTTAAAAACAGCTTTCGAAGCAAAAATTTATCTAGAGATACATAAGATACCAAACAATAAGTTAGTTCAATTAGGTGCTCAAAGTCTGCTCCTTTTGCTGCCGCAAGCTCACAGATGCTTCTCGAAATTATCCACGATGGGTCGCAGCTCCTCTTGGCTAAATTATTCCCAAGATTTGATTAAAGCCACCTTAACAGAATCGAAATTGTTATCGGATATTCTACTCGGATTATTTTCTAAGATTTACCATATTGCGAAGATCATAGGATTCAGATCAGGCGAGTTTGATGGCCAAATGTCTTTGCCCTAAAGTCTGGAAACTGCTGCCGGTACATCGCAATAGTTGTTTTGGCTCCATGAGCGGATACCCAGTCCTTTCTAAATGTCTATTTTTGTGATCCGAAATGTTTTAAGGCCCAAAGAACTATTAATTTCAATCATTTGACAGAATTTCGTGTTAATTCTGATATTTTTCTCAACGAGTACAAACGGAACTTTACCTGACGCGGTTATTCTGACCGAAACTATGAAAGATGACGAAAAATGACTTCTGGTATCTACGTATGCTTTCTTGACAGAGATCTTCGTGAGCACGAAAAGTGTTCAGAAAGCTGGATCATCCATTCTTAGGACGATCCTTTTCTATACCAAGCTCCTGATATCGTTTTACAGTCCCGTGAACAGCCATTTTTGTGACACAGAACTTCTTAGCAATCGCAGCATTCTTCTCTTTGCTCGTGCAAGTGGATTATGATATTGCGTAGAGCTTTGGACATTAAATAAGTTCAAAGTCGAGATAATTGAGCGAAATTTTAAATAACCCAAGGAGACTTTAAGCAACACGCTTGCATTAGCATAGAGAAATGTTATGCCATATATGCTAATTTAGCTACACTTTAAATTTGTATGAGAACTTATGGCCCACCTTGTATATCCAAAGTAGATAAGAAAGAAGACTGGTTTCAAAAGCTTTCTTCAAATTTTACAAAAATTGTTCAAAAACATTTATGCAAACCTATTCGTTTGGTCCATCCACCATTTTAACTTCATTAGTAGGTGCTAGATGTAGGTGTAGTTGTCGTTGTGTGAAGATTGTTTTTTTTACACGTACTCGGCTTAATACCAGTCTTTCACTGCTCTAATAGTTTAAAATAGCTAAAATCGATTTGTTCAATCGTAGGCTTATGCTTGAAATAAGTTTTCTTTCAGTAACGACTTTAAAGAAATAAGCCGTGATATATAAGACGAACTAATACCGCAAACATGCAAAAAACAATGATCACACATGAAGGGTTATTGCTGCAAAAGGAATATCACATACAACTTGTACACAATTTATAAAACTGAAAACTACGCCTATAACTTCATTAACAGATGTTAGATGTGAATTTGGACGATACACTACAGAAGCGCAATTTTTAAAATCTTTCTTAAACGACACTTTTTACTAGGTTAAAATTTTTTTAACCTGTATTATTTGTCCAGTCTGTATATCTTAGTCACACAACTCCAATTTTTAGGCAGAGAATTATACGTATCTATTTAGTTTTCTACTTTGAGTAATATGAAAAAATTGCCATGTTCAAAAATAGCAAATTCTGCTTCACCTTTAATAAAACAAATAACTTTCAAGAATCTAAAATTTCAACTTCTATGGTACATAAATCCACATCCACAAGTTATTCTACTAGATTCTCGTCACTAAAATAAATACCCAGCTAAATTTTAAAATATTAAAGCTAAACACAAAGCGAGGAAAATATGTCTAACCTATGGAAGTCTGTAGCAGAACCCTCTCCCTCATCCTAAATTACATCTAAATTCATATCACATAATTCATATAACAGATTATACTAACTTCTAGTAGCAATAATAAAAATAACTTGTGCTTATATAAATCATATTACATGAGACCTGTCATACTAAAGACTGCATGCTACTCGAAAATCATGCTACAATAGTTACTAAGTCCGCTATGTTCGTAAGGAGATTCTGTGAATAATCTAATAAAATAGGGATATTGTGCCTTTAAATAAAACCATAATCTTTAAAAAAAAATGTTACAGTTATACACAATTGATAAACACGCAAAACAATGCATCATAAGTTGTCACATCTATGAGATAAGTGATCATACGCAATACAAAATGAAAGAATTATTAATTCGAAAACATTTGCTATCTCCAAAGTACTGGTGACAAGATAACAAAAAGTTTGTACCCATATTTTTAATATCTGGAAGTTAAAATCAACCAAAACATAATAATTTAAATCATTCATTTACCCATCAGGAAAAATATTTGAAGACGCCTTGTCAAATAGGAAAAGGCAGTTTATTACTGAAGTAATATGCCGCCACAACACTAGCGGTACCAGCGGCGAACACTGCCAGTTGAATAGCATAATGGGGAATAGCTTGACGATTACGTGTCGGAGCAATCACCCAAAATATATCGAATTATAAAGAAACATAATTTGGAAAGGTATTGAAAAAGAAATGAAATACCTTCTTCTTATACGTTTTTGCGAACTTTCCTCTTAAAACTTGAGGAGGCATGAGAGAGGCTAGATATAGGGATGTAGAAAGGATAGCATCCAAATGAAGATCATGAGGCATATTCGTCAGTAGTTGGTGAATTAGTGGCATCTCTCTGACAGATAGAAGATTCGGAAATGTGTTATATAAAAATTGTTACTGAATAATAATATACCGTTGGCATGTAAGAATAGCAGCCTTCCTATCCAAAACGATAGCTGCGCATACATATATAGGAGTTAGTGGTGGAGTTGCTAAGAATAAGTCAAAAAATCGAACAATCTGAAATGTCAATAGTAACTACAATATACACAAGCGAGAGGTATTAATTCTTACTTGATGATATTGATTCAAAGAATGACTGAACCATGTGAGAGGCCAACTAAGGGCAAACATTGAACCAAGTTGAACTTCACGCATGACCTCTTCTAGTTGAGGATCCGTGCGTGAAAGTATCACATAACTAAAATCCTCAAAATTGGTTGATTTTGACGTAAATATATCACTGTGCTCAATATAATAAGACAGTAAATATATGTTATTTTTAAATAACTGAATGGTTTAACGATGTAACTATAGCCTTCAATAAATTATTTCAAGTCTACTGTTTTGTTAAAAATTATTTACAACAATAAAAACCTACTAGATTTTATAGTAAAATGTTTCTGCCAACTCACAGAAGATCCAGTTCTTTTAAGACGCTTTCCTCCAGAGATTTCAGCAAATATGAATTAAATATTCCATGATGGGCAAGATTTGAGCAGATTTTCAGAGCTGTATCAACTCCGCAAACCAATACCATAGTTAAACATACGTCATGGAAACATGAAAATAATGTGGTAAAATGTAAATAGAATAAGAAGTGAATTTAACTCTTTTACTAGAACATCTACTCATTCCTTGTTATATTTTTTTAAGAAAAGTACTTCTTATATTTTAGCTTCTCAATCCATTTCTTTTCAATAAATGTTATTCTGAAATCTTACACAAAAACTAAAGTCATAGCCATATATATCTTTCCACTACTTATTAGGTTTTTGTACTAGGTTTATAGACACATAACCTACTTTTCTTAAAATTTAGAGATTCATGATTTTTTTTCTGCCTAACTATTTTTCCTTAATATAAATTAGTATAGAGCATACAAAAACAAAAAAAAATGGCACACAAGCCCATTTAAAAAAATTGTTTCTATATGAAGTTAGATTACTTCTAGAAGTTCCACAACCAACCTTGATAGTACCGAAAGCGAGGATTAGTTTTCAATACGCGTACAATGAGTGGAATAAGCTTCTCCTGCAGTTTCGTTCTGTGGTCGTCCGAAATATCTGGAGGAAATCGTGCTAAAGTACGATGTACATCCAGCTCAACCTGAATTTTTTTATAAAATTAATATGAAAGAACTTCAAATTAAAATCCAGTGAAAGTACTTGGTGCCATTCCTTGTGCCCTTTCAAGTCTTCTATATCGAAATCGTCATCTTCCTATAACATGAGTAATAAATAAATAAGTTGGTGGCAAAAAAATAACAAGAGATAGTGATAATACATTATCCGAGAGATCCGAAACAGCAGACTCGAATTCAGTACAACTGGAGACTGTATCATCGCAATCCTCCTCCCCATCTTCTGTAGTCATCAATCGACTTGACAGAATGGGCCAGATTATAGATCGGTATTCGTCATCGATTAGTCCTCCATTTGATCGAGCAAATGAGCGCAAATCATCTGTGGAAAATTAGATTAAAGTCTATATCATCAGTAAAGAATACCGAGTAACATAACACCTTTTATAGTAACTTTTATAATTATTCAATACAGAACTATTTTCCACAACTGTTATAGTTATTTGAATTAAAGCAAAACCCACTAATTTATCAAAATATAAGTTCTATATAGTTAAAATTGTATTTATCTATAAATATAACCTACCTATGTAATTTGTTAAATCTTCTTTTGCATGATCCCTGAGAAACCTTCCTATAGTCTCGCGTTTTGTACGAAGTGCATAGCACCGAGCTCTTCTGAGAACATGAGAAGTTTCATCTTCCGACTATAAAAACAGTAATATGCATTCATAATTTAAAATTAATAGTCATTTATTAATATTGATCGTTACTGGATATGGTTATATTCTACTGTTAGAAAAGTTGATCAAACAATAATAAGTTATTAATATTATAATATCAGTAAGCTACTGGCACAAAAATAGGTCAAAACCACATGCAAATATTTCGCTAATTATAGGATTAAAAAATATATGACCCACATTAACTTGAATTTTAGAATTCAAGTCTATGCAGCTAGCTACAAATAAATCATCAATTGCTTCTATACTGTGAATAGGAGTGGGGGGTTCAGATATTGAGGGCATTAACCTGTAAATAAAACATAATTTTAAATAAACAAATTCTACCTAAAGGCTTCTATCTATTAAAATAAAATTTTGTCAATCTATATTTAATATGAAATACAGTGGGCAAAAAAACTGATTTCAGGAGTATTTTAACTTTCTTCAAACAAAACAAAAATTATTGTTCAGAACCACTTCTCAAAACGTATTATTCTGGCTTGTTGATTATCTTAACTTCATTGCAGATAATAAGGTTTAAAGTTGTAGTTAATGTTAGTAAGTGAAGAATGATGAAAATGTTTTAATAGATTTGTTTATACTCAATATTTATAACACTAGATTTGTTCAAAACAAAACTAGACAATTTATTTGTTGTAACGAATCCAAGATATAAAGAATTGATTTAAATTCAATACAACGATAACGATTCACTCAGAAATATTTTTGGAGCGCTAAAAAAGCACATGATTTTGCGCTCTATTTCTATGTATGGTGTACAGACAACAGAGTCACAAATAGGTTAGTCTTAATTTAGCAAAATTCATGTTTAACTAGCGAATTCTCTTTTATAATTAATGTGTCCGTATCGATGAAAGATTACAAGTATCATAGTGTTAACAAATTTTTGTTATTTGATTAATTGTTATGACATACTGCAATATATTACCCGACATATTATTAATAAATTTAATCCTAATGCACTTAAAAGATGTGAAGCCGTGATTGATATTCACAAAAATATGTATTTCTGATATACTGATATTTTTGTTCATTCTGGGCAGAAAATTAAAAGATTATGTTGTAAATGTTTAAAAAAAATGTGAATAGAAGCCATGTGGATATCTTACCTCATATCGCTTATCTGTGACTATTATGAAACAATACAATAACTGGAACATATCGATTGTAAACAAGTTGGGAAAACATAAGGACCAATAATTAAATGATTAATCACTATTGCAATTTCTTCCTTCTGCAACGACGTTTACTCGTATGGTCTTCCGATTAATTTCATTAAATATTCTCACCTCTCTTTATTTGTCTCTAACTCCATGTCTCTGAATTGCCATCATTAATCAACAAAAGGCAGTCCTTTATCGAATAGTTGAAAAGAAGAAAGGTAATGGGAGATTTAGTCACTTATATTCTTTCAAGTTTTTGTTTCTATTCTCCACAGCTAATCCTTGTTAGATGTTACCGATGTCGTGTATTGAATTAAATACTTTTAAATATATCAAGAGTATTTCACAATGTCTAGGATAATATTATTTTTCTAGAGGCGAAAAATCAACTTTCTTCGTTTTACTTCATTAACCAGTATGTCTCGAGGTGCTTTGATTGTGTTCGAAGGACTAGACCGGAGTGGAAAGAGCACCCAAGCAAAGCTACTCCGCGATCATATAAGAAAGAGTGGAAGAGATGCTGAAATTATTAGGTTCCCAGGCATGTCTTTATATCTGTCTAATGTTCCATTTTTCTATCTCTTTCTCATCCATTTTCTACTAAACAAATGGGATTTATATCGAAATATCACGTGTTTACTTGGTAATGAGTCGATTTTCAGACAGACTTGATTCCACTGGACAGCTGATCGACCAGTACCTTAAAGGTGAAGTCGATTTTAGTGAGCAAGCACTTCATCTTCTGTTCTCGGCGAATCGGTGGCAAAAGGTGATGTATAGACAATAAATACAGTTTAAGTGTATAATTTTTACGTTTATATTCAGGCGGCAGAAATTAAGAACAAGATAGGAAAAGGTGTCGATGTAATTTGCGACCGCTACTTCATCAGTGGGATCGCCTATTCTCTCGCCAAAGGTTAGAATCTGTAGAGAATCAAAAAATCAAATTATTTTAATCTGAATATTTCAGGCTTAAATGAGCACTGGGTTCGTCAGTCGGACGTTGGTCTACCACTACCAGATCTTGTGTTCTTTTTTAAACTCTCCCCTGAAGAAGCTATGAATAGAACGGGTTTCGGTGAGGAACGACTGGAGACTGAGCCGATGCAACGGAAGGTCGCAGAGGCTATGACAACTCTCAAACAGAGTTATTGGAGAGAAGTAGATGCCAATAATGATCCTCATTCCGTGGAAAACGTGGTTCAAGAATTATACGCTGCTATTTCACGTGAACACCCACTGGGTGTTGTCGAGTAGTGAGAACTGGAGTAGGTCTCGGAGATTTAAGTTGATTGGAAACAACAGCTAAGCTAATAGAACTCGTGAATCACCTTTTCTACAGTTTAGAGATCACCTTTATTTCTCTACAGTGACTGATGGTGACGATAAAATGACAAAATCCCCTAACACTTATCAGATTACCAAATTGAGAATAGTGATTGAGCAGTTATCGAGTTGGTTGACCTCTCTACTGGTACCTGTATGTTTTGTTAATGGCTGGCTAATTTGACTGGTTATAGGAAAATATTGTGTAGATGTGGTTTTATTACTTGCTGTTATTTCTTCAATATGTCTTCTTTTCTATTCCATATATACTTGTTATCTTATATTATACGTTTTTTCGTATTGTAAATATGTCCTCAGAACTACCGTCAATGTATATGCACAGATTTAATTGAAATTGCAGTATAATTTCCTACTTTTTACCCGAAATACACAAAAAAATTCAGATTCCTCCTTACCTTTCTGTATATTTTTGACTTGGCTTCGTGGTTGTGTGAAAAGGATTAATATATTTATTCGCGCAATCCATATTTATATGGCAAAATGGAAACGTCGGCGAGGGTTTTTTAGACACTGATATTTTCATGCTGGGCAGAAAATTAAAAGATTATGTTGTAAATGTTTTTTAAAGACGTAAATAGGAGTCATGTAGATATCTTATCTCATATCGCTTATCTGTAACAATATGGTGAAACAGGAAAGAGTAATTGAAGCAAAATTACTAATACTTTCTCATCTTTATTGTAGAATATTTTACAATTATGGGTTAGATTTACTGTTTTATTGAATTTATTCGAAACCGTATTGTGGATATTATATCGAGTTATAACAAATGTTATCTAAAAATAGAGAGATCATAACAACTTCTGCTGAAAATCGTGTATGTTATCATATACGAGGATATTGCCAGAGCTTTCTTCAACAGTGAACATGGGAGAGCCTGTGCCCTAGAATTATAGAATTACTGTGAAATACGGGAAGAATTTGTAAAACATTGAATATATCTTTGCCTTACTCCATTATCCGCAGCTTCTCCCGTGGTTTTATCTAGTCTATACTTGACCATCCTGTGTGACAATCTTGATATAATACTCTCCGAATCCTTAAATTCAATGCCGATTTCTCTTGCACAAGTTGCCAGATGAGATCCTCTACTAATAGGAAGACCCCTTTCCCATAAGCGAGACCCAATATGAGCAATAGATGGTACAAGCAGATCAGGAAATCGCTCGTTTATCGATGAGAAGAACAACTGAGGCAGTAATGATCCCTCGTTAAGGATGGAACGGTATGTCTATAAAATTTTGGATGTGAATATACGTTTTTAATCATCAGACCATAGAATACTTGTGAATCGTGTTTACCATCAAAGTTATGGATGCTAACCTTCTCCCAGTAATCTGGAAGCTCATAAGCACTATGCTGAACTAGGTTCTTAGTGTTTTGATCTGGATTGCCTGCGTAATTTACATCGACAGATGATAAGTCTAAATTTCAAAATAAAATATTGAATAGGTATTCCTTTAATATAAGAAAAAAGGCCAGTGGATTAAATGCGTGCTGGACAGATAAAGCCAGGAAATAGCTTATAAGTAAATACTTAGCAAAATTTAGTATTTGATGAAGTTCGAATACTCTTATTAATCGAAAACGTAAGCATCCAGTTAAACAAAAACTCATTTTTCATTATTTAGATATCAAAATCGCAAAGTATCAGTGGCATTACTCTGAATGCAAATATATTGTATAAAATGCGAATTGTATGGTACAGAACATCATTATAAAAGTATAACATTTTGAAAATATAAATTGAATTTGGTTGGCACAAAAAAATAATCATTATCTAACATACCTATTGTCTCGGTTTTGTCTCGTTTTTTTAAATTACTTTTCTGCATATATTTTAATTTGAGGTTACTAATAGGCTTAAATTCCACATTTTCAATAATGTGAGACAAAGGCCCTCTATGAAGAACCTGGAACGTTATACCTTTATCTTAGGTGCAGTGTCTTGTATTTCTAAACTAATTCTTGCTTTCATAATATATTACATTCACATATATTAGCTTTATAAATAATAAGAATTATTAAATAATAATTAGTTGAAAACGCACAACGAAACTAATCCAGGAATTTGGACAACCGATATCAAAGAACATTTTGTACTTTTTCTGGACCATTATTATTTGTGCCGTTTCTGAAGCAGACACAAACTCTGCATAATTAAATAATGAAGATACAAATATTTAAATTCCCACCTGGAAATAAATTAAATCAGCTCAATAAAATACTAGCCAACATCACATATATAAGATTTCTAACATGACAACAGAAAAGATTTCTTAAACAATGATCAAAGCATACTCGAATTGCCTGACTGCACTGGCTCAACGCGTTCTCATTTATTCTCGTAGTTTTTAATATTTTTAGACATGCTGGTATTTTTCTATTTAATCTTTAATTTGAAACAGACACATTATAAGTAAATTGCAACTAATAAATTTTACACTACTTAAATTAAAAAGCATTGTTATAGTTTACTATTACCCATCCAATGTATGGTTTAATCTCCATCCTATTTATAACTGTTCGCTGTAGTTTAGAACGCTTCCCGCCACTTCCACTCCGTATGTAAACCCTGGATAATTAATTGTTGTTTTGCAATAGATATTCTAACGGTAGCCAGTCGTTATAACATATATAATCTTGCTATGTTAAAAACCAACAATTTTATGTTCGAAGTGTAAAAACATCATCTTTCTTCATTTTCATCCCAACCTAGTGCCTTTAGGTACTCAAATTTGCTTATAGATCAACTCCAAGTTGTAAATTGTAAGCTGTGATTGATATTCAAGAAAAGCTAGATTTTTTTGGAATATCGAAATTTGGTCATTCTAGACAGAAAAATGGGAAAATATGTTGTAAATCTTTTGATTAAAAACATGAATAGAATTCAGGAAGGCTACAGTTTTATGAATGGAATCCATGAAATTTTGTACAACGCAATATTTGTTAAAATACTGCCCATGGTAGATATACAAGCATTTATTCAGATTCGACACCGTGATCTGACCCGATTTGTGTGAGCCAACAAACTAATAGAGACAATCTCAGTATATTGGTTCATTAGGGTATCTTTTAGAATTAACGCTAACTCATTTTCGAAGCCACTTTTTAAATAGCTATAGTAAAGTATAGAAAATCAAAGAAATACTTCCAAGATAGACATATAAATCAACGAATTTCTTATAAAGTTACAACATAGTAAATCTTAGAATTTTAAAAATAACAGCGAAACTTGGTCCATGCAAATTGTTGGGTTTAGATTATGATACCGAGACAGATAGGATTAAGATTAAATTTCATTTAATAATAATATTTATTTAATAAGTGGTCATTAGTTCAATCTCTCGCGTTTGTGATCTAATCGGTATAGCAGCACTATTCTTAATAATAGATAAACTGTTTCTCAGGAACTTATTTCCTAATAGCTTTTGTTTTAACTTGTACAGACTCAATGTTGTGCCTCCGTCGTCTTTTTCCTCTGTATGATGTATTATATCCATAAAAAAACAACGAATATCTTGAAATCGGAAGGGAAAAAGACTTGAAGAGCCTAAAATTACTAGGAAATATTCAGGTAATAAACTCAGTTTTATATTTTGTGGTCTTCATGTTACATTTGATTTATTGATTTCAATATATCTAGCATAACAAGACATCTTTCCTTTCCAATTTCTAGGATTTTTAAGATTTTTACTGAACTGCAGTGAAATTCAGATCTTGATTGTTATTGGTATGTTCAGAATTCTATTCAAAACCTTTTCCATGCAGTACTATGACAATTATATGATAAAATCAGGTTAGATTTAATCTAAATTAATTCACGCATTAACAATATTTATGTATTTTTATGCAAATGCTTTATGCTACTACTGGGTTTCTATAATGCCATTTGATCATAGGCAGCATAATTTGAATCATCAGCCCGTATACAGTCTACGTAAATAGTTTCGAATTTAATCGGAAATTAACCTAATTGCAATTTTTTAAACTGAGATGTAAATTTCCGTCTAGTTGTTTTAACAACAAGATGTCATACTATCAGTTTGAACAACCAAGAATGTCTTAGGAAAGGAGTTCCAATGATTATTTTATCAAAACTAAAGCTTTTCCTGACTATCACAGTAAGCATGAGGCCACTTCTTTCTTGTATGGACGACGGTAGGTAACATGAAGTGTAAAAATGTTCTTTCTATTAGGAGAAATATTCTCATTTGGTTAACCACCTGCTAACGGCTAAGGTGTTTCCAAGATCAGTCTTCGCCATGGAAATGATACCACGATCACTTATCGCGATGGGCCTAAGATTGATTGAATTACTGTGGGTTTCTGGAATTTAGCATACGAAAAATCTGTGTAGCCTGTAGGACATGGAGTCTCGCTGAATTCAAACGCGTCAGCGTATACCCCAGATTTTAAATTTTACTTCATTAGCAGCAATCCACTGATAGGTTTCATCCTAGAACGAAAAATTATACTACTACTTACAACTATTAAACATCTCTACTAATACAAAATAACAAACTATTCCAAGCAGAACTTGATAGTAATTATATTAGTTTAAAATACAACTACTCCAGTTTTGAAAATAAAAATATTAGACGATATGAAGAAACCATTACTGATACCTTTTGCTAACAGTGGCAGATTAATGGTGAAAACTCCTTGAGAATAACGAGACGTTATTTCGTTGCTAATTTGATTGCAATGGACACACTAATGTTTTCATTCGATGGTAAGCGAAACTTAAGTTTATATATGTATATAAATGGATAAGAAGTCAAACAAACTATTTATCCGACAGAGTACACATATCTCAAGCAAATTAAAAACTACTTTGTGATAAACAACTAAATATCCGTCTCATTACAGTTAAATTTCATTTTCCATGATATCTAAAAAAATTTTATTCACATAGATGACATTTTGATTACGCAAACTTGATAATATACTAGTTCAACGGAACGCGATTATTAGCTTATCAATAACAAATGTAAATAAAGACTACAAAAAGTGTATTGTAACAGAAATAATACAAATGTACTTGGTCCAAAATATTGAAAAAATCATTTTTCGTACCTGTCTCGGGCACCCAAACAATTTAAACTACTATTTTTGATTCCGTATTCATCAGGAACTCCCAGAAAATTGGCGACAACATTCCTAGAAGGCCCGATTTTTCTTGCAATCTCTGTTCGGTTCAACCCGGAATCAAAAAACGCCAGAATTTCTCCTTTTTCGATATCGTTGAGAAGGGGACCACAAGCCATTTTCTGTTTTCTACACTGATCCAAAAAAAGGCATATTTGCCACGTGATATTCTAATTTTAAAGATCGTATATCCTAAACGCCCTATAATTATGAAACAGTAGAAAGATTTTTGCGTTCGTGAAAAAAATGCATTGATAATCATAAAAAGTGTAGATAGTCTTGGCAATGTGACAGGGTGTCAGGATAACAATGTTTGTAAGATTTGAAACACTGAGTCCCGAGTTACAGCGACAAATGAGGGGTGTCCTATAATTATAAAACACTGTATGTGGTCCTCATAATTGTTATTGTAAACAAAAGTACGAATCAAAACTGCAAGAGGTACAGTGGGGTCGCGTAGCGAGGGGCATAGATTGCACAAGATAGCAATCGAGTGCTATTTTTTTGCTCTCTCGCCCATAACCTCTTTTAAAGTGGGAATTTAAAAAATCTAATTGGAGAGCGGGATTCAGCGCTGATTTTCCGATCTGGCACATGCCAAACTTTCCTATTTCTGAAACAAAAAGTTTTTTCGTCAAAATAGGTTTTCTCTCATTTTTGAAAAGGCAAAAATGTATTTATCTATAATAATGGCTCATGACATTTACTTCTAACCATAGCAAACAGATTTGTCAACTGAGAGAACAGCGAAAAGTAGAGTTTTTCCTGCTGATGTTTATTTTACATCACTTCAAACTTGCTTGCACATCATGTTTCACGATTATCTATTTTGAATATCTCATCTAATTAGTTATTTTCTTCCTCTCTAACTTTGATTTGTATGTAAACGTTGTTGTTATGACCGAGTGGAAGTAGATGATGATGCCAACGCTATCATCGGTGATTTGATGCCGTGTGGATTTTTATGCCTCACCTTTGCGAGGACCACGGTTTCCTCTTCGTATAGCTTTTTATTTTTATTTTCTACATTATGGTTTCCTATTGATGATACAACTTGTTCTTAAGGCTAATGACTGTATTAAAATCAAAGAGTGAATTTCAGTTACAAATGTGTGTTTCAATCAGTCGCAGTTTTCATTTAGTACCACTTTTCGGTTTTTTGTTGTTTTCGCCACTTATGTGTCTCTAAACATCAGAGAAGTCAAAGAACTTTACAAGCTTCATACTTTTGGTTCATTTTGCCACACAATCTAGAAATATTACGCCTTTCACGCCGACCCCCAATTTTAAAAGCATAGTTTCAATCTCCGACCCCACTGTAGATCACAAGACCAAGTCTTAGATGAAATGAGACCAAAACTGATGGAGGATACAATTATATTTATAAGCAGTCGATAATGGAGACTGTTATCTGACATCGGAGAGAACAGCTGTTGTAGGTAAGAACATAGACTATGACTTTCACTCAAAAAAGTTATAAAAACTTATTCCTGGAAAAATGTTAAATATATATGCTCTATATTGTAAATTTGGCACTGATTCCAAATCTATGGTTGAAATTGCAAAACTGGCACTCTGAACAAAATTACGAGCTTGTCATCAGCTGAGTGCTATCTTTTGTACTCGAATACAGGGAGTGCTACCACTTGCAATATATAGCTGCGATGACGCCACCTCTCTGTAAATGACATGTATTATCGCGTTTCTTAGGCAATATAATATTACTCGGGAATTCGGATTCGCAGGGTTCTGTTATTTTCTGTCTCAACATCTCCTCTATCTGTCGTTCCAGTTCTGCTCGTTTTTCTAATGGTAAACGATACATAGTTTGAGAAAATGATTTTGCCTCAGAGATTAAATCAATGTTATGCCTAGTTCTATTTCTAAACTAACCAATGTTACTATTTGTAATGCATCTACGTTCTTCTCTAAAATGTTAAGTAATTTCTCTTTTTTATTTTCCCTTAATATAGATTTATTTAAATTTACACTTGTACATATCTTGCACTTAATTTTCTTGAGTGCTGATAATAGTTAATGTGTTAAGTGCAATTCTTCTGGTAAATATCTGATATCGTATTTGGGGTCAAATAGACAGAGTGTCCCGATTGGCAGTCTTACTAACCCCCTTTTATTATGTGTCAACCCCATTGGTGTAATCTATTCTATTCCCCCATATGTTTTTCCTTTATCTCAGTTTCGGTACTCATTGACATTTTCCCAAACTGTTTATACTTTTGTGCCCCGCCCACAAAAGTAGATATATATAGGACCAGCTTGTAGTAAAGGGGGTTCGGTCAGTTAAAGGATATTATTATTTTGTTATATAGTTATATTTTTTACTGAATAAAATGGTTAGTAATTGCCGAAATTGTGCAATACCTAACGAGCCCAATACAACTTGACCAAATCGGGACACAGAGTATAGTGGTAGCTCATTACTTCAGATCAAAGGTTTCCTTAGTATAATGACTTTAGAAGGATAGGTTAAGAATGCACTACGTGAAATAATGTATTTAGATAAATGTAGATATTTGGAGAGAGCGTTTGTGCCACAATAATTATCCAGATAACTTTATTCTAGATACTTAGCAGTTAATAGCAAGCGGGCCAAAACATAGAATAATACTACAGCAGAAGAACTACTGGGATTCCCTTGATCTACCTTACTTTGCTGACTTTGTATTTGTCTTGTGCTATAAGTATTGCAACGCAGTAGAACTTGGAATATTTTATATAGTAAATATGTCAGGTTTTGCAAAGATTGTTTTAGTTATCGAAGTTAAAACATGAGAAGATATAACTTTAATATTGATTGCATCGATGGCACCGTGTAGAGTTCTGTAGTGACCATTGTTGTTAACCCACACCGGAAAACTAGTGTCACCACAATTTATCTCAGATGAGTACGTTGTTAATCCCGTGTAGACGATAATAAAAAGTATGATTGGTTGTCAAATCTTGCTGGGTTAGATGTATAGGAGTTTCCGTCTACTCCGCCGTCTAGATAAACCTCTGATGGTGTGATATATTTGCATACATTAACATATAAAACATCATCCTGCCAATGCACTGCGACATCTTCTCTTTGTAGAATACTGCGCGTCGCCAACGAAGATCTATTTTTAGCATAGACAAGTACTGCACGACTAACTTATTCTCTAGATCACAGGACTACTGATGGATGTTGTCGAACCTTTGGTTTAGAATATCTTGTATTGGATCATACGATGCGAATAGGATATGTGATCCTGTCTGGCCTAGTGATAGTCTGCTGCGACGTATACGTAAGTACGAGGGTCGTATTGCGAATTAAATGTAATACATTTTCGACTCTTTGCTAGATTATGCACGATATAGTTGGTTGAAAATGTATGCTATTCTGATTTTTCGTGAAATTTTAAAAGGTGATGTTGGTAACCAGATGGCTAGGCTGGCTCCTTCCTTCTATTGGCTAGCGTGGCTCATATGTGTGTTTGTGAATTATATAGAATCGACGCTGGTTGTTGTTGTTTATTAAGTATATTACAAAAGGTAGTTACCAATAGAATGTAGTTAAAGGCTCCGTACACCTGCACCTCTCTCGCCTTCATCCCGCACTGCGTTTTAAAGAAACAGTTGGGATCGAGACGCAGAGTAGAATAGATATATGAATGACATCGTACAATTAACATTGTAGCTTTGGAAGAAACTAACTGAGATCACCTGAACCGAGATATATTTCTGCAACAATCAGATCAAACACTTTGAAAGCAATACACAAGAGCTGAAAGTGTACGCCAGTTTCTAATATATCTTCCTCAAAAACTCACTTCAGTCGGCTGCTATTTACCACAATAAGCTCACCACTATCCGACACTACTCTGGAGCAGCACAACAGAGGTTCGTACTGTAGTTAACTAACGAGTCCCACAGAGAATAATAATTTACCAAAACCATACTTATCCACACCACACGCCAGATTACCGGCCGAAACGTATTGACTCATTCGGCTATCGACATTTATAATGGTTAAAATGCGATATGGAATAGTCAATATGTGGATAGTACACAGTATTCAGCAAGAAAATAAACAAAGAGTAAACACGTACAAAGAACAGCACAAATATTGGAAAACAATGCACAAAAAGGCTATTATATACGACACAAAAAATGTGCATTTATGATCATAAGTTCCATGATTCGACCTCTAAGATTCCGCAAATTCCACCACCCTTCTGCAGCCCTCTCAATATTCGGCAGATCACTCAATAGACGATCCACGTTAATACTCTTTTGAACTATGACATTGAGGCACATAATGTCACGTCTACACTCCAACACATCCTAAATAATTTTCCTCTTTATTTCGTTTAAGAAATATCGCTAGTGAAACACAAGAGGTACCAACGGGTGTAAACATCACCTCAATAAATTTTCTAAGAGCGCATTCCGATATATGGCATCGATGGAGAAACAGGATTCTGAAGTACATTGCTGATAGATCGTTATCGGAGAAGTCACATTCTCCTTGGAGAGCCAGCATTTTTAACTAGAATATCCATATGGCAGTTTATTCAAAGGGTTTATGGAGAAATTGAGATTTAGACAACAGCATACTTTTCTGACTGATGGCATCCAAAAGAACTCCTTCTCAAAACGGAGGTTGCTATGTTCATAATTGATTAGGGTAAAGCTAGTTGTTTCTGATGCACCCAGAAGTCTGTCCACGATAGTCAGTTTCTTTACGTCGTTGTAGTTAGAAGGTGCAAAGCTCACCAATTCGTAGGTAATTCTATTCTCACGAAAAAGACGCTGCAGTTGATCGCAGAAATCTAGTGTTATGTTTATCTGAAAACATTCTTGTGCCTAAGACCAGAGAGGTACTATATTAGCTTCTGAAAATATCATGAAAAAGACGTACCTCCCCCATCTCAATTGACTGAAAATGGCAATGTGCGCAAATCCTAGGAAAATCCTCGATGCTGATGACCTTAACGTTGTGCTCACTCCTTCTCTCAACACTGTAAGCACCAGGCGCAGCCTGAAGATTGAGCAGAATAAGCTTTTAAGAGGTTTACCCGATCTACTCGTGCAAAGATCCGCTCACCTCAGTAAAAGTAATATGAAACATTGTTTGCTTTGTCAGATGTCGTGCATCTCTCTCAATCAGATATTTCATATCCTTAGAGACGAGTTTCATGCGTCGGATCTCTGAAGCGTTCATCCGCGTCTGAAAGATATTTATTAATCTGTGAGATGGACTATTTAGAGCTGCAACTAGCGTGGGACAGTGCGATTTCCAAGTGAGCTTCACCTCGGTTAAAATCTTAATCTGAATCTTCGGAGGAAGAATAGAAAATGCTCGGCTCCAGTGCCTTTCAATCAGGCATTTTAGTTGCTTTTAAGTCCTCTTTAACTCTCGAATGTCGTCAGCATGTAACTGCAAATTTATGATTTCTGAACACTATTTAATATTTATGTAGTTGCATAAAAGTGTTGGTAGGAACCTCTCTAAGGATGTGGCATTGAAGTTCGTGCGGAAGATCATGGAGGGAACCACCCTGGAAGTGATTTTATTAGGCTAATAAACATTTCCCTAAAAATCAAGGGAAAATTTTGAAAGTAGCAGAAAACCAACATCGACGAGTTGGCTTTCATCAGTTTCCGTCGTAAACGCCGCGATATCTGAGTCTTGGCTAGCTTCAACATCAACGTCACATCGGGCGACATTCAGAAGAGCCAAATAAAAATATCTAGATGGAATAAATGCAGTTATTTAATGGAATACATTAAAACAAGAAAAATGAGTGGGATGTTTAACAGAAATACTGGGCATGCGGAAGAAGACTAATAGATATTGTGGATATATGGATTTTGGTGATTACCCGTCCAGCACTGAAAGCAGTGTTTAAGTGCTACACTGTATAGATTGATAGAAAAATGCATAACAGCCACATCTGATGTGACTTGAAGTAGGCAGTTGTTGACCTCAGAGGAGAAGAGTGCACCTCTGGTGACTGCTCTCCTAAGGCATAGTTTTAACTAGACGGGTATGATTTGTAAACGTCCAAAAAACTGGGAAGAATACCACAGGTGATAAAATATCAGATCAATCTCTGCAAAAAACGTGTTCAAGGATTAAAATGAGAACATTTTGATGACTGTTATGCTATTTATGGATGAAGAAATTGGTCTCGTTTTTAAATCAAGTTGCTAAATTTAAGGTGCTTAAACCATATTGACAGCGATGGTTGCAGAGTAAAATGTTAACTTTGTCACTGCTATAGGCAAGATTTCCCCTTCTGATCTGGGTACCTGACATCGTTAGCAGTACATTTTCTCCATACAGAATTAGTTTTACACTTAAGTGTCGAGTGGATTAGCCATTTAGTGAGTGACTGTTGTCATGTGTGGTCGCGGAAAGGTAGGGAAAAGACTAACAAAAAGAGGAACCAAATGCCATTGTAAGGTTCTCTGCAAGAACATCCAGGGCATCACCAAGCCTGCTGTTCGTCGTCTAGCCCCTAAAAGTGGAGTAAAGCGCATCTCATGACTCATATATGAGGAAACTCGTGGTGTGCTGAAGGTGTTTCTCGAGAATATGATTCACGACGCTGTTGCCTAGTGCAAACACGCTAAACGCAAGACTGTAACTGCGATGGATGCCGTCTACGTCCTGAAGCGTCAAGGACATACCCTGTATGGATTCGGTGGATAAATTGTTCCACTGGCTCTATGAACAATACATCTAACCCAACGGTCCTCTTTAGGGCCACAAATGCCTATGATTATCCTAATTAAGTGTGAATGAATAGATAGATAGATAAATTGTACATATTGTGAGACCAGTGCGACTTTCCTCGCTCATAGTTTTGTGTTGTCGAATGCTCGTTTCATTTCATGCACTGCCATCCGACGGCTACGTCCAGTTTAGTCGCTATTGATTTACACATGCTAACAAAACATATAGCTTAACGTCTATTAATCCACTGCTGCTAATATTTTACACACGTTCTTTTTAAATTCGAATCAGTCAACACCGTGGTTTTCCGCCAAAATTGCGCAGATGACAACGAGTTTCCAAGCAGAGCACTATATTGGCAGTAGGTGATTACGAAATCATCACATCTCACTCATTCAATGAAGTAAGTCAATCCACTGAGATATGAATGTACTTTGACTCGATCAAACACGCAAACTACAAGACTAGGAATGGAACCGTGCAAAAGGCGATAATATCCAATCAAGTACATTATTGATCGATATATCGCTCAGCATATTGTGGTAGGTCTTAGGAATGTAATTATTATGGAGCAGGATTATGCGGCGGAATACTTCTTTGAATGGCTTCTTCATTTACCAATGTAATTTGGAGGTAATCTGATTTATTCTCGTTTTTAAACTATATGTATAAAATATCATTTAGGGAATATACTGACCCACGCATTATATGCAATTGGCTATCATGATATGGACACAATCTCAAACCTATTAGAACAAGAAATCATTGAAACTGAAATAGTTGATTTAATAAATAGGACATATAACCTAAATTATAAATACCGACTGGTAAATTGAGATATTATGTACTTATCATACTTTGTTAAATTCGAAAAATTTAGTTGATCTTCCGTGTTCTTCAAATCAATTGGTCGTCTTTTGGCGTTAAGTAGGTTTTACAACTATCATCAGTATGGAAGACTTTAACTCTACTTTGGACTGCTTTTACTGCTCCTCAGTGACCGGAGGAGAAATCCAAGGTAATATTATTTAGATCTTAATTAATAGATAACAAATATATCACGTAGGTCGTATACTACGCAGCAACCTGGAAGAGAGAAACTACGATGCAGATGAAACAATAAAAAACATGCTCCGCCTAAGGCTGATAACGCCGAAAAATCCAGCATTAGAGGGAAGGGGGTTTTTCCCGCGGTCCAAGTATATAGTAGTAAGTTAAATATTTATAACTTTATCATTATTCTGTTTTTAATATCGTAATATTTAGGATTTTGAAAGAGCCGAACATACAACGTGGACAGACGTCCGAGTATATAGTTAAAGATGATCGTCTTATCGGTGAGTGTTAGGTTAGTGTTAGGAACAGACGTCCCCTCTTATTCTACCTCTAAAGAATTATTACAGACCAAACGTTCAACCTAACATTACCTAACATCACCACATGTTGTACCCCATTATAACCTTACCTTAGATAGTGACGCTCCCTCGGATACCTCGTATATAAGGTCACCTAACACGGTGACCGGGTTGGCTCGACAGTGTTGTTATTTCCCTTATTGACTTAATAAATTGCTTGATCTATTCATATTCCTTTCCCAGAAGGAATACAACAGTTATTATATAATAATTTAAACTAATAAATTTTATGAAATTGCTGGGATTTTTGGTTTATGTACTAATTGGTACTGTGAACAGATTATGTGGTTTTGATTAGTCATTTGGGTTCATATTTACTGGTAATTTCTCCAACTTTAAATTTTTTATTATTCTTGTTATATACCTCTATTGTAGGGAAATGCATGTAGACCAATAGTAAGGATATTATTATTACTAGATTAGTGAATAATAATAGTGTAAAGGGGACCAACAAAAACCTATTTAGTGTTAATGGGACCTTATACAAAAGGTACGTGAAACAGGCGTATTACCTTAAGGTAAAGTGATAATTGGGGAACCACAGATGGTGGTACTAGATTATATAGATGATGTCCCGCTTCGCACGGTCCTGTTACTCTATATTCTCTTTTGTCTCAGTTTTCCTTAACCTACTTATAACATATGTGAATCTATATATCACTATTTGTGTTTTGTATAAACTTGGAGCGGGTCAGCTCCGCCCCAAGTCTGTTTATGATAGCTGGTTGACATCGAATAAACCCTAGTGAGCGGTTGTGTAGAAAATAGCACTACAGCACACTAACTAGCCTAAATCCCCAAGGGTAACGGCAAACACATACACGCATATTAACCGTTTGTCCCAACCAGGACACTTTTCATCCCAAAACTTACATAAAACAATTTAATTAGGCCGATACTATTATAGAGGAACGAGTTACGCTAAAATTGCAGTGATCGTCAACGGACCTTCCATGCAGAATATGCGCCCTGGGTTGCAGAAGATAATTACTGGCTTACAAAATGTTGATTTAATGAAATGCTTATTCAACCCAAATGGCTTGAATTGTACTAAAGCTCAATCTACAACGAGGCGCCCAACAACTGGTGGGAATAGTTCTTGTTTCTAAAAAGGTAGTCCTATTCTGAAAATCTTTTAAGAGGCCACCAGCAATAAAGATCGCATATCACTAGGTATAATGTTGCAGGGAAAAATAAAAGTAGAAAAATACATATTTTACCCTGATTTATTGATTAATTGTCTAATATTTGCTTTTGTGTGAACTGAAAGTTTATTTAACATTATTATCTGGCAACGACTCCTAAAAGTCCTCCACGTACTGCAAAGAAACATCCGTACTCTTCTTTGAACCCTTGCGACGAGGCTGTGGGCATTCTTCCCTCTATCCGCACCACAATAAACAGAGTGATTGGATGCCTCACTAGTGTCCTTAAATAAATAATAATTTGCTAAGAGGAAGCTTCGATTTAAATCTATATGGCATAATGAACAGTAGAGTCCGAACGAAATTTTAATATTACCGAAGAATTAAATTGAAAATCGGAACAGGAATTTAAATATCAATTAATATAATTCCAGTTGCTGTACTACTTGACTCACTTGGGATCCCAGGCAATACTTGATCCATTTATTTGTATAATTAATTTAAGTTCTATATATATATATAACTACGCAAAATCATTACAAGATAATATTTTTGGTCTCATTTTATTGTTGTTTTTACGTTGCACACTTTTTGAAAGAATTTCCTTGTGCAGAAAAAACTGCGAAAAGACATGCGCAAATCAACAAGTGGGGGTTGGATAGTAAAACTAGTTTGACAGATCTTTAATCCAATAAGTTTAACTTTATGGCTATGACTTGTAAATCGAGCATAGGAAAAGTGGCAATGACTTTAAATTGTAGATGAATGAAACTTGTCCCGATTAGGTCAAGTTGTATTGGGCCCAGTAGGTATTGCACAATTTCAGCAATTACCAACCACTTTATTCAAACTAAATAATTATAAACCAAAATAACAAATCCTTTAAATAACTGATTAACCCCCTCTACTACAAGCTGATCCTATATATATCTAGTTTTGTAGGCGGGGCACAAAAGTATAAACAAGATGGGGAAATGTCAAATAGTACCGAAACTGAGATAAAGGAAAAACATATGGGGGAATAGAATAGATTACACCAATGGGGTTGACACATAATAAAAGGGGTTAGTAAGACTGCCAATCGGGACAAAACTGTACAAGTATTGTGTATTTATTGTCACAACATATATCCGTAGCAAAAGCTCTTATTCCAGTATTTCAAATTTTTAGCGAATAACGACAAATACTTTCCTTTCTGATTCTACATGTGAGGACTAAACATTCTTGCACTAAAATTTTATTGACAGGGCTGTACACCGACATGCACCTGTACAGGTTGAGGATCAGGTGACCAGGCTGATCCTTCCTTTATGTTAATATAAGACTATGTTTACACAGGGTTTATAAGATAGAGAGTTTATTACTAAGGCTTATTACATTAACAACAAGAAAAGATTAGGCCAAAGGGTAAGAGGCTCCGGACACCCGCACTGCCCTCGTGTCCCCGCCTTGTACCTCTTTTATAGAGTAGCTTAGGTCAGAGACGCAGAGCACATCCGAGATGCACCTCACACACCCAGCAGCAGGTCTGCTTTTGTAGAGATGGATTTATGAGAAAGAACAGTTCACAATTAAAGTTGACCACAAAAATGGAGATTCAACCAGTCAAAGTGAAAGTTTGTCCCACATTTGGAAGAACCGATAAAACCATGTATTTAAGAGAACTGAGAGCAAGTGACAATGAGAGGAAGCATCCGTAATGAATTTGGTAAGGAGTTAGATTATATTAGTTTATTGCCTCAAGCCCTAGCATTTGTGCTGATTTTAATATCTATAGGAGTCAAGAATTGGCCATAAGCTAAAAATTAACCGTAGAAGATCGCAATGTGCTAAAATCGCCATGTATGTCGAACGTAAAAGGAATAGTTAAATTTGTCGTTATTTGCCGACTATTCAATTATTATAATCATTCCTAACAAACTATTAGTGATAAATTTAATAATCTTAAAATGTTATCACTAGATAAGGCGAAATTTCTTTAAATATCCAATAATTTTCTACTTATCATTTTAGTCGCCGTTATTTGTTCTCTTTGGAATAATCACAACCAGCTATGGAAGGAGGATGAACGCCGTCCAAAGAGTCCCAGGTCATTTTTATGATAATTGAGCGTAGATTTAATTAATTTCTGAATACCTCTATAGATCGATGCTACGCTCATATATGCGCCAAGGGCTACGAATGCCACGACTATGGAAATGAGAATGTTTTATGTGAAAGGAGTGGATGTAAGCCCTTATTTACTTTTACTTAAAACAGTGATTAACTAAACAAGACAACAAATCTCACCGTTCGCATATTTATTTTCTAAAAACCTATTTTGAGGAAGTGCGTAAACATTTATTGGAATTTTATGAAACACAACATTAATATTAATTAGGTCCCCATAATGTAAAAGCATTCTATAGGACTGATTAAAAGTGCTTATTATGGATCATTGGTGGCTACATCCTATCCATTTTCCAGAAGACTATTTACTTTGTTGCATTTTTCCCTTTTAAATCTGCCATTAGTTACGAATCCATGCTTTTGGATCTGAACTAGTGTTTGGCAGTTTTTCTTAGAACTATTTATTATCGTATTTACTGAGATTAATGATGATAGGATAATCGTCGCTGAAGTGGGATTAAAGATGATGTCTCCAAACTATTTCAACTGCTCAACGAGCACTGCTGGAACTAATAGCATTTGTTTTTTCAGCCATTTATGAGATTGTTCCTTAAATTATTTGTTTCGAAAAGCAGCAATTTTTAATTTGAAGAACTGTGGGAAATACTAAATGTTTCTCTTCAAACTGTCAAATCCGTTTTTGAGCATTGTACTATTTCAGTGTATACTGGACGGCAAGCGGTATCAATGAGCAAAGTGTTTTCTACCCTAGATGAGTACATAGCATGGCTTAGGTGTTGGTTTTATCCAAACTATTGCCCAGGTAGTCCTTAACTCTTTTTCTTTCAATTTTCATTTTTATATGTATTCTGAAGTAGGCATTGCAAACTATAAATGGAGCCCCCAAGAAATAGTGGAAGGCTAGCAAATTTTCATATTTTAGTTACAACTACCGCACGTCCCACACGACGAACAACACATTCCACTCGAAGCACTACAACACGTCCTAGACCTACTACAACACGTCGTAGACCCACTACAACACGTCGTAGACCCACTACAACACGTCGTAGACCCACTACAACACGTCGTAGACCCACTACAACACGTCGTAGACCCACTACAACACCTAGTCTTGGTAAAAATTCATCAGTCAATTTTCTAGAACAATTATAACACTATTTTATAACCACTCAAACAATTATTTCAGTCTGCTATGGTAATCAAGAAGCAAAGTATTGTGGAAAAAATTGCGAGCGAACATGTAATTACGATGACATCGAAGTAAGTCCCATGTTATGGAAGTACCTATAGGATTAGTTAAAAATTCAACTAAGTGAAAATAAATTTGCTTGAACTTTTGACACTATTTTGCTAGGAAATTAGTAATGAGGAGGTAACAGCAAGGTAAACATACCGAAAGCAGTAAGAAAATGCAAAAATATAATAATTGATAAGAGATTGAGAGGACTTTGCATGCACAGGAATAACTAGGAATATGCTTTATTATGTTGATTTTTCTGTAAACTCAACTATTAATATAAAAAATAAGCGAAAGGATGGAAGAAAACACGATAACCGTTACACCTGTTCTAGCCATGCACCCCGACTTGCACAACTTCAAGGCAGTGTGTCTGCAAACCGGACTACCACAGAGTCGATAATAGTTGCTTGAAATATTGTCCCCAACAATCCTACGATCTCCTAGCGCAGTTAGATCGTTAAATTCTTGAACTTACCTCTTGTTTCCCGCCAGCACTAATATAGGCTTGCACTTTCAACTTGTACTTTTGTTTACAAGATTAGCTGAGAGGCTCGTATATAAGGAAAGCAGAGACCCATTATGAGTTCCCCGACAGTATTACCTACCCACCGATTTTGACTATAATAAATCAGTCTATTATTTGTCCCCAAGCTACAACAACATGGGATGCGTTCGGTTTCTCTAAACTTAGCTACCCTATAAAAGGGGTGCGAAGCGGGGACACAGGGATACGGGTGTCCCGAGCCTCTGCCCTTTTAGCCCAACCTTTTTCTCTCTTAATTGTTTTATTATCGCCTGTCATAAACCATTGCATTTGTCACTATCAATCAATTTCTGCTTACTACATGTCTATGCTATACTATTGCGGAAATGAAGATTTTCACATAGAACATTTTATGTATTCTTTCTAAATCATTTTAAGAAGAACTTAATAATCATTTTTGAATGATTATAGAAGTTAAGTTAAGTGAACGTGCGCAGGAAACGCGTGGGAAAATAACCTTTATTACTCTAAATGCTACTGAACGAAAGACGATAGAGAAGTATGACAAGCTACAACGAAAGATTATCAAATGAACAGACAGCAAGACAACTAAGGAAAACGAACAGAATAAGATACAATGCTACAGTAGACTGCCCAGGGTGCAATGGAGAGTCTGGCGGCCGACCATTCCCCTTCTTGTCGTCCGTCTTGCGTCATCTTAAATCTAGTCGCGCGGGCTCTTTGGAATGTAAGCATCGATGAACGGCATAATGTCTATTAGCTAAGGCAATGTATTGATATCCTAATAAACACCGCTGCTTACATAAGTCATTAGTGATTATATTCACAATATTCAGTTGTATAATTACAGAATTTTTTGTCATTCTTATCTATTTAAGTTGTTCAGATGTGAGTATTAATATAATGACTACTCCGAACTTATTGTAAGGAGTGGGCATAGAATTAGTCGATTTTCCCCCTCCCATTTAGAGAATGTACTAGCATCTAAGAATAACATTATTTTCATCACTTCCAATAATGATGTAGTATAAAACTAATATTTTTCGTGGTTTAACCAATTGCTGCTGAATAGCTAAATTTACTCACAGAAAAAACTAGAATTACTTTAGTTCCCACTTTTCTTGTGCACCAACCGTAATATCCGTGTCGCAGAACTTGTTGGTGAAGCCAAGAGGACACTGGCAGACTGGCTCAGTGCCACTAATACGGCAAGTGGCGTTGTTTTTGCAAGGCCATCCTTGACACACATTCTCCACTAGCTGACAGTTAGAGCCACTAAAACCTAAAACGAGAAAACTTCGAAGCCAAATATTAAGCTATAAAGTGGATAAGAATCGATTAATTCAAGAAGTAGGATTGCGCTTGGTAGGAAGAGCATATTATTGATAATAATATAAAGTAATAACAAAGAAATAAGACTTAATTATATGTTTTAATTTTCAAGCATATTTTGTGTTTAGTTATTAAAAATATGCTCTCGATAGTGTGTCATTGAGTACAACGAATTATGTCTGTATGTTAAAGTGAAAAAATGTTTTTGGAATGCAACAATAATAATGACACTGTGAGGAAGTAGAACAACCTTTAGGACAGGTGCAGTTGTACCCTTGCGATACGAGCTCGTTGCAAATGCCTTCGTTGAAGCTAGAGCACAAAAACACTAATTAATAGTTTCATTGCATTTTTCGCCTAAATACGTAGGATATTATTTAAGCAAAAGCAATGAGAAAACTAATAAAAAGGTAAACATAAACAAGGAAGTATTATCTCATAAAATTAAACATATTAATTGATTAACAGAAACAATTTCACGTGAAGAGAAATATCTATTGAACAAACTAAACATATATTTTACATGTGAGAAGGTATAGGTTTTTAGGAGACACTTTTAAATTTCTTATAAAATTTTTTGTTTTTTATGAGTACGTTCTCTATCATTATTGCCAATAAGTACTACAGAAGAGAAATTGTAGGTGATTTGATTACTGTAGTGGTCGTTCAGTGAATGCTGTCCACAATTAGGTAATATTTTAGTAGTATATAATAGCCATCTCTAGCTCACCCAAAACCACCCATTTTCCAAACTCATAATTTTACATCCCTTTTTAAATATTTTACCCTAAAAATACTTTAAAAGTTTAAAATTAAAAAATATACGAATTTGTACGTGAAATACAGGCTCAATTTACACCCTATAATTATTTTCAAATTATTTTTCGCATTATTTTTACATTAAATGTGTATTTACTAGAATATGGTATGCAATTAACAAGTCTAAAAAATCCCCCGTTCTTTAAGACTGCTTATTTTTTTTATAATTTATTTCAAATTTTGGTATTCTGTCTCAGAAATTTTTTGTTTGTTTCTTCTAGTGCGCTGCTCTCTTCCAGCTTAAGAGTCAAGCTTTTTTATTACTGATAGAATGGTTAATAGAAATTTGTTCTTAATATTTTCAATTGCTGTTTAGTTTAATTTTTAAATTAAAGTAAAACATTTCTCTCGATAAATAAATTTACTTTTTTGTTTGTTAAATTTTATTTCTATTTTGCTTAAATAATTTTACTAAAATTATTGTTTTTAGAATCATGCCAAAAAAATTCACTGTTGATGGCCGTGAGTTAATCTGTGTTAATCAAAACGATTTTGACGATGTGTGTGAAATGTTTAAAGAAAATGCTACTGGCGACAGTTTGCAAGAATGGCAGACAAGTGTACGATTTCTTGATAATTTTTTACGTTTTATCTAGTAAGGTCATGCTTATTAGCTTAAGAACTTTGTATTAATTTGATGAGTAATTTAAAAATCTAGTAACAAATTTACTACTATCGTTTAATAATTAATATATTTCAGCAAGAAATGGAGAAATATACAGCTCCGACGTTCATCGATAAGGCTCGATTTTATCTGTCTAAATCTCCTCCAGATATGCGTTAATGTGCAGAAAAAATATGGTTTGCTGCTGTGTATGCAGAGTTAACGTGCGCAAGAGAAACGTGGGGCTTAAATAAGTTTATAGACGAATATGACATACCAACAATGCATAATGATACCAGTAGGAAAATGAATGTCATAGTATGAAACCTATAGGGGGAAACAGCATATCAGGAGAGGAAAAGGGAATAAATATGGAATGTAATATAAGTATAGCAAGAATAAATGAAAGGGTAAAGAGGGCGTCCGGAGTACAAAAGGGAATGTCGGGTGATCGGTCCGTTCTATCCCCTCCTTCTCCCCGATTGTGACACTGCTCGGGTTTATATACGCCTCACTCTGGAATGTTGAATATCAGAATGTATACATGCGGGGCAACGCATTGTGTGATTTATAAATAAAGATACACCGGATATTCTTAGGTCAAAGGTGCTCCTTCTTACATAAGCCATGAATTTATTAAATGGATCGTTCTGTTTGGACATTAACAACTGGAGTCCTCGTTGTTGTAAGGGCTTGGAGATTGCAGGTGTAGGTTGGAATGTCATTATATTAACTTTATAGACTATAATCGTATAATGAGAAGCTCTTTAGAAGTGTTTTTTCCTTACACATTATTATATATAGTGTCCTAACTATTTTTAGTATCTTCAGTTCCCTCTGTATTTCCTCATTTCAGCTTATAGTACTATTACATTCGCCTACTTTTCTCACGCCCGTGAACTTCACCTCACCGCTTACGATAGATCTCTATAAGAGACGAAGACAATGAGTGGAAATTCAGTTCAAGAGCGCGTTGACCAGTGAGAAGCGCGCCAATTTAAACGCATCGCGACTCCATTTTACGAGTTGTCGCGCGATCGATAATTATAGGGTGTAAATTGAGCCTGTATTTCACGTACAAATTCGTATATTTTTTAATTTTAAACTTTTAAAGTATTTTTAGGGTAAAATATTTAAAAAGGGATGTAAAATTATGAGTTTGGAAAATGGGTGGTTTTGGGTGAGCTAGAGATGGCTATTATATACTACTAAAATATTACCTAATTGTGGACAGCATTCACTGAACGACCACTACAGTAATCAAATCACCTACAATTTCTCTTCTGTAGTACTTATTGGCAATAATGATAGAGAACGTACTCATAAAAAACAAAAAATTTTATAAGAAATTTAAAAGTGTCTCCTAAAAACCTATACCTTCTCACATGTAAAATATATGTTTAGTTTGTTCAATAGATATTTCTCTTCACGTGAAATTGTTTCTGTTAATCAATTAATATGTTTAATTTTATGAGATAATACTTCCTTGTTTATGTTTACCTTTTTATTAGTTTTCTCATTGCTTTTGCTTAAATAATATCCTACGTATTTAGGCGAAAAATGCAATGAAACTATTAATTAGTGTTTTTGTGCTCTAGCTTCAACGAAGGCATTTGCAACGAGCTCGTATCGCAAGGGTACAACTGCACCTGTCCTAAAGGTTGTTCTACTTCCTCACAGTGTCATTATTATTGTTGCATTCCAAAAACATTTTTTCACTTTAACATACAGACATAATTCGTTGTACTCAATGACACACTATCGAGAGCATATTTTTAATAACTAAACACAAAATATGCTTGAAAATTAAAACATATAATTAAGTCTTATTTCTTTGTTATTACTTTATATTATTATCAATAATATGCTCTTCCTACCAAGCGCAATCCTACTTCTTGAATTAATCGATTCTTATCCACTTTATAGCTTAATATTTGGCTTCGAAGTTTTCTCGTTTTAGGTTTTAGTGGCTCTAACTGTCAGCTAGTGGAGAATGTGTGTCAAGGATGGCCTTGCAAAAACAACGCCACTTGCCGTATTAGTGGCACTGAGCCAGTCTGCCAGTGTCCTCTTGGCTTCACCAACAAGTTCTGCGACACGGATATTACGGTTGGTGCACAAGAAAAGTGGGAACTAAAGTAATTCTAGTTTTTTCTGTGAGTAAATTTAGCTATTCAGCAGCAATTGGTTAAACCACGAAAAATATTAGTTTTATACTACATCATTATTGGAAGTGATGAAAATAATGTTATTCTTAGATGCTAGTACATTCTCTAAATGGGAGGGGGAAAATCGACTAATTCTATGCCCACTCCTTACAATAAGTTCGGAGTAGTCATTATATTAATACTCACATCTGAACAACTTAAATAGATAAGAATGACAAAAAATTCTGTAATTATACAACTGAATATTGTGAATATAATCACTAATGACTTATGTAAGCAGCGGTGTTTATTAGGATATCAATACATTGCCTTAGCTAATAGACATTATGCCGTTCATCGATGCTTACATTCCAAAGAGCCCGCGCGACTAGATTTAAGATGACGCAAGACGGACGACAAGAAGGGGAATGGTCGGCCGCCAGACTCTCCATTGCACCCTGGGCAGTCTACTGTAGCATTGTATCTTATTCTGTTCGTTTTCCTTAGTTGTCTTGCTGTCTGTTCATTTGATAATCTTTCGTTGTAGCTTGTCATACTTCTCTATCGTCTTTCGTTCAGTAGCATTTAGAGTAATAAAGGTTATTTTCCCACGCGTTTCCTGCGCACGTTCACTTAACTTAACTTCTATAATCATTCAAAAATGATTATTAAGTTCTTCTTAAAATGATTTAGAAAGAATACATAAAATGTTCTATGTGAAAATCTTCATTTCCGCAATAGTATAGCATAGACATGTAGTAAGCAGAAATTGATTGATAGTGACAAATGCAATGGTTTATGACAGGCGATAATAAAACAATTAAGAGAGAAAAAGGTTGGGCTAAAAGGGCAGAGGCTCGGGACACCCGTATCCCTGTGTCCCCGCTTCGCACCCCTTTTATAGGGTAGCTAAGTTTAGAGAAACCGAACGCATCCCATGTTGTTGTAGCTTGGGGACAAATAATAGACTGATTTATTATAGTCAAAATCGGTGGGTAGGTAATACTGTCGGGGAACTCATAATGGGTCTCTGCTTTCCTTATATACGAGCCTCTCAGCTAATCTTGTAAACAAAAGTACAAGTTGAAAGTGCAAGCCTATATTAGTGCTGGCGGGAAACAAGAGGTAAGTTCAAGAATTTAACGATCTAACTGCGCTAGGAGATCGTAGGATTGTTGGGGACAATATTTCAAGCAACTATTATCGACTCTGTGGTAGTCCGGTTTGCAGACACACTGCCTTGAAGTTGTGCAAGTCGGGGTGCATGGCTAGAACAGGTGTAACGGTTATCGTGTTTTCTTCCATCCTTTCGCTTATTTTTTATATTAATAGTTGAGTTTACAGAAAAATCAACATAATAAAGCATATTCCTAGTTATTCCTGTGCATGCAAAGTCCTCTCAATCTCTTATCAATTATTATATTTTTGCATTTTCTTACTGCTTTCGGTATGTTTACCTTGCTGTTACCTCCTCATTACTAATTTCCTAGCAAAATAGTGTCAAAAGTTCAAGCAAATTTATTTTCACTTAGTTGAATTTTTAACTAATCCTATAGGTACTTCCATAACATGGGACTTACTTCGATGTCATCGTAATTACATGTTCGCTCGCAATTTTTTCCACAATACTTTGCTTCTTGATTACCATAGCAGACTGAAATAATTGTTTGAGTGGTTATAAAATAGTGTTATAATTGTTCTAGAAAATTGACTGATGAATTTTTACCAAGACTAGGTGTTGTAGTGGGTCTACGACGTGTTGTAGTGGGTCTACGACGTGTTGTAGTGGGTCTACGACGTGTTGTAGTGGGTCTACGACGTGTTGTAGTAGGTCTAGGACGTGTTGTAGTGCTTCGAGTGGAATGTGTTGTTCGTCGTGTGGGACGTGCGGTAGTTGTAACTAAAATATGAAAATTTGCTAGCCTTCCACTATTTCTTGGGGGCTCCATTTATAGTTTGCAATGCCTACTTCAGAATACATATAAAAATGAAAATTGAAAGAAAAAGAGTTAAGGACTACCTGGGCAATAGTTTGGATAAAACCAACACCTAAGCCATGCTATGTACTCATCTAGGGTAGAAAACACTTTGCTCATTGATACCGCTTGCCGTCCAGTATACACTGAAATAGTACAATGCTCAAAAACGGATTTGACAGTTTGAAGAGAAACATTTAGTATTTCCCACAGTTCTTCAAATTAAAAATTGCTGCTTTTCGAAACAAATAATTTAAGGAACAATCTCATAAATGGCTGAAAAAACAAATGCTATTAGTTCCAGCAGTGCTCGTTGAGCAGTTGAAATAGTTTGGAGACATCATCTTTAATCCCACTTCAGCGACGATTATCCTATCATCATTAATCTCAGTAAATACGATAATAAATAGTTCTAAGAAAAACTGCCAAACACTAGTTCAGATCCAAAAGCATGGATTCGTAACTAATGGCAGATTTAAAAGGGAAAAATGCAACAAAGTAAATAGTCTTCTGGAAAATGGATAGGATGTAGCCACCAATGATCCATAATAAGCACTTTTAATCAGTCCTATAGAATGCTTTTACATTATGGGGACCTAATTAATATTAATGTTGTGTTTCATAAAATTCCAATAAATGTTTACGCACTTCCTCAAAATAGGTTTTTAGAAAATAAATATGCGAACGGTGAGATTTGTTGTCTTGTTTAGTTAATCACTGTTTTAAGTAAAAGTAAATAAGGGCTTACATCCACTCCTTTCACATAAAACATTCTCATTTCCATAGTCGTGGCATTCGTAGCCCTTGGCGCATATATGAGCGTAGCATCGATCTATAGAGGTATTCAGAAATTAATTAAATCTACGCTCAATTATCATAAAAATGACCTGGGACTCTTTGGACGGCGTTCATCCTCCTTCCATAGCTGGTTGTGATTATTCCAAAGAGAACAAATAACGGCGACTAAAATGATAAGTAGAAAATTATTGGATATTTAAAGAAATTTCGCCTTATCTAGTGATAACATTTTAAGATTATTAAATTTATCACTAATAGTTTGTTAGGAATGATTATAATAATTGAATAGTCGGCAAATAACGACAAATTTAACTATTCCTTTTACGTTCGACATACATGGCGATTTTAGCACATTGCGATCTTCTACGGTTAATTTTTAGCTTATGGCCAATTCTTGACTCCTATAGATATTAAAATCAGCACAAATGCTAGGGCTTGAGGCAATAAACTAATATAATCTAACTCCTTACCAAATTCATTACGGATGCTTCCTCTCATTGTCACTTGCTCTCAGTTCTCTTAAATACATGGTTTTATCGGTTCTTCCAAATGTGGGACAAACTTTCACTTTGACTGGTTGAATCTCCATTTTTGTGGTCAACTTTAATTGTGAACTGTTCTTTCTCATAAATCCATCTCTACAAAAGCAGACCTGCTGCTGGGTGTGTGAGGTGCATCTCGGATGTGCTCTGCGTCTCTGACCTAAGCTACTCTATAAAAGAGGTACAAGGCGGGGACACGAGGGCAGTGCGGGTGTCCGGAGCCTCTTACCCTTTGGCCTAATCTTTTCTTGTTGTTAATGTAATAAGCCTTAGTAATAAACTCTCTATCTTATAAACCCTGTGTAAACATAGTCTTATATTAACATAAAGGAAGGATCAGCCTGGTCACCTGATCCTCAACCTGTACAGGTGCATGTCGGTGTACAGCCCTGTCAATAAAATTTTAGTGCAAGAATGTTTAGTCCTCACATGTAGAATCAGAAAGGAAAGTATTTGTCGTTATTCGCTAAAAATTTGAAATACTGGAATAAGAGCTTTTGCTACGGATATATGTTGTGACAATAAATACACAATACTTGTACAGTTTTGTCCCGATTGGCAGTCTTACTAACCCCTTTTATTATGTGTCAACCCCATTGGTGTAATCTATTCTATTCCCCCATATGTTTTTCCTTTATCTCAGTTTCGGTACTATTTGACATTTCCCCATCTTGTTTATACTTTTGTGCCCCGCCTACAAAACTAGATATATATAGGATCAGCTTGTAGTAGAGGGGGTTAATCAGTTATTTAAAGGATTTGTTATTTTGGTTTATAATTATTTAGTTTGAATAAAGTGGTTGGTAATTGCTGAAATTGTGCAATACCTACTGGGCCCAATACAACTTGACCTAATCGGGACAAGTTTCATTCATCTACAATTTAAAGTCATTGCCACTTTTCCTATGCTCGATTTACAAGTCATAGCCATAAAGTTAAACTTATTGGATTAAAGATCTGTCAAACTAGTTTTACTATCCAACCCCCACTTGTTGATTTGCGCATGTCTTTTCGCAGTTTTTTCTGCACAAGGAAATTCTTTCAAAAAGTGTGCAACGTAAAAACAACAATAAAATGAGACCAAAAATATTATCTTGTAATGATTTTGCGTAGTTATATATATATATAGAACTTAAATTAATTATACAAATAAATGGATCAAGTATTGCCTGGGATCCCAAGTGAGTCAAGTAGTACAGCAACTGGAATTATATTAATTGATATTTAAATTCCTGTTCCGATTTTCAATTTAATTCTTCGGTAATATTAAAATTTCGTTCGGACTCTACTGTTCATTATGCCATATAGATTTAAATCGAAGCTTCCTCTTAGCAAATTATTATTTATTTAAGGACACTAGTGAGGCATCCAATCACTCTGTTTATTGTGGTGCGGATAGAGGGAAGAATGCCCACAGCCTCGTCGCAAGGGTTCAAAGAAGAGTACGGATGTTTCTTTGCAGTACGTGGAGGACTTTTAGGAGTCGTTGCCAGATAATAATGTTAAATAAACTTTCAGTTCACACAAAAGCAAATATTAGACAATTAATCAATAAATCAGGGTAAAATATGTATTTTTCTACTTTTATTTTTCCCTGCAACATTATACCTAGTGATATGCGATCTTTATTGCTGGTGGCCTCTTAAAAGATTTTCAGAATAGGACTACCTTTTTAGAAACAAGAACTATTCCCACCAGTTGTTGGGCGCCTCGTTGTAGATTGAGCTTTAGTACAATTCAAGCCATTTGGGTTGAATAAGCATTTCATTAAATCAACATTTTGTAAGCCAGTAATTATCTTCTGCAACCCAGGGCGCATATTCTGCATGGAAGGTCCGTTGACGATCACTGCAATTTTAGCGTAACTCGTTCCTCTATAATAGTATCGGCCTAATTAAATTGTTTTATGTAAGTTTTGGGATGAAAAGTGTCCTGGTTGGGACAAACGGTTAATATGCGTGTATGTGTTTGCCGTTACCCTTGGGGATTTAGGCTAGTTAGTGTGCTGTAGTGCTATTTTCTACACAACCGCTCACTAGGGTTTATTCGATGTCAACCAGCTATCATAAACAGACTTGGGGCGGAGCTGACCCGCTCCAAGTTTATACAAAACACAAATAGTGATATATAGATTCACATATGTTATAAGTAGGTTAAGGAAAACTGAGACAAAAGAGAATATAGAGTAACAGGACCGTGCGAAGCGGGACATCATCTATATAATCTAGTACCACCATCTGTGGTTCCCCAATTATCACTTTACCTTAAGGTAATACGCCTGTTTCACGTACCTTTTGTATAAGGTCCCATTAACACTAAATAGGTTTTTGTTGGTCCCCTTTACACTATTATTATTCACTAATCTAGTAATAATAATATCCTTACTATTGGTCTACATGCATTTCCCTACAATAGAGGTATATAACAAGAATAATAAAAAATTTAAAGTTGGAGAAATTACCAGTAAATATGAACCCAAATGACTAATCAAAACCACATAATCTGTTCACAGTACCAATTAGTACATAAACCAAAAATCCCAGCAATTTCATAAAATTTATTAGTTTAAATTATTATATAATAACTGTTGTATTCCTTCTGGGAAAGGAATATGAATAGATCAAGCAATTTATTAAGTCAATAAGGGAAATAACAACACTGTCGAGCCAACCCGGTCACCGTGTTAGGTGACCTTATATACGAGGTATCCGAGGGAGCGTCACTATCTAAGGTAAGGTTATAATGGGGTACAACATGTGGTGATGTTAGGTAATGTTAGGTTGAACGTTTGGTCTGTAATAATTCTTTAGAGGTAGAATAAGAGGGGACGTCTGTTCCTAACACTAACCTAACACTCACCGATAAGACGATCATCTTTAACTATATACTCGGACGTCTGTCCACGTTGTATGTTCGGCTCTTTCAAAATCCTAAATATTACGATATTAAAAACAGAATAATGATAAAGTTATAAATATTTAACTTACTACTATATACTTGGACCGCGGGAAAAACCCCCTTCCCTCTAATGCTGGATTTTTCGGCGTTATCAGCCTTAGGCGGAGCATGTTTTTTATTGTTTCATCTGCATCGTAGTTTCTCTCTTCCAGGTTGCTGCGTAGTATACGACCTACGTGATATATTTGTTATCTATTAATTAAGATCTAAATAATATTACCTTGGATTTCTCCTCCGGTCACTGAGGAGCAGTAAAAGCAGTCCAAAGTAGAGTTAAAGTCTTCCATACTGATGATAGTTGTAAAACCTACTTAACGCCAAAAGACGACCAATTGATTTGAAGAACACGGAAGATCAACTAAATTTTTCGAATTTAACAAAGTATGATAAGTACATAATATCTCAATTTACCAGTCGGTATTTATAATTTAGGTTATATGTCCTATTTATTAAATCAACTATTTCAGTTTCAATGATTTCTTGTTCTAATAGGTTTGAGATTGTGTCCATATCATGATAGCCAATTGCATATAATGCGTGGGTCAGTATATTCCCTAAATGATATTTTATACATATAGTTTAAAAACGAGAATAAATCAGATTACCTCCAAATTACATTGGTAAATGAAGAAGCCATTCAAAGAAGTATTCCGCCGCATAATCCTGCTCCATAATAATTACATTCCTAAGACCTACCACAATATGCTGAGCGATATATCGATCAATAATGTACTTGATTGGATATTATCGCCTTTTGCACGGTTCCATTCCTAGTCTTGTAGTTTGCGTGTTTGATCGAGTCAAAGTACATTCATATCTCAGTGGATTGACTTACTTCATTGAATGAGTGAGATGTGATGATTTCGTAATCACCTACTGCCAATATAGTGCTCTGCTTGGAAACTCGTTGTCATCTGCGCAATTTTGGCGGAAAACCACGGTGTTGACTGATTCGAATTTAAAAAGAACGTGTGTAAAATATTAGCAGCAGTGGATTAATAGACGTTAAGCTATATGTTTTGTTAGCATGTGTAAATCAATAGCGACTAAACTGGACGTAGCCGTCGGATGGCAGTGCATGAAATGAAACGAGCATTCGACAACACAAAACTATGAGCGAGGAAAGTCGCACTGGTCTCACAATATGTACAATTTATCTATCTATCTATTCATTCACACTTAATTAGGATAATCATAGGCATTTGTGGCCCTAAAGAGGACCGTTGGGTTAGATGTATTGTTCATAGAGCCAGTGGAACAATTTATCCACCGAATCCATACAGGGTATGTCCTTGACGCTTCAGGACGTAGACGGCATCCATCGCAGTTACAGTCTTGCGTTTAGCGTGTTTGCACTAGGCAACAGCGTCGTGAATCATATTCTCGAGAAACACCTTCAGCACACCACGAGTTTCCTCATATATGAGTCATGAGATGCGCTTTACTCCACTTTTAGGGGCTAGACGACGAACAGCAGGCTTGGTGATGCCCTGGATGTTCTTGCAGAGAACCTTACAATGGCATTTGGTTCCTCTTTTTGTTAGTCTTTTCCCTACCTTTCCGCGACCACACATGACAACAGTCACTCACTAAATGGCTAATCCACTCGACACTTAAGTGTAAAACTAATTCTGTATGGAGAAAATGTACTGCTAACGATGTCAGGTACCCAGATCAGAAGGGGAAATCTTGCCTATAGCAGTGACAAAGTTAACATTTTACTCTGCAACCATCGCTGTCAATATGGTTTAAGCACCTTAAATTTAGCAACTTGATTTAAAAACGAGACCAATTTCTTCATCCATAAATAGCATAACAGTCATCAAAATGTTCTCATTTTAATCCTTGAACACGTTTTTTGCAGAGATTGATCTGATATTTTATCACCTGTGGTATTCTTCCCAGTTTTTTGGACGTTTACAAATCATACCCGTCTAGTTAAAACTATGCCTTAGGAGAGCAGTCACCAGAGGTGCACTTTTCTCCTCTGAGGTCAACAACTGCCTACTTCAAGTCACATCAGATGTGGCTGTTATGCATTTTTCTATCAATCTATACAGTGTAGCACTTAAACACTGCTTTCAGTGCTGGACGGGTAATCACCAAAATCCATATATCCACAATATCTATTAGTCTTCTTCCGCATGCCCAGTATTTCTGTTAAACATCCCACTCATTTTTCTTGTTTTAATGTATTCCATTAAATAACTGCATTTATTCCATCTAGATATTTTTATTTGGCTCTTCTGAATGTCGCCCGATGTGACGTTGATGTTGAAGCTAGCCAAGACTCAGATATCGCGGCGTTTACGACGGAAACTGATGAAAGCCAACTCGTCGATGTTGGTTTTCTGCTACTTTCAAAATTTTCCCTTGATTTTTAGGGAAATGTTTATTAGCCTAATAAAATCACTTCCAGGGTGGTTCCCTCCATGATCTTCCGCACGAACTTCAATGCCACATCCTTAGAGAGGTTCCTACCAACACTTTTATGCAACTACATAAATATTAAATAGTGTTCAGAAATCATAAATTTGCAGTTACATGCTGACGACATTCGAGAGTTAAAGAGGACTTAAAAGCAACTAAAATGCCTGATTGAAAGGCACTGGAGCCGAGCATTTTCTATTCTTCCTCCGAAGATTCAGATTAAGATTTTAACCGAGGTGAAGCTCACTTGGAAATCGCACTGTCCCACGCTAGTTGCAGCTCTAAATAGTCCATCTCACAGATTAATAAATATCTTTCAGACGCGGATGAACGCTTCAGAGATCCGACGCATGAAACTCGTCTCTAAGGATATGAAATATCTGATTGAGAGAGATGCACGACATCTGACAAAGCAAACAATGTTTCATATTACTTTTACTGAGGTGAGCGGATCTTTGCACGAGTAGATCGGGTAAACCTCTTAAAAGCTTATTCTGCTCAATCTTCAGGCTGCGCCTGGTGCTTACAGTGTTGAGAGAAGGAGTGAGCACAACGTTAAGGTCATCAGCATCGAGGATTTTCCTAGGATTTGCGCACATTGCCATTTTCAGTCAATTGAGATGGGGGAGGTACGTCTTTTTCATGATATTTTCAGAAGCTAATATAGTACCTCTCTGGTCTTAGGCACAAGAATGTTTTCAGATAAACATAACACTAGATTTCTGCGATCAACTGCAGCGTCTTTTTCGTGAGAATAGAATTACCTACGAATTGGTGAGCTTTGCACCTTCTAACTACAACGACGTAAAGAAACTGACTATCGTGGACAGACTTCTGGGTGCATCAGAAACAACTAGCTTTACCCTAATCAATTATGAACATAGCAACCTCCGTTTTGAGAAGGAGTTCTTTTGGATGCCATCAGTCAGAAAAGTATGCTGTTGTCTAAATCTCAATTTCTCCATAAACCCTTTGAATAAACTGCCATATGGATATTCTAGTTAAAAATGCTGGCTCTCCAAGGAGAATGTGACTTCTCCGATAACGATCTATCAGCAATGTACTTCAGAATCCTGTTTCTCCATCGATGCCATATATCGGAATGCGCTCTTAGAAAATTTATTGAGGTGATGTTTACACCCGTTGGTACCTCTTGTGTTTCACTAGCGATATTTCTTAAACGAAATAAAGAGGAAAATTATTTAGGATGTGTTGGAGTGTAGACGTGACATTATGTGCCTCAATGTCATAGTTCAAAAGAGTATTAACGTGGATCGTCTATTGAGTGATCTGCCGAATATTGAGAGGGCTGCAGAAGGGTGGTGGAATTTGCGGAATCTTAGAGGTCGAATCATGGAACTTATGATCATAAATGCACATTTTTTGTGTCGTATATAATAGCCTTTTTGTGCATTGTTTTCCAATATTTGTGCTGTTCTTTGTACGTGTTTACTCTTTGTTTATTTTCTTGCTGAATACTGTGTACTATCCACATATTGACTATTCCATATCGCATTTTAACCATTATAAATGTCGATAGCCGAATGAGTCAATACGTTTCGGCCGGTAATCTGGCGTGTGGTGTGGATAAGTATGGTTTTGGTAAATTATTATTCTCTGTGGGACTCGTTAGTTAACTACAGTACGAACCTCTGTTGTGCTGCTCCAGAGTAGTGTCGGATAGTGGTGAGCTTATTGTGGTAAATAGCAGCCGACTGAAGTGAGTTTTTGAGGAAGATATATTAGAAACTGGCGTACACTTTCAGCTCTTGTGTATTGCTTTCAAAGTGTTTGATCTGATTGTTGCAGAAATATATCTCGGTTCAGGTGATCTCAGTTAGTTTCTTCCAAAGCTACAATGTTAATTGTACGATGTCATTCATATATCTATTCTACTCTGCGTCTCGATCCCAACTGTTTCTTTAAAACGCAGTGCGGGATGAAGGCGAGAGAGGTGCAGGTGTACGGAGCCTTTAACTACATTCTATTGGTAACTACCTTTTGTAATATACTTAATAAACAACAACAACCAGCGTCGATTCTATATAATTCACAAACACACATATGAGCCACGCTAGCCAATAGAAGGAAGGAGCCAGCCTAGCCATCTGGTTACCAACATCACCTTTTAAAATTTCACGAAAAATCAGAATAGCATACATTTTCAACCAACTATATCGTGCATAATCTAGCAAAGAGTCGAAAATGTATTACATTTAATTCGCAATACGACCCTCGTACTTACGTATACGTCGCAGCAGACTATCACTAGGCCAGACAGGATCACATATCCTATTCGCATCGTATGATCCAATACAAGATATTCTAAACCAAAGGTTCGACAACATCCATCAGTAGTCCTGTGATCTAGAGAATAAGTTAGTCGTGCAGTACTTGTCTATGCTAAAAATAGATCTTCGTTGGCGACGCGCAGTATTCTACAAAGAGAAGATGTCGCAGTGCATTGGCAGGATGATGTTTTATATGTTAATGTATGCAAATATATCACACCATCAGAGGTTTATCTAGACGGCGGAGTAGACGGAAACTCCTATACATCTAACCCAGCAAGATTTGACAACCAATCATACTTTTTATTATCGTCTACACGGGATTAACAACGTACTCATCTGAGATAAATTGTGGTGACACTAGTTTTCCGGTGTGGGTTAACAACAATGGTCACTACAGAACTCTACACGGTGCCATCGATGCAATCAATATTAAAGTTATATCTTCTCATGTTTTAACTTCGATAACTAAAACAATCTTTGCAAAACCTGACATATTTACTATATAAAATATTCCAAGTTCTACTGCGTTGCAATACTTATAGCACAAGACAAATACAAAGTCAGCAAAGTAAGGTAGATCAAGGGAATCCCAGTAGTTCTTCTGCTGTAGTATTATTCTATGTTTTGGCCCGCTTGCTATTAACTGCTAAGTATCTAGAATAAAGTTATCTGGATAATTATTGTGGCACAAACGCTCTCTCCAAATATCTACATTTATCTAAATACATTATTTCACGTAGTGCATTCTTAACCTATCCTTCTAAAGTCATTATACTAAGGAAACCTTTGATCTGAAGTAATGAGCTACCACTATACTCTGTGTCCCGATTTGGTCAAGTTGTATTGGGCTCGTTAGGTATTGCACAATTTCGGCAATTACTAACCATTTTATTCAGTAAAAAATATAACTATATAACAAAATAATAATATCCTTTAACTGACCGAACCCCCTTTACTACAAGCTGGTCCTATATATATCTACTTTTGTGGGCGGGGCACAAAAGTATAAACAGTTTGGGAAAATGTCAATGAGTACCGAAACTGAGATAAAGGAAAAACATATGGGGGAATAGAATAGATTACACCAATGGGGTTGACACATAATAAAAGGGGGTTAGTAAGACTGCCAATCGGGACACTCTGTCTATTTGACCCCAAATACGATATCAGATATTTACCAGAAGAATTGCACTTAACACATTAACTATTATCAGCACTCAAGAAAATTAAGTGCAAGATATGTACAAGTGTAAATTTAAATAAATCTATATTAAGGGAAAATAAAAAAGAGAAATTACTTAACATTTTAGAGAAGAACGTAGATGCATTACAAATAGTAACATTGGTTAGTTTAGAAATAGAACTAGGCATAACATTGATTTAATCTCTGAGGCAAAATCATTTTCTCAAACTATGTATCGTTTACCATTAGAAAAACGAGCAGAACTGGAACGACAGATAGAGGAGATGTTGAGACAGAAAATAACAGAACCCTGCGAATCCGAATTCCCGAGTAATATTATATTGCCTAAGAAACGCGATAATACATGTCATTTACAGAGAGGTGGCGTCATCGCAGCTATATATTGCAAGTGGTAGCACTCCCTGTATTCGAGTACAAAAGATAGCACTCAGCTGATGACAAGCTCGTAATTTTGTTCAGAGTGCCAGTTTTGCAATTTCAACCATAGATTTGGAATCAGTGCCAAATTTACAATATAGAGCATATATATTTAACATTTTTCCAGGAATAAGTTTTTATAACTTTTTTGAGTGAAAGTCATAGTCTATGTTCTTACCTACAACAGCTGTTCTCTCCGATGTCAGATAACAGTCTCCATTATCGACTGCTTATAAATATAATTGTATCCTCCATCAGTTTTGGTCTCATTTCATCTAAGACTTGGTCTTGTGATCTACAGTGGGGTCGGAGATTGAAACTATGCTTTTAAAATTGGGGGTCGGCGTGAAAGGCGTAATATTTCTAGATTGTGTGGCAAAATGAACCAAAAGTATGAAGCTTGTAAAGTTCTTTGACTTCTCTGATGTTTAGAGACACATAAGTGGCGAAAACAACAAAAAACCGAAAAGTGGTACTAAATGAAAACTGCGACTGATTGAAACACACATTTGTAACTGAAATTCACTCTTTGATTTTAATACAGTCATTAGCCTTAAGAACAAGTTGTATCATCAATAGGAAACCATAATGTAGAAAATAAAAATAAAAAGCTATACGAAGAGGAAACCGTGGTCCTCGCAAAGGTGAGGCATAAAAATCCACACGGCATCAAATCACCGATGATAGCGTTGGCATCATCATCTACTTCCACTCGGTCATAACAACAACGTTTACATACAAATCAAAGTTAGAGAGGAAGAAAATAACTAATTAGATGAGATATTCAAAATAGATAATCGTGAAACATGATGTGCAAGCAAGTTTGAAGTGATGTAAAATAAACATCAGCAGGAAAAACTCTACTTTTCGCTGTTCTCTCAGTTGACAAATCTGTTTGCTATGGTTAGAAGTAAATGTCATGAGCCATTATTATAGATAAATACATTTTTGCCTTTTCAAAAATGAGAGAAAACCTATTTTGACGAAAAAACTTTTTGTTTCAGAAATAGGAAAGTTTGGCATGTGCCAGATCGGAAAATCAGCGCTGAATCCCGCTCTCCAATTAGATTTTTTAAATTCCCACTTTAAAAGAGGTTATGGGCGAGAGAGCAAAAAAATAGCACTCGATTGCTATCTTGTGCAATCTATGCCCCTCGCTACGCGACCCCACTGCATATTAGTACATTACGGGAAACCGAAACTAAAACACTTATTTTAAATACTGAGAATGGATTAGAACAGCCTGTTTGCTTTAAAAAATTCGGTTTGTACTTATATTGTATTCGGTTACCTCATTATGATTTGTATTATTTGCATTAATAATCTTTTATTGTGTTTAAGTGTTTAATTGCTTCGTATTGTCTTGTGACATCGTTCTACTTTAGAGATATTAGTTATAGCTCAGTCTCCTCTTTTTATCAAAGAGAGTATCGAATTTGCATTTCATTCTTCTATGTTGTCCCCTTGTAAATGTAATGAAATCGTTCAGAGTGGGTGATTTTTGATTATTCCTATTTGTTGTGAAATTATTTCATCGCGCTCCTGTGGTTGTGGCCGATGCTCAGTCGTCTAGACAAAGTATATGCGAGTAAGGAGTATTGGGGTAATATTAAACTCTAGGAAATTATATTTTAAACCTAACTGTCTTTTGAATAATTGTGTGAAATATAGTTTGTTTAGACGAACTTTCACATTACATTGAATTGTTGTTGTTGTTGTAGGAAAATGTGAAAATATAATCATAGACTAAATTCTATTATTTTAAATAATGAAGTTTTGAAGTGAAAGTCGGAACAATGATGCAGGTGTCCTTATTTTATTCATTGATAAGAGCTAGAGTTTTATTAAAACTTTTAACAGCTAACCGACTAAGTTTCTAACTTATTTTAGAATCGAATGGTTCTGAAATTGTACTAATTAATAGGAATAAAATAACAGGGTGTTCCAACTTTATCTGATACAGGATGCCGTACAGAAATCACTCGAAATAGATAATACTATTTGATGATTTTTGGATAATAGATAAGCGATGTGAGTTCACTAGTCTTATTTCAGTAATATATTATATACCTCATTTATACGTTAAAAGATATAATATTTACATTTTTATTGTAGCTGACCTAGAAATTTTATTCATCACCAATTGGCTGTTAGTCCAAAATATTCTCAATTCGCTGACAAGAGAGAATATTTCGATAGATAACTCTGATAAGCTGCCAGCAAAAGAGATCATAGTCTAATTCGCCTCTTATCACCTAATAACACGTTATTTTTTAAGTACTTTGAGATTATTCAATTTTAGTTAACACTAAGTTCACTGATTAATAAGTAACGATGGTGTAAGAGATTGTCCCTTAGTGTATGAGTTTCTTCCTGACACGTGAGTCTTGTTCGCTGAGAGGCTCACTCTTAGCTTGTGGTTTAAGAATCTCAGACTTGTGTAATTCAACCTTTATTTCTGAATATCATTCAGTTGACAAATAAGTAAAAACGAGGAGAACAATGTTAGTTAATATAGGTAAAGTCTAAAATAAATAATTAAGTAAAATATCAAGTACTAACGATCAGAATGATCAACAAGGAGCAAATGGGCGTTTGTGGTCATTCGCGCCGCTTATATGCCGGTGTTGTCGGCATTCTTCTGCCGTCCTTAAAATATTGCCAATCGGCGCGGTTAATCATAGTTACTTATCTTAATGCATTTCGTTCACGAGTCACAATCCATTAGTGCTATTTCGAGAATAAGTTCAAATATATTATAAGACATATATTCAATTTAAGTTACAGTAAATATATTTTAATCTGGTTACAATACATAGAAATATTCTTAACGTCTATCGGGTTAACTATGTTTAATATAAGAGACAGAATATGGAGAATCCACTAGAATTCATTTGATCTATAAAGGTAGTGGGAATCCACTACGGATGGTTTTCTTAGTTTAAGGAACTGTACGTGTCCTTTCTGCTTTCTGCGATAGACTACCAGAGAATAAATCGTCTGGATATGTAATAATATAGATGTTTCTCATTTTATAGTAATTTGTATTAAATGTAGAAGAAAATCTATTATTGAATTTTTCTATAACAAAGATTAGGCAAGCACAAGGCACAAAAAATATGCAAAATTAAGGTGCAATAGTATAACAAAAAAAATATTTATTCCTAATATTGAGGTCCAGAACTTGACCTCTGTTGTGTACGATATTGAGCTATTCCCAAAGAGATAACTATTTATTATTGTGTTACGTTACCATAGTAAACCTTTTATACTAACTAATATCTTATCTACTAATGATTATACGGGTATACTACTGTTCTTTCTCGCTAGTTGGACACTACTGTCTCAACTAGTCTACAACATTTATATAGATTACGAAAACATCGTGTTTAATTTTCATCGCCCTGGGTTTGGTGTTCTTGAGGAGTCGGGACGATTTTGGACATTGCTTCTTTTTCTGGGTTTTGGCGTAATCGATCGACTTCGTCCCTTAACCGGACTAGTTCTCTGAGTAGCAAGTTGATTTTCTGCAATCCGCGTCCTTTGTTCTTCCAACGTCCCTGTCCACGCATTCTCCACTGTCCTTGTCCCTGACGATGATTGGGCTGCTGGACCAAGAAAATTGCCGGTGGTGGTAGTTGTTGGAGGATTTGTGGCGGACCGGGTGGTTTAAGCATTTGTTGGGCAGCAGAGGTAGTCCAAGTAGGTATAGTCCATGTCATGGTGGTAGATGAGGTATTGAACGAGGTCCACATTATTCGAACTTAAAGAAAAAAAGAAGAGATGTTTTTTAAATATTATTTTCTTTCCTTTTCCTTTTCAAGTGAGAAATGAAAGAGCTAATTGATAGATTATAAAGTTTATTGACTAACCTTGCAATGCAACAATATAATACGATCAACGAGGGGACGAGAATAACGTCAACTAAGATGGGTTGACAAGAGAACTATGAGGCTGATCTCAAAACCGATTTCATTCCAGTAGCACTTTCTTTTATATGTGTGTTATGTTGATGTTACAACTACTGGAATGCTAAACATTATGCTTTCCCCGATGATCGACGAAAACATTTACATCAATGTTTCAATAACAATAAGTCATTCTAATGTGTGATAATTACGAAAGTTCGTGATGTGAAAAAGAATTTTCCTAACAGTTATTTTCCCACTTGTTTCCCTGCGTATGTTCACCAGTATTCCTAGAGGAAAAGTTGATTAGGTGGTAGACGTCGCCCGTTTGAAACATAACAATTGGTTAATGTAAAACGAAAAAAACAAACAATACTTACCATAGATAAAGTAATGATAACAGATCGGGTTGAAAGGCTTGTAGCCAAGTTGTTTGGTGGAAGGTTTTAGAATCCCTTCCTAGACCAGTAGATGTAGAACAGCAAATTGATCTTCACCACAAAAAACTGGTGAATGTGTTATAAATTAGTCGCCCTGAAGCGTACTAGATAAGAAATAAAAAATTAACAATATATTTAAAAATAAAACATTGCTCTCAATACTTGAATAGTATTTTTAGTAGTTGTAGATTAAATGGCTCTAACTTCAGGCCACTTGGACTTTACGTCTATTACTATCGACCACATGTGTCCAGTCACAAGTCTACAGTAATCTATGTGGATCCTTTGTCATAGTTCTTGTGATATTTTCCGCAGTTTCAACGGTGCTCTAGTCATTTCTGGAACAAATTTTGCACATTGTTCACACTGCTTTGCAATATTTTCTATTTCTTTATCTATCCCAGGAAGCCACATATACATCCTGGTCAGGCTTTTCATGTAGACTATCCCTGCATGATTTTCATGCAATATTTCTATAATTTGCTTCCTATATTTTTGTGGAATCATTACTCTAGTACCTTTGAATATGTATCCTTTGTGCAATGATAGTTCATTTTTACATAACCAAAATGGCTTAATGTCGTTATCGCTACACTTGGCTGGTCATTTTTATTGTATGAAATTTTTTATTTGGATTAGTTTGCTGTCTTTTTCTATTTCTTTAGTTATTTGATCCGCTGTTAATAGAAGCCTACCATATATTTCCGTTTGAATCTCGAGTCCCATACTTTCTGCTTATTCTCTTTTGTAAAGATGGCTTTTCTTCTGGATTGGGAAACCTTAAGAGACTGTGGGCATTCCCAAATTTAGCCGATTCCCGGTACTCTATATGATACGTGTAGCTCATGAACTTTAGAGCCCATCGATGCAGTCTCTAAGCTGCTACCACTGGTAATCCTTCCTTAGGACCAAAATCCTTAGCAATAGTTTATGGTCCGTTAGTAGCAAAAAATTTCTGCCGTAGAGGTATTGATCGAATTTATCTACTCCATAGATAATACCCAACGCTTCTTTTTCTATCTGTGCATAATTCCGTTTTGTCTTTGACGGAGTCCTAAATGCGTACGCAATTACTTTTATTTTCTATCGTTATAAGGATGGTACAACATTACCCTTATTCTATACTCTGACGCGTCCATAGCCAAGACAAATTTTTCCTTAGGGTCATAATATGCTAGTGTCTCATTGCTAGTCGGCTTCTTTTTTATTTCCTTTACTACTGTGCTTTTTGTGTGTCCATTTCCATGTTACCCCCTCTTGCTTTAATCTACTCAGAGGTGCGGCTTTAGTAGCTAAGTTTGGAATAAACTTCCCATATTATGTTATTATACCCAAAAACGATTGTAGCTCTTTCAATTTCTTAGGATGAGTCATCTTTTGGATAGCTTCCATTTTATTCGGTGACTTTCTAATATCTTCTGCATCCACTATGTGACCAAGGTACTCTAACGACTCTTTTAAAATCTCGTACTTATCCTTTTTTACTCTGAATCCATAATCATGTAGCCTTTTCAACATCATTTCCAACCGTTCCAAATGGATCTCATCATTGGGTGTCGTGACCGTAATGTCGTCTAGATATACCAGTACTCCTTCCATACGCTGCAACATTTTCTTCATTACTTTTTGGAAAATTGCTGTTGCAGATGCTATTCCAAACGGTAACCGCTGATATTGGAATAAACCTTTTTGCGTGTTGATTATCATATACTTTTTGGATTCATTGTCTAAACGTAATTGTAGATGTGCTTCCTTTAGATCTATATTTGAAAATCTTTGTCCTCCATTAAGCGCATGGAATAGCTCTTCCGGTTTCTGTAGTGGGTACTGGTTTATATCCAACCTCGGGTTTAAGATCCCTTTAAAATCGACACAAATTCTTACTGCACGACCTGGTTTGGGTAGTACCACTGTGGATGACTCCCAGTCCGAGTGGTCTATCGCCTCTAAAATACCAAGCTGTACCATATCGTTGAGACTTTTCTCTACCTGTGGTTTGAGTGCATATGCTACTGGTTTCGCTTTATAAAACTTGGGAGCTACTTCTTCTTCGAATTTAAGAGTAACTACTGCTGTTTTAAATAGCCTAAGTTCGAGTCCAAATACTTCGCCATATCTTTTTAGGATTTCATTCAATTTTGTCTCGCGATTATCTACTCTCACTGCTTGAAATTTACTGGTCCGTTTACAAAATGAGCCACAATCTATATTCATCGATGCTATCATGTCACGTCTACACAGGAGACTAGCCTTTCTATTAATCACATGGATTAATTATTGGCTTCCTGATTCCATTAAGTACAATATCTACTGTGTATTTATCCATGAACTCAATTTTACCACTAGTATATGTTCTAGGTTGATAGTCAACTTTAGTCAACGGGGGTTTCCTTATTTTCCGCCATGTATCTTTGCCTACGATTGACAAGGAAGTACCCGTGTCGAATTCAAATTTGATTTGAACTCCATTAGCCAATATAGGTATGTATCACAGTAGTGGTATTCTATTAACGTGCAATCTTTCACTAACGACTATACGATTGTTAAGCGTATAATTTTATAATCCCTTCTCTATATTTATCTTGCTATCGTTTGCTTCCTTACTGCCAAGGGTGTCTTTCTCTCTCTTCAGATCATAATCTTGTTCCACCTTCACAGCCTTAGATGTCAGTAGTTTTGACCATTCCATTTCTCCTGGTTTCCCCTAGAAAAACGAATATTTAGTGTTGATAATTGTATTTTTACAATTACGCCTTGAAATTTTTGCTATTGATATGCAGTGCGAAAAGGAATTATCCGAAGCAGACATATAAACCTTATTGGTTTTGCGGAACTTTGGCCTGATTTCAGTATCGTGGTATCTTGACTTCGAGATCAAAAGGTCTTGATTTCTCTTTACATTTCAATCTTTAGCCACATGTCCCTTTTTTCCACATTCATGACATTTAAAAGGAAAGGACTTTGGTTTTCGGGATATATAGCCAGATTTTTTACGGTATCTAGATATGGTCATCTTAGGCTTTTTGCTTTTTTTTTACTTCAGGCACGCTATAGCGTCCTTTTACTTTGCCATTCTCATGGCTTCTTGCATCGCTGTTTTATAAATTCGAGCCTATCTCAATGCATCCATACCGGATAATAGCTCGTTTTGGAGCAACTTGTGTTTGAATTTGTCCGACTGGATACCATTGACAAAAACCATAGTCACGACCATATCCCTTACATCTCTATTAGAAGTAAACTCACATTTATTTGCGGCTTACTGTAGTTCTGTATAGAACTCCTCTATTGTCTGATTCCCAGACTGCTGCATCTGTATCAGACTAATTCATTCCGCCTATAAAAAGTGTCGCTGCAAATACCTTTCTCGGAGAATTTTAAGCAGTTCCTCAAAACTGCCTTCTTCCGGATTCTTACCTTGCAACAGACCTAATAGCTCATTATACACGTTCGTACCTACCTCATCTAACAATAACAAAGTTTTGTGCGACTCTTCCTTTATCTTACGCGTGGTAAGATAATTAAGGAATAACCGCTAGTATACATGCCACGGACTATCAGGAATGTAAACTCCAGGGCTTTTGCTCATCGGTACTACATACTTCGGCGCTGCTTCACTTACTGGGATAACTCCTATACCTTCGGTTAGCGCTACTCTTTAACCAGACGTCCTAGTTTGGATTGGCCGTGGTATCCCGATCCGTATGGCTATTGTTACTGCTGCGGCTGATCCCTCCATTTTTCACTTTTCGATATTCTTCTTTATAGCTTATCCCTCAGAGTTTAGGACTGATTGTCACTATTATCTAACGATGTGCTTTACTCAGCAAAGGGAGAACTATTTATTCCATATACAATCATCATTCTATATTTATATACTATTTCTTATCTTATGATGCCCAGAATAAATTTTCAACTTAGATACTACAGATAGCACCCAAAATTTAAAAAAAGAAGAAGATACTTTTTCTAAATGTTTAGGAAACATTAAACATCCAGTAAACCTCAATTTGGTTCCAGTTAATCCTTTTTCTTACTACTATTTCAGTTTAAATAACCACCATATCGGTCAATCTAACCCAGTTTTCAAATCTAGTTCAGTTTACTTATAAAAAATCAAGGAATTTTATCGAATAGTGAGTATTTCATAAAACATAAATACTCGCTAGCCCCACTATGAATAGTTACACAAAAGTTTTACACACTTATGTTGTCAACTTTGCACTAAAATAAGTTTTATACTAACCTTTTCACTTCATTGTACAGTATGTCTCGAGGTGCTTTGATTGTGTTCGAAGGACTAGACCGGAGTGGAAAGAGCACCCAAGCAAAGCTACTCCGCGATCATATAAGAAAGAGTGGAAGAGATGCTGAAATTATTAGGTTCCCAGGCATGTCTTTATATCTGTCTAATGTTCCATTTTTCTATCTCTTTCTCATCCATTTTCTACTAAACAAATGGGATTTATATCGAAATATCACGTGTTTACTTGGTAATGAGTCGATTTTCAGACAGACTTGATTCCACTGGACAGCTGATCGACCAGTACCTTAAAGGTGAAGTCGATTTTAGTGAGCAAGCACTTCATCTTCTGTTCTCGGCGAATCGGTGGCAAAAGGTGATGTATAGACAATAAATACAGTTTAAGTGTATAATTTTTACGTTTATATTCAGGCGGCAGAAATTAAGAACAAGATAGGAAAAGGTGTCGATGTAATTTGCGACCGCTACTTCATCAGTGGGATCGCCTATTCTCTCGCCAAAGGTTAGAATCTGTAGAGAATCAAAAAATCAAATTATTTTAATCTGAATATTTCAGGCTTAAATGAGCACTGGGTTCGTCAGTCGGACGTTGGTCTACCACTACCAGATCTTGTGTTCTTTTTTAAACTCTCCCCTGAAGAAGCTATGAATAGAACGGGTTTCGGTGAGGAACGACTGGAGACTGAGCCGATGCAACGGAAGGTCGCAGAGGCTATGACAACTCTCAAACAGAGTTATTGGAGAGAAGTAGATGCCAATAATGATCCTCATTCCGTGGAAAACGTGGTTCAAGAATTATACGCTGCTATTTCACGTGAACACCCACTGGGTGTTGTCGAGTAGTGAGAACTGGAGTAGGTCTCGGAGATTTAAGTTGATTGGAAACGGCAGCTAAGGTTTTCTATACTAACAATACTATTAGTTCTGAAATTTTAATCTTATATCAGATAGCTAACTAATTTATAGACCTAATTCTGTAATAACGGTTGCATTATTTTGTACTAATGCATATGAAACTCATTTTAGGTTAGGTAGTATAAGTTATAGTTACATGCAAGGTTTTGTTGCTGATATTTTCCGAATAACTTCAATACTGATGTTATAATTTTGTATAATTATTTGTATCCTCTTATTTGGAAATAAAGACTGATTATTTCTCAGAAACTTTGGATGGTAGATATTTAATTGAAATATGCTATATTTCTATGATAATAGCATGGCATCATTACAATAATATGAGTAAAAAGAATAGATAAATCTGTCAAACTGTCAATGTCATAGAGTATGGTACCAAAGTATCCAGTTGATCTTATACTATTAGTTCAGCTTATAAATTGCATTTCAGTCTAATAATATTTGTTTAGAAACATTACAAGAATATCGATCTCTATACATCACTGTCTCCCATAGCTCTAATTAACAATTGTTATTCATTCAGTGCTTATCTCCTCGATGTTCTATTGTTTTCTTGAATATGAACACAGACATGCACAAATACCATAGCAATATACTTGCTTCGAGCACATGGTATGGTGATTAATTCAGGTTGTTTTTAAGCTCGTATCAGCATTGCAGACATAGACCAATTGTAAATCCCTGCAAGAACAATCTCCATTAGTTACGATATATTTTTTCGATCGTCTATAGAAAGTATTTAACAGATCTTTCCCAATCTATCAGTATTTAAAGCAGCTACACGCTTCATAAGAGATTAAATAAAAAATTCAAAAACCAAACATTGTTTTCCTGAATGCGAACTGCAAAACTTGCAATGAAAAATGAATATTTTTTCTATCGTTCATAATTTTACAAATATGATTTATTACCACAACCATCCCAATTACCTCTTTAAAAGACAACAACAACAACAAAACAAAGACCACATAATCTATTGGAAATAAGTCTAAACCTAGAGAAGAATTAGTCACGTGGTAACTGACAAAATTTAAAGGATTTTTATTATTTAAATATAAAATTATAAAAAGGTCTTAAACTGATTGAACATGTGGTACTGTAGAAAATAAATGTAGCGGGCCGCCTGTTATTTCTTATTGATGGACGACAAAATCTACAAATTCTAAGGATTGATATTGTTATTTTTTGAAGTTATTATTTTATAGATGTCTTCTCAAATTATACTTACTAATTTTAGCTGTATTGTCAACTAATATGGCTTAAATGTATCTATTTCAATATTACTATCTAAAATTCCTTTGAAAGTCCAGGTATAAATTGATTCATTGTCATAGGTTATATTTGAAGAGGTGATTAGAATACAAGAGATCTTATTTGATTGTTATTTATTGCGTGCACATTATGCACATATTAGTTCTTTATTACTCTTCGTTAGTTGCAAATTTACAATCTAAGGTATTAGATAAATTGATAAATAAGCTAGCACTACTACAATAATTTTTTTCTTTAATTGTAATTGAATTGAGGAAGTATTTATTGTTTACTATGCATTTAATAACCTATTTCCATACTATTGAGCTCTAGAATTTGTATATTTATAAGATTCGTTTAATTTCATAGTGAATGTGTTGTGGAATTTTTATAGATATGGCTTGGATGCGTCCGCCCCCAGCCGGTACTAAATTAACACCATGGGTTCCAGACCTAATCTTTGTCCCCATTTCTCGAGCTTTCGAACGTTTAGGGGTTTACTTCTATAACCGGTACTTTTAAGCGTTTCTATCCATTTTGCAAAGAAATATTTAAAAGCAGGATGTACAGATTTGTATTAAATTTTACCTGTATATAATATTTGTATGTATATCTTGTTATTTAGAGTACTTAACAAAACGGAGATAGGCTTATTCGACAAGAGATGGAATAAGAATGTTCACGGACCCTATGCACATTATCGGTACTATGGAAAGCGTAGGTTTTAATTTAGAATGAATAAAATAAGTTTTTGATGTTACGCTAGTTTTAAGGAAAAACTGCTGGAAATTTAAATTGTTCACATAATTTTCTTTTGGTGTAATTAGCATAAGCGTTTGGATTTAACCATAACCAGAATGCAGCAGCTCTGATAGGTTGTTTAATTCTGTTTCTACTTTTGAAGGTTTTTATTTATTTAGTATTTAAAGCTTTTCCTCAAATCTTATTTGCTTATTATTCTGAGGTTACCTGTATTTTCAGTTGATACTAAACTGTTCGATGTAAAGCTTGCTGACTTACCTGCTTGGTTTGCTCGTCGTGAAAAAACTCCGGGCGCTTTATATAATGAGTTCATGAGAAACATATGGAGGGTTCACCACTTGTATTATTCTGGTCCTGTCTATGCCAATACTGTGAGTTCTGCGTTTTAATACCTTTAGGTTGTTCATAATAAATATGTAAAAACCTTAATTAGAGTTAACGTGAGTTTAATTAATTTTCAGATAAAGACAATCTTCCGTTTCATTTTCGCCTATTCATTTGTGAACTGGCTAGTGAAATCACCTCGTTATCTGGCCTTCCAAAAAACTATGTATCACTGGTAGAGAAAGTAGCAAGAAAAGCTCAAGTAATTGATAGTGAAATATTTGTTTTTACTATTTCGATAAATAGTTAATTATTATTTGTTCTGTATAACATTTATGGATATAAGTGGTTCATTTATAAATTAAATGGGCTTAATAATAGATTTTCCTATATTCTGGGTGGTTTATACTGTGACAGTTGCAGCTCGTACAAGTATTTTATTTTTGATATAGGAGAGTTGAGGTTATACTACAAATTTAAGTATAGTGTTTGTTTCTAATGTGTATGTAAGGTGTGTTGCCATGCATCACATTCACAATATTTAACAAATACAGTAGGAACAGAATTATTTTTTAGGTGCATGGACGTTTACTTAAATTGCTTAATAAAATTATCTAGGATAATATAGTGCTGTAGCTAAAATTGGAACTAGTAAATTGGTATTGCGACGTTTTAATATATTGGTGAAGTAACCATCCTGTTGTAGTTTATTTAACGATGTTATGTCCTATGGAGAGATGAGATGGCTTAAATCTTGCCTCCAAACCCCTTTTTGAATCCTAGGCTGTAGTATATACATTCTCCTTCGCGCGACCTCTCCATTCAAGGACCGGGGTAGTCTGTCAGGTGCATGATCCGATACGTAAATATTGGTGCGTATGATGCTTTAGTGACTTCTAGAGTAATACCCATCATTGTGAATACGGAAAAAAATTTATATATTCCTGAGTACGTAAAGATATTATGGGAGATTAATGTGTCTAGAAATAATTTGTTGTATCTTATAAAATTATAATTCCCATTATGTCCTGTAATAGATATAGCATAACTAGTCACATTATCACTTGTTATGGTTACTTGAATGACAGTAATTCTGTTATAACGGTATTGTTCAGAGGTCGTATTATTTAGCAGCTGCTTTATAGTCTGCTTATGTTTGTACTTCATTCCAATGAGATGTTCTAGCAGGTGCGATTAGTTGTTGCTGTTTTTAATGACGAATTTAAATTTCGGGTAAAACGGCAATATATTTATATAGCATATTTAGATATTAGTTATAGTATAGAAAACGTAAAAAATATATTCAGCATTAATTACTTCATTTAATGTTAATAAACTTTAGCCGTTCCACCCATGTTTCGCCCATACGGATAATAAAAAGAACTAAAATTCCTACGTTTACATAAGGAATTGTAGCATCGTGATTGAGTACATATTTTTGCTCGATGGAAGCTTATTGTTGCTTCCCTCGTTTGCAGGTGTGCTCATAATCGATGGGCGGTGATGGGCCTTGAGATGGCTGGCCGACGATTAGCCCGCTAGGAAGACTGCGGAAGGAAGGAAGCGATTGTGCATGCGGGCCTCATTGTCAGACTGCTTTGGGCACCAAATAATACAGAACTCATAGCAATCGTGATGACTATATCTTACTAATCACATTTAATAGCTACATAGAGATTTGTGAGTAGGACATGACAAAATTGAGTATATGTAATTAATATGCCCTATATATATGGCTGTTTGCTTGAAAGAGTTGCGTGCAACGGCACTTCTTTAGTCATCCTGATAATAGGTTGTTTATAGGCAGGAGCAAACCACAGCCAGCCAGCCGAATAGATCACAATGCGCGCACATCAAAGCCTTAGTGGTAATTGAGTGTAAACAGCCTTGTTGCGTAAGGAAATTGCCCAAGAGGTGCTGAAGCGTGGTACATCAATTGGCTTCTCGCGTCTAAGAATCTGTATACGGTAGACGTGAACAAAGCTCAATTGGTAAATCTTTGAAAATAACATTTATACGTGGTACATTTAATTTTCATTTAAGGAATCAGTATGTGACACCTTTGAAAAATAATTTAGGCAATAAAATCCATGCTTGAATATCTTCCTTTGTAACATTTCATTTAAAACAGCTAATATGGGGTTATTTATAGTCCTGACTGAATATGATAGAATCGTTTGAAGGTAGTAGGATACTGGTATGAAATGATTGGTTATTGAAATTATAATATATAATAAATACTGCAACGTGATTAAAGCTGTCTATTTGAATTTATTGTATTTGATATATCACCTATGCTTTCAAATAGCCATTTGGCCTGCTGTTCTTCTGACCCTGTGCTTAGCCCCATCATGCATCCGGCGTCAACCGCAAGGCGCTTCCGCTGCGGCATTGTCTCAGTGCGCAATTAACCAACAGGTGCCCTCGCCTTGCACCAATCACTAGCAGGTATATTTAAATTGATGAATCTTGCCATATGTTGTATCACTTTGCAATACAAGGTCGCTTTTCTATAAAATTACTAATTAGGTATTTTCTGTCTTCTTGTTCTGAAGCTAGTACTGTAATAATAGGTTAGGCTATTAGATGAACTGTGATATAAAGGCTTGAAATATATTTATTTTATCGACATTATAGTATACTTATTAGTAATGATTTGTTGATAAAATATGAACTCAAAGAAAGATCACATTTTAAGCGTAACGAGAAAGTTGTCTCAAAATATTGAGCTCACAAATTGTAGAATTGCTAATTGTTACATGAACTGTCATTATGGGCACACACTGGGCATGGAGGTGCAATAGGTTTGAGGCAATGAAGACTAGTTGGTGGGAACACGAGCTGCACTAGCGTGAACCATCGTCGCCTTCAATTCTTGGAATAAAAGCTGATTTAGCAAGAGTTATGCTTCTTTGGCTCTTGGACAGGTTATATCTTGAGCAAGGTGGCTAATGGGAGATCAGGACTGGCATCGTGTTTTTTTAGGTGACGGTCAAGATTCGTTTGTTGTCCAAAACAGCGGTCGCAACGAGGACATCGGAAAGGACGTTCCTGAACGGTTCGTTATTATAAAAACGCATTTGCACTACTAGAGGAATAGTGTTCCTAAAATAATTTAATTGTTATCTAAAACTCTTACCTTATTGTGAATGTTTCTAACATGACGTTGCAAGTTTGAACTAATCGAAAAAGATCGTTCGCAGTATTGACACTAAAATGTTTTTTATTGTTGTTTTCATGATTGATTAAACAATATTGACCCCTCAGTCGTTTATGAAAGAATATTTTCGCGCACTAAGAAGAATCGATAGAGTACTCAAGATTCAAGAGGTATCATGGAAGATCAGGTGACATGGCTCATCTAAATAGTGCGTAGATGTCTAAGAATACTGTAAACCAAGGAGAGCAAAACAACCAGGTGGAGCTGAAATAAACCTTATATGGCTGCTCCCCGGTATGTGTTCTAAGATGTCTGGTTAGGTTAGCCGAACGTGGAAATACCTAAATTTAAATTTTGAGGAATAAATTTAATTGAAACAAAATATACAACTATTGACATATTAATAAGTTTACCTTTTGACAAAATTTACAGGTGTACCGGTCCTTAGCACTTTTAGTTGGTTGCGGAGTAACTGCAAAAGGCGAAGGGCCTCCATAAGGGAACGGCCGTTGAAGTAAAGAGAGGAAAGCTGATGAACTGCAAACATATTTTTCGCTTAGATTTCATACTTTTATGTTTTTTTAAGACATTTTTCTTTTACATCTTCGTTGCTACCTGAAGGGGTTAATTCCAGGCGCAAGAGTTGGTGGGGGTAGAGCGACACAATCTTCCTTTTTTCCAGAAGATGATTCTCCATCCTCTTCATTTCCAGAATCGCTCTCACTATCACACTTTCTCTCATCCCTTTTTGTTGTTAAATCTAAAGGGCTGATCTCCGTTTCTGAACATGGGCTTTCTTTTCGTTCACAAGGAGAATGATCACTTGCGTGTCCACTGGAAATAAACTATGTATATAAAAGTCAAATAGTGAATTTATTTTATGAGAATATTACTGGGACAAATATACCAATATATACTCTAAATAAACCGTTCTAAATCTTATGTAATTTGTAATGTCATGCGACGAAAACCAGTCAATGGCGCAATGGAAAATAGGCGAAGAATAGGCGCGTCCCAAAAAGAGAAACCATACTGGTAATGTCACCTACAGCGAAAGTCGATGAGAAAATGAAACTTTACGGAAATAGTTACAGATATATTATTATTAGTCACCTACTCTTACCTTGATCGAGGAGAACTTTCTCCATCTGAACTCCCATTCATTAACTTATAAGCATCGATATTAGAAAATAAATTCATAGGCAATGACGGTACCTAAATAATATTTCAAGTAAAAAAACTGACATTAATAATAGATTAGATGAAACATTACATTACTAACCTGTGTGGCAATATGTAGAATATGGGGCCAGTATGTGGGTAACATGGAATGAACGAGACCGGGCATTGCACTAAATCCGTGAGGTAATAGAGGCTTGTAAAAGGAGCTGGCCATTTCACACATAGTTCTGTGCTTCACCAAAGCGCTGTGAGAGGGTAAAGTTTGCTGACAGTTCGGACACTGCCATCCATCCTAAAAATGTGTAATGTAAAATGAGATAGAAAATAAGAATAAGATCAAACTGTATAACTGAATTTTAGTAAGCAGTTTGAAACTTATGAGTTTTTCATGGTAATTACTAACAAGGTGTATCCGGCGATGACGACAAAGGTTGGAAAATTGCGTGTAGGCTTTGTTGCAAACTTGGCAGCGGAAAGGTTTTGAACTGCAGTGGATGTGCGAATGCTGCTTTAGTCCACTGCAATATTATGACTAAATAAAGTATAAACATAAATGGTTTCTGATATGATAGTGGAAGAGGTGATGTCAAAACGCTTATTCAAATTATCTATATAATTTCACCGACTCCCCGATTTACTGTGAATTGAGATGTGCTGGTTGGGATAAGCGCGATCCCGGCTGGGCAAATAGAGGAAGACGGCTTGCTAATGGAAACGCGCACCTGAGGACACTGCCGTATTCCTTACAATTTCTACGGTAACCTAATCATAATCTACATTGCATAGTGACAAGTCAAAACATGGGTAATTAAGAAGAGATGGATAAACTCACCTAGCGGATGAAAAGCTCTTTGGACAAAGTTGACACCTATGAGCTTGTCCCTCAGGTGCAAGCTGTCCTGGCTCTAATTCTTCGTGCTCCCTCCCGTCCTCTTCGATCCTGAGGGGAAAAACAACTGAGACCATGTGTGATTTCTCTTTCGATGGCGCAATTGGGGTCAGTAGAGCGAAGCGGGGAAATCGCACATCTCGCATGGTTAGTGCACTGACAAAAGAACACCTTGCGAGCTGACTACTTCCCCGTTCCAAAAACGAGAGAGTAAGAAAAAAATAATGAGAAGATAGTAAGGGTAAATTAAAATAGATTCTACAATCAGTATATATAGACAACAATGGCTAGGTAGATATATGAAAATAGAAGATAATATTATAGAATACTACATTTCTTGTAGATTTAGAAATGTAATAGAGAAAACTAAATCGTCAAGATTGGTTGAAAAAAACAGCTGAAAACTATGCTCACCTGTCTTCTTTAACATCAATTACTTCATCGTCATCCTCAGCTGCACTATCTGCCCATCGTTGCATTAGCAACCGTTCACCGATTTCTATTTCCCGTGCAGTTTGCAGATATGTCTGAAGTATTTTTCTAGTTTACTCATATATAAGGTCTTTCTGTATTTTTATTGAGTAGCTTTTTCTTAACTAGTAGTTTCCCTTTTTCTTCATATTTTTTTGTCTAGCTCACCTTTCCATCGATTTGTTTTACTGCTATATTTGCTTGTGTTCGTTCCTCTGCTTCCTTTATCAGGTTAAGTATAAGTAGAGCATTTGGGTCATTAGTTGCTCCCTATAATAAGTGGTTTTTTGATAGATGACATTATACAAGTTTATTTCGTTTGCGTGCGTTCCTTTGTCAACCACATCTCATTTGATTGGGTAGAATAAATATCAGAAGAAAATGATTATTCATGAGAAAATGTAGTAGATTACATCCCTCTCAATCGGAGTCCATTTCATTATCATAGTTTCTGTATTCCGGCAATTAGAAAATGAGAGGTGGATCATAGTCAGCAAGGATGAGACGCATTACGGAGTACGGTAGCTATTTAATAATAAATATGAAAAGGTGCAAAGAAAAAGAGGTAACAGAAGTAGAAGGCTGAGCATAGCAAAGTTTAATAGAAAGATGAGAACTAAATAGAGAAACGAATTAGTGGACTTTGCCACGATCGTTAAAACAAGTTATTTTAAATACAATTGATTTTATTATTTTAGTGAGTAGAAATCAAGACAATTTTTTGGATGGGACGATATGATTATTTTTAATTCCAGTTGTAATAAAAAGCAATAAGAATTGCATTGGGTACAAATTAAGTTATTTCCGTCTTCGATATGAAATGACGAATGGCCTGAGAATGCACAGAACAACATTAGGAAATTAATTCAAAAGAACGTACTAATATTACAGCACTATCGTAATTTCTACTCAAAATTAGAGGCTTTTCTTAAAGGATTTTAGCTAGATAAATGTAGAAAATAATTGAAAGTGTGATTTAACAATAACAAAAATTCTAAAAATGATTACTATTGTTAAAGTTTATCAATTAGCGAAAACATACCTTATCAATTACTCCAATAAGTTTTCCTTGTGGAATTTGTGTGAGCGCATTGAGTGAGTTACCATATTGCTCATCCGTCTTCACCTCCACACTACGGAGAAATTCTCCATCGATGCTCATCTTTATGTTGGTATCACAGCGAAGATAGCTCTATTCCAACAGAAAAGTTCTTGGCCAGTTAACAGAGGTGAGCAACCTGAACACTCAGGAGATGCTTGATAAGATGGGCTCGGCAGCTCGTCAAACCCCGCCCCCTCTATTCTAACCAACGAATAGTGGCAGGGGGCGGGGTGAGACGATTCAGACTGCCCTATGGAGAAAGCACCCGAGCCATACTGTAGTCATACATAACTGCTTTTCAAAACTCTCTGAGTTAATATTATATAAATAGTCTACACATTACATTATTTTTTAAGTTTCAAACAAGGTTCCACTCCTATTTATGCTAATCAATTGAAATGTACAATCATAGATATAAATTTAAATATTTAATCAATCTTCCTCTCAAATTCAAATTATCTCCTACAGAAATGCCTTTATTAGTAATGGTTTATAAAGAATACTTAGCATTGTTCTAGTTTTGAAAGATTTGAAAGATAAATATTTGGATAGTAAACAAAGGAGCTTTCAAGGATGGGTAGGGAGGAGGTACGGTAGATGGATAACACAATGCAATTGTGACCAGCAGAGGATTGAATGGTAAAAATAATCTAAATCTAAACTGTGATTAAAAAATAAAGGAATAATAGCTTTTGATAGATAGAAGAAAGTATACTATCAAAATTGTCGATATTTGCGTAGGAGTTTGGTGGGAAGAGCAAAATGAGTAGAGTGGAAGGTGGAAATGCTGTAGACTACAAACTTGAGATATGGTGGGAATACGCTAAACAGTTATATCTTAAAAATTGTTACATGCCGATTTCATGAGTTTAGAACTAAAAAATGTGATAAATTGTATTGCCTTTCCGTGAAACATGCCAAAGTAAAATTGACAATTAAGTCGTATAATGAGAAATACTCTAATATAATAGAACACAAGATATTTAATAAAAGTATCAATAAAGAAATTATGCATATACGTAAGAGAAGCAGTGCTACCAGGTGATCTAAGGTCAGTGGAGGGGAATGGCACCGCCCATAGATGACCGCGCACCTTGACAACTAATAAGGAGCAGCCGGTCTGATTCACACGAAATAGTGGTTAATTAAAGAGAGATAAAATAGGACTACTAAACTAAGTAATAAAGCTATGCCATATTTTAAAAACAATTGTGGATATATAGGCTTATTATGACGCCTGATATCAAAATAAAGTACGAATATAAACAGTGTATTATGCTAAATATGTGCTTAGGTTAAAAAGTACAAGACAATACAAATATTGAAGTTACCAGGATTTGATACAGCTACAGTCATACATTTAAAAATAATATGTTATTGTTTTGTGAAGGTGAGAAAGAGGTAAAAGAGTGCAGACTTTACAGACAACTGCCTAGAAATGAGATTGACTGTTGCGGGAGGGATTGGCGTGTGAGTAGTTTGTCTACATGGGAAGTGAGATGATGGGGATGAATGGAGGAGAGTGGGGATCGCGAGTAGAACCATGCTCGCTAAATAAACATACTATCGTCATCTTGCTGAATCGCCTTAATGGTTCAGAACAGGACAATCTAATGATAAATAAAAGTCATAAAATAATAATAATGTTTCATTAAATAAAAGGCATGTGATATAAAATATGGGAAGTAATGTTATTCAAACATTATAACCGATTGTATTCCTATTGCCGTGCTATCGTGTTCTTCCCTAGGTTACTTACTGCGCCATCAGGAATTGATGGCTCTCAGTTACCTCTATCCAATCAACGGTACTCGAGAATTGATGAGTCAGACGAAGCGAAATAATGCGAGCGCCATGGAGACTCAGACATGTTTGCGAGATGAGATTGCCAGCGGGCAGGTAATCTCGCATGTATTGGCAACGGCTCTCATATTTATTTGATGAGATCACACTGATGAGATGAGAGCTACCGTAAGCGGGCATTTGGATGAGCATGAATATTGCCAATGAAGTTTGTCTCCGCAAGCAAACTATTTAATTGTAATTACAAAAATCATTTCCACTTTTTCATATCCTTCAAATATACCATAAAGCTTACCAAATTCTTCATATGAATCAAGAATAGTGAACTGTGTAGGAAAGACGCAGTGGCACATAACTAGCAAGCATGGATACAATTCCACGCCTGAGTAGCAAAGAATCGATTTGGAGCACGAACTGCTATAGAAAGCGAGCACAACCAGATATGCCTTAGTAACCGGGGGTTTACTTACAATATTTTAAAAGTAGAAAAGTAATTCTAGTAATTATTACTGTTTCTATTTCGAGGAACTATAATTCTATTGAGATAATAGACACAAGAACTATTTTTATCGCTTACTTATTTCTGCTATTGAGTATCATAAGTCTTTGTTTCATTTTCTACTGATAACAATCGGCAATTTTATCTCTAAACTGCCCCCTAAGCCTATGCCCCCACAGGGTGCGGTTTAGATATGCCTTTTGACATTTACAATAGCTCACTATTTTTTCTTCGGTTTCTTTCGCTCATCATGTCAACGTTGGTGAGAAATGCACACCATCTGTGTTTTGCGATGTCATCCTGCTCGAATTATGTTTCAGTGTCTCAAGGCCTCGTTGTTTTTATGCGCAATGATGTACCAGGTGGGGTTCAATATTTACAATTAGATGACAATAGATCGGGGAGGATGGAAGGATTTGATTTTAAGATATTTAAGATCAGTAAATTATTTGATTTAATTGATCTATTATTTGTCTTTTTACGGGGGTATCTCTTCGGGGTATCCCGTTCTTTGCCTATGGTGATCGCAATATCGACCGCTCCCGCCTGACCAGACGAAACATTCATTAACTGCACACCCAACAACTTTTCTGAATGCTGACGCCCAAATATTGTCCATTATTCAAAGTTCCTTTGATTCATCTGTGACTATCACTCCAATTGTTCTATATTTATCAAAATCATACAAGTAAATTCGTTCAATTTTAATGGAGTGCTGCAGTATTGGTTACGTTCCGATGGAAACAACTGATCCTATACTAAAAATAGTCCCAATGCGAATGCGATCGGCGACTGTGCTCGTTGGTGGGCTTATCTGTATGCTTAGTTATGGATCAGTCTATACTTTTGGTGAGCAGAATTATTAATTACAGTTGCAAATTTGACTATAATATACTATGATATTTTGATTCAATAGTTTATATTTCCTATTGATGGGAGAAGATATATTTATTCAATAAAATTTCTAAAATTCCTAGGTAGCAATTACCTAGCTTTATAGCTCATTCTAGTCTGCAATTTAATGATAATATGCAAGACAATATATATCAGATGAACCTATTATAATACCGTAGTCCAATTGGATACCCTCTTGTTGACTTCGACAAAGTTTTAAGGCAATAGTCGCTCGTGTAATTCGACATGAATCTAATCTGAGATGTTTTCAAAACTAGATAGAGTTCGCCATAATCATTCAGCAGACAAAAACAGCGACTTTGATTAAATCAGTAAAGGAGCGATAAATCTTACTGCTTTCTTAGGAAAAATACCGTAAACTTATAATAACTAATACCTGTTATGCAGGAAATCTGTTACCATATATGGTATCCTTTATTCGCTGGAAGGTGAATCCTCAAATGACCGCGGGTTCAATGATTTGGCTGCAAACACTCATGAGTTAGTTATTTTTTAAACTTATATCTATTGATGGAATTTTTTATATTCAGATGCTAAATACGTAAAAATTTGCTATTGCATTATTTTCATTAAATGTGTTTTAATTCTGTGCTTTCTATGCAATTTTCTTCACCTCTATACTCTTTATACAGCTCTCACTCATTTTCCCTTACTTGGCGCGATACCGTACCAGCCGCTGTCGTCCGCAGACATGACTCACTGTGCCCGGGAATAGTCCGTCTAATAGACTCCTTTCACCGATTCTGCTATTGTCGATCTTCAATGGAGGGAGACGGCACTGTTATATTAGTACCCATGTATCGGTCAATAAAATGAGAGTATGGGACCATCAAATCACTGCGCTATTATATAGTCAAGTACATTAAGTGAGATGAATGGTTTCAATACTTTCCCTTAAAACTCACATAATCCAATATAACCAGAGTCTACAGAAACTATTACTTTTACTTTTTAATTGTTACTTGTCTTTGTAGGTAAAATAAATAACAGAAACCACACAATTGAAGGAGATTAGGGATTAAGATGTATCCAAACAATTTCTCTATTTACCTTTAGGTGGTGTTCCACTTGCTATGTTGGTCGGTGGAATTTTAGAAAGGCGACATGGTGGAAGAAAGGCTGCATTTCTGGGATCATTTATATATACGTCAGTTTATTTTGCCTCTCTTTTCCTCACCGATTCCCTCTCAAATTTTGTCCCGTTCTCTATATATTGTCCCCAGATAACCTGAGAGTCCTCAGCTTATCAACTCCCGACGCAATTAGCCAGCTGTATGCGGTAACCTAATCTCGCCCTGCGGATTACCTGCTTCTCGCTGATTGTTGTGTATAAGATGCTAACCAATTCTAATTAAGATGTGTATGTTCTCCAGTATCTCAATTATACCGTTAAAATTCAAAAATTAATGGTCGCATTTTAATCGAAAAGACATTTCGATTCCTCATTAATCAAATAGGTGAGTGACAAGTGAAGAATTGTAGATAATATCTTGATTAAAATACAAAACAATATTTGTATGTAATTATTATTTATCCACGAGGTAGATCGATATAATAGGTTCTAGGATGACACCGTAGTATAACTGGTATGGCAAGTGTTCGTCCACCGTTCCTCTATTTGAGAATCTCTCAGCCACAATCGTCCATATTTGCGCGAGGTGCGCCGCAAAAAGCTGTCATTCTGTCTACGTTATGAGAAATAACTCGGATGCCAAGGAATAACGCCTAGTTGAGGGACTCAAAATCATCTCCCTTACTTTTCCTTTATTCAAATTCCTTTTGTTCTGCGTTATTAGTCAATGTTATCCCTATTATATTTTATTACTAAGTTTCATTCGCTGACCATATTGGAAACTAAATAATAAGTTTCAAAAATGTCACTGAATCATGTAACTGAGTAGAAGAGAAATAAGAGGATATGCAATTGGAGAAATACAGTAGTTGTCGGTTGAAGACTTCATTCAATGAAGCTTTTACGCACCCTTTGATTACCTGCCAGCGCGCGAATCGTGCTCGATCCAGTCATAAAACGCCGTTTATGGTCTCATTTGCAGGTGGCAGTCAGTTGACGAGAATTGGAATAGACTTAGGCAGTCTGGGATTAACAGTCTACTAAAAATGCAACTTGTTAAAGAAATGGGGGAAAATGAATAAAATAATATCCATAGTCGGTAGTAGTAAATATTAGGCGGCTATATACGTATGAGGTAATTGTTTCCATTACATAGTCTTCGAACCTTCAAAATATGTTATGCCTACATGGGAATTTAAAGGAAATTAACAATTTAAAAGAGATGAGGTAGAATTTATTTCCAGCTTGGGCACCGGTGTTACATACTACACAATACAGCACTCATTCGCAGCACTCCTATTGTCGATGGGTTTATTCGCCAGTTTTGGTGGAAGTATTGCTTATAACTCGATCCTCGCTACGGCTCAGAGAGTTAGTAAATTAAAAGATGATGTATAGAAAATAAATTATAAGAATTTATGAGCAAATTTTATATAACCATTCATAAAAATATCCTTTTACAATTAATAATACAGGATATAATTGAGTTTGCATAAATCTATTAGTTCGTCTATTTTAAACATAGGTTGGACATTTTAAAAGTTCTATGTATATAAACTAAATATCTCATATACTTCACATTGTCGATATTGTACGTATTTTATGGAAAGATATCACTTACAGTACATAATATTTTATCTGCGAATTATTTTATTTTAATTGTTGAAATATGAAATGTAGATTTCCCGAATTTGTAATAAGAACTAATTTTAATATGAAAATAGCCATTTCCTTTCAGGTTCTTCTCAAAGCAATTTCCTCACTTTCTAACACATTTTCAACGTTATAAATTTATAATTGAACAAGTTGACAAAAGAAAACGAAAAGTGATGAAGTTGCCATGAGTAGAATCAAAGCTTACTAAATTTAATTGGTGGCAAAGAAATTCTGAGGATTACTTTTATAATATGTAACTGTGAGTAATTTCCTGTATATTCATTTTTCTGTAGACTAGGATAAAAATTGTTTTATAAATGTAAAGAGGGAAAACTCTGATAGTCGATATTGATTCGATTATTGGATTTACAGTGGCTACCTGACAACGTCGGTTTGGCTGGTGGCATTATCGTAGGTGGATATGGTTGCGGAGCATTTATCCTTTCGCCACTTCAAACCACTTTTATAAATCCACTTAACTACCAAGTGAACGATGATGGATATTTCACCCAGGAAGATCTCCTTGAAAGAGTGAGCAATTTAAACTTAATAAATATGATAAATATTTTTACTTTGTTGTATGCTATTTCCAGGTCCCATGTGTATTTATTGTAATGTCAGTCCTTTTTACAATTATACAGAGCATTGGACTGATGTTCATAGCTCAACCCCAAGAGGTAATTACTTCTATAACCATTAGTAATCTTAATATTCATATTAAATGGTACAAATATCCAAACTTATAATTGCAAATAAGATTTTGTTTATTGTAGGAGTTAAGTGTGGAAGCTGATGAGTTGATTATGAATGAAGTAGAGCAATCTGTTGGCACTCAGCTTACTTCAAAAACATTTCTAGTCTTATTTTTATCGCTAACCTGTAATGCAATCTGGGTACAACTGATCAGTGGCTTGTATAAGGTAAATATGGATATACATTTCGCAAATGTTATAAAAGAAAATAACATTATAAAAACGAGTTTTAACCTTTTCAAGACTTACGGACAACAGTTTATCAATAGCGATCTGTTCCTTTCATTCGTTGGTTCAATGGCCTCAATTGTCAATGCTACGAGTCGAATCGTTTGGGGCATCGTAGTTGACAAGGTTTGCATTAATTGTAGTTAATTGAGAAAAATAGAATATCATAACTACATATTCTAGACTTCATACCAATTATCAATGACACTCGTATGTGTGTTGGGAGCATCTCTTATCTGGCTGATGCCAGTTGTTAGACTCAGCGGTAACCATATCTTGTTCCTGACATCAGTGAGTATCATGAAAGAATCTCACATGGTTCACTAATTTATAATTTACTTCTTACAGGTATGTGCCATGTTCTCCTGCATTGGAGGAACATACTCACTTTTCCCTTATATCACCCATAAATGTTTTAGTAAAGCCAATTTTGGAGTTATTTATGGAACACTGCAGTGTGCATTGGTAAGTACAGTACGAACGAACATTTGAAAAACACTAAAACTCATCTTACTTCGTAAAGTGATTCATAACTTCCATTTAATCTCTCATTTTAGAGCGTGGCAGGGATCATTGCAGGCTTGCTTTCCCAATTTGCTCTTCCATTCATTGGTTTTGACTCACTCTTTCTTATTTGTGGCTTGTTTATGGTGGCATCTCTCGTACTTACTTCCATCCTCCATTGTACGGATTTGGCCTACCCACAACTAAAATATTCTATAATTGAATGTGAAAACAACGAATAATAAGTAGTCTACATGAACGCACATACTGATCTCTAGTATTTAATTTAGTAAGAATGTTTGTTTTTAATAGGGTATCAAGGCATTTTTAGTTATAAATATCACGCCAAATCTTGGCTTTTCTTGTACTTAAACCATAAACCACAAATGTTTTTGAGAAGCCAACGAGCAGTAAGTAATGAACTATCGAAAGATTTTTAATATTGAAATTTGCGGTAACTTTAGAAATAAATCTGCTTTAGGGACGGACATTTAATTTTACACACCCCACCTCGAAGATAATATAACTTCAATATACAGTGCAAATATTTCCTCTTTGATTTTCTACATCCTTAAAGGATTTTCTTAGTCATTATACTAACGAAAACTAATAAAGCGGTAATTCCATGTATTTATAATACTAACAACCTGTCACAACGAATTTCGTATATATATATATATATATATTAGGGTTGGCATCCCGGGAAGTACCTGGTTTTTCCAAAATCTCGAAAACCCCATAACTCAACATATTAAAATACCACGAAAACCCGGAAACTCGACATTTTAGTCTCTAATACCAACACTAATATTATATATATATATATATATATCAAATACAACCCATAACATTCAATCACCCCTAGTTGAATGAGAGAATTAAATAATTAATATTGATTGTTTAAAATCCCTTAAATAACCGTTCCATCTCATTTCTTTTTAATATAAAAGTTTTACCTATGATACCTTACAGTTACAATGACAGCAAACAATTTAACTCTCGAATTAAATTGTAGTATACATATATTATCCGGTCATATACCCAAATTTGAATATTCGGCAGAAACTATATATTTACGACGATAAACTACACAGCTAAAAATTCCAATTCATCTAATAATCATTGTAGATAAAACTTAGAATAAGTCAGTAAAACCCATTAAAACATTACAATGTGGAAAATCAATTTTTTTTCCTATGCATAATAACTTTCACCTCAAAAATTAGTAATGATAGTTCAAAATTTCTTAGATGAGTAATAAATGATTAAAAGTAATAGAAAGAATGAAATTCTGGAAGAAAGAACGACTAGAGAATTGATAAGTACACAGGGGCGAAAATTAAATAGAAATGTAACATTGAGATCTATAAAAAAAGAATATGTGAACCAGTAAAATAAATTATCATGAAGAACTATATGATACCTTGAAAAATAGAAAGCCAAACACAATAAATCAATCAATAGTGACAATAGTATCAGAACTTGTTTCACGTTCAAAGAATTGTGTAAGACGAGGAGTTTTCCCTACTAATTTTGTAGACTCTATATTTTTCCGTTTTATTATCTTTTTAGAAAGATTAGAAGGAAATTTACATCCCGAATCTCTAAAAAAATTTCCCATTAAAATTATAATATTTTAACCAGTAATGAAATTAAGATAATTGTTAAATTGAATATGTCACATAATTATAATTGGTGAAAATCTATTTAATGTTACAAAATATACTTATAAACTGACCTGAATTCAAGATTTTCAAGAGCCGCGACAGCCGGTCTTTGTAAACCTCCTAAGCCATTTGGCTTCTTTTTAGGAGAGCCTGAATAAATCGATATCAAACTAGCTTGAACATTTACTAAAACAAGTTAAATAGTTCACCTGAAATTACTCGATCTATAATACTTTTGGGAATGGTGACATCTAGCATAGAATCATCATCTCTGAAGAAATATTTTACGAATATTGATAATCTAAAACTCAAAAGAAATATTCATATGCTAATTTGCATTTTACTAGTAGGACAATTAATTATCTTTAGATATAGCTACATAAATAGTGATTTAATAGATAATGGTAGTCCTACTGATCTTATTATGTCTGATATGAGAAGTGTTAAGAGTTATATTGTATAACTTAAACTATAGTCTTAAACTACTAAAATACATACTCACAAAGAGTCAACATCAGGGAACTTTGGAAAATCTAGTTCCTTGTCTTCTTTCACAACAGAAACATAATTAAAGCTAAACCTTTCTCCCGACCTTGTATCGCTTTCTAGTTTTGAAACGAATGTAGCCTTTAAAAAATGGTAATAAACAACTAAAAAACGCAGTTTAAGTTCAGTAAAATTAAAAATAAGTAACTATAAATAAACCATGCTATGATATGTGTACTATATAAACTAAATATACATAATTCATTACAATATTTCTATTGGTTCTCTATGATATAATTAACAAAAATTACACATGTTCATATAGCAATATTATACCTTAGGTTTTGTTAGTTTAAATGCAGAATCGATAAGATCCTGATTGAAATCAATCGTCTCATCAAAGCCGAGAGATGGGCGTCTGGGAGGGCTGAAGACAGAAATAACTTTAAATAATACAGAATACAGTTTTTTTTACACAATATACAACCTGTGATCAAAAACTTTCTTCAATTTCGGATTGTAAGGAGTGTTTTTGTTTGCCATCAATCTCAACTCATCTGCTTCCTTTCGCAGGGCCTGAAAGTAATTTTGCATTACTTGTTTAGAGCAAGTAATATTATTAAAGACTAACCTGTATAAGATTCTTGTAGTCAGTTTCCTTCTTTTCACATTCCCTAATCTTTTTCTCATACTTTTGAATATCGGTGTACATATTTGCTTGAATTTTTTTCGATTCGTCCAGTTGTCTAAATATCAAGAATACATGAAAAAATAAAGCTTTAATAAATAAAATATTACCTTCTTAATAACACTAGGAATTGCCCAGCATCGGGGTCACCGCAGCTATTCACATATTTATCGATACCTGATTCAAAAGAACTTCCGTTCGAGACTATCTTAAAACTATAAATAATAAATTAGTCTATAGTAGAAATCGTTTGAACCACAGGCAAGTTGAAATCAGAGGATATTAACAGGATAAACTTACAACTCGCAAGCTTTTAGTTGTCCTTTTTTCTTTTCTAACTCTCGCTGCAGTCCTTGTTGATCCTCAAGCATCATTTCTAGTTGACGATTTCGTGCTTCTAGTCCAGGTACTCTTGTACGAAAACGTTCTTTCTCTCGCTCAAGCTATAAAACTTAAAGAATACTGCATGGTATACATCACAGGCTAAATAGAAGGAAATGTGTTAAATTACATATAAGCATAACTCTAAAATATGCTACTTTATTAAATAACCTTCGTTTCCAATGTGCTAATAGATTTTTTAAGTTCATATAATTTTGCCATATTCTTCTCGTGATCATCCTTCTCTTTTTGTAGAGAAATTGTTAACTCTTCGACCTAAAAGAATTTGACATTATTCCAAAAAAATAAATAAACAAAAAGTAGTAGTGACTACTGTATGCAATTATGAAATCAGGAAATATTGGATAGAGTCAAATACCTTGGCCGCAAAATTTTCTCCGTGAATTTGACTTTCTTGTGTATCATCCGCAGTATCGAAAAACAGCTGTTTGACTACTTGTCGTTCAGACGTGCGTACACGGCAATTAGGACATGTTTTAGAATGCTAAAACAATACATTTCCATTTGCGTTTCAAGCAAAATGAAAACAGTCGAGGTTTACAAATAACTGAAAACACATACGAAGTAAGAAAAAAGCAAACCAAATCTAGAAAATAAATCAACCTCCAACCACTGAGATACACACTGGAAGTGAAATGTATGTCCACATGGAAGGGCTGCTATATTGCTTGAAAAAAAGTTAGCCGTGCAAATAACGCAACGACCACGTACTATGTTCATGACGTGCTCCTGAAAGAGACGCTTAAGCATTCTCTTCAATTTATTACCTTATTTTTTAATGTCGAAAAGTAACCAGGATAATCATATGTCTAACTTTCCAGCAATATACTATAAATTAAAATTTATAATCTTTGAAAAATAAATATAATGGTAAATAGAACCATAAAATGGCAATTTCTATTCATTATCTAATGTTGTCTTTAAAAAATTTATACGAATACTGGTGATTGCATCTTCTAATAGCACTGTACATTTATTACTTAATATTCTAGATTTCTTTACGATTAATTAGTTAATTTAAACAATTTGAATGCAATTATTCCAGTGTTGAGCAAGCACACTTAATACACTAATTAGCCATTATGCACAATTCAAATCTGCGACGCGGGTGAAGTGGTTTGTATTATTCCTGTTTTATTTACCAAAACATCAACTGAAAACTAGGTATATCAAATCTAAACTAATTTAGAAAACGGACAATATTAAATGAATGATCCGGATCAGAATTATAAAATAATGTTGCGCACTATGCATAGTTGTGTAAATATGGTACATTTCCCGTAGTCGAAAATTAAACACATAAAAAGACATGCCCAGGAAAAGTACAAAATTGCTTCAGATAAATTTGATTCATTAACATATCAGCCGTGTCTTCACAAAATATACCAGTCTCTATATTAGTACTTGAAAGTTCTCTGTACATTATAGAAATTTGTTTGCTCTATTTCAAAGCCAGCAAAATTAAACATTCTCTCTGATATTTATGTTGAACTAGTATGTTATAATTTCTACAAATTAAAAAAGACGGTATTGAGAGTTATACTTCAGATTAAGTATGTAAAAACCGAGTGGATCACAGTGCTCAACATTTATTTGCTATAAAATTTTCCTTCGTGACAAGCACTACACATTAAAGAATTTCTAATTAGTAAGTAGGTTGTATTCAAAATCTCCGTATTTCATCACTGGGTTGAATGTGATTATACATATGTGTAGATGTAAATAAAAGACCAAAAAGGTTTTGGTAATTACGCTTTTCCATATTCTTAGTGAATGTATAAACGATGGTAGTTAAACGAAAACCAACTTTGAGAGGAATTATTAGATAATAAGCCAAGTAAAATATACAAATTTTCTAAAAGTTGTGTTTAAAGTGTTAATAGTTAAAACCAGTAGAAAAGGACGATAACAATGAACATGGAGAAAAACATCCCAGAGACCATGTTATTGATAGCTAGGTATACATGGCGCCACTCTTGTGTAGCGTCTGGCTAAAAGAAATAACGACATATATGAAGAAAGTAAAAATTTCCAATTCATGTTTTTCAAATAAGCAAAGTTAATCAGTTATAATTTAAAGAATTTAGTAGTGCATTTTTAATGACAAACTTCACTAGATGGCCTTTGATTTTCGTTTTCCTCTAGATATCTTTGATAGGAATTTGACTGCTCAGGTTCAACACAGCAAACAACACGATTCACCTATAAAAATCTAATAAAGCTAAATTCACGTAATTTTATGATTTTGTGAAATACAAACCAGTTTGGCTGCTAGGTAAAAACGGTGTGACGGAGCTATTGTTCGCTTCATGCGACTTAACGCAATACATCCTAAGGTAAGAAGTAAGCTGAATGACGACATCATAAAGATGAGTTCGTAGTAAACGTCTGAATTTTAGATTTCCAATATTTTAAAATCTAGATTCTTTGATTAATTTTTAATAGCATAATCTATTATTAGATGTCATACGAGAATATATATGACCTACTTTTGTACAATATTTTTTGCTATTACTAAATGTTTTTATAAACCATATATGTACGAAATTAATGATCGCCTTTGAAATAATAAATCTTTCCGATATACCAATAATACTCATTTACAAATATATATTGCACGCATTATTTGTTAAGCAACTTTTTCAGAACAGTTCTGATGCAGAAAGAACATCTGCTGGACTCACAAATCTTTGGCCGAGTCCCAGCAAAACCATTGGGTGGGAAAACTGAACACAGATATATGAAACAGAGCGTTTGTTGGCACAAGATAAACAATTTAACGTAGAGTTGGGTGCGCAAATCTCCAAAAAGCGGAGACACCTAAAGAAAATTTGGGGATTTCAACAGATTAGAATGATTAAAATTATTAACAGAAATAAATTTTGTCAGGAAATAAGAATAACTAACCAGCATAATTAAAGTAGCTATAGTAATTGGGATACGTAAAGCCATTTTAATAGTCCCCATCTTCTTCTCGGCATGTACGCATAATTTAAGCACCTCTATCGAATGCATTAAGTGAGTTACTTCCAGAGAGTGTTCCTAATAAAAATGCTTGTTAGATCGCATGTACGTAATAAATAGAACAATAAAAATAATGTAAAATGTCCATCAGGCGTTTTCAAACTTGTGGCTGACAATGTATAATGACAATATAAAATATAAATGGTAAGGAAATGTGCAAACGTCAACAGTCCAAGCGGAATGTTCTTGTATCAAGTTATCCATTTCTTTGGTTATATCAGATTGTATGGAGACAGGTCGATTCATCTTAATTTTTTATATATACTGTGTATCCTGATTACTTCATGGAATATAAGAAAGCCTAAAGTTGTAAATCTCGTACTTTTATTTTTTTATCTGTACCGATGACAAAAGTAACATTTTTGTCTCGTTCGTGAGCACTAAAAGAGATACAACAGTCATTCTCATCTTCAGGAAATCTAAAACAGTAATAGTTATTTTCAGTAGATGTTTTCAAAATTGAACTTTACTGATATTTAGAAGTCATTTAAATTATTAACAAAATAAAATTAGGTGCATGAATTATATAAAATATAATCATAGAAAAAATGAAATAAAATACTTTAAAAAGGTAAGAAAACAAACCTTCTATAGTTGACAAAGCAATACGCTACATATGTAATTTCAAACAGAGCATAGACTTGGCCATAATTAAAAACCTCTATTTTCGTCAGTTTAGAATCGCACAAATTGATGCAGTTGCTAGAAAAATACTTCTCTAAATAAATTTCACGAGTTTTGTTTTAACTCAGTACCTGTAATTGATATTAGGAAACCATATCTGATGATTTTCACGGACGTAAAATTGTTCAATACCCCACTGTTCAGCGTCCCATTTCAAGCGTTCGTCTTCCCACATCTAAAAAACCAATTAGCTATACGTTCATTCTACATATTGCGAAATTAAGTAAATTATATAATAAAAAATCAAACATGTTGATCACCAAGTTCATGTAGCCATGTATATTAAACTGGTATGATGTTCCCTGTATTAGCTGAACGTTACGAATACTTACACCTTCGATCTAAAAGTAATACTTCAAATACCCTCATGATTCAATTCATCCAGGTTACACTGCAGTAGTATTCAATAATATATTCTTTCTGTACATCTTACTCGTCTAAAAATGCATTTATTCACTTCTTGCTTTAATTTTGATTGCGCCACTCATCTGTATTTTCAGTTCCTTTGCAGGTGGCGGACGTTTGAACAAGGTATTCTTACCATTTTTTATTTCCTTGTTAACGAGGTATTTATAAATACAGTCCTCCCTATTGTCGAAGTCGGAGTAATCTAAAATTAGGTTTCTGGTTATAAATAAAGTGAATAGATGATGGAAAAGGGAAATGTATTACACCATATAGAGGTTTACTCATTATTTTATTATCTTATATACCTATTTTTTATTCTAAATTACAATATAGTTTTGTAGAAACTATTGATGTATAACACGACTTCACTAATCTTTAGAAGGGGAGTGGAAACATTTATTCAAGCATTTATTTGTAAATTTGTCCTGAGTGTTAAATCTTGGTGTCAAGTCTTCGTAAGATTAAAGAATAAATTAGATCAATCATGCTTAGTTTCTAATATACTGTGTACTTTATTTTCATGCCATTAGTGTTATCAGATAAAAATAACCGACATTTTGCGAAGTTTTCTCAGTATTTTTACATACAACGGGATAACCAAACTAGAAAAAAATTTCATATATATTTCACGTTAATCGCTTTTATACTTGATTTATGTTCTATAATATCCTATTTCCAATTGAAATAAGCAGTTAGATCTTCGTTTAGGAAAAAGTTTCATCTTACCCGAAGATAAAGTACCTTATAAGATAACATTAATTTTTAGACGATATGATGATTTGGATGTATTTGATGACATCTTTCTCATTAAATAATTATGCTACAATATCTTATAAGAGATATTGTTAATAAAGCCCACAAGAGTTATAATTAATGTGCTAGGAACAATTGTATGATTTCAAATGTGAAAGAATTCACTGAGCTGATATATTAAAAAACTGATGTCATTATGGTTAGTGTCCATGCAAGAATGTAAATACATCTATCACAATTGACGGTTAAATCAAAGCATTCATTTTATTATGGACCAAAGATGCTAGTAATTGGTGTTCTTTCAAATTGTATTTATTAATAGATGTTTAATAAGTAGGCTTGAAATTATGGATTCTGTTTTTTTACCGGTTACTGAAGAAATGATTCAATTTATTTTATTGATAGATTTCTCTAAAATTTATTGTGTAATTAGTTTTATAAATCTTATAATTGGAATATGTGATCTCCAAAACTTGTAAAACATAATATCAAACAAAGTATCAACAGTCTGATTTCAATGTTTTCTGCGTTTACTAGCACGTTGAAAAACCTGTATAGGTTAACACCTACCCAATAAGGATCCAGGAGTGACTACATCATCCATAATGTTGGCTACCAGGTAAATAGAAATCACAAAAATATAGTTTTTAAAAGGTAAATACTAAACCATATCACTTGTCATTCATTAATTCGTGACTAATATATAGTTTTAAAGACATAATTCAATCATGGCGATTTCGTGTGTATCAATTTTTATTTACAACTATAATTTTGTGAATTTAAGTTTATTTATAATTTTAAAATAATCAGGTATCTATGGAGATTTGAGGAAAATATGTCATAATCTACATCCAATTAGTTTTTCTATACAAATATCCCATAAATATTTCAAGTACAATATACCAAAATGAGCTGCCATGTACACTAAATTAAACCAAAAAAACTGCGCATAACCATAATACATTAAAAATAGGCTCTCAAGACTCATGTGATCATACTGATTTTTGAAAGAGAATTTCAGCGTACCATTTCCCTCATTTAAAAGCTTCACAGAAGAATTTCATAACTTCTTTATTGGTTTGTAACGAATATGCAGTACTTTTTCGCTTAACATGTTCTCTTGAAAACAGTAATTCGAGCTTATGAAAACCGACGTCTCTTTTAAGAGATCTCAGTAACGCATATGGTAATGTATGAGATGACCACACAACTAGACTGCGACTTCTGGAAACTCCCAATAGTTTTACCTAACTTGCTTTGTTCGTATACTACCAAAATTCTAGAAAATTAAGTAGCTCTACGGTGACTCACCCTCGTTATATGTATGATTCCCTACTGCTGGGCAGTCCGGGAAAACACTAACACATATTTTCATACCAGCAAAGAAGAATATTATGAGAGTAGATAACATCCCTCTTTCGCATACAAAATTTCAATAATAACAGAGAATATTCAAACGACTCAAGAATTTTATATACTAGTTACTGACGAAAAATATAACAGTTACAGGCGTTAGACGTGAAACCGGTATGAGTTATATGAGGGTTTCGTCTACGCTCCTGTTTCTGTCGCCTAGACAACCATTGATTTAGTGTCTCATACTGAAAGCCTACGAAAACAACTACCTTCTACAGCTCTAAGTATGAAATAAACCTATATTTCCATATAGTAGTAAGCATGAGAAAAATTTATCCAACTCCTTTTAAGTGTACATGTTAAGTATAATATACGTATTGCTAAATTATCTAATACTTGTCTTCAGGAATTTTTCTATCTCCATGCTGAAAGAGCTTCCAGACAAGAGGACCTCCCCAGATACCTCCTGATTGCGGATGAGCTACCATTCCCTGCAGTCCAGTTTCAGATACCCTCGCATAATGCCATACAACGCCTAATACCGTTGAAATCATTGTCGCCGTTATACCGAGAGCCACATTGTCCTCTAAAATAGGTAGTTGTATTACGACGATCAATGAACTAGAGTTAGGCAATATAATATTAACGAAAATTGTAAAACCTTTCCTATTACTTTAAAAATAAGGATACAAAACATACTAAATGTAGCAATAACGGTCCCAGCTGCGGCGCTTGCAAAGAAGTGATTGTATATATCGTCCTAAAAAATTTAATAAGGTAGTAAATATGCTCCACATCTAAATACTTTATTGTTATTATGATAATTATTTACCTTGTTCCTCACATTAGCTGCTACAGACAGAGAAAATCCCCAAGCAAATGCAACAGAGAGCGGAAGAGGTGCTAACTGGGCATACCGTTTAAGATATGTACGTGGAGAGAAATTTTTTACCGTCACAGTGTTAAGTGCGCGGATCTCGAGCATAGTATAGGGCATCACTATGCAAAATTCACTTATAAAATTTGACATTATTTGAATGAAAACTATTAAATATAGTTAGAAAGCTTCCCTGAATAATAGCAAATTTAATTCAACAATAACAATAATAGAATTAACTTACACAAAATGGCAGCATATTTGGTGCAAGCAAATCCTTTCACAAAACTATCTTCATTTAGCGGCTTATCGAAAAACCGAGGTCCAAACGAATACCATGAATTGGGTAAAAGAGCGTTTCGACCAAGCTGCCACTTAGGAGCTAAAATAAATCTACAAAGAAACAACATAATTTAATAACTAATCCAATATGGTAATAATGACCAATGATTTTTAAAATTCACCCATTAATCTAAAGTAATAGTATTTTTAAATCGACAAAATAATCATCTTACATTTTATCTTGAAATAAAATTCTCATTTTAGGAGCAATATTTTAATTAAAGCAAAACTTCTGTAATAAGCAAATGTTCAATCTAAATATTCCATATAGTTTTTAGTTATAATATATGCGTTTATGATTAGTCTTTTTGCTCAGAATAAAAAAAAATGGTTGGATATGAAATAGTAATTTAAGTCAAATGTTTTTAGTAGTGTAATTATTATTATTAACTTTTACCACAAGAAAATATTTATTACTGGTGGAAGAATACAAAGTCCATATAAAAAACCAAAGAATACAAGTTTAAATTATGAAGTTTGGAACTTACTGTTGATAAGATCATTTAGTGTGGGGTTAACTGATAATCCAGGATGCTCTTTACTTAAAGCAAATTTCTCAGCTATAGACTTATATTGATGAGAACCTTCATATACCTGCAAAAAAGGGAATAGCTTGATTTAATCTCGTTTTTTGTCAGAATCAACTATTTGTATAGTTTCTATTCACTTAGAAATACACTCGAAAATCGATAAATATTGCCTTTTGTTGGAAATCTTCTAAATTTTCAGGTTGATCGCCTTTCTTAGTTATATTGTGGTGTGTTTTGGAATCCAACCCAAAAGGCCCCGAAAGAGAAGTTCCATCAGGCACCTGAAACGTTAAGACCGTAGTAAAAATTTCTTTATACATATAGAAGGTTTTGCTTGTAGTTTTAAAACGTGTTACCTTGGGATCAAACCATTCGGGGTCCTCTTCATTTAAATGAGTCTTCACTAGACGAAGACGACCATTACGTGCTAAGTTATCTTTAGCTCCAGGCTCTTTCCACCATTCAGTCCTCCCAGAACTAAATTGTGATGGCTATGTCCATTAAAATTAGTTTAAAAGCGTTTAGTTTATAATATTACCAATTAACAGTGGCAAAACCAATATAGTTGTGATCACGAGTAATTTAAAATTTGGAAAAATCTAAAATTAAAGCAATATAATGTCTTTATTGATAGTGCTAACTGTTTCTTAATAAAGAAAATCATCGAAATTCGTATCAAATATTCTTGATAAATATTTATTTCAACAACTGCAATCCTTTTGTATTGTAAAGAAAAATAATAATTAGATCAGACAGGTAATCTATTACGACTATTTCCATTATTCCTACTAATATTTAAAGAAACTAAATTTTATGCACAATGTAAATAACTGACTAATTACGGGAGCTCCATAGTCCAATCCATGGTGGTCTCTGAGTATTATAAGTAGCAGTTAGAGGTTTCTCTCCATCATGTCCCATGTTCACTCCAGAAATATATCAAGTAATTATATAGGAAGGAAATATAGGTCTATTTTTAAAAATTCACTTACATATGATTATATAATTTTAAGAAATCTAATTAATAAAATCAACGTTAAGTATATCACCAACATAAATAAAAATAATTCACAACAACACTAATTACAAACAGTTATTTTATTCCTTAATAGCATACACAAAAAATACGTAACGACGAAAATTAAATGGATTTTAAAAACATAAAATTACAAGTCAATTCTACTCATGCTGACAGCAATAGTTTTACATGTAGTAAAATCTAGTTATTCAAGTAATCACTGAAATCACTAGTAATCTGAGTGAAGTTACCTCAAGCTGCGAAAATTAATTAAATTTAAATGAATACTGTAACAACTATAAATCTGTTTATCTAACTCCGCAAAAACTATTTAAAGGTCACACATATTTCTATAAAATAATACAAATTGTGTGCATAAGCGATTCGCTTCTTCAAAATCTAACTAAACATATTCTTTGCTTAACTCCAAATTCATTTTGAATTCGTTTATCTACAAATCTTTGCAATAGAATTTAGATTTAGTGCGTTTTGTTGTGATATTAACTTTCATCTAACATAATTGTAACAAATATTCTAGTGCAGTAAGCTTTTGGTTTGCTGTGACTTAATATTTTGCATAATGTATTATCTATTGACTGGCTGTATTACAAACTAGAAAGTTTTTAAAATAACTAGAAAAAAAAAGTGACTTCCTACAACTGTTACAGGACTATTGTACTTATAGTTAAATGGCTACTTTTTTCTGTTCTTGTAGATATTTTAAGAAGATTCAAATATATCCAGTGTATAGAATGGATGGATAGTGGATATGTAATTACAGGTTTTTCGGCGATATCGTATGGGACTGTCTGATCACTTTAACTGAAAACACTGCATTTCATTGTTGGTCGCGTTTCCTTTTGAGTATTTTGATTCTTGTCATTGCTTCAGGTCATCCTAATGGCATCAGGTCATGAGGAAAATGGGATGCAAATTAGTGACTTGATGATGATAAAATCAGTTACTTCTGACCTCATAGATCCACAGGTTTGTTTACTATTGATTAGGGTTTACTCCAGCAATATCTGATCATAATTATATAGCTTTTTTCGAGAGTATAAAAAGTAACTGAAAACTTAATTATTATAATAACAAACTTGTTATCAGTTTTATAGGAAAAAATTTATCGCTTTAATAAAATAAAACTAGGTGGTAAATGGAAGCTGTAAATTTACACTTTAATACTATTTTAATGATTAAATATTAAGGTATTTTCTTTCCACCTGTTGAATCTGCCTGTTATGTGTCACTTAACATATTTCATCGCGGCTTTATTTATATTGCCATATCTGAATGATTTATTCTAGGAGAAGAAAATAAGCCTAAATAAATTTCAATGGTTAGGCTATTAAGTAGTTAATTAGTTTACAAAGGATACAAGCAAATTGATTTTATACTTTCCAAGTTATTGACTTATAATTTTTGTGTTATCATATTAATTATAGGTAGTAGATTACTGAAATCTAAGCAGTTACCTTTGACTAATATGTTACATCTCGGGAAACTATGGACAATAGTTATTATCTTTATGCGCATGGTTGCTAACTAACAAATTGAATGTGTTTGTTGTGATTATTAATTAATCAGTTTGTAACTTATGAACTTGTATACATGCGCAGTTTAATTATACGGTACTAATTGAGGTTTTTACATTTTTAGATGTCTACTTTCAAACTAGAGCGTCTTCATGGACTTATTCTTCGTGTGCTTGGTGTAGGAGATCATGTTTCGTCTGAATTCCTAAATAAGGATGATATAATTACAGAATGCGCTAGCAGAGTAGATTCTCTTAATTTTACCGAGATGGGTTAGTTTATATATATATATGCCACATTAATCGTTATCTTTATTTGGTTCCTATAATATTGTTTCTGTAGATATCGTCAAAAGCTCTATTCATGATATAATATTTACTCTATTTTCTTCTATTACATCGACTTCTGAAGCTATGGAAATTGATGGAGGTAACTTCTAATTATCCTTAAGTATTTACAAGTATCGTTATTTTTGGATTCACTACCTATTACACCTTTTAATTGCACTTTTTATTACTATTATAATTATGCATTTATGCTGACCCAAGTAGTGTTTGTAGAAACATCCATGGGTTCTATATTGGTAGTACCTGAACTGGATGGAATTGAGGGCAGTAAGGAAGCGGCAGCACTCAATTATGTTATCATGGCTTTCAATAAAGTAAACTTAGCCTTAAATAATGAGGTATATTACGTCTTTAATCATAAAATAGTTCCGATGGCATAGTTGTCACCTATATTTTATAATGATTTTGCTTTTTTAGTTTCTACAAGACTACGAGAAAGAATTATGTCCACTTTTAAAAGAACAAATAATTTCAAATGCAATAATTCTGCTTCGCGGATATGCTGCACCTATGTTTGTTTTTAATGTTTCTTTAGGTTTTTGGGTGTAGTAACTAGTTAATTTTTATAGACATAACAAAAATTTTTCCTGCAATGTGTCGGGTATTAGTAATTAGCAAATCTACGGTGATGCATATATTTGTTTTATTTTAGAGGATCTTTTTCCTAATTGTTATTATTATTTACTCTTTAATTTCAGGCTCTCTGGTCGTCTTGCTCGTATTGCTCTTGTGCGCCTGATTTATTTCGATAATATACCCGATGTCTTTCTACGAGACTTGGTTGCACAATGTGTTAGTCATAACCAAGATAGCCTTTCTGAGGTAAACATATCACTTATATTAATTTCATAATTAACCGTTAGAGTTGTTATTGCGCTGTAAAGTAATTTCAAATACTTTTACGGACTTAATTCCAGATTTTTGGTCCAATATTATCTCAGCAACGCTATTCCATGCTTTTTCAAAATATCGCAAAAAATCATGATGATTATGTTCATCGTCTTTACCGCACGATTCTACGTCTAATCTCCATTAAAACTGAAGGGAATATAAGACCAATTTGTGATTTAGTAAGTTTACGTTATTAGAAACAATTTCAAAATAAATAATCTATATTGCAGCTAGTGTCTCGTCCGGATTTCCTCCCAGATTCAGTAACGGGGTTAGCTGGACGTGAGATCCAAAAACAGTCATTTTTGGGACCATTTTTTGAATATAGCGTCTATTGTGATGAAGCAGGGGTCCGTTTTACCGGTTTATCACTGAAAGTTTACTATTAATATTCTAGAAACTAATTTTTTTTACTAAAGGCAATATAACAAATCAGTATTTTGGGTTTTGTTGATTAATTTAATTAATTTTCCAGCCTTTAGTAGTCTCTAAATATTTTGGGGAAACTCGCATTTCTAAAGAAGGGATCGTCATGTTCAACCAGGGCTATCGACAAAGAATGAATGCTATTAGGGTATATCATTATATATTTTTAAATATATATGTATATATATTTTTAGATGATTGGAGATCATATTGGTAATATTTCTTAAATATTTTACTTCTACTAATGGTTAATATCAATAGTGGTACAGTAAGATTTGTTATTTTACTCAGGGGTTGCTGCATCAAATCATGCATCAGTTATTGGCAAATGCTTCATCTCGTAGTCGATGTCTTGATTACATGGCAGCTGTGATCAAAAGAAATGAAAAACGTTCTCAGCTAAGGGTTTGTTTTATGAACTTTGGTTGTGTTTATTTCCAGTAGTAAATATAATTTTAGGCTGATTTCGGGAAGTTGGCTTCACATAGTTTCATGATCAATTTCATGTGTGTACTTTATGAACTTTCATCAAAAATAAGTCTTGAAAAGGTTCGACATTATTTTTATAGATTTTCTATATTGACACCTGTAATTTTTGTATTCATATAGGTAAATGCTCTATATCCATTCCAAAAAAATAGCAAGGTGGATATTGTAGAGAAGACTCGACTTAAAATGGATCTTCAAGCAGCTAAATTGTTCGCGGAACAGTGCTGTATGTTTCTCGTTCTTATTTTAAATTATATGAGGTACTCTATGCACATTTTTGTAATAGTTGTACCGTAAGTACATTTTTTAATAGAAATAAGTTGCAAAAAAGGTGAAGCACAAGGTTATAACAATAATATAGTTTTTTTTTTTAGTTTAATAGTTGTTTTTATCATATTGGCTTCAAATATAATTTGACTTTGATACAAGCCTCCAAAAACTGTCAAAATAGGGTGATTGTGGTATCTGTATTAAACAGGTAAAGGAATTACTGTTCGGTAAGAGTGATCGGTGGGAAAGTACTAAATTGAGTCTATAAATATATTAGTTGTAAGGGAATGCTATAATGTTCATTATTTGAAGCAAACTATCTCGTAAAAAAACGATTAACACATTATTCTCTGATAATGCATCTCTAACTTTTGTTAGAATGTTGTTTACTGCTTTATAATAATTAACTACACCATAAATGTATTTGATAAAGTTTCAGTCTATTTTCAGCTATCAACGGTGATGAAAAATTTTTAACGGAATGTTTTTTCCTGACGGTTCAATGTGAAAATATTGGACTTCAAGCAGCAGTTAATCGGCTTCGGGTAATTAAACGACACATTGCTGATACTCGTGAGCGGATAAGGGTATGTTAATGGTAGAACACTCACTGATGTTTAATGGATATTACGAATATTCCTTATCTATCTTACTACAGGAGTTGAAAGGACAACTTAATCGTATACCTAATGGACTTTTTGGCGATCAGGAGAAAAAACGAATTAATTATGAACTTAAGAAAAGAACTGAACAAAGAAATGTGAGCGTTTGACAGCCACGTTTATTCCATTATAAATAAGATATTTCTGTTTATCGGTTATTTAGAACCTAGCCCATTCTATTATCTGTTACGAGTGTGTACTGACGGACCCAGAGTTTCTGGAACTATCTCTGGACTTTTCCAGCAAACAGCTTCTCTTGCTTCTCAATGCCATTGTCCCTAATTTGTTAGTTTTTAAACAATTATATTTCTTATATTTTAAATGAGGAAATAATCATACATGCCTTTTTATAATTTTTCAGCCGCTATGATGCAGATTTGCCTACTGATGCACCATTGCTGTTCGCTGCCTATCCCGAGTTTTACCTTGAAGACATTCTGGATTTGCTCTCCTACGCACTAAAGTCCATATATACAAAAAAATTTTTAATTCAGTCAACGAGGACATTACGATAATTGGATTTAAAACAGAATTTCATAAATGCTAATGTGGTTTTTTTAGGCATGCAGCACCTTTGCTAATGGCTCGTAATAACGATTGGCCAAATCAGTTATTGGTTTTCATTTGCTGTACCCACTATTTCAATAATCCCTTTTTGGCGGCAAAGGTATGACGTTTTTAGTTAATAAATTATTACTAAATAGATAAATGCTTCAGATTGTTGAAGTTGTTATGATGTTAACTCCATCAGTACTCCCTGCTGCACATAATTTATGGTCGCAACTTATAAACAGTAGCGTTGCAGTTGATAAGCTATTTCCAAGTCTAGTAAAAGTGAGTTTCTGTAAAATTTATAATTTCCCTATAATTTCATTTCACGTTGTTTTATTAGATCGTCAACTGAAAGGTACTAATATTGTGCTTCTTTTTAGCACTATTAATTTTAGTTCTATTCGGATGCGGAAGCTGGCACTGATTTCTACGAAAAGTTTAGCATTCGACGTAATATCCAAGTTATATTTCAATGTCTTTGGAATGAACCTTTCTATCGTTCCATAATGATTCAGTTAGCTAGGTAGGCTATAAATTAGTAGAAAATTAGGAGCATAATAAATGTGTGTTTAAATAACATTCAATCTAAACATACACACGTATTATTTCAGTTAAAATGTTGAAATGAATAAAATTAATATGCATTGTTAACTTCCAATGGTATATTCGAGCAGATCTTGCGGCCTGGAGTTCATTCGCTTCATAAATATGGTTATCAATGATGCAACATTCCTTTTGGATGAAAGTTTGGCAGCATTGAAAAAGATTCATGACGTAGAAGCTTTGATAGAAAATAAAGAGGAGTGGTATGCAATCAGCAGGGAAGATCGTCAAATGAAGGAAGGTGTTCTTGAAGACGCAAAAAAACAGGTTTACAATTTTCATCTGAAAAATTTGTAGGAAAAAATTATTATTTAGATTACAATTTTTAGGCACGATCTTGGCTTTTCTATGCTAAAGATACATTAGAACTTCTTGGCTACTTAACGAGAGATGCTCCAGAGCCATTTGGACAAGCTGTGCTTGGTGATCGGCTTGCATCTATGCTAAATCATAACATTGCTCAACTTTGTGGAAAAAAGTGTATGGAACTGAAGGTATTTTTTAAAATATGATATTTTATTAAAAGTACATATACATACCATGAAGGTTCGCGACGCTGTTGAACGATTCCAATGGGAACCTCGGAAACTAGTTGGCCAAGTAGTGGATGTCTACCTTAATTTAGCTGTCAATTCCGGAAGATTTGCAGAGTTTATTGCACATGACGAGGTAAGGTATTATAGATAAAATATGGATAGGTGAACATGTTCTTTAGAAGTAGAAAATATTTATAGCGATCGTACTCACCTGAAATGATGAATGAGGTTTTGCGTCGTATCGAAAACTTTAGTATTGTGTCGACGAGTCAGATCGAAAGGTAATATATTTGCTGATAATAATGTTATGTAAACTTACTATTTAATGACTAACTACTTGTATGTTTACTAATATTACCATTAATTTTGAATTATACTGTTTCTTGGATGATCTATTGTGTATCTTACGATTAGGAGTTTTTCCTTATTTATATTGGATAACAAGATAGGACGAGCATACTTATATTTATTATATACAAAACATTGGAATATTGATTTTAGTTGTAGTATGTTAGTACTCAATATCCATTGAGTTAGTAATTTTTATATTTTAAACTTAATTTCTTGGTTAGGTTCCGTGCTCTCGCTGAGACAGTTGAAAAATTGTTCAAGAATAAAGCTGAACAAGAGATGGAACTTGAGGATGCACCTGAAGAATTTAAAGGCAATTTAAAATACATCTTTGAGTTGGAATCAAGATAGGATTTTAAGATTTGATAATTTTAAATATCTAAGGTTATCATTTGCAGATCCTGTGATGAATACTTTGATGGATGATCCAGTTCGTCTACCTTCGGGTCATATTATGGATCGTAAGCACATCATGCGTCATCTACTGAGCAGCCAGACAAATCCATTTAATCGTGCGCCACTTGGCGAAACTGAACTCGAACCTAGTAAGTTATAATTGAAGTTTCTTCATTTGTGAGCGACAAAAATATCGTTTTTAAAATCTTAGTGGCAAGTAGATGCACGTTAAAAAATTTCCCATTTAACTAATCTTTTAACTGTACAGGTAGTAACGTCAGAAATATTAAATAATACTTAGGCCAATATTTTATCATGATACATTCCTGTTCTTTATCCATATCTCCAGTGTTACTATATTTCAGTTCCCGAATTACGACAACGTATTAGATCCTGGGTAAAGGAAAAACTTGGCAAATGAACAAATGTTCCTTGTTATATATATATATATATATATATATATATCTTTTAGCGAAATATTTCTTACTAATCCTTTTAGTTCTAATCATGCGATTATGATATTCCTACCCTCTGTATGTTCGGCTATCGACGGTTGTTACAATCTCTTGTCACGTTATGTGTGTTTTTAACTTACGAATTTATACACTACCATTGATACAAACATAAACTAGCTCTTTTGGTTAAAAATAAGAATGTATATGAGCTTTTTCCTGTACAGTTCTGGCCATTTCCATGCTCTTTTCAGAATAAGCACGGAATTTTATTATGCTATTATGAGCGTCTCGCAAAAAATGTAGTATATTGTTTAATAATATGACTAGTTCTTCTTATTTATATCGTGTATGTAACTACGTCAATACTTGTATGAATTCTTATAGAAGATATTTTGGTTTGGTCTGTTTTTTCATTTTGTTTTTTCTGTTTAGAAATAAAGGTTTATTACATCGAATATATTTTGACCTGCAAGATTTGTTAGAGCAGTATAATATATGTCAAGTTCAAATCTATTAGATTTGTAAAGTTATTTAAGAGTCAAGGATGTTGGGAAAAATGTCATCGTTGGCGAGGTCATTAAAGGTTAGTTATTAAAAAAAAAATTTTTTTGATTATTTTTCGATTTAAAAGAAAGTGATCATTTCATTTAATGGTTATTAAAACTTCCTATTTTTTGTCTCCTTTGTTACTTCCATTGGCGTCTTCCCCACAAGTTCGTTTGATCAGCGATGTTATGTTCCATACTAAGGTTTGCTTTCAAATTTCTTGTATGGTAAATATACTTCTATAATTCTATAGTCGTTGTCTGAACTGTAATTTAAAATATTGTTAATTTATGCTAGTGAAATAGCCAATGTATCTAGGGTTATAAGCTACACAAATTAGATAGTGGACCACCTACTTCTGTTAGTCTCTGTAAAGAAGATGCTCTACATTACTATAGAGAGATGCAGGTAAAACGAATCACCGAATTTAAGTGGTACATGTGAAGCATATTAAAAAATTTTAAGTTAATTCGTCGTATGGAGTCGGCTGCAGGAAACCTCTATAAAGAGAAGAAAATCCGTGGTTTCTGTCATCTTTATTCAGGACAAGTATATTTGTTTAATAACTATTATAATAACATTATTTTGTTAGCCCTTTTGATTTGCACTTTGATGTTCATTTTGTATAGGAAGCATGCGCTGTTGGGATGAAAGCAGCAATGACTTCTGGAGATGCAGTGATAACTGCGTATCGATGCCATGGCTGGACATATCTTCTTGGTTCTACTGTAGCTCAGATCCTTGCTGAGCTCACCGGTATATCATATGCTTTATGCTTAGCATTTTAGTTAATTAATATTGATGAGAATATGTATAAGGTTGTTATGGATTGAAGAATTTATGATTATTACGTTAATTATGTTTCAATGTTATTCTCTATTTTTGAGACAATAGAGATCTAAAAGAATTTTTGATGAACTAAGTAATGAATTATATTTATTTGGTTTTTATTGTGCTAATCAATAGAGGTTACGAAATCTTTTTTTGAAAGTACGGTTCATAGGTGTTTTTGAATACTAAAATAATTTGTATGAACTATCTGCATAGAAACAATGAGATTTAAGATATCTATCTTAATGTATCTTATATAAGTGATACAAATCGCGGAGCCATGAAAATCAACAATAATGGGTTATCGGAAAACGATGCGGACAAAACGGGGCATTTAAACTTAGATGTATATCACTGCCTTAAATTTATCCTTTGTTGAGTATATTCAGTAAAGCAGTATTGACACGTTTCCTTTATACGTCCTTCAGCTTATATTATTATTATTTCAACGTCATTTTCAGGTCGGATCTCTGGCAATGTTCACGGTAAAGGAGGTTCGATGCACATGTATGCAAATAATTTCTATGGTGGGAATGGAATTGTCGGGGCCCAGCAACCTCTTGGGGCTGGTATTGCACTTGCCATGAAGTATAGGTGGGACTCATAACGTCTGACGTAAACATTAATAAGCCATATTTCCTTCAGGAAGCAAAAAAATGTTTGCATAACCCTCTATGGTGATGGTGCAGCAAATCAAGGCCAGTTATTTGAAGCTGCCAATATGGCCAAATTGTGGGACTTACCTGTACTATTTATTTGCGAAAACAACGGATTTGGAATGGGAACTACCGCTGAAAGGTCATCTGCATCAACTGAATATTATACCAGGTCATTATTATTCTTAGTATTGGTAATTAAAAATTAGTGTGAATCTACAGAAATGATATATTTAGTGTAGAAAATTATGTTATATATGTATTTAGTAAGTTAAGATTATTTGTTATAGTCATAATAGGGAAAGTTATTAGAGTTTATATAGGGATGGCGACCATCTTCAAAAGAGGGAAATGAAGTATAGTGTTGTAGTATTTGTGATAATTGATTTTGTCGTAAATAATTCTTTGTGATTGAAATATAATCATAAGTAAAGATTCATTAAATTACTTAAGAGGTGATTACGTACCGGGTATCTGGGTGGATGGAATGGATTTGCTTGCTGTGCGTGAAGCAACCAAATGGGCTAAAGAGTACTGTGATTCGGGAAAAGGTCCATTAATGCTTGAGATGGCTACCTATAGATATCACGGTCATTCGATGTCTGACCCAGGAACGAGGTGTGTTTTTTTCTTCATATTTCTTCAATATTGCGTAATACCTTTAATATTAGCTACCGTACTCGTGATGAAATCCAAGAGGTGCGAAAGACGCGAGACCCTATTACTGGATTCAAGGATCGGCTAATTACCTCTGGGTTGGCCACTGAGGATACACTAAAGAGTATTGATAAGGTATTAGTTTATAGCAAATAAGTATTTTCCAATGACTAATTTTAAAGTTATATAGGAAGTGCGAAAAGAGGTAGAAGATGCGATTAAGATAGCTACATCAGATGATATTCTTCCACGTGAAGCTCTTTATGCGGATATTTTCCACAACACTGAACCTCAATTGGTTAGTAAGAGTCCTAACTCTATATTTTTCTTTATCAAGTATTTTTTCATTATTCATTAATTCAGGTGCGAGGGGTTACAGCTGACGAATCCGTAGTTCAGCCTTTCCGGACATCTGCTGAGGTACTGAAAGCAATTGGCCGATAGCTAGTGTACATCATATTTTATAGTATTTACGTAGAATTGTAAATTATTATGGAATTTCCATATAGAACTTATCTTTAATGTTGTTTTCTAATAAATCTAGTAGAATTCCTTGTCTGAGTGAGTATTTGTAGATACTTGTACTTATACGCACTGTAATAGAATAGAATTATGTTTACGTAAATATGCAGAAACGAGTTTTCTTCATTAGCGAGATTTTCCTTATGCAAACAGTGCTTCTTATCTTCACCGTTAGTGGTAGAATATATTAGGGTGTTGGGGCCTATGTATTGATCATCAAAGTTGATGTGTAGTTTTCCATTAGAGTTGGGATCTCCTTTTTTCGCGCCTCATGATCCATGCAGGAAGGCACGAAGAGGCCGAAAGGAATCGTAATGGAATTGTAAATGTCTATTGAGAATGGCGTCAAATGTGAGATCCGTCTGACGTTTTATATCGTAACTATTAAACGGCGCCTACTGAAGTTCGTAGAATAAGAATTCTTGCCACATATGTTAAAAATGTGTGCAAATAAAGTATCTGCGGGATAGTTTGAATATTTGAATGACTAAGATCTCATCACGGTTTTTGCCTATTAGAAGATCCTTAGATTTCGGATCAATGTATCCTTTAAGTTTCTAAAGTTGGATGGAGATCATTTTTCTTCTCTGGTGTATATCCAAGGGTAACTATTGATAATAGGAACAAGTTGCTAATAACACAGCTAACTGCAAAGGATTCTCGAAGATTTCGCTAATTTTCTTTCCTAGGGGACTCGTTTATGCTGGACTCACCTAACTGCCGATCTGTTTAATGCATACACATATCCTGCTTTGTTTTAATAGTCTAGCTGGGTACTAGCGAAAAATCTACAGCATTTTGTCACAATACTACGTTAAGAATTTTTAAGCATTCTTGGTACAAATAATAAACTGGATGTTACGTTTTATCAGCCACTTGAATAGCTACCAATATCGTTGCATAAAGGGGCTAATTTTTTTATGCAAATGATACCTAAACCAGCCGAGGGCGTGGCCATCGACATAGATAAAACGGCTGTCGATCAGCCGGATATCCAAATACGGCATTTATACGGTATGTGTAAATCTTTAGCATTAAAGTTAACACTTTTGCAATAGTTTAGTTGAGCTTTTATATTTTAATATTTTAATTGAATACATATCGGTCACATATAAGAACTTCGTTCTTCCTAGTATTTTTGTTTTCAGCACTTTGTTTCTCTTTATCTCTTTAGCTATCTTTCTTGTTTCCATCTATTTGCATTAAAAATTTATGCTTCTTCATTCATTGTTCTCTACAAGTTTCTCACTTAACCTCTTTAAGCGATCTTTTCCAAAACCAGTTAGCAATGTCGTTTTAACAAGATATGCTGTTTAGTCTTATTGATTTATTTAAAAATAGCTTTTAACTTATTCATATGTATGTGTAAATTTTTTCCATACCTTTATATGCAAAGTAAACAATTTATTTGTGGCACAGTTAAAATTTATAAGTCAAATAATCCTTACTTTCGGATTTGTTATTGCCGATATATAAAACTCTAGAGATAATTATAATCTTAAAAATAGATAACGGAGAAGTGAACCATTACAACATTTAACATCATGAATTCGCTTTATCTGTAGCAGTCTACTCTTATCCTTTCACAACATCTCACCCTAAAGTAGATAATCTCTGGAATTCCAGACTTTCTCGTTTCGACATCTAGTAGTGCTATTTTCAATGCAGAAATGAATGAAACGCATGCTCAATTCAATACTTCTCTCTTTCATTTCTCTTTCATTTATTTTACTACGTCCTTTCCTTGCATTTTTGTTCTACACGCTATTTATATGTACATTTTTTCACACAATCTCTCACCTTTCTTCTTCCATCATTTTTTAGCCGTTTTATTTGATGATATTTTGGAAAATATAAATATTTGCGAGCCATATTATATATATATTTATTTATTTTGTTCTCCTCATCATCATTATTATAGAAACTTTCTGGCGATATCATCTGATGACCTACTATCGAAATTCTTTCGTTATGTCTCCAGCAATCTAGATAATATCTGAACACCTTCCACTTCATGATTTACTTTTCTATTCGTTATATTTGAAAAATTATCGATTTATAGTAATTAAGACTAATATAAACTGGTTTTGTATGAAGAATATTATGTCTTTGTTTATCCACCTCTTCAGTGCCTTCAATCAGCTAGGGAATGCGGTGGATACTGTATTCCCTGATATTTGGCATCGCCATGTCAAGACCCAGAGACGAAAGAGATAAGCTACCAACTAGATCATCTCGTATGTGTAATAAACAAACCCATTTTTAAAATGGGTATTATATATTTCTATAATGACTTATACTAATTTTCCTTCATGTTAATTAACATTTTAAACTTATATATCCCTGTTTAACAACTTATTAGTGGCTTAGTGAAAGTGAATATCCAATGGATAATAATGATTATTTAGTTGAATATAATTCACAAATTTTCTTGAAGTCAGACTAATATAAATTAAGAAAAATCTAAACTTTTAATATTGTTGGATTTAATATAAAGTGTTCCTAGTATATTAGTTAGATCCATTTAGCTTAAAAAACATGCAAATTTTTTAAAACATTCAAGAATACTTTAAATTAATTAACTACAATTTTTCTAGCATATGATAATCTGGATAGTTTAATTAAAATATCGGGAGAGGCAAACGAATTTAGGGCTCAAGAACAACTCACCGATTTAAAAGAAGGCGAGTATTAAGTATAATTATGTGGAACATTAATATAACAAATGAAAGGGTAGTAAGTGAAAAAGTAAATGACAAATAAAATGATAATTAATTAATTATTTTTGGATTGCTTAGGCAGATTTTATCTTTTTTTCAAGATTTAGTACATCCTGTACCACCAGAGGAAGAAGGTCCACCGAACTATGCTCGTCCTATCAATGCACCTGCCATACAACATACAGGAGGTAATAATGCATTTGAATGATAGTGAAAATAGTGTGATAAAATTAGTATAATTTCGAATTTACTTTTTAGCGATAGTTTGATTTCAATCTATGTATTCCCGATTTTAGTTGAAGATCCAATGGCGGCTTATGGACGAGATGGCACTAAAGCAAAAAAGGATAGAACACATTCAATATCTGTGAATAAGAAGTTGATAACAGATGATACTCAGTCAACGACCGAAAATGATCCGGACGTTAAGAACAATTATGAATCAGCGGAAAATCCATTGTTGAAACAAGTGTCTAAGCATACCAAAAATCCTCTACTACCAACAGCACCCGCAGAAGATGGAATTCAAACTGAAATGAACAAAGAAGGAAAAGAAGTAAATGGAAAGCAACATAGGAAAAAAGTACAAGATATAGCTGAAAATGAAGATGAAAGCAAATACGACAATGAAAATGCTTCGAAATCAAGTTCAAATAATAGTGTAGTAGGTTCTGGTTCCGAAAAGAATCAAATAAAAGATATAGTTGAGAATGAGGATGAAATAGTGCAATATTCTAACGAAAATATAGACAATAGTACACCCACATCATCGGCAGAGATTGATAGTGATCAAGCAGCACCACCCGAATCAGAAGTAAATTCTCCAGCATACCCATACTCTAAAGAAACAGTATTCTCTCCATCTTCGAGTGAAGCTGATAAAATAGTTTCATCAATCATAACTACCGCTCTACCAAATATATACAAACCTCCACGGGGTATGTTGCTTAATATCCATGTTAGACTTTTCGCCTGTGATTAATTTATGAAGCACGATTATGGATTATATAATCATTTCAAAAAAAATTCTAATATTTCGGAATGCAATATAAAACATTTTTTTTATTTAGGTAAGATCCGAAATGACGAAAGTTCCCCTGCTCCACCCACTTCAGCAGAATTGCGAGAAGTCACATTACAACCATACTCCACTGAAGAGTCAATAGAGTCAACTGAAGGATCTGGAGTGAACGGGGACAAATCGAAAAATTCAGAAGAAACTGAAAACCAACGTGAAGAAGAAACTGCATCAGAGGAAAAGGATGATCTCCCTTCAACGCGAACTGTAAATGGATATGAAGATAACAATTTCTCAGGCGATGATATCGAAAACGCATCAAGCGAAAATAGTGAAGCTTCAGGAACAACTATTGAAACGCTTGCAGAAAATCGTTCTACAGAAAAAGGTGAAGTGGTAGAAGATAGATATGTAACCGGTCCTGAGGGGTCAGGTGAAGAGCAAGCAGAAGAATTAACAGAGCAGGCAGAAAAAAGCGAAGAACTGTCTGTGGACAAATACATGAGTCCTGGAAAAAAAGAGAACTGGGATTCTACCAAGAAAAAAGAACAGTCTTCGAAAGAATCTCCTTATTCTGTTGTAGAAGGATCTGCTGAAGACGAAGAGTCAAAATCGGTAGAAACAAGTACAGTAAATCAAGAAGTTGCTCATAAGGAAAACACTGACAGCCAATCTACTCGGATTGATAGCCTCAAACATGAAGAAACTGCAAGTAGTAAAAATAAAGCAAATACTAACGGTAATAAAGATGAAATAGAAGAACGATATTCAACTGAAAGCAAAATTAGGAATGGTGAAACAGTGGACGATTTAGCCAAAACAGAGACAAACAAAGTAGAGAAAGGTGAATATTTTCTTAAGATTTGTCACAAATTTATAGTAGATAATGCTTGTTTTATATGTATTAAATTTTAAAATGTGTGTAGAAATTGTAATATTAGTACCATCTTCTAAAGTGGAAGTATTATGGACTGACGCAGCTGGATATGATGCAGATAAACAGAGTCAAGGTTCGAAAGACTTCACCAATTTATATCTCTTCTATGTATAATATTAATAATAGTAGTGCAGATAGTTTTCATAGTGTAATTTATTTGCATTTCTAAAATAGAATGTATTTTATAACTATGGTTATCATTTAAAATATATTGGAAGTAATATAGGAATAAGCACAGCCAAACCAGTTTTTCAAACTAAATCTCCTATCGATGGACCATTGGTTAAGGTATGTTTTAACCAATTTTTATCTTGACGTCCTTAATACGGTGCTTGCTATTTTGCTTTAGGTTGACAGTTCTACAGCTAACGATGACATTATTATTGCATATGAATCGCAAAAAACAACAAAACAAGGTGAGAAATTTAACAAACAATTCTACTGGTTCCAATTCATTAAAATGGTCGCACAAATTTTTGTATCTACTCGTATACTTTAGGTTCTATAAAAGGGAGCAAGGATAGCTACGAAACACAGCTTAAGAGAGGTCACGCACTTCACCTTGCACATCAATTCGTAGAGCAAAATGAAGAACAATCTCTTGATCACCTTGCACCCAACTCTTCGCACCCACTTGATCAATCACTATCACAAACAAAAGCTACACCAACAAAGCACTCAAATCAGAAAAGTAGAAAAAAAGTTTATAGAAAAAAAATTAAGCATCATTCTTCAAATCGACATAGAAAGGTGTCAAGCAAAAAATCAGAAATGAAGCGGGTGATAATCACACATGCTGGAAGTAGTAATATTAAGAGAGGGGATGGGAAGGCTTCGGTAAAATCTAACAATAAGTATATTTCTTCCAATTCATATGATACTTCTTTAAATTCTGCTGATGACAATACAGGTGCAACTTCATATGAAACAAAAGACAGAGGGGAAAAAAAGACAAACGTGGTTGGATTCACGGAGCAAGACCCAACTGAGCAGTTGAAAGGACATTATAAAGTAGAAACGACCACCCAATGGCAGTATATTACAGCTCCAAATGAAAGGACCATGGCTGCTTCTTCTCTCCCTATTAAACCTGATGAGAGAGGAGAGGAAAAAGAAGATGCGAGCGCACTAGAGACGAAGGAAGAAGTAACAAAAGAATTAATAAGTTCAGATAAAACAACAACATGGCATTACCTTGTAAGTCCAGAAGGAATCACTCTCGCGCCTGAAAGTATAGAATTAAATAGCAGTAAGTTATTTTAGTACTTAGAAGATGCCTAGTATATGATAAATTTTATTTTGTACTCACTTCGACTTTTAATACTACTAACAGCCTTATTTATAACAAAGCCACACGACGTTTGTATTTTTAATACTTTTGTAAAACGACTAACTTGCAGTACTAATCACAGATTGCGGAAATATTTCAATGAAGACATCTGCTCTAACCAGAAAACCAACAGTTGCCTATCATAAGAATCACCTCGAGCTATCAGGCTACAGTGCTAATTACGGTATCGAGCTTAGCATTTAACTGTTCTTACAGTTAAAAGATGCTGAATACAATGATAATACATTTATTTCTTTAATTTAAAGCAATGTTTTCAAATGCGAAGCAAACTAAATTGTGCTTACTGTTTCTTAACTGAGCCATTTAGAGCCGTCACTCATCTACTCGCGTGATTTTTCTTCTACAAGTAAGCGCATGCTTTATGCTAACAAGATTAACAAGTGTTGAACATTTTAAATTTTCATATAAATTATAATAACATGCTAAATACACTAAATAGTGTGCAAATATTATAAGTCTATCTTAGAATCGAAGGATGCACTAAATTATGACAACGTTGCCGAAGCAGTACGAGCAGATCTGCCCACAGCTCTCCAAAACGGTATTCATATCTTTGTTTATGTAATATTTAGTGGTCATTTAAATTTCATTAGAATAAGTTATTTTAAAGTAATACGAGCTTTATTGTTTTTCATTAAACGGGTAATTATTTTATGGCTTGTTCTGATTACAAATAGAGTACGTGCAAATGTTAACAGGTTCTCAAACGTGTTAGGTTGACACGTACTCATTCCTTTCTTTTTAAGTAGTTTTTGGCTATATTAGAAATTTCGATCTCTGATGTGAAGCCAATCAAGAAAATGTCTTCCATTACTGGTTCTCACGGCAACAAAGAGCCAAGACCAACTACGAAAAAACCCCGTTGTGAGTTTTCAAAGAATGGAAAGTTTTACAACGTATTACTTATTGAGTATAAATCGGTAATTATGAAAAAATCTCTTAACTAAAAATCTTTATGAAATGTTAAATCCGAATCTCTTTATAAACTAAACAAAATGGCAATTATAATGGATAAAAATAGACAGTGAGATATTGTTTTCCCTATTATATAGCTATCCTTTGCAGGGAAACCGTACAAAATGGATTGTTTGAAAGAAGTTGATGATAAGGGCTACCTTTGTGTAGAATGGGCCTCGGGTGGCCTTTGCGAAAGTCATCGACCAACGATGTTTCTATTTTGCAGAAAGACTTGCCTCTGTACGGGACCGCTCATTCGACAATAAATTATTATCTTAAACTAGTATGCGATAATTTATGTTCATTCGTTATATTATGAGGTTTCCATTTCTAGTTTCGAATAAGCACAATTTACATATTATTCTGTTTTGTTTAATCTTGTTCAGTGGTAGTTAGATATACATTTATATTGCATTTATTTGTGCTCAATAATTTTAAATCATGATGCAAATTTTTGCATAACGCAAGGTAAACACTACTTTTATTTGATAAAGTGAACAATTTTTAGCTTTCCACTTACAATCTTCAAAATTTAGTGATCATTTGAAAATATATTAAGATGAAAAATTATGTATAAGTATTGGGGCAAACAATAATGAGAAGAGTATAGGATATCTTAAAACTATTGATGAGAGGTAAATAAATTCTGTATATATTTTTGTAATCTAAGTAAGATATCGATTCTTGCTTTATTACAAGATAATGACCTATTGGACATTATATTCTAATAGTAAAATTCTACGAAAATTTGACTTAATCAATTATATCGTGGAGAATTGTAATAATCCACTTAAATAGCTAATTAGGAGCACACAATGAAAAGAAATTTCACTGATTTTATGCAGGAAGTGATTATTTAGCCGAAATAAAGGAATTAGATAAGAGAACAACATGGTTGACAGGTTTACTCCTTTTTTAATATCTGGATTAAAATCCAGATATGGCCATTCACTACAGTAGGGACAGTGGGGAGATTGTTTGATCATCAGAAATATTTTCAGGTGGATTGGCAGAGAATATTTGAAATTAAAGGTTATTCAAATAAATCTACAGTGGTATTTCCAATTTACTTTTATGCACCATAACGTGTTTACAGCCGACAATGAATTCGGCACTAGACTGTGAAACCAACAACATAGGAAACCTGAGAGACTTGATTAGCCTCTTTTCACAAGAAAATTGTTGTTATTATTGGTACGGATGTAGTGACGAGATCATTTAATAGTGTCGACTTGTTTGGATGTCCTCGAGTATATAATAACGTCGTCCAGCAGCTCTCGTCTTTTGCATGGTGTAATGCGCATCCTCGCATTTATATTTACCCTTCTAAGGTGGACGCTTTCTCACATAGGTATGCTTATTCTCAAGCAAGCTATTTTTTTAGTGATTATAATTGTATTAATTGCTTCTATTTCAAGAAAGTTCCTCAGGAAAATCTAATCTTCACGGTGCTTATATCCAGAACCATTAAGATTTAGCAATAACTAAGTTGATTAACTACACAAATAAAATGTAATGCTTAAGTTTCCACTTCTTTCAGTCATGGAAGATAATCCATTGGCTGATTCATCTGCTTATTATCGGAATCATAGGAAGCTGCTGGCAGAGGGCATCCCAATATCTTCTATAAACACTGTTGTTCATAATGTGAAGTATACATCTGGAGGACAAATCTACAAGTTTGATGAAAACAATCCCAATCATGAGTGGGAATATTATATTATTTACTGCGATATATAACATCTTGCACTTGGAGTTATGCAAATTAGTAGATAAAAATTTGCACCTGTAAAGGAATGGTGGATTTTAAATAGGATCAACGTTAATAGGATCAATATTCTTTTAGATTACGCAACTCCATTTACAATCAAACAACAACTGCGGCAACAAGTACATTATCTTCGCTACCTCCGATGGCAGTTCCCATGCCATTGCATCCGTGGTTTATGATCCCCAGGTGGGATCAGAAATCAGAAGAGCACATTGAAGGCTCCATGAGATTCCAAGAATCGACTTCTTAGCAGAAGTGATTTTAATTTATCTTTCCACGTTTTCTAGAGTTAGCCTCATATTTTCATTATGTGCTTATAACAGGTTTCCAAGTGGTCTATATGAGAGCGACCCTTATGCTAACCTATACGGGGTCTTCGATGAGTATGTTTTTCGAAAGCCATTTCGACCTAGATATCCACCACCTTCTTTTCAAAATCCACTTAGAAGACCTAGTCGTATTAGGATGGGGTGAGTTAGTGACGCGCTAGTCCGAAACATTATGCTTAGCTAAGAAAAAATTTCAGAAGACCTAACTATGTGTTTCCCGATGAAGCTATTGCATATACAGACGATAGTGGACCAAGAAATACTTACGTAACAAACACAGTGAGTTCACTTTTACAAAGCGATATAACGGCTGAAGCAATATCCTACAAAAAATTACGGATGTAGCAGAATATTTTTTAACTTCTATTTCCTCGCACAATCCTTTAACTAAATTTTTGTGTATTTACAATGATAGGTTATAGTTTCTAATATCTATAGAAGTTTACAGATAAATACACAAACTCCAAATGCTGAAGATAATGTAACCGGAAGAGTCGAAGTGGGTTTTCCAGTATCACTCCTTTTTAGAAAATATTTCATTGTAGAATTTTTTTTATCATAAATGGATGCAACACATATTCCATAGAAATACGCATTAAAAATAAACAAGAAAAAATAAAACAGGATAAAATGAAAAGTAATGGAGCGGAAAGTGTGACGACTCAAGTGCCTATGAAGATCGAAGAAATAGTGGATCAGGAGAAAGGTCCAGAGGACGAAGATGAACGGCAGAAAAATATATCCATAGAAGAAACAACTACTGTTGGGGTAAAAGTATTAGTAATATGATATTTTCACCATTTCTTTATATAGTTTAATTGAATTTAATTGAATTCAATTGATAGTATAACCAGATTCTTGCATATTTCCTATAAAATTTAGGAGTTTCCTATAGTTTAATTTCACGATTGCTTTAGCTTTTAAGATCAATTTTAATAAAATATAGAACTTGGCATTTTTCGTTCTTTTCTTTCATATGCTTTGTGCTTGTTTGTTTAATCGCTCTGCCTTTCTATATCTATACATCTATCTCGTTCTCTAAATATTTGCACGCCTATTTAATTTGAATTAATAACCAAGAGCTAATTCAGACGAAAAAACCTGAGAAAGTAGGAACTAAAGAAAACATGGATGAAAAAGAAGATGATATCAATGTCTCTAGCAGGCATAAATCAAATGATGAACGCAAACCGAAAGAAAAAAAGGTTAGTTTCAATGAATAAATAATTCCTATAAGTTTTATAGATAAAATATAGTGTGAAATTCTTACTTGTTAAATGCAGCGATATAGATAATATAATCTAGATGATGACGATATAATAATGGACACAGCACTCAAAAAATACCATTTTCTAAGTATGAGAATGTTCTTGTTATTTAAGCAGAATATTTTCGTAATATTTTACTGTCCTCAAATCTTAATTGTATGTTTCCTTCTTTCTTTGTAACAATCATCTGGATTCTTCCAACCTTTCTGAAATGATGATCCATTTTCCGCTGAGCTTTAAGCACCATTAGTTTGTTCCATTTTTTGGGTTTTTCTTGTGATCATTAGTGAAAATTCAGAATATACACTTTCAAAATAAATTTGCGTTCACATTTTTACAATCTGTATTTACAGAGATTAACATCAGGTGAATTCACAGACCACTGTTCTAAAATTATGAAAAGGTGATAGATACAAGGGCGATACATGTTTTAAAATCATCTTTCATTATGTTTGAAGAAAGGTATTGTTCCAGTTAGGGTCACATAGGATGTTTCCCTTCTGTTGTGAACCTTACGCAACCGTCTCAGGGGTATTACGCGGTGGGGCAATTTGTGTTTGAGTTCTATTGTCGCACAATGTGTTGCCAAAAGAGTTTTATTCGAGCCGACGAAAAGAGAGAGGTCGGCAGACCCCGCCTTTTCTTTTAACAATCACACAAAGACGGTTATACATCAACTAAAACGCACATATTATGCTCCAATAGACAGGAAGATACGATATTCAACAAAAGGAACATAGGCCGGAAAATAAGTAGAAGAAAATACGAAAATTTGTCTCCTGTGCAGAACAGCTATACTTTGAAAATGGCCTTATTTAAGTGTCGTGTATATTAAAACAATATATTCTTTGTAGGAGAAGTAATTTCTAAGAAAGCTTGCGGGGAATTTCAGCTGTGATTCAAGCGGAATTTTTCTTTTTTACTATTACTGACAAACTCTTCCTTATATAGTGCTTTTGAGTTCTTCACAAGTCCTATAGTTATTTGCTAATTAGTTATCTTGTTCTTAAGACTGTATTTAGATGCTTTAACTCAAATAAATATGAGTCGTTGTTCGACAAATCAGATAATATTATTAGTTTTAGCACATTTAATGGTTAGATTGAGTAGATGTCATTCTATAAGAAACTAATAAATATAAACAGGTGACGAAAAGTGTTAAAGAAGAACCTAAAAATCAAGAAGAGCTTGAAAACACACCATTGGTAAAAGTGGATGGAGAGGTGAAGGTATGATTTAATATATGTAAATTACAATATCTTATCATGAAGGTTAATTTTACAGGTGGCAATAGCAATTGATGGGGAGACAAAAAATAGGCACCATAAAAGTGAAGCAAACAGAGGCCTAAGTGATGAGGTAGGATCACTCATTTCAATTTAAAGAAAAACTAACTAAGTACTGCAATACATTTAAGGTATAATCTTATAATTACTAGTATTTTCGAAAAGAGTAAAGATTTAGTTCAAAAGTAACACTATAAACTATAATATTTTTTTAAATAAAATATTTACTACAGGATAGTTATAATAAAATCTCTGATGGCATAAAAATTAAACAAAAGCTGAAAAATAGTGGAAAAGAAGAGGACAAAACAAACAGGAAGGATTATAGCGAAGAACAGGAAAGCAAGGAAATCGAAAATGAAATGGGCAGTTTTGAAAAATTTGATGGAAAGATACAAAAGCAAGAGTCGACGAGAAACAGTACAACTGAAGGTTTTTCTTTTATGAAATTTGACCATGTTTGCATAAAATTTTTGAAAAGCAATATTGATTTCTTAACTCATTTACATCAAATTTCTAAAACTCAGAAAAAAATATCAATGAAGACGATGAATGTGAACCCGATGGCATTTCTACATATAACAACGATATAGCCTCATCGATAAACACTATCTCATCAACTTCTGATAAAATGTCATCAGAAGAGGTAGGCATCGTTAGTCAAATAAAAAATGTTTAAAAAAAGTTAGGTAAGCAAGACTAAATTTATTAAGGATGATTATCATAACTTTGACATCACAAAGTGTATCGATGAGGAGGATATAGACGATAGCAATGATATAAGCGAATCAACAAAAGAAAGAGAAAAGAAACTAAAGAAATTGGAAAAAATGAACAAGAGAAGGAGTCATGAAAACATTAAAAAAAGAAAAGAAAGACGCTTAGAAACGAAATGTAAAAAAGACATAAAAAAGAAGAATGAATCATCATTTCAGAAAGGTTAGTTTAATAAATTACCAATCAATTTTTTTCATTATTTCACAAACTGTCATCTATATCAAATGAAATGAATTCAATCAATTAATCCTTTTTCTAGTTATATGCATATGCAACGGGGACCAGGGTTTAGGTTTATAAAACGAAATCATTTATAAGATGTATTATTCATAAATTATTTGCATATTATTAATTATGAAAGCTGGTAGAACCAAACTTATTTGATATATCAGTATCATAACATGTTAAGTCACATTTTTAAAAATTAGTTCCCAAAGATGAGGTGTACATTCTTAGGAATATAGCTGCCATTACGTTTTTAATATTTCAAACACAGGAGAAAACACCGACTACCAGTTATCAAAAGAAAGCATGAACAAGATAAATAGTGGTCACATAATAGATGAAGTTCATGGTATGTAGAATATTTTAAATAACTAGACATATATATAAGTAGCACAAAATAATATATTTGTAGCAAGTGAAGACTTAGAGATTATGAAGCTAAACGGAAAGGGTGAGTCATTTTCACATGAAGAACATAAGTAATTTTGCTCTTCTGATAAACGAGCAGTATTAACACCAATTTCAGAGCATAACTTTGGTTTGAACTGTGCATCTGAGACTGATGAATTCCCTCAGAAGTGCATAGCATGGCAGAAAGCAGGATTTTGTGAATCAAATCAGGCTACACAATATTTGTGGTGCAGAAAGACATGCCTTTGTAAATGGAGGAGAAGCTAAAGTAGTTAGAATACTCTAGAAACAAGTAATTACGTCCTTTTAACACATCAAACTGAAGTGAGAGATTAGCTAATTTTCACCTTTCCGGATCTTTTAGTATCAACCCGATCACATCTCAATCCGTAAACTGATGAAATTGCCCTGTCCGTTAATTCATCAGTCTTCAACTCACTAGAGATATTTGTCGATTGGCTTGGATCAATCTCATAACTATCAGGCTTATATCAACAACAAAATAATTTTCAAACTTGATAACATATTATAATTTTTATTGTTCTAAAACATAGATAGTATAACAGTTATTACTTGCAATATTTATTAATAATAAAAGAGAATAACTCTCTTTCTAGCAACAGAATCATTATCTTATGAGTATTAACAATAACATACAGTAAAAACAACGTTCGGAACAACAAAATAACTACTAGATAAACTAAATAACATAGTCTATATTAATTACTCAAACATTACAATATAAAAATATGCAAAGTAAACAGTAAAAAAAATTAATCTTCATTCTCCCCATCATCACTATCATCCATTTTCACATGATAGTAAGTTAATGTGAATAAATAGAAGTCACCTTTAGCTTTCGAGTTCACATATTTTAAGAAGGAGAATACTTCTGGTTCACGAAGGACTACGGCAAAACAGTTCGGCTCAGGACAGATGCGAATCAACTGAAAATGGTATATCTTAAGTACGAAAAGATTATCAGGACTAAACTTTGAATGAATAAAATATAAGTAGATCCTTGCCTCTTCTTCTTCATCCTTTCCCACATAGATGATATCGCCGCCCGAATCCTCAATCCATGAAGAGTCACAAATGAATAACTATAACTATTAAAGTAAGTAGATGCACAATAAATCAGCAGAATAAATAAGATAACGTTACATGAATATCCAGGGCGTATCCATCTCTTATTGATTGTTCAACATCCTCGTCTCCTACCACAGAATAACACCCTTTCTGTACGCGCGATAATGATAGAGAACAATCTGATCCTATTACAAATAATTAATGCGTAAAATATTATGAGTTGGAAAAATATTGTGAATATAATAGAAATACCTTCAATATCACAGCCAGTAAGATCATATATAAGTTTTAGAGTTGATTTGGAGAGGAACATTTTTTGCAGCTTGCCTAATACACCGTCTATCGTATTTTTATCACAGTCATAACTATATATTAGCCTGAAAGGGTTAATTATTTCTCTTAATCGAATACAAATTAAGCTAATAGAATAAACTAATACATATCCCCTAAATGCTTATATAAAAAAGATACAAAGACAAGTACCAATAAAAGTGAAATAAACCTCTTGTTAGGTGGCCCAAATTGTTTAAAACTAAGCTTCTTAATTTGTCTCAACACATTACTGTAGAAGTCTTTCTAAATAAACTATTTTGTAGTATTTAAAATAAATGAAAATAGAAAAGAATTCGTAAATTAAATAGAAAATGTAGTACAAACTTGCAAAAATTTTTTAAGACTTAGTTCAGAACAATCTCCAAAAGCTTTCCTAATTTCCATCTGCTCAGTAGCTCTCAAATAATTTGGGGAAACAATGTTATCCAAATTAATGGTCTAAAAATAAGATTGACAATTTTAAAACTAAAAGTAGAACAATAAAGTTTGTACAAATTTTAAAAATAATATATCAATAAAAATGCACGATGTATTCCATAAATTCCTTACTCCTTTAGGGTACGTCCTGGGTAATACGCACGGAATAGGTACACAGGCATTTAGAAAACGGTCAGAATGAAACCAACCATTTATTGAAAGACGAGGGGATTCATCAGACAAAACTTCAGCCACCCGATGCCAAGATCTACATTATAAAAATTAACAATTTTTACAAATTATCAAGAAAGGTTTCAAAATTATAAATGAAACTCACCGCTCAGAAACTTCAAAAATAACTAATGAATTTCTAATAGGAGACAATTCGTGTGCTACGGAGGTTGGCTCATTTTTATCTGAAGGTTGTTCGAGAATTTAGTTTACAAATGCATTAACTTATACAATATAACGAGTTTTGAAAAGCATCTATAATTAAAATTTATCAAAAAAGAGCTTAATATAAATATAACCTACCATTTGCATTGTAGAGGTTAAGATATCCGCCATACGACTGTTTCCAGATAAAAGGTGTTACGTAGTAAACGAAAGCAAAATGTCGAGTGCTTATCTAAGTAATATATATTATAAACATGTTAAATATATTCATTTTGGAATTATAAAGCACTAAAAAAAGCCAACTTGATCACTATGAGGAAGCAGGCCATCAGTGAACGAATAACAACTTCCATTAATATCCACTTGTGGAAGAAGATCTATGCCACTAATTTCTTTCAGCCATTCATGAACTTTCCCACACATGAACTGTCTGTAAGAATCAAGAAATATTATACTAAGTAAAAATGTTCAAAGATAAGTACATATTATAGGGTCATTATTGTTTAATATTTAAAGTCACAAAACTCCTAAAAAAAACCGTTATACAACCTTCAAAACATACCTAAAAGAAATAAGTGCTGGATGCTCTACAGGTGAAAGTGACTTGAAATCTTTGGTTTGATAAAGAGAATAAAGATCATTCTCTTTTCTATTCCAATACAGAAATTCTTGTAGTTCTGTTTCAATGTCTTCTACGATTCCCTCTGTATTGTCTATGAAGCTATGTAGATGCCAAAACGGAAATGGTTTTTTATCTAAATATAGTATTTACAAAAAAAAAGGTTTCTAAACCAATCTTTATAAATGGTTACCTTTTAATCCTAGATGAAATTTTTGTTTGAAATGAGTTTTCAAATAATTTGAAGAGATATCTATGTGCTTGATAATAGCAGATCTCCTTTTTTTTTTTTTATCTGACGATAGAGACGTTGTACGTCGTCGTTTTTCGGTCGGTAAATTACTGTTATTCATAAATCTGAAAAATACCATATATCGAATTTAAAATCCATGAAAATTAACTTATAAAAAAAGCTATTTACAGAATTACTAATGCATATCAACAAAATTATAAGGGAAAAACTAACTGGCAATATGCCAAGATTTTATCAATGCTGAATATTTTCGTGAATAATTAATTCCACCCTCTTAAAATTATTTCTAGGATATGTTGGTTATTTTATTTTTGCAGATTTAGTTACTTGTATATATATATATATATATATATATACTATTGCTGTATACAAATGAAACCAGTAGATTTTTATATGTAATACTAAACGTATTTTGAAATTATCACATTCTATGAGTTAATTCCTAAATGATAATAACTCTTAAAGTATGAATGGCAGCTGCAATTATTTAGACTAGTTGAAAGTAAAGCCCCATTATTCTAGCCAAAATCAGAACAATCCAATCTTTCGAAGTTTTCTTCAAGTTACCGATTTACATTGCAACGTGTTCATTCCAAATAAGCAGTGTAATTGTAATACAAATAGCTAATAAAAATGACGCTAAATACAAATATTTAGGTAGATATTAGGTAATATGGTAGAGGACAAATTATGATATAATATATGCATTATTGTAACCTTTGATTAGTTCAGGGTCTGCTCTAATTTTTTGAAGTTATGCTAATCTGAAACCAATACTTTGAACGTCAGTGTGCCTTACATATATTCTCTTCGTGTTTGTATGTACAAAGTGAAAGAATTTTCATCTAATGTCTTTTTTGGAAGTCTTTCTAAATAATAATATTCAATTTCTTATACTGAACACACCATCACTGTTCAAAACCCTCAAGAAAGTTGATGAAGTTTTATTTATCGTACTGCTTTTTAGATATATGATTGGTATGATTGTTGGCTGTGATTGACTTACTTTTTATTTTAAAATGTTATGATTTCAAGTGGTATTAGTCTCAGTAATTACTAAGGATAAATAGAACATTATATGATTGCAAGATCATTAACAACAACTCTGCTGAGGAAGCATTAACTCACTACATAACTCCAGTAAACAAAATGTAATCGGTCTTATATGCACTGCTGGATAAGAATAATACACCAGATATCACAACTTCAGATTTTATCAGGATAGTAACTATAAATGCGTAAACCTATATTGAATTGTATGGAAATCTACTTAAGACCTAAAGATCTCATAGCTTCCATATTCTTGTTTCTATGGACGTCAATCTTATTTCATCACATCCCACAATTGGTTAGATAATAGTAACAAGCATTATTTTACTTTAAGCTGATCACTACTACTGTTGCAATTTTATCAGTAGTATTTTATATGTTAACTGTAAAAATTACGCTATTCTTTAGTTGACTAGGTTCAATGTTGACTAGATTTAGACCCGATTTTGACCAACCTTCGTCAAAATCGGGTCTAAATCTATAAATTGAATTCAATTTTCTATTGTTTACATAAGAGTCAGAAATTAAGTTACACCATACAAAAATATTATCATATGGTCGTGAAGCGACCATTTCTGTAGGGAATTTTTTAAACTTTTCTTCACAAGTATTATTATTTTGATTATCATCATCGATTTTTCTTATTTTGTCGTTATGACGGAGCTTTCCATCCATTTTCACTAATACAATTTCATATTTTTTACTCAAGAAATCTTGAGAAAATGAATACTCAAAAGTTGCCTCATTTGATGCAAACTGAAGAAAAAATAGGACCATTTAATAACATAAAAATTTTTAACTTGATTGATTTATCTTTATTTTTATAATAACAAACCCAATGGGTACCATTGTTTTTGGTGGAATCTAAATTAACAATACCAACCTCATTATTATTAACTTTATTTGGGAGTGTATCTCGCATAAAAACTCCTAAAAAATTTGATATTTTTTAGTTCTTTAACTTTTTCTTCTAATTCATAATTTGTTAGTGGAGTTAAGTCTTTTTTAAACATTTAATTTAGTTAATAAAATATTTTAATTGAAAAAGTCATTTTGTTTGAAACAAAAATTTCGAAAGTTTCTTAAGTGTTTTTTCAATGACGTCACAATGTGCAGGCATGGCGCAACTGGTTAGTGTTCGGACTTCGGTTCGATACTCTCTGGTTCAATCCACTATCATTGAATGATAATGATAGGGGATTTTCGAAATGGTGGCTATAACAAAAAGCCACCTTTAGATGCTATAGACTGACACATAAATGTGAAGCTGAGACAGTTGCGACATTTTAAAATAATTTTTATATATTCAGTCAAAAATAATGAGACGTGGTTTTTTGTCTAAGAAAAAGTAGGCGTTGGCTTTAGATAGTGAGATTACTCGGCGAAAATTGAACACTCGACCTTCAACATTTAAGGCAAACCCGCAACCAACTGCGCCACGCCACCACCAGGAATTGCAGCAAAAGTGGATGAAAAGAAAACGCTCGCTTTTTATTTGCTCTCACATAGCAGCAAAAGTGTACTTTTTCTTCTTTTTCGTTAGTGAGTATGTGCGTGCGTTTCTTTTGAAAAATCTTGGAGGCGAGCGAAGACAGGACACACATAAATAGAAATTGTGTTTATTTAATAGTTCTTTTTTAATTTAGAATGACAAATAATTAAAAATAGCCTATAAATTTGTACGTTTTAAAATATGGGATAGTTGCTGTCCTATTTTTAAAAAATAAAAAAGCGTCTCTTTCGGTAATTTTTACCAATTTAGAAGGTGAAATTGATGAAAAAATAGTGTAAAATAAGAATTTTTAAAATGGGGAGGGGGCTGTCCCAGAGATAGTATATATATACTACTATAATCCATGGTATAATAAGGAAGATATAAGACAAAAGCTCCTTAAATTTCAAATGTTTATTTTGTATCATTACAGTTCAATCCACTTTAGTGCAGTTTCTAGTATTTCTTACAAATTTGGTTAAGCTTTAAATTGTGTACATTTTCCTTTGTTGCTGCAAATGCGAGTTAAATATATAACTATTTACAATATTTTTAAATACCTAGGTCTTTCAAATCTCGTACGCGAAATGATTAAGAATAAACAGCAAATATTCATAGGATTTGTCTATAGTGTCAATTATCATTGCAGTTGAGCATCCATCTATTAAATTTGATAAGACAACTTTATCAATATACCACACTGCGTCTCGTTTCTTTCCATTCTACATAATCGCACAATTCTTTTTTCGCACGTGCCGCGCATCGATTGGTTTCCCCAGCCAAACATTCTGACTGGATAAGACTTAATATCAACGCCCGTCCTTTACCTTAATTATTTCTCTCATCAACTATACTTATCAATTTTATAAAATATTAAATCTAGCAATTTTAGGGCGAAATGTGCTATAGTAATATAATATTTAATTCTCTAATATATGAGGTGATTTTATACATACGTATTTATTGATACAAATTTATCAAAATTCACATCCGACGTATTTCCTTTTATAAAGTGAAAAATATAGAATGATCTGAGGTATGATAGTGTCGATGCTACTGCTTATACTTTATGGCTTTGGAAACCGGTTGTCTCGATTCAATCGATTTGAGCGCCCGCCCATAGATTAGTTTGAATTGTACCGCGGCCCATCGATTGATATGCATCTTAAGTCAACTGTATTTTTAGATGTTTTTTTATCTTAAAAATTAGTATGAGTACATTCTTTACTTATCATAAACTGTTTTAATAGCGAATTTCACTACAGAATAGTTGAATCTTAGTTTATGTTAAATAATACTACTTAATGGAGGATACCAACCTTCATATTGAAATTATATTACGTCATAATTCATAATTTTATTAAGTAGAAAACCATATTAATTTTTTTAAAATGATATGTATACTTCCTAGGATAGATCTAAGATTAATGTCCTCATTCATTTTGTGCAAGCCCTTAAAGATTAATTCATTATAGTTATAAATTTGATTACTTAAACGTACCTGTGCTTTAGAGTTAACATAACCTAAAATATTTATTGCTTTTAATTTCCAAAGAAGCGAGATATTTTAGATTAAACGACAAATCATTTTGTGACACAGTTTTAAAATGATGGTTTACAGTTTTATTAATTTATGTGATCTATTGTTTTCATGATTGGCTATCCTTTTTTTCAAGTCTTTTTAAAATGAGGCTCCTCGTGATTATTAAAAAAAGTTTATCTAGATATGAGTGTGATTCATTAGTTTACTGCTCTTAATTTTCTTAGTAATGTGTTGAATTTTATGTAGAAAGATCTCACATTCTTTATAAATCATTTTATTATTGCAGAGGCAATATTGTTATGAGCTTAGTTGGTGAACCTTTATACTAGAATTATAAAAGTTTAAATCCGGGATTTTTCTTCAGGATGCTGATTGTCTGCGTTGTGTAACCTCAACGTTCACAATTCAGTCTTCAATAGAAAAGTCATCAACAACTACATTTCTGCAGTATGCCTACTGTACCACCGAACCTCAATTTGAATCTTTTTCATCTGAGACGGATTCCACCCAATAAATGTAGATCTGATCCATCCAGAAGTGTCGAGACGACACTTATATTGTATGTATTTATGTAGATAAATAGATGCAAGATGTATATTGGATGTTAAATATGCTGACAGAAAATATCATTGGAAGAAAATAGCTTTCCTAAGTCAAGTATGTTTTGACAATGCTAGTTAGAACACTATTAGTAGCAAATGTAAAACATTAATATAACGTTTTCAGGTTGGATACGTTTACGAAGTTCGGTCGTAATCCAGACAAGTGTGATGTAGTCCTGACGTCTTCCGTATTTAGGTTAGGATAATATTTTAAAGTTTCCAAAATTTAGTTCTTACTGATCAAAATAGTTTTAATCTAGATTAGCATAGTACTTAATCTATTGAAGATTTAAATATTTCCTTAATATTTTAACTACATTGGTCATTGGTAGAATAGTATTTTTTAGTGTCTTAATTCCGTTTATGGGTAATATAATGTCTTATATTTTGCGAAATAGAACATGATATATATGTATATAATTACCTGAGATTGCTGCTTAAATTCTTTATTTTTTTTGCATATAAGTATTGTATTTATGCTTCTATTTATTATGGCGCATATTGTTATAGGTCTATCTAGTTCACTTGTGAATTGTGTAAAGTCACCTTCACCAATTAGTTTTTCTTGTTCTAAACGACGGGGAAATTCTCTCTTGTTTCAGTTTCATCCTAAACATGCTAAATGTCGATCAGTATTTGATAGTTTTGTCACTATAGAAACTGATTGTTCAGTTTTAGATTCATTGTAATATGAGTACTCGCTCTACATAGCACTTTTCCCATAGTAAACACTATTAAGCGTTACTACACCAGTTATAGTGAAATATTTTCTGTGCGGTTCCTTTTGCAACACATTCAATTAATGTTAATAATATTCCATACCTAGTTTTCGTATTGCTAATTACATTACGTTTTATTGAGGTATATTATCAATGTGTTAATTAGCATTCATGGTTGTAAGCGTTATTTGTAGGCTTTGTTGATCTGCCTAAATGATTTGCTAAGTGTATTCATAGCACTGAAACATCTTCATGTTATTTATAATTTTTCTGAATCTTACCAGTTCATATTACGTAGATAGCTTTTATTGAAAGGAATGGTAGTTCTTGAATATTTGATTATGACAAATGAGTATTTCGGAATTACATATGTGATTTAACTATGACTATAAAAGTACGTTTTATTCTAAGTTTTAGAACTTATTTAAGGAAAACCGCAACATATATTGAAATTTATTTGTGAGTATTTTTACTGTTCTTTCCTAAAAGCAGGTTTTTTGGCTGAAAAGCAAAATATTTTAGTTAATGTTTAGTAGATTGTAATGTGGAGCAACAATGGGGCTGGTTTCATCAGCGTGAATAGTTGAAGATGGGGCGCGAGAATTTGTGATAGGGGCACCCGATATGCACACAACAGCATATCAGCCGCAAATTGATAGTATTATCAATATCTATTTCTCTCCTCTGTTAACAGTAATGTCTTGAAACGCCGTTGATAATTAATTCTAGTATTACTTGCTATGATGGGATGTTTGCTTTATGCTTTTCTCCAAGGTATCTACTTTCCATTTATGAGTTATTTAAACAAAAAAATTCTTTACTATGAATGGTCGTGTATTGTTTATTAGGACATATTACTACTTCCCTATTTAATATGACTAAAGTTAAATTAATCACTTTTTATTTATTTTTTTTACATTATATTAGACTAATTTACTCAGGTTACATTTATCATTTTTAATTTATGCCTCCTTAATTATAGTTCGTCAAATATGATATCGCGCGATCATGCTGATATCATAGGCGTGAAGGGTGCTAATGGGAGGATTGAAAAATATCATATCAATGACAGATCGCTCAATGGTACATACATCAATGATCAGCGAGTGAGTTATTTAGGACTTTATAGTTAAATTATTTGTTTGTTTAAAAGTTCAAATATTATTTTGCTACTAATTATTAAGAAATATTTTTACGATAAATAGAACTACGTTTTATAGCTATTACTACTATAAGTGGGAACTATATGTATTAAATATCTCATATAGATTTTTCAAAGTTTTGTATACTTACCAGAATAAAGCTTTTATTAAATAAAATATTCACGATTTTTCAAGGTTAACAGTACGATGCAGATTATGGAAGGAGACGTGATCAAATTCGGTCATATGAATGGTGCCGCTGTGAAACCCGGTCAAACTGCTCCACAGGTAGGATTTTTATTAACTAATTAACTGACTGGAAATATGAGGGATAAATTCAGGCAAATGCGGAGTTTGCGTTTATGGTGGAGAGAGCAAACCCGAACTACGATTACCTCGGTTTTATTGACGGTCGTCGAGCGCGACCTCTAACTTGCTCAGGAGATACAGACTACTGTACAGAAATAGAGGGACGTGCTATTGATCATGTGCGTTATCTTTGAATTCTCATATCATATACTGGAATATTATAAATAGTTTGTATTTAGGAGGTTATTAGCTTACGACCAACAGATGTTGCTCGACCAACTGTAATGCCTGTTAAAGCAACTCCAACTGCTCCCATTGTACAACCACAACACTTGGTATGTGTTGGATAGTTATTTAAAAATTTGTATTTAGGTAAATATTCCTATGGTTTTTGGAATCTTGGTTATGAGATTTTCAACGATTGTATAATATTTTATTTTTTGATTTCGAACTCTATGTTCACTTTCTTTAACAAATTTAATTGTTCACTTATATATACTTACATATGCTACTTATAATTATATTATAGAGTGTTAATATATACTTGTTCTTTACTGCATGTATTTATTTTAATTTTAAGATTTCTTCGGCTTCCTCGTCTTCTGTGGTTTCAACAACGGCTACTGCTAATCCCATGGCTGGTCTTGTATGGCCAAGTGCTCTAGGTTACAATCAACACATTCCTGGATTTGCATATGGCGGTTTTCAAGTTAATCCAGCAAGCTATTTGCAGGTCACTTTGGTCTTCAGTGTTTCTAGTTATATAATTAAGGAAATATGCGTTTTTAGAATCCAGCTCAGGCTCAACAATGGGCTCAACAACTTCATGCACTATCACAGCATCAGTCGGGATTTCGTGTACCAGATGTTTTCGGAGTAAATGCGGCGGCTAGTGCTGCTGCGTTAGCTGCCAGTGTTCCATCCACTTCGGCATCCTTATTTCCATTAACTCAGAGAGGATTTGCTCTTGCACAGGTTAGTGCTCCCTATTTATTTTCCGTCTAAATCTGTTTTTTATTTATTTACTGTAATTACAGAACAATTCATTGGTGAACTCATTGCTAACACCTGTAACAACAATCGCACAGTCACAACCCCAGCAAACTGTTCATTCACAGCATCCTTCTCTGGTGGCTTCTCATCAAAGTGATAAAGCACCGAATATCGCACAAGTTTCAGTTGAGACGGATAAAGATGGACGGGTTTGTTCTTTTTTACTACATTAAATTTATATATATATATATGTATCAAATTACATGTATTCTTTCAAGCGTACACTAATTATAATAGCCAAACTTTCGACTTTTTTGTGGTAATAACAAGTAAAATAGGCTTCGATTTTACAGTTAACGTCGTCAGCTACTATTCAATCGTCGACTACCAATACTTCTTCATCTGTTATATCTCAGGTACTATTAATCGAAATACAATATAAAAGCTTCTTAGTTACTTCGATTTTTAAATTAATTTTAGCAGACGGAATTATCTGTTGCTGTCAATAAAGTACCCGTCGCTTCCCCTCCTATGGAATGTGATAGTTCAGTTCCAAGTCCACCAAAAGCTCCTGTTCCCCAAATTATTCGCCCACCTCCATCACCTGTAAAAAAAGAAGGTTGGTTTCTTTATATGCTAATATTATAATTACTTATTTAAACATTGTTCCAGACTTGTTTAATCAGGAATATATGGAAATAATCACTCACTATGGTAGCATATTTTAGGAAACGTTTTTACTTTTATTTATTATTTTGAAAATACATTGCTGCAACATCATCCTAACTACCTCTGAAGTCAAGAAAAGTTTCCATGTTCTGGTGTTCTAGTGAATCCGATGCCACTCTTTTTATCCATTAAAAACTAATTAAATGGAGAATTAAGATTTCGTATTTTGTTGCTTTTATAGGTATTCGGATACCTTCCGCACAACTACGAGAGCCTATATAATGGGTAATATCTGCATTTAGAAAAAAAGTTAAAACGATTCATCATTCTAAAATATTTCTCATATTTTAGATGATCTCCGATCTGAGCGCAGTTACTTGGATTCCCCTCCACCTCCTCGTGCTCCTGCTCCTGCGCCCTGGGATAGTACGCCGTCACCCCGCCCTCGCGATACTCCGGACAGGGAAAATACGAGAGATCAAGAAAAAGACAAAAAAAAGTTTAAACGAGAACCTTCTAATACAGCTCCATCAGGTACCCGCCCGCGGAAAACCAATGAAGTTTGTATTCCTTATAATCTTGTCTATATTGAATATATATTGTATTTGAGGATAAATGTGCTATCTCTATTTAGATAGCTAGGCTGCTCGATGACATAACCGAGTCATCATGGGCTAACCAAGTAAGACGCGTTTCAACAAGTTCACGGAGGCCAACTGAAGAAGTTATCGTTGAAAGAAACGCGAAGAAGGATAAAAAAAAGGTATAACACTCGGTTTTATAGATCAATATAAACTCTCAAAGTGAAAGCGAGAAATTTGGCATGATTTTTTCATGGGAAAATTGAGTATGAAATTAAAAAATAATTATAAAACATGTTTTAGTCCGAAAGGAAGAAGGATAAACTACATACACAGGAGATTCCTGCTTCCACTTCATCAGCTATTTCTAATTCTTCACGGCCCGATCAAAAAAGACGAATGAAGCAGTTGAGCGATGTATCCAGTGCAAGTAGTGATAATAGCGATGATGACGAATCCATTAAGAAACCGTTTTTAAAGAAACATGAATCAGTGGTTTGTGCTTTACATCCTAATATAATGGTCTACTTTTTTTGTGATCTATCCCTATTTATTTACAGAAACGCAAACCTACAGCTCCAACTGATTCGAGTGATTCAGAATCGGAAGATTCTGATGATTCGAGTCACAACAAGAAAAGCAGAAAAAGAACCAAATCAGGCGACAGAAAACGAGCAGATAAAAAGAAAAATACCACTACATCTGGTATTAATACTGCTAAAAAGAAAAGGGTATTGTTTACTGCATTATTATATAATCTGCATAGTTGGAAAAAATTATGGAAGATATTAACTCTCTAAATGTATATTATAGACAAAGAAACGAATAGATGCACATGATGAGGATCAAATAATCACTCAGCATGATCCAGCCACTACTTGTGCAATGGAATCTGAATGCACCAAGCCTCAGCATGAGCAAGTTGGTTGGGTAAGTTGACTATATATTTTTGTAAAGTTATTTGTCTTTTTGTTTACATAATTATTTAAGATCCTGTGCGATGACTGTCAGAAATGGTTCCACAATATATGTATCTTGGGCAGAGAAGATGCGCCGGATGATGAATTTTTTTACTGCGGATGCAAATCAAAAAAGAAAAACAAGAAACGGTAGATTGTTGTGCGAATATTTTATTGTTAATTTCATTTGTTTTCTCTTATATTTTGATTACAACGTGGGTTCAAGTGCATCCTAATCTTTCTCTGTTGAGAGCGGGTATGTTTGTTAGTTACTTTAATATATTCGTCGGAAAATACCGCGACTCCTTCTATTTACTGTAACCTCATGGAACTACCTGATTATTATTTAATCTTATCACTCAGGCTGTAACAACATTTGTTAGTGCTTAGTGTTTTAAAACTAGTTATAACTTCCATCTTCGTTACAGATTATTTACCATATTTCGGAATGAAAGTTTTTCTAAACATATCATTTGTTTCGTAAATGGCTGTAGTATGTCATCAACAGTGATGGCATCACTTGCATTTTTCAAGTGGTCTCCAGTTGTTTTCAGCTTCTACTCTCTTTTGTTCCCGTGTGGTTTTTCTGGCAGTTTTGTATTTGTTTGTAGATTCTTACACAGCTGATTTTTTTTACTACCATATATTTTAACTAAGTCATTATTTCATTCCCAGAACATTCGTGTTATGTTATACCAAGTGATGATAAATAAAAGAATTTAGGAGTACAAGGAATACAGTAATCGTTACAAAAGTTTCACTTTGAAGTATTCGAGATTTTGCGTTTCTTTACCACTGATGTGTTAGGCCTACCGTTTTTTTCAGTTTTCTTAATATAGCTATACAAATGCGTTACTAATAGAGGTTATATACTGAGGGATGAGTGATATAGGATTACGACTGTGATGCACTAGTAATTTCCTCGGAGTGACGCTGTTAATGGCACATTAGTAATATGAAGCGGTTATCTTGGTATTTTAAATTGTTTTCCACACGTTCAGTGATTTACTTTAGTTGTCCAAACATTATATTATTTGTAACAATGTCTCGAGAAATCATTAGTAATTACTATCGGATGAATCACGAAGTGTTGAGAGATATGCATTCAGTAAAACTAAGCTCACAGAATACTAGAGCTGACCTGTTGTGCATTTTTAGAACTTAAACTCCATCCTTATTTATTTTAATCAGGTAGACATACAGTAGTATGAACAAATCTAAGAATAAAGAATAAGTAAAGTAGTATTTAAAGCAGGTGGTACTTCTTAATAAAACGAAGTCGGTGAGCTTTCCAAAAGGGAATAAAAACATGGCAGTATTAATGCTTTTAAGTGAGAAAAAAATTTCCATTATATAGTGACTCTTAGGTATCTTAATAACAATGTAAGGACTACTTTCAACGAGTACTTTGGCGGTATATCTGATTTTTACATGTAAAATACCTTGAAGTATAAAGCTGCTTGAGGATTTTAGCTTGGCACGGCTATTATTGGATTTATTATAACTCGTAATGATTGGAAATGAATTAAAATTAAAGGTAATAGGTGGTATCAAAATACCAACTTATTTCGTTTTGATGACTACTCGAGGACGTCAGGGCTTAAATAATGTTGTTTTAACAATGCTTTTAAAAATGGCATTAACTCCTTTATTTAATGATTCGAATATATAGTAGGCTGGTCATTTTTATAACATATTTTCTAAAATATTGGTACCTGTAATAAGTCGTAATTCCCTGAATTTGTCTTAGAAACCTAACTTCTATATTTCGTATTACCTAGGTAAATCTTAATTAACTTTCATTCATTCATTGAAAGCAATTCTTTATCTAAAATATCTGTATAAGTAAATCCCTCATAAACCGATCAACTTTTCCTCGCTTTCAGTATGTAGGGGTTAGATCCAGACAACGGGGGCTAGTATAAGTTGGTTAGACACGCATGCATAGCCGGTTTCCATCTTTCACGTTCAAGGTTAGCATTTTACTCATATTGTCTTGCCAAAGTATTATATAGCCATTATTTTTTACACATTGCTGCCAGATTAATTCTAAATTATTACTTCTATTGATTTTATATGCACTCTTTTGAGAGCCATTCGTTCGGTGTTTCATTTTTACAAAATTGTTATCCCACTAGAAATGTACAGTCATGGATTAATTTTAAGGAGCTTCCACTAGTAATTAATGAAGTTAAATGCTACGACCTTTTCAAACTAAAAGTCAAAATGCCTTTCGCTAGTTTGTATTTTATAAATATGAATTTATTTATTTTTTAAATATCTGTTTATTATATCTTAAAGTAATTATCAATATAGGGGTTGAGAGGATATGGGTAACTGCCTACCAGTGATCTTTGGAATACGTAGAGGAGCTCATGATGCTGCTTTTGAGAGGTCGAGTATTTTTTAGTTGTCATATTCATTGTTAATGTTAATAAGTTTACATAAATGGTCGTATGTCAATATTATTGGTTTTTTTTTGTCATTAAACTAGTTTTTTTTAGTAGTCGTTCTTCATCAATTGATACTTCAGCTCAACTAGCTCCGTTGAGTTTCAGTAATCCTATCATGGGACCAATGCCTTATAGTGTGAGTTACTGAAACTTGATATTAAACCTTAGATGTAAACAGATGCCATCTAATGATTGATTCTTTATTAAAAGTTTATAAACGCTTTTAACACAATTTTCATTTAGCAATTTGGGGAATTCTCATATGGTGTTGAGAGCTATTATTACATCTAATTATTTTCAGAGCCCTTATGTTAATCAGTTATATGCTCACAATATGGCACGCCAGAGACAAGCAGCTGATGAAGGAAAAGAGCGAGAAGATGCTCGGAAACTTAGGGTGAAAGGATTATTGGATCAAATTCCAGCCGACGTTTTTCGTACAGACATGAAGAGTAGCGAGTTAGTAATTTATCATACCTTTTGTTTTATTTAGTTATTACATGGTTTAGGTAACATTTAGTAATATAATAAAGATTCAAGAAAAATTATATCTAAGAGATAATTTTTCATTTGAGATGTGCCATTTGCATGATCGACTTTGAACCAGGAGTGCGCATCCGTTTCTTGCCTTGCATGCACTCATTTCACCAAGAGTGTGTGGATGCTTGGTTAATGAAGTTAGTATTTCACAGATTTAAACTATTTTGTAATGTGTCAAATCCAGAGTTTATGTACATGTGTAGATCGTTCACCTGCCCTTCTTGTCTGGAACCAGTTGACTCCACTATACTCTCATCTTTAACTGCACATACTCAGCAGTCCTTGCAAGATCTCGCTTGCTCACCAGCAACCCAGGGATTACCATTACCATACGCTCCCTGAACCTTATATTGATTTTTCTGCCAAGTTTAATTTACCTTCTTTTAGAAACTGTACATTCGTGGTTTTCGATCACTGTAAATTTTTTTACTTATCTCATTTGTGAGCATAGTACTGTATAATTGATCCTATTTCGTGATGCTTTCTATTTGTTCTCAGTTTTAAATAACGATTGCATGGCTGTTTTGAATTTTCAAACTAACTAAAATTAATATTTCCGTACATTTATCTATTTCGAGTGTTTATAGCAGCGTTGTTCCAGGTGTTATGAATGGCTTACTACTAACCTTTTTTTTAAATAATTGGTAATAATTAGTAGTTGTTTTGTTGTCATGATATGGCAAGCATATCTTTGTTCTTGTACTATAGCCAGTTTTCTTGTACATATTTATTCCTCAACCATTAGATACCAGAGCTAAACTCGGGTTCCAGCTACCATCGAGTTATTTTGATGGTGATTTACCATCATCAATGATTATTTGTTTGCTAGATAAATTGATGATTCATAATTACTTTAATTTCATGTTCCCTGCTTTTAGTTTTTTGTCTTATAAGTCTTCCATTAAGAAAACCTGTAAATATAAATAATGTTGTGTGGAATACAAATATAAGTGTTGGGCTGTACGGAATTTCATATTATACTTGGAATTTGATATCTAACATGCAAAATTTGGATTAAGATCCTGAAAAACTTGATAGAACAATGTAATTTTTCCATTATTAGACTTTATGAAATCAAATTAAGGGTTTCATCAGTTTTACTATTAGTCCCCATCTTGTAATTCTATTATATTCTGGTCTTCTAAGCATAAAATAGTTACCACTTATTCTTTGGTACATTTCATTTGACTATTATGTACAATTAATATTTAACTAAGCATCGGAAAGAATTTTGTTCCTAGAGTAGAGCTAGGTTGTTTTCATTTATTTGGCTAAATCAATTATGCGAAGTGTTTTTTTACTAAATATGGTGTGTGATTTTTAAGAAGTAATGTGTCTATTTGAAAATCTATGATATGAGTGGATAATCGGCGTCGTACATTGTAGATGCAGACGTTTAACGCCACTTAAAATAAATGGTGTCAACTGTATTTACATTTTACTGTTTATTGTACGAGCAGGGCGTCTGCTATTTATTAACTTAAGTTTACTCTATTTGGTCGATAAATTAATGGAAAATTGGGAGTAAATGTGGAAATATTATGCTTATGTTTCTATTGGCTAGAAGTTGGAGTTTTATATGGCCTAGGAAATGTCTTTAGACTAGTGACTAGTCGGGGATTTCTTTTACAATTTAACAAGTGTTTAAAATTGCGATTTTGTTCTACTTATTCATGATTGGGAATTTACAATTGTGCTTTCTGAATAGTATTCATATTATCCATTGATAGAATATTATGAATTGTTTAGTTTTCTTCTTAGATTATTTCAAAAATTAGTCTTCATAACAATAGGAATTGATATATCCAGAACTAATGTGAATGTATAAACAACAAATAAATTTTAGGAAAGTTGGGATTGTGAACAGGGTATTAATTGGTAATAGTTCACCAAAATTGCTTCAACATTTTATTTATCCACTTTGGTATAAAATTTTCATTATCATAATGTATTCCGAACATTTGTTTGGTGCTGACCACAATGTGGTCAAATAGTATCTCATTCTGTACACTCAGGACAAGGGAATAGTAGCTGGGCTTCTAAAAACTTCCTTGTTATTCGATGTTATGGGAGAGATGCCGTTGGTCATAACGGCAAACGCCTCTTGTATGAATCCTATAATCACATGCATGTCGATTATTATATTTGACTAACTATATTCCTAACAATTCACCATTTTTCGTTGTATTATTGTTGTTATTTATATGTAGATTGCTAGTTGAATCGGAGCTTCTCGATATTGATGAAGTTGAACTAAAATAATTTCTTTAGAAAAACACATATTTATAGCATTTCAGTTAAATAAATATATTATTTACCTTATACTCTCCTCATCACTGTCTTCTTCTCCCTCTTTTAATTCTTCATGTACACCGCAACGTTTTACAAGTAATGAATGTTGTTGTAGTAATTGAGCACATTCGGTGTGGTGAAAAAGTTTTGCGTCCTCCAGAGGAGTTCGATCCCACCTGAAAAATATCATTTAACTAAAATAGGTAAAGCACACTTGATAATTCTATCCCCTTATTTTTATATAATTTTTCAAATCTGTTTCTAACCTGTCTCTAGGACAGTGGTTAACTCCTGCTACATTTAAGAAAAATTGTACAAGATGAATGTGCCCTTCAGATGCAGCTATGTGTAAAGCTGTGCGTCCATCATAGTCGGCCACTTCGAGGTTTGTGCCTTGTAGATACATTCTAAAATATTTAAAGAAAATTATGCAGACATTATGATTACTTAGGTGAAGATATTTTCTGTTTATTTTACCGTTTAACTGCCTCAATATCTCCATTCTTGGCAGCGAAAAGCAACGAAACGATTAATTCAGTATCCCTGTTACCGACTCTTCTTCGAGGATCTAACTTTAAGCTATCTGCATGCAGAAGACTGTCGTAATTGTGAAAATTGAATTTGTCTATCAACTTCTGAAATATTTGTCCTTATTTTATTTGAGATCCATTAGATAAATCTAAAGAGAACTACAGTAATATACAGAATCACAGAAAGCTATAAAATGCCATCACTTTATATGGTTAACTGTTATATATCTGACAATATAAAAATAATTTCATAATCATTAGGATAATTTCAAATTTTACCCTGCAAAAAGCAACTCCTCGCGTGCTATTACCCATCTTATCCAGAGGAGGCGAGAACAGTGCAATTCCCATCAAATTTGGCACCACAACGATCATGACACCAGATACCCCAGATTTCGCTGGAAGGCCCACCTAAATATACTCTTTGTATTGTTGATATTCCCGTCATTATTCATACTATAATAGCGTTTTTCTGTGCCCTACCTGGAATGCGAACTTGCCACTTAAGTCATACATACCACAGGAGTACATGAGAGATAGGACGTCACGACATGGTTGTGGTGCTACACATCGTTCATCTGTTAGGGGACACACTCCTGATATAAAGCGTGTTTTCTAAGAGGTTAAAAATTTAAAATATTAAGAAAATAATTGTTAATAAATCATCCTCAATTTTATTGAAATATATTAAACATTTTCATAATTTTAGACAGAACGTGATATCCTTTATCACCCACCTCCGTTGGCCAAAGTAGCGGCCATTACTGCCAGAGTATCGCAGTTGGTTTCCAGCGAACACAGTTGAAAGTAAAGATCTAATTCCTCTCGAAGACTCTAGAATTTTACATTAAAATTTGTGTTTTGAAAGTTTGAAAAAAAAACTACCTTTGTTCCAGACGGGAAGCAGTTGTTTTCTTTCATATAATAAGATAGTGCATAGTTGCGATCCGCTGAGTCTCTTTCAGAGAGAAATCTGCACTCCATAACCTCATTGGATCAAGAGGTCCTTTTTAAGGTTACTATCACAGTTTTCATACTAATTAGAGTTTTAATATCTACTGATACTTTAAAAATTATCCTTCTTTCAACATCCTTTTACTCACGTAGCGTTGTTAAATCCAACGTGTTCTCCTCCAGAAAGCTTCCTGTACTCATTTAAAACAAAATCAAATCGGTCAGCCATGTTCCACCCATTTTTGATTAATGATGAAGTAATTATTGCTCCTGCATTAATCATAGGATTGTGTGGTTTGCCTATAATCAAAGCTATATGCCATCCAAATTAAATATAAATTTGTCATTATTAATATGGTTAAAAAAAACTTGCTCTTACCACTTCCGTCCAGACAAATCTCATTGAATAGTCTTCCACTTGGCTCATGTCCTACGTACGAGTGAACTGTCTCTGCACCCAAATCGGACGCTACGATTGAATAGTTGAATGCCTAGAATATTTCATGTTGAAACTATATTCATCTAAATTTTATTCCAACTACTTTTCACACAATTATTATTTCATTAAATATAAAGATGAGATTCGTTGTTTTTTCTTTAAAAAAAAAGTGATTTGTCCAAAGTTCATCTTGGGAATTTATATTAACTGTGCTGTGTGATATTTCGTCTAGAGTACATCGTATCAGATCGCAGAAGTGCGTAGAACTTAATATTACACTGCTGATGGTTAATATTACTCATCACATATTTATTATACTTATGAATACAGTAAGTAAAAAATCTATAATTGTAAGTTTATAATATATTCGACCCAATTTTATAGCCTCAATTTCTCAGTTGTGTTTCCACAAACCACTTTTTGTCTTAACTTTTTTATCTCTCGATAAATGATCAGTTAACGACTGCATTCTCTGTTCACAGAGTGGTAGACGACAAGGGAAAGCCCCAATATTATGCGCAATGTAAGACTGGAATGGAAAAATAGATGGAAGCGGAAAGAAGAGAGTGAATAAAAACAAAGAAAATGCAAGACAAATAAAAAAGCTCTTAACAGAATGGAGTGAATAGGTATAAGATCTAAGTTGATCAAATAGCGTTTATACAAAACTATTCCTCGCTACTAAGACGTTATTGGTATAGTTTGATGTTTGCGAAATTAATAACTACAGAAATAAAGTTCATTAATTTGAATAAATAATATAATCTTACCTTGGATACACTTTGAATACAAAAGTTTCTCTTGAAGTCTCCATATGATACCCTCTGACCATCAATCGTACAGATAGACATACCCCAGAGTGTAGGATCTTGTCGAGCTAATTGGGGAATATATGTTGCAACTTCACCTCCAGTTACATCTCTACACTGAAATCAAGATGGATACTTAGTTTGAAAGCTTGAATTAATACTATCACTACTGTTTAATCACTCATTTGCCTCACTTCATCGAATATCTCTTTTATTCTACTGCAGAATTCTCCCCATGAAGGAATGATCATCTGATTACGCAACGCTTGCGAAATGAGTTGCACAGACGGTTGAATGCAGCTGAAAGTGTACACACCTTTTAAAGATAAAAAATATCAAATAACTAATGGCATAAAAATATCGAACTAACTCTTTAAACATTTGTCTTTTCATATCTAGACCTCGATTATCATCATTTTCACGCAGATCTTCTATGTTCTTGATTTGATCCATCATCATTTTTAATCTGGGGTCTTTTTCTCGTAAACCAAAAGATTTTAGAACCTGAATTTTTATACTTTTCCATCGAATATCCTCGTGCCTTTTATAATATTTTTTCATCGCCACGAAGAGTGAAAACTACTAATATTAAAATCGGTTTACTCATAAAACATTGTATTGCAAAATAAGGCTTACTATTATTTACCAGTATTCCACTCTCATCTTACTCTCTACAATTCTATCTCATCACCTTAATAAGTTTGGTGATACTGGCTTCGTCTGTATTAGGAACTCTGAAGAGATCAAAAATAAGGTCGGCTGGTGACGTTGGTCTCAACATTTCGAAAGCGTTGTTCAATCCTTGGACGGTTTTAGACATGATTTGAGCCACTGATGTTTTTCTGTTCAATATTTCTCCAATTGTATGCACTAAACAGGAAATTTAAGTATCCTTAATCAACAACTTTTATGCATAAATTGACAGTGTTTATTTGAGAATCAACTATGGAACTAAGTTATTTTTTCATAAACTTACAGTTTTTTTCTGAGTGCTCAATGAATGTTTCCTGATTATTAGCCTTCATTATTATTTCTAAGTTGAGCAGGATTTCTTCTGAAATAAACCCGAACTAGATAAGTTTACGATGAGAAGAAATCATAAGAATATTTTGCATGGGAAACAATAGTATTAAGCAGGAAAATGTGTGATGTAGACATCTTGAGTGGGCTCTCCTAAGGAATGTTGTTTCGTTCAATTGTCTCTCACTTTATATGACTACAACAATGAAATAAAATAGCTCTATAAACATACAACGCAAAAGATCAAGTAGGAAATCACTTTTTTTTTAGTTTTTATGGCGAAAGAAATGAATCACATCTTTCACTAATAATCATTTTAAGAACGCAATAGTTATGATTTAAAGCAGCAATTTTCTTCAGCAACCGTTTAGTTCATGATTTACAGAGAGTCACTTTTCTGGAGCAGCATTAATATTAGAATTAATATTAGAATGAGATATTTCTATGTCATTATTGGTAATTTTGACCCTATTCTACATAAAGATAATTTTGTATATGAATGTGGGATAAAATCAAGATGACTGATTATAATATGAACGAACAAAATGAACAGATGCCAACGTAATTCACTATGTTTACAAAGACACACTTTTTGGCCAAATCCCACCCAATTCAAAAGTTGACCAGTAGTCCCAGTCAGAAAATGACATCAAAAGTTCATTGTGTTGTATTAGGTGTAATTAGACCATAAACTCACTGTTACTATTGCTACTGGTTGAATTCAAATTCAACAGAGCCATAAAAACATGAGATCTGTTTTTCGCTAAGTTGTTCCTGTGATCACGTGATCTAAAGATTTCAAAACGTCTTTGCAATTCTTGCAGATGTAAAATACGGTTAAAAAAACGATTAAACACATTAAATATATATGCAAATGAATAAAATAAGTATAAAATCCTCAGAAAAGAAGATTAGTGGGGAACATTAATAGATCGAAGTTTTGTTTAGAGATATAAATTATGAAAGAACTAAACCTCCAGTCTATTTTTGTTTATTCATAGTGTAAAAGTATGTATGTAATAAGGAAAACTAATATGAGACACCATATAGAATTAAGAAAATGTGTTAGTATTTCCATTTTTGATAATAACAGTTGTAGTTAATGTCGTTGTCTAATTAAGTTATGGATGGTGTAATTAGACATATTACATATAGAGAGATAGTATAATCATAGAGAGAATTTTCTGTAACACGAACTTCTGATATCCACGCACGTGTGACATCTAAACTGAACCTAAAAAATGTGAACCCTAGATCGAATTTTATCGACATGTATTCTATTTTTCAATTCTTAAATAACATAAACTACGCTCCTCCAAGAAGTTTTGTCAGAAGAGGCGATGAGTTTATTTTTGCTAATACATAAATATATTAAATAATTATGGTTCTTTAATTGTTTCATCTAGATCTCAATAGTTACACAGGATTGCTTAAGATTTTATCTTTGTAATAAAATCCCTCGTGAATTTTAGCGCTATTAATATATCAATTAAATAGTTAAGCTATCCTTTACGGAATTGGGATAGGGTTCTATAAAATACAATACCAACAATGTAGAGAATGTGAATAATTCGTGCTAGATATAAACGAACAATGGTAGCTGCTGGTCGGTGAAAACATGCTGATAGTCAACCTTTCGTTCTTTATAACTGGTTCAACAGATTTTAGCCTTCGAATTGCCGTTGGAAGCGATCGCGTACCTAAGTAGAGAATTTAATTCCAGCGGAAGAAACGGGTTCGCGATGTAGAAGTGAGAAGTGGATCATTGGCTACAAGATACAGTCTACAAAATTGTTTTTAAAAGAATCAGGACACATCGTATAAGATTGCAGATTGCATTTTTTTCGCACTGCTTAATCAGGTTGATACTATCGCATATTTTAGATTTAAGACATATAATTTGTGACAGGAATGGCAATTCGACGAAATTGCGTTCATCTTTTTTCTATTACTAACCCGTACTTTCATGTGAGACCACCACAGAGACAAGCACGGAGAAATAGAACGGTGTCGGATGACGCACTGAGACTAAGGACCAGAAAGTACTAAAAAGGAATTCACAACAAAATGCGTGGGAAAATGCAACAGCAGCAAGGAATAAAGAACAAAAAATGATTATCAACGTAAATAGATCTGCAACATTGTAGCAAATTGAAGAATCAAATTGTAAAAATATGACATACACTGCGCTCGGACAAAAGACTGCAAAAGAGGTTACGATGGCCTGTTTCTGGAATTACTACCGTTTAAACAATGTTTAATTATCTGTTCAAAAATTACCGAATTATATCAGTGAATTACGAATAAAAGTAAAGTAAGAGCGTTGCCTTATCTTATCTTCAACTGACAGCACGTTAATCAAGTTATCTGCAGCACAAAGAATGAAACCTGTCCCATCACTAAACTAAAATCGTCACACCCATCCTCAAAAAATTCGGACCTTTGGGCATATAGGCCTTTTCTCCCGTATTTTTGGAGCCTATGTTTCCCATAGATTGGTCAAACGGTGTCGTAATGCTGATACCGGTTTTTAAACATTCATTGAAATCTTTATTATAATCATATATTCAAGCCAATCACTTAATAATTTCATTAACTGGTTTAATATAATTTATATGAATAATACGATCAATTTAAATCTTGAAAGGAAAATTACTAAAATAATAAACAACTCGAAAATTTGTTTTTAAAATCACCCGATAAAAATAATGATAGAAGATATGGAGGAATTGAACTCGATAGTGGCCCTATGAAAAAACATTGCACTCAATACAGGGAAGATAATAAATGATATAAATCTAGAAAATTACGTGAATTAGATAATATTAGAAAAGCACTTTCTGATATGAAAAAAATGTGCATTTATAGGACATTTCCTAGTTGTACACTTCTTCATCTTCTTCATTATGAGCAGACAACTTCTGAAAACGAGCACACGACGATAGAGTTCTACGTTGTGAACCTACAATGTATTTTCTGCTCTTTTTTATTCACAGAGTTGCTATGGTTTAATTCAATTTAATAAAATAATACGATTCCAAATGTTCTTTACGACGCCATCTCAGTGTCCATATCATCTCTGTCACTATTAAGGATATTTACCTGACATAAGCACGTGATACATTTAATTTAATTTTAGTATTTTCGATATTTACTTTCAGAAATTTTTTTTGCTTGAATGGGTAATCAAGTAGGCACATTATGGAAAAAAACCTACTTACATTGGCAGTGAAAATATTTATTGCCACTTAAACTAGCACTATGAACACCTCGCAAATCCACGTGATGCTGATGGTCTCAATGCAGTTGTCGCAACGGATATCAAGGTCTAGTAATGAGTGCGAAATGTTACTACAATTTCACTTCAATTATTTCCATTAAAGCATAATAAAAGTAATTTCTTTCCCTACATAATGTATTTTCTTTGAGATATCGAAATATACGAAAAATTGAAACAATTTCGCATATAAAATGTTGAAAGATATTCAATAAAATTTAGTTTCAGTGTACCTATTATGCCTGGTAATAGTTCGTTTTAAATATAAACCAAGCGATGGTTGTCTTATTTTAGTAGGATTATTAAAATTTAAATGCTGACATCAAAGTACACTATTGTATACAACTATTATAACACTTCGTAGTCTCTCATACTTAAAAAGAACTAAACAATTTCACAGGAAAAGTGTTGAGGCTTAATACTTGAGAATAAAGTGCCGTTAAAAAGAAAGTAAACCAGCTAATCAGAAACCGCTTTGTGGGTTCCGTGAGCGAAGAGTTAAAAACTGCAGCAGACCAGACAACTGACGTAGGGGTCTCGTACAAAACCGCGATTTCCTTCGTTTGCTCATCAGTTTAGCGAGTTGTGCAAAACTTTTCAATACTTAGTTTCAAGCAAATCTTTTTCATAAATTTAGAATTGCATTATAGTTTTCACAATGAGTTATTTAAGCATACAAATGTAAACCAGATATTCTCAAATTAATGCAAAGAGATTCTCTCTATGAGTTTTAAGTCATTATTATGACTGTTTAACTATGTGGAGATTCTTCAAGGACTGGTTTGTTACAAGTTTAATAATAGTAAAACTACTTTTAATGATGTTTTTCTTGTTTTTAGCAAATTTAAGAGGACTTTATTGAGCCTACAAATTATTGTAACTATATTAAGGGCCATAAACATTTTAAAGAATGTTGGAAATGAAGTAGTTCTCCTAATATGACTATAGCATTAACTGTTTTTGATCTTTATGTATGGAACACAAAAATTCATTACTAATAGCATATTTTGGATACATTAATATCTTTGCGTGCATTATTGTACAGTTAAAATACATTTATGTGATATAAATTGTACAGGAAACTCGAGAATAAAGTGAGTGAGTGACACAACTAAACAAATTCACTGAGAAAAGACCAGCATAGTTTGTATAATTACTGTAATATATAATATACTTGATCACTTAGAAGAAATACGTTTTAAAAGGGCTTTGTTTAATTAATCGAACTAAATGTTTATTGCCATTAATAATATTATTTATAATTTACCAACTGAAGTGATAGGATTTTGACATATTTCATAATAAAGTTTGATTAGGCATTATTCCATATATACTGCTTAATAATAAAAAACTCATGATTTCTCTTATCCATTCATTACTTTCCTACCTCGATCTAACACGTCTTGCTCATTAATCAACATCATCCCTGTACTACTCGTCAATTCATCTTCTCCAGATGACTCTTCATCTACATGATTTGCAGAACTAGAACAAACAATTTTTTAAAATATACATTACTTAGCTATTTCCACTTTTTTGTCATACCCACCCCGTTTCATTTTCACAGCCTTGTCCTTCTGTAAGGCTGTTTTTGTGACTTCGAATATGTTGTTTTAGAAGAAAACGAATACAGTCTTCATGGTGGAAAGAACGAGCATCATCCAAAGGAGTTCTACCCCATCTATAACACCATCTTCCCATTTCCCATCCTTCTTTAACTCATTTTATAACCTCGCTTATCCTTACCTGTCCCTTGGATGGTGATTGACTTTAGCAACATTAATGAAGAACTTTACAAGGTTTATGTGCCCTTCAGCAGCAGCGACATGAAGAGCAGTCCTCCCATCATAATCTGCCATTTCTAGATTTGTTCCTTGTAAGAACATCCTGTAAATAGATTTATCTATGATAAATCTTAAATTAGAATTTTCAGTTTTTGCTATAATATTTAGTAACTTTGAAAAATTGCCTTCTGACTGCGTCGAAGTCTCCATTTTTTGCCGCGAAGAGAAGTGAGACGACCATCTCTGTATCACGGTTCCCAATCCTCCTTCTAGGATCATGTTTTTTTGAGTCAGCGTGAAGTAGACTATCATAATTGTGAAAGTTAAATGACTCGATTAGTTTCTGGAATAAAGCACTATTTTTATTTGATAGGCAGATATGTGAAATAATATTCATGGTAGATAGATTACTTGGATTTAATTCCATATTAACTACGGTTTAAAATAAATTCTTTATGTAGAATATACCTGGCAGAAAGCAACTCCTTTCGTACTATTACCCATTTTGTCTAGAGGAGGAGCATATAGAGCAATACCCATTAAGTTGGGAACAACCACAATCATCACTCCGGATACACCAGATTTTGCAGGAAGACCTACCTGAAATCAGTGTTCTATTTTTTATTCATTTTAAGGATACTATATTAGCTATGCATATAATACTATCTAATTTAGCAAATTAATTACCTGAAAGGCAAATTTTCCGGAATAGTCATACATTCCACAAGAATACATAAGAGATAAAACATCACGACATGGACGGGGATGGATGCATAACTCATCCGTTAGTGGACAGACACCTTAGTGAAAATGTTTATAGGCTTAGAAACTATTTATTCAGGCTTACTAACGACAAAGTTCCCTTTTACCTCCATTAGCAAGTGTGGCTGCCATTACGGCAGCAGTATCACAGTTTGTCTCTAGAGAACACAGTTGAAAATACAAATCAAGTTCTTCGCGAAGTCCCTAAATCACATCATTAGATAAAATTACTCTAGGACCCTTTAAAGTTAAAAGTTAAGATAAATTATAAACACTATAATATCATACTTAGTTTAATAAAAAGAAACATGCTATGTGGGCAAACATAGTTTTGAAACAATATATAATATTAAACACAATATTATTACTATTTCACTAAATAAATGACTGACTTTATTCTGATAAACAAAATATTCTATAAGATAGAATATATCTTGTACTTAAAAGTCATTTATTCTCTAATATATATATATATATATATATATATAATTCCTAATTTTCTGTCTTCGTCATTTATTGCTTCATAGTGTAGATGTCACTTTTGAATATATACCTGAGTGCCGGGAGGGAAACATTGATTCTCCTTCATGTAATAAGATAACGCATAATTTCTATCCGCGGTATCTCGTTCAGAAAGAAACCTGGAAAATTATTTAGATAAAATATCACTCACAAAGATAGAAGGAATTAGTATTGTATTTAAACTTAATATCAGCAAAAACAAGTTAAATAAGTAGTGATGGTACCAATTGTTCGCGTAGCTAATTCAAGTTTATTTAATACTAACGTAGCATTATTAAATCCAACATGTTCTCCTCCAGCTAGTTTCCTATATTCATTAAGAACAAAGTCGAAACGATCAGCCATCGTGAGGTGGTTTCGAATGAGAGAAGTTACTATTATTGCTCCCGCATTGATCATCGGATTATGCGGTTTTCCTAGAAACCCACAACACTTTTTACATCACCATCTGAACACCCCGTTATATAATATTTTTTCACCATTTGCATCTAAACATATTTCATTAAACAGCCGTCCACTTGGTTCATGTCCTACATATGAATGCACAAAATCAGCTCCTAAATCTGATGACACAATAGCGTAGTTGAACGCCTAAAACCAATAGAAAAATCAACCATTATGTGAGGATAAAATCAAGATTATTAGAGAAATACAACTAACTTTGGACACACTCTGGACACAGAAAGGAACTTTAGAATCTCCTAGTGACATGCGTTGTCCATCTATGGTACAAATAGATATACCCCATACAGATGGGTTTTGTCTAGCGAGTTGAGGAATGTATGTAGCAACATTCCCATCAGTGATATTTCGACACTAAAGTTTATTTTCCTTCATTTTAGCGTTCATTTATGTAAGTGAATATTCCTTCCATATCTCTTCTTCCTCTACATTTTCCTCACTTCTCCAAATATATCTCTGATCCTTCCACAAAACTCCCCCCAACTTGGGATAATTAAATGATTTCGTAATGCTTGTGAGATGAGTTGGACTGACGGATGGATACACCTTAGATTAATAATTCATTAAATACTTGAGTTAAATAATTGGAGTTAAGAGGTTTTAAAAAACATACCGTACTATACCGATATATTAAATTTGGAACCACACGCCATTTAGTTCCCCAAAAACTATGCATTCCCTGATATTCCAGAAACCCTGAAACTCCTATTCCCCAATCCCCGAATTTCCAGAAATCTTAAAGTCCTCTCTGATTCCCAGCCTTTTGAGAAAAGTCCAGAATTCTGGACTCTAATTCCTTTATTCCTTTAAGTGCATTAGCCAATTATAGAATAACTATAAATATTTAACTAACTCTTTAAATTTTTCCCTGGACAGAAGAAAGTTGCGAGAATCATCGTCCTCTTCTTCTAGACACTTCATTCTTTCTATCATTAACCTCAAACGAGGATCCGAATCACGTAAACCAAACGATTTGAGGACCTATTAAACGCAAAAGTAAAGGAAAACTACTTGAAAAATGAGGGAAACTATAGACCTTTATAAGTTTGCTTATACTGGCTTCATCCTTATTTGGCATTTTAAATAGATCGAAAATAAGATCTTCCGGTGACGAATCACGAAGCTCATAAGCATGATTCAATCCCTCGACAGTCTTTGACATTATCTGAGCAACCGAAGTTTTTCGGTTAAGGATCTCTCCAATAGCATTTACTGGAAAAAGTAATTCATAATAAGGTTTTTGTAATTGGTCATTATATTGTGCTACTTAGAATAATGTCAATTCTAGTCATTAGCTGTATTCATTTGTAGTGGGATGACAATTCCTAAAGCCATTTCATTCGAGGAAGCCCTCATATTTATTATAGTTGAATCGTGCATTGTACAAAAATCAGGATACGTTAACATTATTGCCACGTTGTGCCATCTCAGTATTCATTTTCTATCAATTCGATCGCGACTACTTAAAGGAAATGGAAATTCTATATCTTTAGGTGTTTCAGTCAGCGTTGTTTAACAATTAGGCCTTCATATGTGAACAAAACTTGACAAAATAAATAAATAATAAAGCAATGGATTTAGAATATAAATACCTATTCAATCTAGTATGCTATCTAGAAAGGTATTTTTCTGAGTGAATTAATAGATTAATGAGATATTAAATAAACTAAGAGTTGAATTATGTCTAAATAGTAAAAATCATTCTTATAAAGGTATGCTGAATAATCAGAGTAGATAGAAATAATTAGTCGGTATCTATTCAAGAACTCTAGATAAGTGGCAGACAGTTAATCTGATTAACAGACTGACGAAACCAAGAACAAATATCAACATCACGTGTTTCTAACCAAAATTGAGAAAATTTCCCATTAAATTTTAGAAATAATTATATTTTAAAAGTAGTCGTCTTAAAAAGCTTAGGGAAAACTAAACACTTATCTCAATAACCATTTTTCAACAAAATAATATATTAAAGAATTACTGATAGTATTTTGAAAATATGCTTTATGTAGTCTGAGACTATAATCCGTTAAAAAAATTAAATTAAATTAATACATGAGCAGGGACAGTTTACTTTTTTTTACAATAATACGTTTTCAGTGATGACTCACAGTTGTGTTGAGAATGAGCCTCGCTTGTAGGGGACTGTCCTAGAAAAGGCATGTTCATCTGAAAGTAACAATATTGGAAGTTTTGAAATAGATATCAAGAACAGTAAACTATTCGTGGATCACGAATAAATAGTGAGCAGCCGCAGGAATAGGTATTTCCCTGTCGCCAATTAATAAAGTAATATTTTCTATAACGCAGAATTGAAAATTATTTAAATAAGAAGTAATGCATTAAATAATGAAATTACTAAAATATCAGACTAGAAAAAACGCATGACAGTCATTGAAACGCAGTTGTCTAATACTAACTCAAACACTGAGGGAATAGAGCGAAATCAAATAAATATCCCTGAAAGTTTGAGGAATATGATTGCCGTGGGTGAATAATTGAAAATAAAAAGCACACATTGAATGTAATTACTTCATTTCTTTAAACTTCCTACTAGTGATTTCAAGAACTATAGTTAGTTCTAGGTAGGTTGCAGCAATATAACTCAACATTTTAAGTTATACCAAAAATTTAATAAGGAATACTCCAATCTTTTGCCAAATTTACGTGATGGAAAATGAAACACATGAAGTCATGTGACGATAAGGGTGAAATTTGATATAGGAGAATTCAGTGAAAATTTTTACTATTTGAACAAACAATGCATGATGCATAAAAAGAAAGAAAAGAAGAATAAAGAACAGCAAAGTTGTAGGCATATTCTAATAAACTTCAGTTAAATCAAATGATTATAAGTTCAAAAGCTGAATCAGATGCATTCCATTTCCACCAAAAGTCATTCCGATTTGAAGTCTCCTATTGATACGTTACAGCGTTTTGGCCTTTTATCGGCTAGCGCAACCTGCAACACCGCAATGGCAGGAAAAGAAGGGAGGAAGCTATTTGCTCACAAAGTGAAATGGAAAGGACTGGGTGAGGTTAATTAAGCCAACAATTGTCGGGACAGCCCTTTAGCACGTGTGAGAGAACCATTCCTGCGGAAACGTCAGTCGAGGGTAGATATTTTTATAAGTTGGCTGTGATGTGATATTACACCAGCCAGCAAAAAAAGTATATACAAAGAAGTACAATTTTTAAAGTGTTATAACATTCATTTATATATAACAAAGAAGAGAGAATAGAGCAACTGTGGAGGAAATGGAAAGATACCGAAATAGAGGTTGTTGATGTCAAGGATGTTCAGTAGAATCTGATGAAGCTATGTGCGGGGCTCTATTCACAGTTTACTTATCAGCCATCTTTGTTATAATCCGAACCTGCAAAATCCACAAAAAAAGAAAAAAATGAATAGGACTTAATATTTCCTACTGAAATTATTCAGTCTTACTTATAAAAACAGCAACTAGGAACGTCGATCGTTGCCTTTTGTCACAACTTTTGAATGGCGCATAAAACAACAATTACAAATGGAATAGGAGAGAGTTGTTGATAAAAATAGAGATAATTATTTTCGAAGACTCATTGTAGTAAAACATGTCGTTAGTAATGACGAGAGTTAATACAAATGAAATACTTGTAATATATTAAATATCAGTAGAAAGGGCAGGTCTAGAAAAAAACAGTCCTCTACTTATTATTCAGGGTATACATACGAAACACTGGAGAAAATTACCACAAATTCATCTAACAATTACGCATACCGTTTCTCGCTCGCTTGTCTTCAAAGCATGGTAAAGTTCCACATTGTGAGGCATTGTCCACATCCACCTAAAATAACAATTTGTAATTGATAAGATATAAGACAGATCTAGAGAATAAATCAACAGTAGATGAGAATGAAACATGAAGACAAACAGGTAAAGAGAGAGAGGTATCGGAATTAATACTATTATGTGAAAGAACAATGATTGGCGGCCTTCACTGGCAATAGAAGAGGCGGAGAACTGCTAGCGGCAGGAAACGCAAAGATTTTGCAGATTCGCAGAGCGGCAGATGAATCGCTCAGAGCGTCTAGACCACTGGTGAAAAGGGCACCGGTCTAATGCTTTACATAGCGAAACAACCGATGGAGACCCTGCACGTATTGCGAAATACCACATGCCACTTAACGTCTGTTTTATGTTGGACTTGTTAGAGACAATACTCAAATTTCCCATTATTTTCTCCTTACTTGGTAACAATGAAATTAATAGTTTTTTGTGCTTCACTCAATATCCTCAAACTATTTTGATTGTTTTAAATACAAGCAATCAAAATGAAAGATATAACATTTTCATCTATATTCCATAAAAATATTCCCTGCTCATTCTTATTTATAGTTTATACATGCTACCAATATGGTATACACCAAAAAGTATTAATCGAGCAGTCTGAATAACTTTTACTGAATCAATTATTGTAGAAATATTTTGACGATCTCTATTAATAATAGATTAGTTAATAATGCAATAAAATACTAGGTATTTTTACTATTTACCCCTTAAAATACTATAATTATATTAAACATATATATATTAAACAAAATTCTTATATCTATTAATTTCAATAGAGATAAAGGACGTCATTTAACTATATTAAAGGAGCAACAGCTGTATGTGTATTTATGGACTTACAACGATAAACTATTAATGTTGCTACACTTGTCCTCAAAGCCACCTGGAGTCTCCAGAATTTTGGCTAGAAGATGTATAGTTAATTTCTAACTCGAATTCTCCAACACTAGTCTTTATATATTTTAATTGCTTGTCTGGGTTAATACAGGATCTATATATCCATGATTACTTACTAATACGACTTAATATATATAAACTACCGTTTTATATTACTTTAATTTCCTTATAGTTTATATCTCTTAGTCCAAAATCTAAATAATCTAAGTATCCACATTGTTAGCATTAAACTTATTAGACATTTTAGTATTTAATACTAAAATAGTATTATGGTTTTTAGATTTATCTATATGGGGAGTCATTTTTTTCACAGAATTCTTTGTATTTTTATACCTAGATTTATGCGTTTGTTTCACTATCACTTTAAAGTATCGAGATATAATTAAATAGTTTTCAGAGTAGCGCATAGGGATGGCAGATTTTGATAATGTAAGTGATTAACCAATTCCTTAGTTGTTTAAATTAAATAGTTATCAGCTTTTTTTTGAAAGATATAAGTGAAACATCTTCATATACGTTTAATTACTGAAACAAATTGTAGTTTACTAAGATTAGTATTAACCAGGATTCAGTGCCAAATAGAGTATCAGGATATTTTATATTTAGATTCCTAGTATAATTTATGATTTATATTTTAACTTTGTATGGTAAAACTAACCACTACATCGATCGAATATATCTAGTTAAACAAATATGATGGTAGGGAATATTTTTATTTGGAAATTTAGGATCCTACATCGCTATATAGTGTTAAAGGAATCGTAATTCTCGATCAAGATGGAAATCGCGTAATCGCTAAGGTGTATCATTTATTTTTCATTTTTATCGTAGTATTTTTCCATACTATATATTTTATTTTTCTATAGGCACTGCTAGATGTTTTATCTAAGTAAAGTGTAGTTCTAGCTAACAAAATTTCTTATCGGAAAATCCCCATCAAACAGTTGCAAATGCTGAGGTACTAAATTGTCACATATTACAGATATACTTATTAGGTGTAAATAGGTATGATAACAACGATTTTATTATACCTAATCATTTTATTGTTCAGTATTTTGACAAAAATACTTTCGGAACTACAAAGGAGCAAAAGGCATTTGAGAAGAGCTTATTCCAGAAAACATTCAGAAATTCTTCATGTACGTTTAGTAGTATTTGATTTAGTTAATAGTATTGAATATGAATTGTAAATATATTGTTTTAGCTGAAATTATCTTGTTGGACGGCATAACGTGTGTGTTTCGTTCAAATGTTGATCTCTATATGTATGTGCTCGGTAGCAGTCGTGAAAATGAACTAGTACTTGAATCAGTACTCACCTGTCTTTATGATTCAATTTCTATTGTGCTGAGAAAAAATGTTGAAAAAAAATCACTTATCGATGCAATGGATACATGTATATTGATTATCGACGAGATTTGTGATGAAGGGTGAGCAATTTTTGTCTATTATTTGTTTTACTAATACAGGTACACGTATTTTTAAGTCTTCTTATTACTTTAAGTTATATTTCAAGTATAAGTAGGAATTTTCTTCCATATGTAAGATTTGTATTATGCATATTACCACCACGATGTAGCTCTTTTTAGAATTATTTTGGAATCTGATCCACAAGCGATAGTATCTCGTTGTGCACTTAAGCCGGACGAGATATCTTTCTCTGATCAGACGTTCTCTCAAGTTGGTATGTCATTCATGACATCAGCAAAAGAACAGTTTAAATGGTCTTTGTTAAAGTAGAGTACAAGAAATACTACTCATCAAATTATTTTCTTTATTTCCTCGAACTTTACGCCAGTGATTATTATTGTATTTCAAGTGTGGTTCTAATTCATATTGTTAATTACAAGTGTTTAACTTATATGTAATATAAAATAATATGCGAGGTGGATGTAGTTCTTATTTTATTAGGATTTTATTCATTTTTTGATGGGAATAAAAATTGCAAACAATGGTTGATTCATACGGCGACGTATCACCGTCTGGAGATATTTGAAATATTTCAGTGTATAAGATGCGTAAAAATGGAAATAAGTGACTAAAGTAGTAAGTGCTTGAATTCTGGAAATGTTAATTAGTTACTTGAACGATCTAGATAGTGGAGAGGAATCCTTCATAGAATAGTTATAAAAGTAAACTACGTAATATTTAAGCATGTAACGTTAGTTTGTTTTATTAGTAGTAATACGATAGCAAAAGACCCTTTCAGAACCAAATAAATTATTTCGTCATCGTATCCGTTTTCCATGTTGGATAGTTGAGAGCATTGCCAGTACATCATTAAAATGGATGTTCACTCGTTTTTCAGCGGTGGATTGAATGATTCGGCGTAGCCGCAGCAAAAAAAATGTTCTCTCCAAGCAAAATCCAGCTAACTCTGTGAGAACTACTGATGAAATGGTGTTTAGCTTCTCATATATCTATTATAACAAATACAATACACCGTATTTCTCTTAGGTTGTGTACATATTTTTTCAAATTTATATAAATATTGAAAGATATGTATCATATTCTGAAACTTCAGGATTTAGCGAGTCTTCCCTCCGAAAATCATGTACAGATTGCTTCAGAGTGTCAAGACAATAATTTAGATATAGGGGCTGGTGATAGTTCACAGTATCAAGGAATGTTCAGGTATATAGTTTCCTTCCCAATAATGAAATGTTGCTACTCTTATCCCTAGTTAGATCAAATTCTTGAGTTAAAAATCGTAGATTTTTAGTAGAAACATTGAGTGTGATGACATACGCAGTAATTCGTTTAACACCACTGATAACCATCTGTAGGAGCGCTGCCACATTCACAGATAGTTCAGTCTATGTATATACTTCCAGAGACGAATATGAACACATGTCCTCTGCTGCCGTTGATCGTTACTTCCTCCAAGGCAAGACGGCGCAAATGAATAGAGGCCAAGGCGGCCGCAAAAAAGGGAAGAGCTCCCATCAAGAGCCAGCAAGGTTAGCACTTCTGTAATGGATTTCCTGTCATGTGAAAAAACAGCTTCTAGTTCTGATGAGGATGGCGAAGTCGAAGACGATGAGAAGAGATTTAACCGATGCAACCTCACCGACCTTCGTAGTTACTTCGAGGTTCGGTTTACATTTCCGTCGTGATATAAATTATCTTTGGTCACAAACTTGGTTTCAGATTTCTGATTCTCTCCTCCCAAATGCAGTGAAGATCCAGTTGGAGAAAATCTCGGATAGTTACCCAAAGTGGGTCGTTTACCTAGCTGCTGGATTTAATATATTGGTACGAACCTCTCCTTACAATATTCCATAATTTAATGCTAATTAGTGCTTTTGTCCTTTTTCTTGTAACCTTTTGTGCTGAATGTATAATTTACCTTCATTCAGATCAATCTTACTATTTCCAAATGCATAACTACTGTGGAATCGTAGCCTCATTTTGTTGTTAGAAATTTGTACTCCTAGGCTATACTATGTATAGTTAATATACTGAAAATAAGGATTATATAGCTGTCACAATCGAATAAACCTTTGACAGGGCTCGTCAAATGCTGAACCGATATTAGTTAAAAATAAGGGTAACTGCATCAATTTGAGGTATGATAAGTTGTTTATACACCTTAGTTATGTACACGAATTCGTAGAATTCAGTCGACTTCTTCAACTGTAGGTCCCTGTCCTCCTGGGTAATTCCCCCCAGCAAATCCATGACCTTGACCACCACAAGGCCTGCCACTCTGTTGCTGACCTGCTGAATGCAGTTTCGTCATAATGGACTGACACACACTGTGAAGTTCATTACTCTTGGAGTCGATCTCATACTGTAAAAGAACAATAATTATAATTATAATTCATGCTAGTTCCGAGAAACAGTTAATTCGTAAACTACCTTCTCTGCATTTTGATTTAACTCCATCCACCTAAGTGCACTTTCGCACGCTTCTCTAGCACGACTACAGTCCTCAGAGGACAATTGGCTTCCATATTCATCCAGTGCTTGTTTAACCTGGACAATATTCAATAAGATTTCGACACCCTCTTGCCAATCTATTTAAATTAAGACCTACTTGGAATGCATAAGACTCGAGACCGTTACGTGCTGCGATTTGTTCCCTATGTCTCTGATCCTCTTTCTCGAACTCTTTAGCTTCGCGAACCATTCTATCTATTTCAGCTTGACTAAGTCGACCTTTCTCATTTTTAATAGTAATTTGATTACATCGTCCAGTCGATTTGTCTACTGCCGAAACACTTAAGATTCCGTTAGCATCAATATCGAAAGTTACATCAATTTGCGGTACACCACGAGGCGCCGGTGGAATTCCGCATAATTCGAAGAGACCTAAGCGATGATTGTCTTTTGTCATAGCTCGTTCTCCCTCAAACACTTGAATGGAAACTCCAGGTTGGTTATCGGAGTAGGTGGTAAATGTCTTAGTAGCCTTATATGGGATGCGCGTATTTCTATCAATTAAATTAGTCATAACACCACCGGCAGTTTCGATGCCAAGACTTAGTGGTGCAACATCAACCAATAGGACATCTTTTATGGCATTATCTTTTACACCAGAGAGAATCGCTGCTTGCACTGCTGCACCATATGCAACAGCCTCATCAGGGTTGATGGAGCAATTGAGGTCCTTGCCATTGAAGTATTCCTTGAGCAACTTCTGTACTTTTGGTATGCGTGTAGATCCTCCTACCAATAATATGTCATTGATGTCCCCTTTATCCATTTTTGCATCACGCAATGCTTTCCCAACCGGATCAATAGTTTGTCGGAAAAGGTCGTTGCATAATTCTTCAAATCTTGCACGGGAAATTTTGGAGTGGAAGTCTCTTCCTTCAGAAAGCGAATCAATTTCCACTATAGCCTCTGTGGAACTAGACAGCGTTCGCTTAGCTCGTTCACATGCAGTACGAAGTCTTCTCAAAGCTCGTGGGTTATTTGTGATGTCAATATTCGCTTTCCTCTTAAATTCTGTTACAAAGTGAGTAAGCATCCGTTGATCAAAGTCTTCACCACCGAGGTGCGTATCACCAGCAGTTGACTTGACTTCAAACAGAGAGCCTTCTGATATTACAAGGATGGATACATCAAATGTACCTCCTCCAAGATCAAAAACTAATATATGCCGTTCACCATGAATGTTTTGATCGAGGCCATACGCAAGTGCAGCTGCAGTTGGTTCATTTATGATTCTAATAGCGTTTAATCCCGCAATAGTAGCTGCATCTTTAGTCGCTTGACGTTGGCTATCATTGAAATAGGCCGGTACGGTGATAACAGCGTCTTTAATGGAGTGACCTATGTAGTTTTCCGCTGTCTCTTTCATTTTATTTAAAACCATTGATGAGATTTCTTCTGGGCTGAACTGGCGTATTCCTCCTTTGTGTTCAACCTGCAATTCAAATCAATATTACTAAAACCTCCACTTACTTTAGGAAATAAGAATACCACGTAATATAGCTCTAAGTGGACTCATTTATGGAGAAAAAACGCGAAGCCCCTAACCGCGTTATACCACTGTAATGTTGAAAGGTATATCAAATTTAAATGTTATGGACTAACTTCGACAACTGGTTTCCCTGCTTTGTTTTTGATAGTGAATGATAGATGACGCATATCATTTTGGACTTCAGAATCCCCGAAATTCCGTCCAATAAGTCTTTTCGCATCATAAACAGTGTTTTCTGGATTGCGGGCAGCTTGATCTCTGGCAGCATCTCCAACAAGCCTCTCCACATCAGTAAAAGCTACGTAAGATGGAGTAGTCTTGTTTCCTTGATCATTTGCAATTATTTCAACCTGTAAATCCTCTAATAACGTAACCGTAGCTGAGAGTGTAATCGGGCAGTTTGCTATTGGTGGTATTTCGTGATTCACATCTTATTCTTCGATGCGAACTATATGGACTCTGTTAGGCATACCTTGCCATTTTGGTATACTCCAACACACGAATACGTAGTGCCGAGATCGATTCCAATGGCTTTGCAGGTAGACATAGGTAATGATCGGGGAATAAATCGATCCTCTCTGGGTTACGCCAAACAAAGTAGTGTTCCAATGTTCGTCTTGGCTCTATTTATACATATTTCGTCTTGTTTTCTCTCCATGTTCACGTGGCTCGATTTATCTGCGTCTCTGTCCTCTATGCAGTGTTTTTAAGTTACCGACTCACCCGCCCATGCACACAGCTGATTGCTCTGTGCGCACAGCGTATTCGAGAATAGTCTTTTTCAGAACGTAAACAGTGGAAGGCAGATATAAACAAATTGATCAGAAAATTTGTTGGGGCGGTGCATGCATTTTCTTATTTTTGTGGTCTTTGGGGTGTTATGCCCATTAGTCGTTGGGACTACAATGAACTTCAGGATATATGATCTAGATGCTAGCAGAAGTATTCCTGGTTAATATTTCGCATAAGGACATTGACTTCAATAAGATTAAATCATGCATCTTGTTTACATCATCTTTTTTCTAGGTATATGGAGTCGGATCAAAACGGAAAATATTATCTGAGTTTCGGGATTTGAAACTTAAATCGTATTGTACATTGACCATAGATGGATTTAGAGAAGATGTGTCAATTCGGTCAATCCTATCTATAATTATTGAATCGCTAAAGTTAGCGAACTGTGAGGTTAGGTTGCTGTTGTTTTAAGATGTTTTAGAGTTAGACCTTATTTATTATTAGTGTTTTTCATATATATCTAGTATACGTAGTTACAGCAAAAGCGACGCTCAGTAGTGGAGTGGGCGACCGATATTGCGAGAAAGATACATTCAGAAAAAAAACAGTTAATTATTCTCTTAAATAACATTGATGGGACGAATCTCAGGTGAGTTTTTTCCCTTATGTACTTGGGACTGCTTCTTATGTTAATATTATTTATGTGGCACTTCCATCTATATTTTGGAAATGATTCTATGAACATTTCTTCAGGGATTCTTTGACACAAAACGCATTATTAGCATTAGCAGAAAGTGAGGCAGTCTCATTAGTGGCAACGATAGACCACGTGAATGCTACTGCGCTTTGGAATACAGTACGTCATATTTGTATTCACTGAATCTTGTTTTTAAAGTGATTCCTCTATTTTAGCGTCAGCTATCGTCATTTAACTGGTTGTATATGCGGATAGATACGTTTGCTGTACCTTCCGTAGAGTTATTGGCAGGTCAATCTCGAGCACTTGGTCTAAATTCGAAAACAAGTCAAGGGGTAACCAGCTATTGTTTTGCTAAAAATTGGTCCTGCTTATTAATTATCGCTACCTAAAACTACCTATAAAGTAGGCGAAAAAACGTAAAGATATGGTGCCGTATATTTTAGGCACACTCACTGACTTCCCTGGATATATTATGGCAATCGTTGGCCACTAATTCTCGCGAGATCTTCCGTATTTTTTTTTCATTATTTTTCTTAAAAAATGAGCCACTTCTCTTCTGGGACTTGTTCAATGTTGCCAAGTTGGTGATATTTCATTGACCGGTTGTCCAAACAGTTTCTCAAATAATTTTACTGTTTTAGGGATAATTTTATAGTATCTTCGGACACAGCTCTTCGACAACAGCTAGTTGAATTTAGTGACCATCGGATTCTCAGGTGAAGTTAATTTACATTTTTTCGGTGTCATTGTAATGGTTTAGTATATCCTGATTTGCCTTAAGGATGAAACGGTCTGATTCTGGAGATGATGAATTGGTGGGCTTGTTGGATAAATCTCTTGTTGAAAAATTTCTTACAGAGAAGGGGCTTAGTTTTGATATAGACTAAGTGTATTTTCAATGAGAAACATTATTTCCATTATTTTCCATTCATATTTGTAAGATCTCGTTGGTTTTAGCCAGTGACTTATTATTGTGACTTATTTAAGTATAAACTTTATTTCTCAAATTTTTTATCAGGAAGGTAATATTTCTATATTAATTTATAGCCATCTAGTTTTAGGAAGGAAGTAATGATGGTTTATGGTTGATTATTTAGTATACATAACTTAATATTCAGACTAAGACAAAGGGGTGGAATACTTATAAAGAGAAATCATTGTCATCTACGTCATTGGGAATTAATCTACTTTTGCTTTAATTCCATAATGTAACCATTGGGATAGGAACTATATGTTATTTAGTATTTGATGAAGGCCGTCCGTAGAGAATCAATATCCCGCAACAATGAGATGCAACCTCAAGCATTTTATGTCTTATTTCTAAGGCAATCACGATGCGAGAAGATGCCTGTCACAAATAATTGTTTCTTTACTGGTGTTGTGACTTTTCTGTGTAAACTATTACGTATAAATGGTAGTTCAGCCTTATCAAGAACGGAAATTGATATTTTAGTCTCACCTTGAAATACATCCTAAGACAACATACTTTATATCCTAACACTGAGAAATTGCCATTCATATATATATATATATATATATGTTTTTGTATCTATACTGATGTACCCTGGAAATTATGTATTATTGCACTATTATTAAGTGTTCTCCTGCTTACTAGTCATACATGCTTCAGATGGACCAATTATTTACGTCAAAGTCCGTTTTCGCGCGCAGGTTCGTCAATGCTTGTGTACCGGTGAAGCATTAGATTTAGAGTATTTCACCGATTGAAATCCAATTTGAATATATTTGAGGGTCACTTTTAGCGACACGGATTATATACGCAAAGAATTATTTGTCTCGTGAAAGATGTGTTGATATATTTTGTACCGAATTGGCATATGGACCCAAGTGATTAATGAAACATTATATCAATTGTTCCCGTAGTAAATAATTTTAGGTTAGATCTAACGTTCTTCGATATTGAGCTGAGATATAATAAGTACATTTAACTGTTTACTTTTAAGGTTGACGGTAGGGAACGGATCTCAGAGTATCTATTATCTAGTCATAGGTCCTTGTGCGAGATTTCATTAATTAACATGATTTAGTCATTCACATGAGTTTTAATATAATTCTTAGATACTTAGAAAGGTGGGGTACCTCGTATATCACAGCCACTGTATGTGATATCAAAAAAATTCATTCTTAAATATTCACAAATGTTTAATAACCTCATAAGTGTTTAACAAACTTCGAAATTAATTAATTACTTATCACTGCGGAGAACAAATTGTATCTATTTTTGAAATTGCATAGTAAAGTAGAAATCCTATAGTATCATAGTACGGCTTTATAGAGAAATCTCTGAAAAAGACGCTGTTTTCTTACTCCAAAGATATCTATAGCCCTCTAATAATAATATGCTTAACATGTAACCACTAAACAGTGGGTGTAGGTCTAACTAGCTAGGAGTATTAGCACTGAACTTCTGTCCATTCAAGAGGATACAAAGGTAGACAGGCACAGTTAGCAACCGAGAGGAAATGCTCCTTGTCATGGGTCGAGTTTCTCTAGAGTCAGATAAAACCTACAAGCTGTTTAACAGCACATAGCTCTTGATGGAGCGTATAATATAGATGAAGTAAAATATAACTAATTCGCAATTCCAGTTGAGCTGATTTAAAAAATGAAAGGCTGACATATCAGTTAACGCCTTTCGTATATAGTACTGCTATTAATTATTGTAAAATTAGGCAGTATAGGTATTTCAGAGCCCTATTGAACTTTTTTTTTATTTTCTGCTTATATCTCAGTTCAACATCGGAATTTAAATTTTTAAATGAAAGAGCTAGATTCTAGAGTTTATTTACTATGAGAAGAGACGCTTTTTATTATTTTCTAATATAAACCTCTGAGAAATAGTTACATACAATATATGGTGTTTTAATGCCTTATATTTAACAAATTTTACAGTCAGAATAGATGAAATTCCACCCAACTTTAGAAAACAGTCACATATTTCAAAGTATATATTTAAAACAATGCATACCACTAGTAGTAATCTTTTTTTAAATCTAAAATTGCACCAGCATAATGAAAATTCATGTTGTTTGTGAACTTGATTCAAGCAATTTTTATAGTTGTATAAGAATTTTGATTTCAGAATAAGTTTATTTCGTTTCTACTTTTTTCTAAAACAATTTTGCTTTTTTTAAATCATGTTCACTTTTATTAATGTTGTGTTCTCATCGAGAGCGGCGTTTCTTTTATCCCTAGAGATCGTAACTCGAGGCTATCCACCAATCAGCCGGGTGCTCACATTCACAGCTGAGAGATTTCCAAAATGAGCACCTATTATGGTTATACTAGATTTTATTTCGAGAAAACATTACAAATATAATCTATTGCATACAGGAATTAAGTAAAATACATACAGTGTGTTTCAAAATGATAGCAAACTATCAAAATATGTATTTATGACAAAAACAGTAACAACCAATGTACATAACAATTATCTAATAATCGGTACAACTACCACTTCGATTAATAACCTGAAAAATTCGTTTAGGCATACTGTTAACTATGTTTTTGATGACACTTTCGTCTACTTCACTCCATGCTTTGCTGGTGCAGATTGGAGACCCTTGACGGTAGTGAACTGATAGTTATTGGCATAAATTTGACAAACAAGAAACGCCCAAAGATTCTCCATCCGATTTAAGTCCGGAGAGCGCGAGGGCCAGTTCATAGTGGCCACGTCATTGTCCTCCAACAGGTCTTGGTGCTTCGACTGGCGCGGATTGTGGCATTATCTTGTTGGAAAGTGAAGCTAGTGATTGGAAAACATTCGATGTACAGAACTAGACGATGTCCTAAGACATCTTGGTAGACCATGCTGTTCATCTTCTTCGAGACAAACGCCAAGTTGGCCAGTACCACAGAGCTGAAGGCTCCCAAATCATACCACTTCCTCCACAGAAATTTCGGGTTGAGAAGTATCGGGGTTCCTTACCTAAATCACTCCAATAGGAGTGACGACCATCAGGACGACCTAGGTTAAACTTCATCTTATCGCTGAATATCACCTAAATTCGAAATAATAAGTTTATAGGCTTATTTTTGAAAACTCTTAAAAGTTGTACTTTTCCCCAGTCGCATCCCATGAACATTCTGGACCAGCGAACTCTTTTGTGCTTATCCCCTTGTATCAGTTGCGGAAACTTCTTCATTCGTGATTGGACAATATTGAGACACTTGTTCGGTATTCTGCACATCGTAGATTCAGAAGCACCACTACCACAAATCCTACGGACTTCACTGATGTTGATCGTGTTATTCGATGCTGTCCGCAAAAATGACAATTTTGCGGTCATTCAACTTGCCAGGTTGTCTACTACATTTTTTTGAACCATATTCTTGTCGGTGACGCAGGGAATTAATATTAGCCTTCCTGGAGCGCTTGACGACATCCGCAATCTGCTTCACTGTGTAACCGGCTGTTGACAGTGGTTTGACCTCTTTCATGTTGACTCAGTGTAGAAGCACGACTCATTGTTATAATGGCTCAGGATTAGTGAATTTGCGCTTTTTTCGTTAAATAACGTCGAAATATATGAAGTGTGCTATCATTTTAAAATGATAAAAAAATGGGTGGTTTTGAGACTAATAAGCATGAAAGTGGTAATTTGTTATGAAAAATGATGAAATTTAAACTGGAGATTTTCAAGATTTTTACGCCTTACTTCAAAAAATTGGATCAATCTGACCGCAGAGAACAGAAAAAAAAAACGAAAAAACAAAGTATGCCATCATTTTGAAACGCACTGTATTAAATCGTAACACGCTATTCCTGTATATTGATTCCCTTGTTATTAACTACTTCCTTCATCCGCCTTTGTGTTGCATTGATATATGCGCAGTACATCTGAGGAGTCGTTCTCGTGCAATAATTTATAACTGTCCGATATAATTCTTTAGTATTTTAAGGTCTATCAATCTTCCTGAAAGTTTGACAACCCTTAGTTAACCAATTAAATGAAATATGAATCTTATATGGTACTCCATTACTACCCAAGCAAGTTCTATCGGGCTTAAATCAAAAGACTCAACAGGCCATGGCAAGCACTCAATATTCATCTCCGTTATTTTCTCTACTCTATATGCACTTCAGTGGCATGGCGCACTATCCTGTACCAATCTGGCGTGTCCTCCATATACAGCTTGAATAAATGGAACATAGACATCCTTAAAAATCTCACAGTATCTTTCATTATTCAGGTTGTATTGTCCAGGGAATATTGCTAATCCCGTGGTTTTTCTTGACGATATTCGTCCCTAAACATGTAGCTTTGCTAGATGTATGGCGCGAGGATGGAGTCGATCAAAGTAGCCACCTTTTTTAACATGGAAATTACAAGATTTACAGTCCACTTGAAAAGTGGATTTATCAATAAATATGACGTCATAAAACTTCTCTCCATTATCCAACATGTTCTCGCAAAATTCGAATTTTTTAAAATTTGTTTTCCGTCCTAATTGAATGATAGTATTTAGTAGAGGTTCTGAGGTAGCCAAGCCGTTTCCTTAATCTTCTCACATATGATTGGCTAATTTGGATGATGAATTTCTTCTTCATTAAATTAGCAAATATTGGTGAAGTTAACAAGCTATTATGATTGTAATGTTCTGAAATAGCCCTCGTAATACATGAAAACAAGGATCCTTCGAATTTCCTATGACTCTACTTGGGAATACGAAAGGGGAAAATCAAAATATAACTTCTTCAGGAAACAGCGAAGAACCCAATATGATATACCAGGATCTCGTTAGAGTACAGCTTTATGAATAAACCGCAGTGGATTTTTGTAGTGAAGAAGGGGCATTATGAGGTTCAGATTACCAGATGACATTTGTCCTGTCCAGCAGTGACTGATTATTGATTTTCCTCAATGTTGCATTTAAATTAATTTGTTTTCATACCTATGTGATTTGAAATGAGTATTTTTAATGACCTTGTCATTTTAATACTGCAAAATATATTGTACTGATAGCATCTTTCAAATTTGCTAAACTTAGTTAGATCTCATCTGTCATAACGTTCTTTCTTGTTTATCAAGACTCAGGATATTGAAGTTGTCACTAAAGAGGATATTACTACTGGATACTTTCCAGTTGATAGCTTAGTTCCTATTCTGTGGCAAGACAATTGCTATTATCAGGTTAGAATTCTGCACATTGGCTCTGAACAAGATACCTCGATAGGATTCAATTTATGACAACGACTAAGCATCTGAAGCATTGTTTTTTCTCTATCTCGGATGCTCTATACGTTAAAAGAAGAAACTGTCCACAAAAAACTATCTCTTCTGCCTTTACCCAATAATGTAGAACTATTATCTTATATGCAACAGAAATTCGAAAAAAATAACAGATGCGCAGCTTAAATCATCACGCAATTACGAACTGTTGAGAATCTTTGTACAAGAAGCATTCACTTTGAAGGTGCCACTACTGATAAGGTGGACGAAACATATAGTACGACACAAACAACGAAGAAACTTATGATTAAATTGATAAAACTAGTACCTCAGAGCACTTCTAGAGGTAATAACTTAACATAACGCTTAGAATATTGTTTTTTAAGTTATGTGGTTCCAAGTGAAATATCACAGTTTTATTCCCGAAAGTCAACTTGAATCACTAAGGAAGAAATAGCTATCCAAGAAAATTCGACCTGGCTTTGAAACTGGAGCTGTACAAAAATACTGATTCAGAGCTACAAATGAATGTTGATGACCGCAAAATTGTCATTTTTGCGGACAGCATCGAATAACACGATCAACATCAATGAAGTCCGTAGGATTTGTGGTAGTGGTGCTTCTGAATCTACGATGTGCAGAATACCGAACAAGTGTCTCAATATTGTCCAATCACGAATGAAGAAGTTTCCACAACTGATACAAGGGGATAAGCACAAAAGAGTTCGCTGGTCCAGAATGTTCATGGGATGCGACTGGGGAAAAGTACAACTTTTAAGAGTTTTCAAAAATAAGCCTATAAACTTATTATTTCGAATTTAGGTGATATTCAGCGATAAGATGAAGTTTAACCTAGGTCGTCCTGATGGTCGTCACTCCTATTGGAGTGATTTAGGTAAGGAACCCCGATACTTCTCAACCCGAAATTTCTGTGGAGGAAGTGGTATGATTTGGGAGCCTTCAGCTTTGTGGTACTGGCCAACTTGGCGTTTGTCTCGAAGAAGATGAACAGCATGGTCTACCAAGATGTCTTAGGACATCGTCTAGTTCTGTACATCGAATGTTTTCCAATCACTAGCTTCACTTTCCAACAAGATAATGCCACAATCCGCGCCAGTCGAAGCACCAAGACCTGTTGGAGGACAATGACGTGGCCACTATGAACTGGCCCTCGCGCTCTCCGGACTTAAATCGGATGGAGAATCTTTGGGCGTTTCTTGTTTGTCAAATTTATGCCAATAACTATCAGTTCACTACCGTCAAGGGTCTCCAATCTGCACCAGCAAAGCATGGAGTGAAGTAGACGAAAGTGTCATCAAAAACATAGTTAACAGTATGCCTAAACGAATTTTTCAGGTTATTAATCGAAGTGGTAGTTGTACCGATTATTAGATAATTGTTATGTACATTGGTTGTTACTGTTTTTGTCATAAATACATATTTTGATAGTTTGCTATCATTTTGAAACACACTGTATGTATTTTACTTAATTCCTGTATGCAATAGATTATATTTGTAATGTTTTCTCGAAATAAAATCTAGTATAACCATAATAGGTGCTCATTTTGGAAATCTCTCAGCTGTGAATGTGAGCACCCGGCTGATTGGTGGATAGCCTCGAGTTACGATCTCTAGGGATAAAAGAAACGCCGCTCTCGATGAGAACACAACATTAATAAAAGTGAACATGATTTAAAAAAAGCAAAATTGTTTTAGAAAAAAGTAGAAACGAAATAAACTTATTCTGAAATCAAAATTCTTATACAACTATAAAAATTGCTTGAATCAAGTTCACAAACAACATGAATTTTCATTATGCTGGTGCAATTTTAGATTTAAAAAAAGATTACTACTAGTGGTATGCATTGTTTTAAATATATACTTTGAAATATGTGACTGTTTTCTAAAGTTGGGTGGAATTTCATCTATTCTGACTGTAAAATTTGTTAAATATAAGGCATTAAAACACCATATATTGTATGTAACTATTTCTCAGAGGTTTATATTAGAAAATAATAAAAAGCGTCTCTTCTCATAGTAAATAAACTCTAGAATCTAGCTCTTTCATTTAAAAATTTAAATTCCGATGTTGAACTGAGATATAAGCAGAAAATAAAAAAAAAGTTCAATAGGGCTCTGAAATACCTATACTGCCTAATTTTACAATAATTAATAGCAGTACTATAGATTGCCAAATTCCGAGAAGAATCGTATTTAGCAGGAATGTTTTTCTACTCTAATTAGTCTCTCATAGAGGTTGAGATTATTCGTTGTTTAAAAATAGTGCTAACTACCTAAGGAATTCTTATTCGTCACTAAAATTTGTGAAGAATCGTAATTTCGAATACAGTTTTATCTCCACTTATCGTAAATTTTCGAATCTCGTTTAGATCCTCAATGTGCTCCTTCTTCGTTTTTTTACTTCTCATATCCCCTTCTTCTGCCTTAATTGATTGCGTGTATGGCTTCGTTGGAAGAATTCAGGTGCATTTTAAATTGTTTGAATCATTAAACGTTTGATTATAGAAATCTGCAAAAAAGATTAGTTATGTTAAACATTGTAGATATTTACTATTCTCAACAATCATTTTTCCAGTTTAAATACTGTTTATCACACATGATTACTCTCCTTCAAAACTCCTTCAGGCCAGCGTTGAGGATAATTTCTTCCAAGTTAGTGACACTCAGATCTGCGCAGCTGCACTTTGTATCAAAGTCATAATACACTCAGCACTAGACGATGGTAATTCTAATACAATTTTTAACTTAAATACCAAATTTAGCTTTTAATTACAGATAACGTCTTCCAGCAAGGAATTTCTTCACGCTGTGCTTACACTGGTGAAGACCGAGAAGCATGTAGAAATGCAAATTTCTGTTCCACCATTGCCACCTACGATGGAATGAGAGGAAACGTAAGCTGGCCATCCTTAATAAAATTGTATATTTGTCAGCTAGAAAGTACGATTTTAGAAATTTATTCATTACAGTTTTCATTTTGTTGTTGCAAAGAACGAAATTGTAATAGAATAACGGAGGAAGAACTGAACCAAATTTACACCGGCAATAAGTGGATAAAGAAGAGCTTTTCTGTGTTTCCATACCATTCATTTTTATTTCTTTTATTAACTTGTGGTATTAATTTACTAATTTATCCTGCACTTGTTATATAAGTTATTATTATTTGTGTAATGCTCCTATCGTGATAGTTATCTAGTGTTGAAAAGCTAAGAAATATTGGTCTGACAAAAATGCAAATGACATATCGATCTCTTTTAGGTTTTAAAACCATCCATTCTACTCCATTATCTAAACTTCCCTAAAAATATCTGCCGTGGAAAAAACGATTTATACCTTCAGTTCTACACATTTCCCCACTAACCAAAAACTTTAAATATCCTTTTTAGGCGATTTTCAAATGACCACATCTAATTTTACACATATATGCCTACTACACTTATAGCGATTTAGCTACCAATTATTTTTTTTGGTAAAGATAATAGTTAATAATGAAACGTGCTGTAACAATGAATTCAACATAATAAATTTATAAAATGACACATTGAATGTTATTATTGCCAAAACGAAAAGTTACAAGCTTCTCGAACTAAGAAAACTAATGGAACAGCACCTTCAAGTTACAGTTCCTTAAACTATATTTTTAAGAATGATAAATAAAGGACAAACTAGTATAAAACATATACACAAAATAAAAAAGTGCGTGAGAATGGAAAGAAGACAATGAGCAAAATCGTAGATCATTAATTAAAATATAACGGTAACCATATTATGTAACTAAAGCTAAACTAGATTAGAGCAAATAGTATAGGGAGCAACATCCTGAGGACAAATTGATATTCATAAAAATAATCAATATAAGAAAACAAAATGCAAAATTATTTTTCACAAACTTTGGTAGATATTCATTCTAGGAGACCCGTGGTTGTGGAAAGGAAAATGGTTAGGAACAGCGACCGCAGTCTGATACGCAATAAACCCGTAGAAAGAAAACCGCATGGTCTTCTAATTAACTAAAAAAAATGGGTCACAGGATGAAGACTCGTACGATAAGACAACGGGTTGCCACATAATTAAGACATTGTGTACTGATCATAGGATGCGAGATATTCTAAAGCGGCCTGGTAAAGAAACTGGTATTGTTCCTTGTCCTGCACCATATTTTGTCGCTCGGTCCTTAACAATTTTACCTAAAATATAATAAATATACAAGAGATGATGAATAGATAATTTGATTGACAATTGGATTTTATATATTTAAATGTAAACCTGATCATAATACACACTATATTTGCATAATCAACTTCGAGAAACAATTAATTATGTATTACATATCTAGAATTGATTGCGATGGAAAAAATTTAGCAACAAACCGTAGTAAATACATCCACAACATGTTCTAATCGCATTCTCTCAATTATGATAGCAAGGGCGATGAAGACTCCAGTACGGCCCGTACCCGACGAACAGTGTACCACAATAGGACCATCGATGCCGAATTGTGATTTAGTTCGGTGCACCTGCAAGAACATATTCTTTAATTTTTGTAAATATTAGCAAAAAAAACTTACTTGTTGAATAAGATCAAGGAAAGTCTCAGATGATTTGGGTGCACCTTGTTCCGGCCACTCAGTGTACTGGAAGTGGCGTACAGTACGCGATAATCCTGTCTGTAATAAATATCATATAAGAAAATACTTTAAAATAATAAAACCGTGCACCCGACCTGAACATCACTAAGACGAAATTCTCGAAGAATGTATTCCCGCATATTATATTCTGCGATAGGCTCCACCACTAATTGACCCATTTGGGCACCTGTCTCGTGTGGCCAGTATTCACAACATTTTTCCTAAATGATATTCAGATGACACGCTTGCAAATTACAAAATACCAACAAAATACAAGAATGAGACTTACACGTCCAAGTTCCCAAGTCTTAGTTAGCATGACAATTATTGCACACTCATGTTCCCATACCATACGCCAAAAATCAGCCAGTGTTTGCTCTGTTGGTCCTTGCGTAGCTAGATATGCACCACGCTCTCTAAACAATTCCCAGTTCACAGATTATTTTTAAAAAAACCCAGAATCTCTAACTAAAAACGAATTAGCAAAATATGTATTGACCGATAACCATCTATCCAACTGGAATTAATATAATCGCTTCCGTCAATGCCTGGTATTACATGTAGTATAACACGATTGCTGTCAAATGGCACCATATTGATCATTCTGTTCTTATGCCGATTTGCAGGAAGGTTAGCTACTCCACAACGGGTATTTGTCCATTTTAGCGTAGATAAATGCTAAAAATACACAAATATATAATGGAGGTTAATTAATTAACGTACCATACATCTTTGAGACTTAATGATTTAAGATGAATATGCATATTTTAAAAGAAGAGCAAGTTAGATAATATACTTTACTTCCAGTTTTTGAATGACTAACATTGGTATTAATATTTGGGTGAAAGTTATTAGATGAGGAAGAAATTATAAAGAGCTAAGCCTTATATAGAAAAATATAAACTCTTGTTACTTGAATGGTGGAAACAAGGTACATTGTATATATATAGCTTTGTTTTAAAAAACGCACCCTAAATTCAAGTTCAATGCCAGATACTCCCTCTATCGGAGCAGTTTGCTGAAGAGCATGCATATGTTGGTGCAACTTAGAAGCAGGAACCTCAGTTGAGCCACTGTTGACAGCATCCAGCACAGCGTCATGGATGAATACATATTGGTCTTCTGTCTAAATTACAGATATAATTAGTACCATATTAATCTAATATGATCTATAATATTAAAGCATTTACCTGAACCATGTACGATCGTTGACTACGTAATGCAGTGACACATCCAAATATATCAACAGTGTTCTCGTATCGTAATCTCTCTAGCATGCAATCTATGACGATAAATGCCCCTGTCCGACCAATCCCAGCGCTAAAATATATGTTATCGGCTTAATGACTTTCATAAGCTATAAAGGTAAAAACTAAAGACCTGCAATGTGAGATTATTGGGCCTGCATCTGGTGGATTCAACGTCTTTACTCTCTTAAGAAAAATGAGAAACGGTGTTGGATGGTCAGGCACACCATGATCAGGCCAAGCAGTGTACTGAAAGAACATCGATGAATCAATGAATATCGAAAAGTCTGTCGTGAGTATCTATTTAAAAGAGTGACTTTTCCCTTCAATTCTTACAAAAAAAAATACCTGAAGATGCCGGATTTCGCGTACTTCAACTTCTCCAGCCATTTGTATTCGCAAAGTACGCATGGTATAGTGCGCTAAAACAGTTGTTTCCAACAATGAGACCTGGAACCAACATACTTGAGACGTAAGGTGACCATTTTTTTAATGCAATATCAAAATATTAACGAGATTGGAGAACCACCTGGATATCTCCGTAAGTAGAAGCTCCCCTAGAGGGCCAATACTGATCACATTTAATACGCGACCTTTCTTCCAGATTAGTTAACATTACAATAGTTGCTGATCCTTCCTCCCACACCATTCTCCAAAAATCAGCAAACGTTTCCGGAAGAGGACCTTGTGTAGCAATATATGCTTTTGGCTAAAAAATCAAATATGTAATGTAAATTTATGTTTACAGTGAACAGGAATACAGTATAAAGTTAAAAGTAATTTGTATTGTTACTCTAAAGAACATTGTAATTTCATAATAATTTCTGACAAGTAACAACCTCACAACTGTAATACGATAAAAAACGAGATTTGAAATGCTATTTTGTTATTAGGATTTAAAAGAGACTTAATGCGTGAGATACATCTCTAATGAACATAATAACAAGATTTTCATGCTTTCATACTGTTATACACAAGGGCAAAATTGAACTTACTTTATCATATCCATCAATGAAGTTTGCATTGATATAGTCAGTCCCAGGAATACCATCCATAGTAGACAACGGAACACGTGAGTGGTCGTATGCTACTACGTTTGCATATCGATTTTTGTGCTTATTCATCTCCGCACTACTATGCTCCCATGTGAACTGTTGACCAGTTTCAATAGATTCGAATTCCTAAAAACCTATTTTTAACAAAAAGTAATGCCCTACTAGCTGGCCACCTTTATAATTCTATAGTAAACAAAGAGAAATAACAACCTGTTGGAAACCAGCATTGTTATTAATTCGCAAACGTTCGATGTGTTGAGCAAGTTCGGCTATTGGGATGGCTGGATGAGATAAAGAGTGGCCACCTATAAATTTCACTATAAACAGCTTTAGTCGTAAATGGAGTTTTCAAAAAATACCAATAATTCCTCCACTGGAAGGAAGGCAAGGTAGCGGAACTGGAACTGGAGCATAAATTGAACCACTTGTGCGAGTCTGACTAGATGGTACAGGATAAAGATCCATAGTTGATTCCATATTACCACTCCCATTCATCTGAAACATACGGTCTTTAAAATACTACATTGTTTTGGGATAAATATGTAATCATACTCTATACAAAAAATACCTGTTCATACGGATTCATCACGCTTCTTCCATAACTTTCCGTTGAGAGGAGCTTGCTGGTTTCCCCAGGTACACCATTCATTATATTCCCAGTTAGTGCTACTTTGGTAATAGAGCCATGCCGATGCGTTCTACCAGCAGATTTCTTATTGCAACGCAACCACCTAAACTAACTATTTCTAAAGCATGAACTTTAATCGATCATAAAAAGGTCGCACATTTAAAACAAAATATTTACATTCAAACCAAGTCCAAAAGAATAGCAAACCTGTTAAAGCATAAAACATTTACTAATAACACTACTATAATAATAGAATGTGCAATTACCAGCAAACCAGCATCCCGATAAGTAAGGCTATAATCAGCAACGCAATAAGAGGACCGAGTAGCCACACACCGCCAGCTTTAGCGCTTGTTCGCAACGCAGCTTTCGTAGTAAATGAAGTAAAATTTGAGTCTGCGTATAGACGATTCAATTTTTCACTCATTGGCGCTCTTTGATCAAACTGAAAGATAGTTATTCCTAGAAATATAATAATTCATATATAGAGATAAAACAAGACACAACTGTGAATAATATGGTAGAAACAATACAATAGTATACATTCACAAAAGTAGTTAGGTGATTACCTCATTTTTCCGACGTCCATTACTCTTGGCAAATGCACGCACCATAAGGTCATACTTAGTATTGGGTTCAAGAGGAAAGTTATTGAAACCGTCGTACACCTGGAATACAGTGAAACAATTTTAGCAATGAATAATTACAGACAAGATTAATAGTAATAGTTAGTATCTACGGCTGACTTATATGATGGGAATCGAAATGCTATTAGCTCGCTAAGTGAAAACGAATTCGTATTGAAGAGTAAAAGGCTGCACTTCAACCCTCTTATTAATATGCAAATAGATGTAAAACACATTTAGCTTATTTAGAAAGGGAAATATTATAAATAATATGCTTTATAAAAGGATGAGTATACAAAATAATAAATCAAATGAAATGTAACATGGACAAAACATTAAACAATTAAAATACGAATAAGTACATTTGACATTAAACTAACTAGGAAATAAGCGCAAGTAATGTTCTATAACAAGAAGTTTAAACAACGATCTTATTTATTATATTAGTTGCATACAGACTGGGATCGGCTGAATGCATCTAACATAAATTTAACACTCATGAAAGATTCCAGCTTATTTATAGAAAACTGAGCTTTTCTTTAATACTTATATGATTCTAGTTCATATTTATAAATGAAATCTAGATTTACCTTATCATCGCCAACAATAAATCGTCCATCGGCTGAGAACATTTTACGCATATCATCAGCTCCTATACGCGCTGCTATATAAACTGATGGAGGTACTGTACTCCTACGATGGCGATTATGTCGCAGTTGAAATGCCTCATCCGTTTGCATAAACAAAGATTTTTTAACCTAAAATAATTTCAAATGTCAAAAGTAGATAAGAGTAGTTTGGATGATAATATAGAAACGTAAAGAAGTTTACTTTTTTAGCGGGTGAAACTGTAAGCTGACGACCTAATGCCTTACGTCGCGCAGCTGTCTCTATTTCCAATTCAGAGGGTTCAAGATTCCTAACATACTCCTGAAATGAGTAGTTCGTTGAAATTTTACAAAATTTGCTTTAGTGAAGCAACTTCACTAAAAAAAAAATAATTTTTTTTTAGGGTACAAGCGAAAACGGACCTGCGTATAATTCCCCATTACAACAACAATCCAGTAGTGAGAAATAGGACCATACTCTTCTGAAGCAGGTTGCAAACGAAAAACTGCCTGCCCAGGTCGAATAATATTATCAATAGAATCATCTAGTTCAGGACGACAGACAATCGGAGGAGCGGACGGGTCCGTCATTACTATTACCTATATGCAATTGATATAACATTGGAAGTATTGTGTCAAAATAAAGTTTACTACAATTGTACCTCTTTAGGCCAGAACTTCCTAGAACCAGGAGAATTTGTTCGAACACCAACATGGAAAGTGTATTGCATGTATGGGCGAAGATCAGTCCATCTATTAGTTGGAAAGAATAATAAGATATTTTTTAAAATCACATATAACAAGGAAAATATTCCGAGATATAATTTTAAAGACTTACAGGCATTCTCTGCTGATCTCATCCAATCCACGCTCATATCCAGGTGTAACCATACTCTTTACAGCAAGAGATTGGTCTAAGTATTCCTTCTTCCCAGTATGATTGACATAAAATCCAACTTGTTGTGGACCATTATAATCCCACCTTTAAAGGAACAGTTTTATTTGAGATCAATATGAACCTGGCACGTATAAGATACTCTGTAAATAATACAAACAACCAAAATAATTAATTGGTTAAGACCTTAATTTAACGGAGTGGCTTGTTTTCCATTCAACATGAAGGTTTTGTACCATGTACGTCGGTGTGAGCTTTTCTAGAAGAGTTGGTGGATCGGAACAAGCCCCTTGACGCTAAAACTTTTTCTATTTATCATCGACATAGGATACAATTAAATGCAATATAAATCTTACATTGTTTTTTATAGCCAACACACAAAATGCATATGCCTTGTGTGCCGCCAAGTGTGGCACTTCTAAGTGTCTTGCAGTAGGACTCATTACCGTACGTGCGGTCCATCTTTCAGTATCAGCACGTCCCCCCGGCTCATGCATATATTTTATTACAAAGCCATCCACCTGACGATAGTTATAAATTCATGAAACGGGATATATTAAATTATTTTAATATCAACTTTATTCAAGAAATCTAGCGGTACCTGTTCTGGTTTAAAATCCCATTGTACAACTGCAGAGCTGTTACTTGTTGCTTCAACACGCACGTTACTGGGTGGTCCAACAAGAGCTGGAAAACTAATTATAGAGAAGCAATATAGCAGATACCTAAAATAAAACTATTGCCTGAACCAAGTAGAGAACTGATGACAGCAGATAATATTCCACTGCGAGAGGATTCCGAGCCAGTGCGAGAAGGATAGGTAAATAGTCTGCGCTGCACAAGAAAGTGCTCTTCACTACTCTTCTTCTCTTTTTTACGCATATTATTTACGGGATAATGAGAGCCACTTAAAGACCATTCAAATGAATTCTTATAGCTTTCTGATTTCTTCACATTATTAGGTGGAGTATTGACAGCAAAGTCATCGGCGGAAAACGGAAGACGTTGTCTCGAACGCACCTTGCTTCGCATAATGCGAAATGAAGAGTTATCGTGAGCATAATTGCTCATGAAATTATACTGGCTTAAAAATAGTTTATTGAAAGGTGATAGTAGACCAGTAAATAGAATATTATTAATAGCGCAGGTAGAATTAGAAAAAAGAAACAAAAAATAATAAATAGTTATCTTTGACAAGTCTGTCATTAGAAATAGCTTGTCTGTTCATACATATTGAATGAAAGACAGCCAATAAGCGGATTCGCGTGTCTCAGAAGTAGGATAATAGCAGCTCAGCGGAAGTTCCTAAAAGGTACAGGGGCTACCTAGTGAGAGCCGCAGAGTACTTTATTGTCATGATGTAATTGTTCCGCCAGTAAAGCACACCTAGTATTGCGCACTGCCCACTACTTCTCCTGAGTTTTGCTCAAATGAGGGCATCAATCAAGTATTAAGCCGTCGCTGACTTTGAGTGCTTCTCAATGCCTACATATAACGCTCCAATGACCACACCATACACGAGGTTAATGAAAAGCATTTAAAAAACATTGCTATAAAAAACAAAATCCAGGAAAAAAAACACATACTTGTGTTTTTACACAGTAAGCGCTTATTTGACGCAATTGATATTGGAATATCAACTATGAGAGGCTCCACTGTAGTTGACATTGGAACTATGTCCGTGTAAGTACGGTAGTACGAAAGAGTTCTCATGGCAGGAATGTCCAGCGGACCAGGTGCACGATTGATGATTGCATTAAAAACATCTGCGGTTGAGAAATGTGTTGAATATTTATCCTTTTTCGTTGAAACTGCGTCAACATCAATGATTGTCTGCTCTGAAGGGAATCTATTCATTCAAAAATAGTTTAAATACTAATGAGAGTAAATAATCAAGTAGCATGCAACATGATTAAACATATAGACATAACACATGCCTGATATTACGGAACTTTTCCTACTATTCCGTAACTTTTGCAGCTGAATTTTCTGTTGCTGTCGAGCTTTAACGGCAACATGAAGCCGTGCTCTGGCTTGACGTCGTATTCTGATAGTTGGTGATGATACTGATGATGGGAGGAAATCCATTGTGTAGGTTAATCAAAAGAAATAGCTCTATTAGTGAATATCACAACAATAGGAAAACTAGGATTCTTTACATTGCCGAAAACACTGGGCAGAATGGCAAAGGAACGAAAATTAGATGAAAACCCCCGCAATCTTGTCTAACGCTTTCAAATTAATCCACTTCTTTAATTTCGGGACATACCACTGGGAAACAAGAAGTGGTAACAACGATACTGAAGAACTACGGCCATAAACTTGTCTCGAAGGAGTTTCTATGGGGAAACCATCAAATCAGATGCATTTCCCTAATATATAGACCAACCGACGACATCCCATTTTGTGAATTTTTTTAGACTGCAGTATTCAACTTTAGAATATTTTGATATAATAGTCTTTGGGATTAAATATGTATTTATGGATATAATATTATTGTACCAATAAGCAGTTACTAATTAGTACACCATTACTGTTATATAATAATAACTTACCTGTCATAAACGAACAGATTCTGCTCGTTGCATTGTCGAATTTTGACCACGCTTCTTTTACGCCATCTGTATTTGAAACATGGTATTTCCACCCGGAAGCTATATAATTGAGCAGACCCTCCAGGGTGTTAATAATACCATCTTTACAAAGAAGAGGAGATATATGTCCATCAAGAGGATCACGAGTTGTCTCCTCTTGTTCGTTCTGTTCTCTCATAGCATCATCAGACAACTCATCGTTCGTCATTCGAGTCTAAGACAGACAGTAGCAGAATATATTGCACGCAGATAGCATTTTAAACGACAAACGACAACTATTCAGCATAATCCTGTTCACTCGAAAAACAATCATGTCGAGAGATAATAGCGTCAACTTCCATTCATGTATGAAAAGGCTATTCACGACATAATGACAAAATACTGCTAACTGTGGCTGGTGCTGTCGTCATAACATCTGACCATTAACCTACTGAAGCAAAGAGAACTAGTAAGAATCGTGAGATATTTCAATGCCACGCTAATTAAATTACGAGTTCTTGGACTGAATGTTCTTTGTTAATAGCAATATGAAATGAATGGCTTGACGCGTGCAACGGGAAGGATAATATCCGGAAAATCTCGCCACAGGATTAGAATCGATCCGTAATAAAGTGGTTTCACCGTATATAAAATAGCATCTTGGAATTATCTACGCCAATTTTAAATGCTAAATTTACTATTCTGCAGCAGACACAAGTAGCATTAGATCGAAATCAGCAATAAGAACAGAATCGGTTAATGGTCAAGCAAAGCTTGAATTACAATCATCCGCTAAGATTATATTTCTCGCCTGAAATTTAATATAACAACTATATTAAAATTCAGATGCAATGAAATGAGAGATTGAACACAGACTAATATACAAACATGACAAAGTGGTATGAATAACGTGCATGATAAGATTAAAGCATAACTAATCTAATATTCGGTCAAGAATATAATTTAAATGAGACTTGACGCAAGAATCAAGTGTATTGTGGAATGCTTACTAATACGGTGAAAACCTACGCAACCCACGGTAATATTTCTATAACTCCGAATTAATAGTACGAAAAAATTAATTAAGTTCATGGTTTTTCTCAGTCGATATTGAAATTTCCATGTATATAGTACTAATCTTAAACAATTTCATCAGTGCAAATTGTCGAATGAATAAGCAGATTTTTTCTCACAATACGGATTGCGCGTAATATATAAGATGTTAGAAAATCTAAAATACTATTAATCTAAACCTCTTTTTACAAGAAATTCACACAATAGACCCAGTAATCTATAAATGTAGAGAAGAAACGACCATCCAAATCATTATATCTACGATGTGAAGTTCCTCCTCACTAAGACAAAACGATGGGCGCTATTAACAAAACATGGAATGCGTCGATGTTCTGACACATTTACATTTAATCAACTAATGTAGGATAACATAGCTGACAGCGGCTAGGGCTTGAAGAGAAACCTGCCACGTGTAGATTGACGCCATGGTGATCCAAATATGGCACAAGATACAAGAACACCTGCACTACATCCAATAGACATTCTATGACACATTAAAAGAAGTGGTACTCTGTGAAGAATCATAATTCATCAATAATAAGGAACAAAGCGGAATGAAAATTAAAGCATGGTGTATAAACAGGAAGCTATTAATGATTAATGTACCACGTAGTTGAATGTAACTAATTATATTAGTTATACATTTTTGAACAACCCTACATTGACTACAATCCATATCGTAAGGCTTCAGTTGAAAATGCTTTAGATATGCAATTGAGAACACTTTTAACAGTTATAAACAAAATATTATGGGATATCAAGCTACTTCTTAAAAGGATAAGAGTAAACTGGAATCAAAATCACAAAAGATAGCGCATGTTAAACATAATCTATTAGCTAGGGCACAAAATAACGAGCGCATCAAATGGATGGATGTTCATTTCCTGTGCTCTCAGGCATGTAACACTCATCATTCCTTTCATAATTATCAACATTTCTCTCCGTCGTTAAACACTTTCTCTTTTAAAGGCATTGACTGATATTGTAAATAATAAAATCGGTTAAAAACTAATAATAAAAGAAAAAATTAATTATTATTGACTACGCTTAATACGTTATATGTAATACCTAAACAATAAAGTCAAGTATATTTCTATGCGAATATCTACTGTTTAGCAGTAGCAAAATATATTTTCCGAAGAATTTTTACGGATTACTGCTTGATCGAGCAAAAATCTACATGCGTGAAAATTTTATACGTTCTAAGAAATAAATCAGAGCTTTATCAAAAAATACGAGATTTTAAACTATTATAATAAAGCGATTAATATAAACGCTGCATGCATATAAATGCAAAACTGATAATTATTTTAAGACAGACGTCATAAAATTAATTAATTAATGGCAAGTTAGTTTAAACCATAAATAGAACAGTATTTTGAGCTTAAATACATTTTGCCACCAATTCCAATTTTTTAAACTTTGACGATAAAAACAGTAGAGAGACGCATAAATGCACATCGGCGAGGAACTTACGATCAACAACTCGGCTCGAGCAATCGTATCAATTATACCCAAATGAACAGGTGAATTGCCGCTCAATTCGATTTCGAACAGGTTTCAGCCAAACCACCAATTTTTAGCTCTTAGTTAAATATTGATTCAAAATCAATCTTCTCTAGTTGAATTTAAAAAGTTTGAGAAATTTTGAATTAGTTTTACAGAACTGAATAAATCTAATAACTTCACCTTCAAAATTCTTACACCACTAAATTAAACTAAGAACAAAATAAAAGGATTTATGTATTAAAAACCAACCAGTAGGGTCAGGATTTATAGTCAGAACCGGAGAGAAAGGGCCGGGACCTTTCATTGTAGCAGCAGCTACCTTAAATGTGTATGCCTTCCTTGTATCCACAGAGAAAGTCGTGAAAAGCTCCCCGTCCGTAATCTATAACAAAGAATACGTGAACAATAAGGAGTTAAGGGTAAACCTTTAAATATGAAGTTTACTAGAATGTTATATAATCAAGTTTAGTTTAGCTAGAAAACATTTAATTTCTTAATGACTTTGAAAGATTAGTCTATGGCATTAAATACGAGTTGAATTGAAGAAAGCTAAAGCATTAATAACTATCAGCATTTCCTATTGGAGTTTTGAGCGCATTCGCTGACTACAATCGAACAGCAAGAGGCTTTGCTAGGGGAAGGAGCCGCTGACCTCGTAATTACCAAATGAGGAGCGACGAAGGATAATAGGATAACGCACACTTGCACAAAACGGAGAAAAGCAAATGAATTGGACACAGAAAAAGCTTACTAACGAAATATCAGCAATCAGTACGAAAGAAAAAAATATGTATAACATTAAGTAAATGTATGGTTAATCATTATGAAGTATACTATATAATCCAACAACAAATGTAATAAGAGAGAGAAAACTGAAATTAAACAAAATCCATGAAAAAATAAGAGGATTAAACGAAATAAGTGTAAAAAATTGCTTATATATGGTCTAGAGCATAAAAGAAATTATACTAAAACAGCGTACTTCTACATGGACATGACGAACTCAGCGACCATGAAAAACACAAAAACAATCGCGTGTGAATTCACTGGAGAGCAAGCCCTAGCGCCCGAGTCAGGCCATGCATTATAAGTTATGATACAGATATCACATAACTTCAGATAAAGAAGAGGTCAAGAAATTTCAGACGCTATATAAGTATCATATTTAATATATTAATTTATAAAGATAAAAATACAACTCATGGAAGTAAGGATGTATAAGTTAACCAGAATATAACTAATAATTCATAAATGCGATAATCATGTTACACACTAGCATGTTGATAAGAAATATAAATACATTAGATTCCATTTTTTGCATTAGTAGTACTAGAAAACCATTAGCACTGCATACATTTCTCCAGCCATTTATTCCTGCCCTTGCTGTTTTTGTGCGGATATGAGAATAAATCAAAGAGAAAATGACTAATGCACCTCAAATTATGAATAGACCAGCAGAATACTCGAGATACTAATACACTAAACCAATGCATATATATATATATATATATATATTGCTTTACAATTTTGTTTAAACTTAAGATCACCTTTATATTGGGCAAAAAACAAATGACTGTATTATATCTAACTTCTCATATCTAAAACAATTGAGATGGCAGAATATTTTAAGCTAAATAATATAAGGTAATATTTTTTCATGATATTAATATAATTAAATTCAATAACTCATCTCATTGGAATTAAGGAAAATGAAAGTACCTTACGCCTAGCTTAGAAAAAAGACGGCGAAAGCGCCGGAACGATGGCAATTAGAAACAAGAGGGTGGATAAAAAGCAAAGATTTTCCGGAATATGGAGTGAATAAGCATGGACATAGAATAAAGAATAATAGAATCCTAAACAAAAAGATGGTTCTGATAAATAGCATTCAATCAAAGAACAAGCTTTACAATTTAGAATTGTACGTTGGTAAATAAAATAAATACAAATAAATGCTTCGAAACTAATATTCTAACCATTTTTTCCATCCGCTCTCCATCCGAATCCATAGGAGTCAGTATAGCCTTATAAGAAGTAATATTTCCGTTCCGTCGGTCTTCGGCCGGAGGATCCCACGATATTCTCATCTGAAAGAAGACCAATTATGAATGAATAGGAAAATTGGTACAAAAAGAACACTCAGTGATGTTATCTTAACAATTAAATAAACATAGTGTACTAATCGATACAACTCGAGCATATAAAGTATGAAAATGATACTTCATTCAATTCACTCATCATAAGCGCACATCTGGTGAATTCCAATGCTGTAAACACTGCGACCACACAAAAAGCATAACATACATATATCGCGAATATACTATATAGGTTAATGTTATAATACTATAGCATGAACAGTCAGAATTAATTTAAACAGTCTATACAAGGCAGTAAGTAAAGAAAATTACAATGAATTTTTTTATAGTGTAATATATAGTATTCTAATTCTTATTGAAAAAGTCATGTTCTCTTTCTCTATAAATATATACACATATATATATATATATAAGCCTACCTTTCCATTTACCACCTCGTATTGCACGTTAAGTGGCTCGCCTTCAGGATTACCTACTGGTGTCAACAGCTTTTCCGTAGCATTCACACTCAATCCTTCTACGTTCTCAGCTCCTAATACTATTTCATAGACTCGACCCATCCCTGAACATTTTACATAATTATTGTAGATTACAATGCTTATTGCATCCAACAAAATATATGTATAAAATAAATAAAAAAACCAACACAGTCCAGTCAATTCAACACTATTTTCAGTGCCGTTTACAACTTTTTTCTTATATTCTTGTGCGCCTTCAGGTTTATACCATAGGTTGAATCTTAAAAAAAATATCAATTGTCATGCATTAGAATCAACCATAATTAAATAGAACTATTAAGAAAGAAATTCTTCTCGCCCTACTTAGCTTTTAAAATGATTAAAACTAATATATTTTTTCGAATTTGTCAATAGTTTAGTTGTGAAAAGATATGTTGAATAAATAAATGCATAAATAGTACGAAATAAACTAATATGAAATTGCGTACTTTATGAAAAGAAAATAGTTGGAAGCCCACCTATCGATAGGACTCTCAAGTGGTGCTAAATGAGGTCTTTTCCAATCAACACGTGCTTTCAAAGGAGCATCATCGCCAAGCAGAACAACCGACTGGATTTCGGGTTGGCGAGGAGCTTAAAATGATGAAAAATAATTAGGAAAAAATACTAAGAATGTATTTTTAAGCTCCCTATTTGCAACAGATAGAATAATTTTCTCCTAAAATCATTAGTAGTCTTACGTATTCCTCCAGTGATGAAGGTTTTGCTTTCTGTAAACTCTCCGTCTCCTTTATAATTAAATGCAGTCATACGTAATGCATACTCTGTATTCGGCTCCAGTTTATCGATTTCTGTGTACCGTTTCTGCAAATTGACATCTTTATCAGACTGATCTACAAATTATTGAGAACTATATTTGAAACTTAAATTTTTGCATTATACGCCGAGAGTCCAAAACCGACATACCCTCAAGGGACCTATATTCATGAATATACTAAGTAATGTATTTAATAATTAAAGTTAAGCATACCTTATAACATACATACAATCATCTTTATAACATAGAGCATATTACTTTCATTTAAAAATATATTTGTAAAGTAGTCCACCGTTGAAATAAATTTTCTGGTTAGTAGTACCTCATTAAACAAAATAATATTAAATATTACTATGCTAAATAGTATCCCATACTCATTAAAGCATAAATACTGTCTAATGTGAGTCTATAAACAAAGAAAAGCAAAATATCTAGAAAATCAATTCATTGAATCTGTCGTATGATTTTTAAGAAAAACACAATACTCCACTTTATTCTAAATATATTGACAAGAATATCTTTCCAACTTTGACGAGAACAGTTTAAAAAATTCCTATTAAACAGTATTTTAAACGCAAACATAAAATAATTTCATGTTTTATTAAAATTTCAAATACTATCAATGAACTAAATATATGTATAACCCACCGTACTATCCTTAATAACTCGAATCTTCTGGAGTCGATCCCTCACAGGCACTCCATTGAGAAGCTTTTCAGAGAAGACATTGTAACCAGCCAAAATACCATTGGAATGAAGAGGAGGATCCCATGTTAGTCTTACCTATAAACTCGATAATTATAAGAAAACAAAAACGTGGCACTAAAAAATTACTGAAACTAAGATTATATGAGTAACATTTTGTTAAAGTTTAAGAGATTCTTTAATACCTGATTTGAACTAATCAACACAACCTCAAAGTTGAGTGGGGCAGATGGAACTGGAATAATTTTGTAAAAATCACTTGATAATAAACATAAGAAATTAATGTGTAATTAACATGTATGAGTCCCATGAAAACTGATTTCAACTAACATATTAATCAACATTTAAGGTCCCAAAAATTTAAGATATCCCTCTTTCCACTTCATTACTGCCAGCATTCATATTGTGACCTTGGCGTACAATCGCCACCACTTATCAACACAATGTCTACAGATAAGGTACATAATTACCCATCCTTTCCTACTAAATCTTTAAACAACTAATGCTTGAAATGTAAATAAGCTTAAAATCAATAAATAACTGATACGCATTTAAAATAGCATAAACCTTCATAAATTTATAATTAAATAAGTAATTATATTGCTAACAAACAATAAAAAATACTTTCAAGCTATTTTTATTTTTTATGGTCTTATATATTAGTATTTCTGTAAAAAATGCTTACTACAATGGCTATCTGAATTAGCATGCCACTAAATAGGGATTTTTGTCATAATTACTTTTAAATTCATTTAAAAAATACTTCTAACGGAATTAGTAAAACATAACAAATGATAGTAAGTAAAAAATCATGCCAAATGCAGAGATTCTTCTTATACAAATGATGAAAAAATGTGGTCAAAATAAAGGCTAATTTCTATTAGTATATAGCATTTTTATTAAAATAATAACTGGAATTTTAAACTTAAGTGACGAACTGTATTATTATTATTATTATTATTATTATAGCTACAATCTAGTAAATTGCATATTATCAGTGCAAACTAAATATTCTCGATAAATAATCTCATAATTTAATTTTAAAAGTCCTGGAAGGAATATGTATAAACGATATTGCTGGTTGAGTTAAAACTTACTCACCTTTTTGTGTAGTTTCACACAATCCATTTAGCACTATGCATAAAAGACAAACTGATAGAAAAGGTATTAAACCCATTCCGCTTCATTAGAATGATTATAAAAGAATATGCTTAATCATACGAGAAGATTGTAGACACAAGGCTGTAGAAGATTATATTAACAGAATGAAAACAATTAACCGAAGTAAAATTAGTTTGAAAATGTGACTTAGATCAAAAAAGACTCATAAAGTACTAAGAAAAGGAATATCAAAAAGACGAAACAATTAAATAGCAAAATAATCTAAACGAATACTAAATACTAATATATACAGTTAATAAAATGGGAGTCACATTAATATGTATAGCAGAGCTAGAGCCAGGTAAAAAATTCAATATTTCACGTAGACCACCACGAAAAAGTTTTTTGTTTCTTTCGTAATGAAAATAACAATACTAATATGTTCAAAATGAATTGTAGAATAAGAGCTATTTTATTATATGTACTATAGCAGCCGTCTTTTACCTATTTTTAGTGAGTGATATTATATAGTAAGTATTTAAGGGAAGGAATTTTCCCACATTTTGGAATGTTACAATTAGCTAACAATTCACACAAGGAAAAGTTATTTGACGTACAAGAATAGTCTTATCTAACATATGACAGGCGTATACACTCTATTACGAACAAAATTCAATAAAAAGTCACTATTCAAATATAATTAGAATAAACTTTCTGGTATTCGTTTCAAAATAGTCAAACTGTCTCAAGAGACGCACAAGTCAACAAACGATGTTGGTTAAATGGATCTGGCCAGACCCGCTCATCACCGTCTGCGCACGCAGAAAAATCAATTTATATTTAAGAGAAAACAACTCAACCAATTATAAACTAATAACATAACACGGTAAAATTAAACCTATAAAGTTAAAACATTTCTAAAAATATTCTACCTTAACAAAAATCAATTGAAACAATTTGAACTACTGTGATCGCGGCGTCGTTTGAAATTAAGCTGTTACGGTCTTTCTTGGCTACCATATAATTATAACTGTATAATAAGTTAACTAAGCGTACCTATATTTAATCGTTAATTAAACAATAATTTAGTGCTAGAAATTAAACAACTATTTTGTACTTTAATTTCTATAAACTTTGAAGTATTGTAGAACATTTAAATTTAGGAATTAATTCTCTAATAAACAAGAATTATGTTTTTTGTACTATACATTTTGGAGTTGGATATATTTAATTTACAAATTTTAAGAAGGCATTACGAATCTAAACTATTTTGCTATTTGTAGAATGTATGTATATTTTTCATACGTATTTTATCGCTGTTATTGCAATTACATAATTATATAATAAGTTTTTATTAAAGCATCTTTTTGATAGGACTCCTTTAGAAATGCCACATTAGAAAGGCACATAGGCCACTTGTAATTTAGAGCTGCGCAGTTCATCAGTTGGTCTGATGGATGTCTAACATTAATTCTTCGTCCAGCACCAACTAGGAAGCTCAGATCATATTTTGTTGGAACCGATTAATATAAATAAATAATGAAGCTATATATTATATTACAATTAATCAGTGTAAAACCAACAGATTTCGTAAATAAAACTACGCATCAAATAAATTATATAATATGATGCCTCTAACATCCTGAAGTCTAAACAATTTATGCAATAATCTAGTTGTATTACATTTATCATTTAATAAAAGGAGTAAGATAAGATCACTGTAGAAACATTTAAATGTCTAAAACAATCAAGAACTGGTGCTAAAATTGTAAGCAGACGAAAAATATTGCTTTGGCGTAAACTGTTAGTCAATAGTTAAAGCCCCAAAATATTTCAGACACCTAGTGCTGAAGTGTTGGCTTTTCATGTAGTAGTGCAAATCGAAGTCGCGTTATGAGTGTGGCCTTTTCAGCACCCGGGTAATTACCGCTAAGCCGAGCCATAATTAATTTACAAAATATTGATCAAAACTATAAAATAAAAGTCGAAGCGATGTCTGAAAAACAATCGGATGCGTGATATATGGAAGAACAATAATGGTCATCCATCAACAGCTGTGGGACTTTTTAAATAATTTGGAAATATACCGTTAGTACTTCAGAAAAGTACATAAAATAAAAACAACAATTTATACATAGGTATAAATAGATGGAAGGTTTCGTATTGATTGGACGCGTATTTTGCGCATGGATGGGTCATCGAGTAAGGGGAGGCCACACATCGGTCATTCGACCCATGAAAATAGTTGCATAGTTGCTAATCATGAGGGAACAATTGGAAGACCAAAATAGCTAAAGCTGGAGAAAAAAAAACGAAATCTAAATTTTTTCCAAAAATATATCTTTGCTTAGTAAGAAGAGTAATTAAGTTAGAAACTCATTAAATCACTGAAATTAGTATTTATTTTCCACATACTAAATAATTTATTATCAACTACAAAAACATTAAAATGTGCTTGAGAACTAAGCACAAACTCAAATAAAATGAGGGGGTCAAGGAGAACGCCACGAGGACAATGCGCAGTGGGAAAGGGGCGGGACAAAAATGCCTGTCCAAGGTGACTCGTATGTACCGGTAAGAACAAAAGAAAGAAGGCAACAGAACCAAGTATCACTTTAGAAAAATGTTTCTTAGTAATCATGTGATGAATTATGGATCTGCCAAATAACTATAGCACTAAATGGAAGAGATCGGAAAAGAAGGGAAAAGAAGCGTTGTTCTCAAGCGTTTCACCATAATAGCGTGTGTAACCTAATATGTGCGGTAGCATGGGAGTGACTCAGCCTAGGGGACTGGGAGTACGTCAAGCAGCTCTTGAATCCATCAAAGCGTGTTTCCAAGGACATTTGGAGGATTTACTTATGTATTATGCAAGTGTTCTACGATGGATGGTCGTATATAGCCAATAACAATAGATAGAATACATTATAATATCAGCAGATCGAAACTGGCATATAGTGACATTGAAATCAAACAGATTTGCAGTTTTGAAAATTGTTGATTACTAGATATTTGAATGTGATCGACATGGATGAGTAATTCTTTGACCTTTGGAATTCTGTGTAAGCGGGTTAGGCGAATGGCTATGTGAATAGACGTGTTAGAAAGGGGACACCACTATCCAAGGCGGGTGGCATACACATAATGAACGGCTATGCACGAACTATATTCTGCAATCCTTAGACAATCACTCAAAGACCACGACTCAAAGAAAATATTAATACAACTCTTTAAGGGAGATTATATCAAACGAATTACAGTTCTTATTTATTAGCCAGTCAGGACTATTGACTCCACTCAATCAGTGATTTATGAGAATTTCACTTAGATACATTTTTAGCAAAATAAGACATCGCACTTTTCAAAATAAAATGAATGCAAAAACGTATAGTAGAGAAATAAATTATTATTATAATGTAGCAAAATTTTGTTAAACCACAATTATCTGTGTGCCTAGATTAGCTGTCTTAAGTTAATCACTCTTCTGATTTGACATAAGGTTAGGATTAGAAAATCGGTGAAGCATAACGAGAGATGAATGCAAAGAAATGATGAAATGAAGAGATAGCATAATTAGAGAATATTTTCTGGATGAAATATCATGAGAAACATATTTGGACGAAGCAGATCGAGTCGGAACAGGAGACTCATTACACATATGCGAGTAGGGGAAGATACATTAGTGCTAATGGACGGGTCAGACAATAAATTATGCCAAAACGCCTGGCGCCTTGCAATGCCAGCATAGGAGATTCTCAGAAAACAGTAAACAAACCGGAAGAAGACTGACATTAGGTATTCTGCTAATCGATTAACTTCAGTCAGCAAACATCTCTGCCGTCTCAACCTATTAGACATAATAAAAAGATATATATTTTATACAGGAAATAAAATATTCACTAGAATTAGAACCCAAAAAAAATCAATGTATAAGGAATGGGAGGAACCTAGAGGAAGCAAACACTTGCGAATTTTTTCGCAACCAGAAAAGTGGGGACTAGTCAATCGGTGCTCCGAAAATCTGGTCGATTGTTAAATGAAAAGTATTATATTATCGGTAAGGATGTGGTAACATCGTAATGATTAATTACAGGTTGGCAGGTGGTTGAATACGTAACGGGAATCAAAGTGACAGGAATACGTTTAATGGTGGTTCGGGGAAGAATGCCCAGTTAGTGATTTTCTGAAGGTTATATCAGCAATTAGATGGAATACACTGATGAAACGTATGATTCTATTCTACTATAGTGGATGAGTCTAATATAAATGTATTCCATATTTAATGTAATACCATTTGGTATTACAATAATATGTGTAAAATGCCAGGTTGGTATACACTGTGCTATAAATGCCGGCATAAATGTTTTTTAGACAGATGTCTTTGAGAAACTTCATTTTCAAAAAATGAAGGAAAAGTAGAATTTTTAGGAGGTGGGGGAGGAGAACGAGAAGAAAGAGAAGTTGACCAATATTCAGCAGAAAAAGAATCGAAATGTGCAAAGAGATGGCATGCGTCGATGTGTTTGAATAAATAGTCTTGGTAGGCATATGGGAGCGGGGTCGAGGGTCGCGGTAGAGGGCTCTTCAATCCACGGATACAGCGCAGGCTACATCTGATACTCATGCATAATACAAGTAAAAAATCGGAAAACTGGTCAAGAGAGTGCTGTGAACTAGTGGTGTTCCTAACGATAGTCTAATAAGATATGACGCATAAGCGCCTAAGTGAATTTTAGAGCATTATATTATGCTGAGTATCTTGTAAAAAAATAGCATTTTTTTAATACATAAAGATTATGTTGGTGCAGGGTTTATCTAGATTCCAGTGGAAGGAGGAAACATTTACTATGCGGTTACGGGATGTTGACACATCCCTACCTTGCCTTATCAATATACTCGTTCATCCAATTGAACCCTCTTATTTGGTGATTCAAGTTTACTTATTCATCATTCCTTATACATTTCTTAAATCAACACTTATTACTATTATTTTATGCGTACTTTTTAGAGTCGCACTACCACCTAACTTCTAGGTTGTTTTGAAGACGCATAATGAGCAGTCGTAACTGCCATTGTCAATAATCGTCTTTGCGATACTAATTAGGCTTAATACGTGGTTAGAAATATAAAAACAAGCACTGACAACTTATTCCATTTTTTAAATGTAGTAATGTATTCGACGAATTCATTGGTAAAGAGATTTGTCATGATTGACTGTGCTAATTTATTTTGATTACTTAACTAATTCTTGAAACATGCCCAGGGTGATAAAGATTAGTAGAAAAATACATATATACCATCCATTCTTGGCTTTTTCAAGTTAATTATTCGTTTTATTTGAAAACATATATTACGTTTTGCCTAACCATAGATCTACTTGAAATATATTTCCTTCGATTTTGATATTATATATTAAATTTCTAAAAAGTGGAATTAGCAAAAACCTATCAGATACTATTCAAAAATGATTTCAACCTAGCTACAATGGAGTAAGAAATATAAAGAAATAGATAAATTTCCTTCATCAAATTTTAATAGGTTTTAGTTCATAAGGTTGCAATAGTTTTATTTCAAAATTTAGGCAAAAAAAGCTCAAATATAATACAGCTATTTATTTACTAAAACAAATTATATTAATAAAATATGTAATAGGCTCGACTTTCTAATGTCGATAAAATTCTTTATAGTTAAATCATTTTAGACCTTGACGAAGAATTTCATCAATCATCTTTCTTTGATAATCTTTTTAGCCAAAATACTGTTCACTTTTACTCTCTTGTGTTCGCAAGTTACTCCATGTCATCATGATCCGGTCCACCTAGTCTCAAGACATCTGTTGTGAGTCTGTGCGATAAATCCGTTGCTTTATACATGGTAATCCACAGGATTAAGGGTCGGAGTTACCAGGCCACACGGTCTTTGTCTGTTACGTAGGCAACTTTATTCTAGTTCCAATTCATCAAATTTATACTCTATGTTATCGAAAAACGCAAAACTTAGCTAAAAACCTTAATACATTTTATTAAGGTCAGTCTTTAATAGAGTATTGGCATGCAAAAAAAGTAAGCAACTGGGTCAATACCATTTCTGCGAAAGTTAAAGGGTCACATTAGGGCACATGGTTCAAAATGAGTTTTCATAATATTTCGACCAGTACAACATAGTAATAATCTTCAATAATAGCGAAAAAACTTTCCCCATATTTTAAGCTTCAAAAATACTTTTTTAACAAGAAGTTCTTCAAACATTACGGATAATCTCATACATGCAAAAAAAAGTTGGTTTCTGTCTCTAAAAGCAAGAATATCAGTTTTCCAATTCCCTTATGTGATATCCCAAATCTAACTACTATATATACATATAAATATGAAAGATACATTGTGTGGTATTCAAATAATTGAATAAAGTTTTGGGAAAATTTTTGCTAGAAATGGAAGGAGATGGAGGCAAATCGACAACACAAACCAATTAGAGGTGCCCAATTGGGCTGATATTGGACTGCGAGGGAAATGCGATGCCATGTGAATTATTGAGTAAAGCATAGAGAGAACACCTGGTACCATTTCAATTCTTGGAAAAGCATATGAGATAAACAATCCATTTAATACCTTTCTTTTTGAAATCAAACGCATTAAAGTTGCTTATTTAGTCCAGTACATTTACTTAATTCCGTTTTCCCCTCAATAAACATTCACTACACAACGTTTTCTCACCAGGTGGATTTTCTTCGTCGACAGCTGAAATTAAATCGTTTCATTAGTATTTAAAAGATTAAACGAACCGTTTTCTTTTGTCCGTTTTCTTATAGTTACACTGCTAGGTCCAAATCCTCTATCAGTTGCTGCAGCTATAGATACCTCATATACTGTATACGAGAGTAGTCCAGTAAGGTTTGCAGATGACATGTTACTGCTCACAACTATATTTTGCCAGTTCATAGGAGTTGCCGAGGACGTTCCACTCTCATTTTCATACTCATATTTCTTGTCTTCTTCTGTCGAAGAATTTTCGGAATTCACGACACGATAACTAATACGATATTGGGCAATGTTTCCATTACGTAAATTTACGTCGGGGGGATTCCAGGTGAGGCTGAGAACGGACGCCGAAAGAGGTTCGACAGAGGTGATTGTTGGAGGACCAGTAGGGACTGAACAAACACCTCACAACAACGATACTACCACATTATACAATCAACGGAACATGCTTGTTGAACACTATCGATGCCAGAACTTATTTTTCTAAACGTTTTCATGTTATAATGATATTACATTTCAAGGTAGTTTCGAGCTTGATTTAATTTTCACCATCACTCAGAAAGAAAATATGGTGTTAATTTTTCATTAATGATTATTTAAAATAAGTTTACTGATAAAAATAATGAAATTTTGAAGAAAGGCGGAAACCATAACCCATAAACTTTATTATTGAATAACATAAGATCTCTTTAAATGTTGGTAGATCATTTTAAAGCTAGAACGCATTTATTTATTTATATTTTGTGAATGCATTCCCCTTTGGCGTCACTATGGTTGAAATTAGTAGATTGATTGTAATATCACCAATAAATATCATATTTTGCAGAGTATCTATGATATTATGATGAAATATGTCACATGTTTGTATAGTCTACAATATGCTTTCGGAAATACTAGTTTCTTGTTTTTAATCTTCCATGTGAATTAAATTATAATTCTAGAAATATCTTACTTCATATATATTGGAAAAAACTGCTGCAGAAAAACGATGCACTTAGTAATTAGAAGGTATAGTGACAACTATAACCGTTATAATCTGCACGGAGATAAATAGATTTTTCTAATGAAATGAACCTTGTTAGTGAAAAACAAAAAATACTTCTCAGATTGTGTTCATACGCTGAATGTTAAACACAATAGCGTTAAGTATGTGATATAGAAAAGGTCAATTAAAAGAGCTCATTAAATGCGCGGAAAAAATCATTATGTGCTTCGAATTCAGTGTCTAAACATAAATCACCCACCGCATCCACAATTCACACTCTACCTACTCTATACAAAATTTCGACTCATTCAAAACATCCACGAATAGATTTAGGGAGTAGGAAAAGAAAGTGAGGATAATTACTATACTTAGCGGAAATCCCTCTCCAAAATACTGAAGTAGTTCCACTGTCAGACTTAGGTATATCTCAAACGAAATTATTAGGTTTCGTTGGGAAAGTGCTTATTTAATTAGAGAACGCGCTTAGACACGTTGTGCAAATTATCTATGGACACTTACACAGAAGAGACAAGCAAATATTCAAAAGATACAACTTCTGGACATCTGCCTACTAATATTTAATTCTCATTAGTTCCACCAAAAAATTTATGCTATTTTATTATTTTTACCAGTAACTTCACCATACTTTACTTTTAGCTTAAAGAGAAAATTATGAATTACTAGCGCTTAAAATGGTTTCATTATAACAAGAAAACATTGAAATAATTAAGTTCTAACAACCATTACTTCTATGTTTAATAGATTTGATTTTAATTTTAATTATTGTTCATATAAAGACGTACTAGATTGGAGCGTTGTTGCAATAATAGGCTCGCTGAACTCTCCCTGACCCCTGGCCGACTGTGCTGCCACTCTGAGATTAATTATCATTTTTAAATTTGCAAGAGATGACTAACATAAAATAATTGCTTCCTATTCTTCAAATTTGCTCACTATTCTGTAACTTTCTAGAAATCTGCAAAAAAAAGAAAAGAAATAATACTTTCACTTAATAAAATAGTATACTAATGAGATTATTTCGCAAAATAAGAGTTTATTTAAGTTTGATTAGAAATGCCATGAAATATCATTGAGTATTTCTACGATAAACGTTGCTTAAAATGTATTTTATCAATTAAAATGAACATCTAACCTAAATGCATAGCTAGTGTCCGGCTCTAACCCCATAATAGTGTGTTTTTCATGGGGCGATGTCAAAGTGAATTCTTTCTCACCCTCAGTTGAATTAAAGCGAATAACGTACCCTGAAATATTTTTATATTTATCTACTTACTCTAAAGAGTTATTCATGCCTTTGTTATTTATCTAAATAATGATAAGATAAATTTCCAATATGAAATGATGCAAAATACTTGTAGAGACTCACCGATAATGGGTAGTGAGAACATTGGTTTGCCCCATGTAAGCTGCATACTGTGTGAATCTAGTGGTTTAGCAACAAGCGAAGGTGGTTGAGCAGGGACTGAAGCATAAAAATCTATGTGGCACACCTCATTACTTGCGGAAATAATGGTGTATTTTCACTAAAACATGCTTACTTCCGTGCTTGGTAGCTACTGTCACAAGTGTGCTCATGGGGCTGGAACCCTTGGAATTTTTTGCTTGTACGTGAATATAATACTGCTTGTCCGTTTCCAATCCATAAAGCGTAGCGATTAACTCGTCTGACTTTGTTTCGTGCTGAATTTATAACGCTTGTATTTGATTGCAATAGTAAATTGAACATTTTAACTAATTAATTTAATATCTCAATTAACCGTTTTCCATAAGGGGTATGGTGTCGATGGATCTTGATCAGTGTAGAATATTCTATAGCCAGAGATTAGCCCATTAGGTCGTTCGCTGGGTGCCCACTTCACCAAGATCGAGTCACGGTTAAGGCTTCTAGCTTGAACCTAAGAGAATCAATTTTGAAAATCATACAATAAATTTTGTTAATCGAGTGTTTACCTGGCTAGGAGGTGCTTGAGGAGCCGCCTCCATTGTCTGTGCTTCTTGTGGGATTGAGCCTTGACCCTCACCAATATCTCCTACTGTTACGACTATGAATTCGTATAACTAAAAATGAAAGATCAATTAATATCATTGAATTTCTAATATCTTCTATTTATTTGTCCTAGAATTAACCTAAATATATTTAATATGACTGATTTTATGATGTACTTGCATTCAATTTAATATTGCATATCTATCATCATAAATATAATGAGTAGTTACTTGAATGGAACGAAGAAGTTTACAAAGTCGTCATTTCTATATAACTATGAAAAAGGGGAAAATTTACTTTCTGCAGGTATAATAAAGCTAGGACATTTAATAAAAAATTGTTTAGTGAAGGTTTTTAATTATCACCTGGAAGGGTTCGAGATTATCAATGGTGGCTGAAGTTTGATCGGCGCTCACTGTTTTCCTTCCTTGGGCATTCGAATCAGTGTACCTATTAACCAGAGAATATAAGTTATAGGATATACTTTAATTTTATTTAACGATTATTATGTAAACATATCGAACAAATTTAAATCACAGCAAATGACTTCACAAGGAAAACACTCACCCAGCGATCGAACTTGGACCAACGCGAGGGTGTGACCTCAAAAGGACAGGTTAATCACTCTTGAGGGTATTAAGATATAAGGATGCTTGCCATTCGTACGAAGAAGAGAAAGAAGTTAAATCATGCATTTAATTTGCATTCATTACAATCACTCAAACCACTTCTCTTTTTTCAAACCATGCGGAATAGTTTTATTAAGATGCTACAGTTGAACATGCTTATTGTTCTTTTTATTTCTTTAAATGTTAGATCTCATATGATAACATTATCAGAATATTCACACAATACTATATCTAAATAATCAGGAGAATTCAAGTTTTCTAGTAAAAAAGACGACCACAGTGCCTATATAGCTAAATTTCTAGTTATAAAAATTAATGAAGCTGTTACTTACTTCTGTCGATACTTGACTACGTACTCGATGATGGGCTCTTCTAAGCGAACATGGTCCCAAGTAAGTGTTACACTTTCAGCTGTTACTGACGCTACTCTCACGTTCCGGGGTGCAGGCGGTAACGCTATATTGTATATTATAGAAAAATATACTCATATTAACAATATAATTTGTTAGGCCTTTTACGGGAATATATAAAATTCTCACGCACCTTTAACTTCAACGGTAGTTGTAGCTTCAATATTTCCTAGCTTACTGACGGCAACACAGGTGAAGTTTTCTGTTTGTTCTACATTCGACAAGGTAAGCACATTTTTTCCGATAGGAGCAGTAATCGCATCATCAAGCATTACTAAATAATACTTGTTTTAACCAACTGAGTTAATAAAGAAAATAAATTATCGGACATATAAAATATATGGAAAATCCCTTTCTTACCATCATCACTTTTTTTCCAGAATACTCTGGGCATAGGAAATCCAACAGCTACGCAGGTTAAATTTACGCTACCACCAGCACCTACACGATACGTCTTTTCCAGCTTGTAGGAGAAGTAAGGTGGCACTCTACGTACTAAATAAAATAAACTTATTTTGTAAAAATTTAAATTATTTATCCTACTTGTAGATCCACACTTTTTCGTTTATGTACACACCTGAGAGATTTCTTACTTCCCCGTCCATATTTGTAAATAAATGAAGAGGAATAGTATTCCCTAAGAAGGATAACGCTTTGGTCCAGAGGAACAAAGTGAAAAAGATCAACCAGATCATTCCATTACAGGCATCATCGGTGTGGTCCTATTATATTAAATAGCGAAGATGCAGATATACTATGGTAATGGCAGATATATTGTAGATAAAGATAAACTTAAAATTATGCCAACAGATATTAATTTCATTGAAATTGTTTATAAGTAATATGACTTATAACGAAAAATTAGATTGATTTCGACAACTGTAACATCTGCCGCAATGGGGATCATTGGCATAATTTGATCATGTCGAGCGCCAAGCAGAAGGCCAGAAATGACCAGAAATAAAATTCGTCGAGGGAGGGAAATAAATACAACATTAGAAAAATAAGAGAACAGATATTTATAAGGAAAAAGTTAAGAATACTTGCATGTAGGATGAAAAATTATCTACCATACTTAATAAAAACCTAAAATTTACAAAATCTAATATGCAACACAGAATTTAGCTGTTTTGTCATTAATCTTTCAAACTATATTTGTACGCTATTTGAATTAAAATGATATATTTTGTAAAAATATTTTACTGGATTCTACGCATTTCTTTCAATTAAATAAGATATATAGGTAAATTTGATATGCAAGTGGTAGTACTGATGATAGCAAAAGGACATGAACATAAATAGTGTTGGTATGTTTAAAATAGATGTTTTGGTGGTCTTAGAAACGTCATACGATATGAGCCGTTGTATGCCAAACGAGCAAAGCCTCAATGATGCTTTATGAGAGCCATAAATTTAGGCTTAATGAAACTTTGGAACAACCAGAATTAGCAATGAAAGCTGAATGAAGGTGGGAAAAACAAAGCGATAACTGCACTGAGAGCCGCATGCAGCGCCATGAAACCGCTTGTCTATGGAATTTTTTCTTACTAATATGAGCATTCGATAGAACTATTATGACTTAATGCGGCTATACTGTGGCTAATAAAGTTTTATTACGGAAGCAAAATAAAATGATAATTTGATGAGTGTAGGTAGACAGAATTAAATGGTGAATGCACTATATTTTAATAAATAGAGTATTCATTAAAACATGTAAATATTAAAAAATAATAAAGAGTATCAATAAAGAGAAGGATTATAAATTTAACCCGACTGAGTATTGTCGACTGGATCGAAACATTGCCTTATGGCTTGTACTGGAGGTTTTTCATCCGCTGGCGGTCAACGATGGGCTCGTAAAGAACAGATGCGGAATGAAAGGGTACTATGTGAGAGACACTAGTGGCGGTAGAATGATGAGACCGGCGATAGGAAATTTAGAACTTGATGGAATAGGAAAGAAGTAGGTCCCATGGTCAGAGCAAAGCACGAACAGGCACGTGACTCTTCTCACAAATAGTTAAATAAGAGGAATTGCTCCAATTACACAGGTGTCAATATTATAGAGCAGAGTGAGATGGGAATGGCACATATCTAAACAATAATCAGTAATAAGATAATAAAAGGTAGTGCTAGTAAAAATAAGGAAAAAGGAAGTAATAAATAAATAGATAGGTAATTAAATGGAGAGAGCGAAAGAGAACGATAAAAAATTTAAAAAAAAAATTGGGGAATGAAAGTGTGTAGGATGGTCTCAATTCGACAAATAATATTGAACATGATGCGCTATATGAATGTTATTCTGTCATGACATGCAGTAATCTGGTGGCCTCCATGGGAGGGTTGAGCCCAGTGAGGCATTGCCCGCTATATCTCTTAATCCAATTCTCTATGCAACAACCACTCACTCGATAATGAGCACGATAATTTATCACACCTAGCGGAACGGGTCACTGCATTTACAGAGATCTCACTGATATGATCGATCACTCTTCTCTTCAAAATCCACACTTCATATGTTACGGTCAACCCAATCACAACAAAGTTGGTTCTCTTATTTTGCGTACCCACCTCTCGCTTTACATCTATTTTATCCCTCTGTTATTAAATTATCTCGTCATTTTAGATACATCATGTTGCCTACGTGTTCTCCGATTAGGATTTCCGACTTAAATCTTACCCTTGACGTAAAGATGAGCAGCTTTGGAGTGAACAACACCATGAATATTTCTAGCGACACACTCATATTTTCCTTGATCTTCTTCTCTTGCTTGTTGAATCATAAGAGCTCCTGTAAAATTTCTTCTATAAAACTGTCATTAATTTAATTAATGAGTAATTATAATGAAGTAACGTTTATTATGATAAACGTACCAGGATTTCCTATAGTTGATACAGAATATCTCCCCTCAGCTCGAATATCAATGGGAATGAGATCTCTTAACCAAAGAACTTTCGGGCGAGGATCACCATGGACCTAAGAAAAACATGTATCACTAGAACTTAAAATATCATAATAAATGTTATAGTATATAACTTACTCTGCATGTTACATGAGCCGTTCTTCCTTGCTCTACAGATTTGAGAGAAGGATGAGCATCGATGCTGGGAAATCCCGTGGGCAAATGGTCTATAAAATTTCTTGGATAAAACTACTTCGAATAGTACACTAAATATATGGATTTACAAGAATAATCTCATTTTACACGCCTTTATTAAGCACAGTGAGAATAGCATCTGCAACGACAGGATTCGCAACGCCATTGTCAGCCGCACAAGAAACGACACTGGCATTGTCTGTACTTCGAACAGGTTCGATTCGAAGAGTAGAGAGTCCGGAAGGAAGAGATTTGCTCACAAATCTGCAAATAGAGACTATAAACCTTTTGCCTAAACTTTAGATGTAAGGATTGCAAATGATAATTTTAAATTTTTTTGCTTTGAATGTTCGACAAATGATTGCAACTAGAACAACAATTTTTGAATATATACATATTTTACTACATTTATAACGTACAAATGGAAAATCAACTAAACATTTATGTAATCGTGCAAAGTCGTATTAAATTATAAAAGAAAGGTTCTAATAAAAAATGTCGAAAGTTAGCTAACCGTGAATCAGTGATAATTCCTCCGTTGACCTTCCAGACAACATTTGGTAGCGGGTTGCCGTCCGCTCGACAAAAGAAACTAATGCGACTACCATCAACTACTGACGATGGGTCGGGGCGTACTACCAGGCGAGCAGGATCTACATTCACGCATTTTATATGTGTAATTTACCATCCTACTTTATTTAATGTCTAATATAACATTATGTCTCACTGTTTTATGCATAATAACACTATAATTCCTATGCTTAAATAGTACTGAAAATTTCTTAAATATAAAACTCACATGCCAGAGCTTGTATATAGCTCTGGTAAGAATCTGGAGAATATGATTAATGCAGAAGAATACAGTTGATGAGAAGAATATTGAATTGTTATATGATAAATAGTTGAACATAGTTACATATATTAGAGAAATTTTTTTTACGCGGCAGTTTGGGTTGTGAATGCGAACATACCATCAATAGCGGCCACTAGAGGGAAGATGGATAGTAGAAACCGAAAGAGATTGCGTTTCCACCTCATTCTATCCAGTCGATCGCGCTGTACACATCAGGAGCTAAACAGCATTACTCGAAAATTACCTAAAGTACCAGACCTACGCATCCTATCATAGTTGTCACTTTGTCTAGACTAGTTTCATTTTGGTTCATTTGGTAAGGTTGAGAAGGGGTTATCTGAAATTAAAGTGGTTATGCATTATTAAGTCTTTCTTCAATTAATCGCACTTTTACGTAGCTATTTTATTGTTCTATAAAGAAAACGTTCACATAGATCATGCCGCGTGGCTATTGCTGATGGCGAAAACCTTCAATAAATCAAGATACGGTTGTGGACATTGGCAACAAGAAGATATTTCTTTAAGGCTAGGTGATAGTGCCTGCTTGAAGCCGTCAATAGTGCGCGCGAAGAATTCGAGAATCCCAAAGGAATATCAAGCACCTATTATTCTTTTTTTCGGGCAATATGAGAAAATTACTAGTCCCTAACGTGAAATTAACGTAAATCAAAGATAGGTGGTAATGGGGAGATAGGATTATTGAGTAGGTGGATGAATCCAGACAAAATGTTTTCAATGACAAAGTTCTTCGAGATTAAATGACGACTATTTTTTTGAAAGTGCTAAATACCTTGCTTTTCAATTAATCTCTTCCATTGAATTAGTAAAGCAGAAGGATTAATTAAGCAGTTCAGAGAAAAATAGCAATTAAGTGAGTTTCTTTTAAATAGAAACGAATAAAATATCAATACTATAAAAGTAAATGAATCTGAATAATTCACATAATTGAAAGTCATAAATAATATCAACTACTTTGTGCTTGTATGCATATCTAAAATACATCGATTGCAAGATACCACTGAGGACAAAAGTCGTTCATGTAATACATTTATATTTGTCGTTATTAATGGAAAATAATTGTCAAAAACAAGACGTAGGTTTTAACAAGTCCGTTGTTTTGGGAGTACGAAGCAGTTATTACACAGTGATGAGAGAATACAGGCATGAGATTGGAGAAGGGTTTCCATTATATTTCTTATAGCCCCGCAATATAAATATTGTTGGGGTGATGTATAAATGATGTGCAAGAAGGATGCGACTAATCAAGGCGTTAAGCCGAGGACAACGTTTTGAATTATTTAGTATTTTGTTTGTTGCTCTCTTATTAAACGATCGAGTGCTCGCCGTGGACAAAGGATCAGGAATAACTTGTTCAAGAAGCAAAAACCATGAGCGTTTGAAAAGGCGGAAGTGAGGAGAGAAATGAGGACACCGCTATCACTGCATGGAAAATCAGAGCTATTACCATAATGTAATCATAGGACGGCCAAGATTGGAGGAAAGAGGGGAAAGTTTGTCGATTATGAGCGGCAGTGAAGCTGGCTAATAATAAACGAGGTTAGCCGGATACGCTGCATTAAGGGACGCCGTTCGCTTAGAGAGATAGAACAAAGTAAAACAGAGAGCAACACTAACACAGAGACGGGAAGTCATTTAAAATAATGTTAGTAATTATTCAGGGATAAAAAGAAACTACAAAGCAGTTGATCGACAGAAATAGAGGAGATAATATAACGAGGCAAACAAATATGAAGTGAGATAAAGGGTAAACAAAGCGATTGACATCTTTTCAACTTTCATAGCGAAAAGCTTCTGTCCAGGTATGGAGCCAATCAATGCAGCGTGCGGACTGATGGTGCTCGGCTTTCTCCATGGTGGATTGATGGGGTGATTATTCATATCGGATAGTGTCAGATACGGCTCGCTTGGTGGAGAAAAAAGTATATTTAGTATTATAAGAGATTTCCTATTGTAACTCACCTAAATGTCTCTTTATTAGTAAATGTATTGATAAATAATAGAATCAGTGTTCTTTAATGGCAACAAGGGCACTACTATTGTGATGAGAATAAAAACGATAGACCTACTTTAAATGAACTGTCTATTTCTATTCGACTCATTAGTACTTCAGCCTTTATAGCACGGAAGAATACAAATAATATAGGTGGTTGGTTTTATGATAAGCCCATCGCCTTGTAGCTACAATCGTAATAGTAGTTATTTTTTAACTAGGATTCGTAGAATTCGTCTATTTACTAAAATCAAGCTTTTCTAGCAAAAAATGCTACAGATAGAATTTAAAAAGACGGGGATTACGTCATGACCTAGGTAAATTTAATAAATATATATGTGGAAGAGCAGACATTCCTGGGGTTGTTAATATAAACTAGCAGGGAGGGATACTAATATGATTTTAGAATTTGGTGACCTATATATTAGAGATAAGGATATTACCAGTGGGAAACAAATTAGTAAAGCAATTCGTCTTCAAATACCCCACATTAAGGCGCTAAAAATCGCAGAATAAACAGTGCGCGATATAAAGCACGATGAGCGCACGCGATTTAAAACGGGAAGGCAAAAAAAGAAGAATGGCTGGAAAGATGTGAGATGGTGATGAATGACAATAATAACAAATATATGAAAGGAGAAAAAGGAAAACAATAGCAATCGGCCAGCACAGCGGGTAATCTGTTTGAAATTGCGTTATATAATGCGTAATGCAATCTAATTCAGCGCGCCGCAAGAGTTTGGCTCATGCAAAAATGAGTAACAAGGGTAAATCCAAGTAGAAGGCGGTTCTAATGAAGCGGCCTCTAATACCCAGTCGACCTCTCTACTCCTGTCTCTCTTCCGCTCCTCCTGCTTTCCCCTGTCCTCCCTCCCTACACTAGTCCCTTGCGCAAATCTTATTTCTAACTCTTCATCTCTCATCCACTCTTCCCGCCCCATATATTTGAATTTTCCCTCTTAATTTTTACATCTATAATGCTATCAATATCAGCTTATTTTGTAAACATTTAAGTCAGGCATTCGACTTCCACATTTTAATATATTTAGATACAGTAATAAACACAGGTAGCGTACATATAGTGTGTTTCAATTTGTTTGAAGTCGATCAGAGTGTAACTAGTTGACAATTGGGTACTTATTACAGTTCTAGTAGATATACTGTTTCGAAAGAAATATAGATTTTTTGACATTGTTGAATTAATTAATAACAATTCTAATTTTGATGGCGTTTTTAGACCTGCATTTTTACGATATTCTATTTTAAAATCATGTTTTGAATTGAACGAAACAATTGACGCCATGTTAAGCAAGCAGCATAATACGGAGGGTGCATTAGGAAATCGAAATGGGCAATTTGTTGGGAGCAGTGAATAATTCAGCTAGAATGCGCCCCAATGCGATCGCACCTGGTTGGTGGATCAATTTAAACTGAACTCCACTTAATGAAGACCAGTAAATCATAACAGAAAATAGATAAAGATATATGAAACAAATATAATAAGAAGTTTACCTGATATTAGTGGACGTTAAGAAACATCAAAGTGAAAAACTTCAGAAGCTATAGAAATTAGTCGAGTGCATCCAGTAGAGTAAAAAAGCAAGAAATATACGAGTAGAAAATAAATATTCTAAGTGATGTGTTAGGAAAGATTTTACAGAACTTTTTTTTACAGTGAACAGAGTGATTTATTGCAATTTTGATTTATTTATTTAGTGTGCTTATAAATGTAACATAAATAGATAAGAGCTCAAAAAGTATATAGCAGACGATAAATCAAAGTTAGAGTAAAACATAGAAGAGATACTGGCAGGAATATTAAAATAAAAATTGTATTTAAGCGAGACAAGGGGAAATTTTTTAAAATGAACCATTATGTTACCTGCATATCGACAAAGTGACAACCTACAAGTCTATGAGCATTTTCATATATATATATATATATATATATATATATAATAATTAGTTAAAAATTACTAGAATAATCTTCCTATTTTGAAGGACAAATATAATTGAAGGACTTACTTGTTTTCTCGAATATTTTCAATGCTTCTTAAACATCGTGAGTGGAGCCTAAAAACAGAAGAGAAATCATTAGACAGCCAAGTAGAAGATGTGAATATTAACGAGAAACATCTATTACGAAAAACAAATATGCAATAAATGACCTAAATATTAATAATTCAAATCAATGTATAAAACTATAATTAAATCCTTCATCAGTCAGAAACAAAAAAGTGGAAAGAAAAAAAGCTATGAAAAATTAAAAACTTTTCGAAAAACAATAAATTAAACAAGAATATTAGCAATTGTGAAAGGACGAGAAAGCAATGAATATTAGAGTGAGGAGTAAGTTCTGTAGGTGTAGGGGTTTTAAATGGTACATATATATGTACTAATTTATGTAATAATATCTTGTTTGTAATACATATTTGCTGCATCTTATGTGATTTTAATGGGAGAGCAGATAAATTCTTTGAAGATCAAAAGAAGAAGATAAAGTGCACAGTTAATAGGTAAAATAACCTGTTTGAAGAGAAACATCTGTAAGAGATTTGAGATACATACGACATCAATCTTTATTAAGTGCTTCTTACATTGTAAAACGACCCAATTATAACTGGAAAATATATTTAATTTAAATTAGGGATAACTACTGGTTTTAAAAATTGCTTTTCTAGAAAGAATTTTCTATATACGAAATAAAATCTAGAAAAAGAAATCTACGTGTGAATTGAAGGAGGAAATCGAAAGCTTTGATGGGGCAGACTGCAGAAAGAATGCCGAATTAATTATAGTGAGATATCTGAGCGAACGCATGTTTTGAATGAAAAATAAATACAATGAGGGCCAGTCGGCCGATCTACGATGATAGTACATATGATTAGAAGAGAGGAAGCAAAACGTCACACAGGATCAGAGTATGAGAATGTCACGGTGGACAGTCAAAAAGGATAACAACAAAGCAAACAATCCACTGTTCATTTATCGATGACGACGTCTATCAGTGACATTGAATACCTCAGCCTTCCTCTGCTAATCGAATATACAATATTACCAGTCTTTGATTCACTCTTTGCTTGCACTCAATATTTCACATAGTGGATATAGATCAGTGGAAGATACGGTATATAACGTGATTAATAGGTATGATGATGGTAAATTGAAAAAAAATCCATCACTAGGAAAAAGCAACCAACTGTGAAATGGATTGTTGATCGAAGCAGCAAAAAAAATACGGTGGACATTAATGTGTTTTACACTGAGTAGTCGTGGACAATGAAAAAGATGGGTGAGGGAACACTAAGAGTAAAGGGTGGTTGAAGGATGAGAGGTTCCAAAGTACACAACACTACTTTGGATAGTCTGGATTGGTTCCCTTGGAGCTAGCGGTTGGACGACGAAGTAGACATCGATTATGGTTCACATAAATCATGCATGGTGCTGGACTGAACCCGGAAGAAAAAAACACGGTAAGTGGTAAACCTTTACGATTTAACAGATCAAGACGTTATTAACATTATTTATTTAATGGTAATAGAAGCATCTAAACTAAATCATTAAAATTCCAAAGATAATACCTGGTATGTATATATCTAGAAATACAAAATCGTTTCTTACAAAGTACGACTTTCCATTTCTTTTTATCTCATAACTTCAAAAATACAACGAAAATTTGTTTACAGATGATTATGGACAACAACAGAAAATTAAGTTCTAAAAAAAACAAACACAATAACATAAAAAAGTGATGACTCGGTCAATGATCAGTTCTACTTTTCGCCTTAATACGAACTAGTAAGTTGGTGTAAAATGTGGCATGTATTGATGTTTCGCAAGTAAAACACAATGGAGAGCGAGAGAGCAGATTGCCGCGGGCAGTTTGAGTATGAGAGAATAGAAAGAGAAAGGAAGATGGAGAGGTCATCAGAGAACGAAACGAGATTGTGGTAACACTTATTTACTACTTCTTTCACATCCAGTTAAAAGTTCGTTAAAAAATAGTACTAGGTCATCTCCTACTCATGGGAATCGTGCTGCCATTTCAGATAATTGTGGAAGAGGTGTTCGATGGATAGCTGTCAACTGATAAGGCGACAAACCGATGTGTGTACTAACAATCTAAATGGGGATGCTGTCCATAAATTTACACTTTTAATGGGAAGATACCAAATCATTATTTGTGTTCAATGCTTTAAGTTAGATTTCGGTTATATGGAGGAACAGGCTCAAGTGGGCGGCTGTCGGCGAGTCGGCAATTCATTTGTAAAATTGGCCCCGTCCATCTTGAAGAACAATCACAACTGTTCTACATCACAATATTATGTATGGATAATAATTGATCCAGGCAACGAAAGAACAAACAGATGAAGATTTTAGAAGCCATATTTTGCACTTTCTTCTCGTATTAATCAAGTAAAAATAAAGTGAGTTATATTAGGAGAAACTATCAGGAAACTAACGTAATATTCATATTAAATACTATCAGATAAACCTTGGTTTCACACAATAAATAAATAAGAAATAATGAAGAAATAAGAAGAAGACAAGAAATGGGAAAGTGTGATGCTGATTCAGTTGTCTAATGGCTGTTAGGGGTTCGCGAGGGGATTACGATAAGCTGAGCCATTCAAGCATCCCTTATTGGGGTATGACAAGAGAAACACGATCTACCACACACGAGGAAATAGAAAGGAAAAAAGAGTATATTTTTAGTCGCCATTTTTATAAAGAATAACTTTATCTACATTATACTGTCAATTAGCATTGAGAATAGTTTAATAGTGGAGACTAAATATAAGATGATAGTATAGTTTAAATAATTGGATAGAACAAATATATATATATGCGTATGGAGGATTGAGAAATCTTTTATTCTTTAAGATAAAAGAAGAATTTTAGAGTATTTAAGAGGAGCGTTAGAAAACAATGTGACTAAGAAGCAGCAATAAAAGTGGCTGGTAGCGTTCTATCATCTGACAACAAATGTTTGCAGTGTGTTTAGATAAACGCTGTTGGCAAGTCCATGTGGTGTCCAGCTATATTTGTGGTTCTCATAAACAGAGGACGGCGGTGGGATTACCCAATAGGTCATAAAGCTACATTTCCAATTTCAAATCTTAACTATGCTTTTTAAAAATGGAGCCATGGAAACACGATGGTGACCAGATGTTTATATAAATAAAAAAGGAAAATGTTATGTTATGATTGAGCAAAATATCGGCATATATTAATTTTTACACATCTTGTTCATTGACATATGTGTAAAAAGTGGAAAATATAAATCTGTAAGGAGAGTTATAAAGGGAGAAGGAGCGATGGTAGTTATGAAGGGGTTCAAATTTCCTTACTGCACGATAACAAGCAATGGAATCACATTGCAATTGAGGAAACACACTATGATAAAACTTTTTCGTTGAATTAGTAGTCGGAAAATGAAACCAACAAGCCTAAGCAGCGATCGTCTTCCCCACACGGAACCAAATTCAGAGCCTAGTAAAATTATAATATGTAGATATTCATTAATTATATCAGTATTATATGAAGTAGATACAATTAAACAGTATTATATATCTCTACTCATTAAGAACTTAAAAACTAACATAGGGGACTGAGTATTGTATTGCATATTCAGGACACAGTTAAATGGCATTAATTAAATTAGTGTATTGAGATATATGGGAATGAAAGATTTTTAAGGTGGAAGGAAGAAGAATAAATCATTCTAGGACAACGCAATCTTTTTTCTCTGTGAGGCGCAAAAAAGGTGTTCATTGGAGCGCATCTAATACCTCGCCAGATGACCGCTCAAACCCCAATTGAAAGTGATAGGCATTGGGTCAGATTATGGCCGAATGCATTTTGATTAAGTATGCCAGCCGTTAATGAGGGCAAAAGTAGAATCTGGACGAATTGTCATGAAAAATGTTCCAAATAAAAAGTCGTAGTGTGACACAATACTAACTTACTATTGCTAATATCGCAGTGTCTATATCCACTACTGCTAGTGATATATGGAGTAAAACCAAGAAATGCGCAAAGTACCTATGTGGTTGCAGCAACAACAGAAATTTTCAAGAGCAACATTTCGCTAGCCATTTTAGTTACTGAGTCATAATACGACACATTAGTACACAATAAACCTCTAAAAGTAAAATAATAATAAAACAAGACAGCGTAACAATTTGGAATGTTTTAGTATTCTTTTTTCTACAGGTGTCTCTCAAAAGCTATCAAATCGGTGCTAACAGGCGCTATTTGACCCTACTTAGGGTAACGGAATAAGGAACTAGGTTTCTATAACAGTGATTCAATAGTATGAATAAAGAGCAAGTATACATTTTGAACTAAAACTAATCATCTTATAAAACAAATGTAACTTTAATTGATAAGTTCGACTTTTTTAAACGAATTATTGCGTAATTTTAAGATGGCAAATATATATTAAATCAACAGTAGTAATATTATGAAGGAATGATAAGTATTTGTGACGTACAATAGAAATTCTACGATAATGCAGGAATAATTGAGGGAAATTGAAGGTTTTCAAGCAGGAAAATGCGGTTAGTTGTAGGAAAGACAAAATCTAGGTTGACAGGTTGTGTTGTGGCTATAACCCCTGTGGAGAGGGAGCGGGAAACATCGAAGAAAGGTGGAATTTAAAAAGAAGTAAAAACTAACAACAGAAATAAAAATAGCTAAACAGAATAAAAAACGACTTAACGGTCAATGTAGACAAGATTAATTTCTGTGAGTCGGTCAATCAAATGCCGATTTGCGAGTTGGCAGCTTGGCGAGAGGCCATAAAACAGCTGACCAACGCCCTCAAAGAAAAGCCGCCATAAAAAATAGGGAAAGGAAATACAAAAAAAGAATAAAGAGAGCAAAATATAGAAAAACCATAGCAGCTTGTTTTATTAAGAACATAATAGTGCCGTTCATTCTTAAGAGAAGAAGAAAATGTGCCGAAGCACAAACAGACACACAGCTTATGGTATATTATTTTACTCATAACATAAATTTTATTCACTTTTAATAAGAATTGGATCTCCATAAAGTGGTATAAATTTGAGTTTTGATGAGGAGAAATTCTATCAAATGCCGCAATAAATGTGTGATCTGACCGCATCGCGTGTAATGGTATACACATGTCGTTCCGGAAAGCAGTATACAGGCGACAGCGCTGTTCCTTTGATAGGGACAAGGCAAAATGCGAATCTAATTCGTTAACGTCAACAAATTCATGAAGATATTCCGGCTCTCCAGCTGTGCAATGTATGGTTTAACGTCCACAAGACAGCAGGCAAGAAATTATACAGGTAGCAATAAAGCAAATGTTAGTATGAAGACGAACGAGCAAATACAATTGGAAATGACCCCGGGAAAAAGAGAAATTCAACAAGTGAAATAAAAAGTTGTGGAAATTATTTAAAGGTAAAAATAACAGATTGTAATGATTGATTGATACTCAACTCTATATTCAAAATTCCCTCCGTCAGATAACATAATCTCGTCAACGATCGTTCACTGCTTTCTTAGACAAGTTTTCCCCTAGGGTATCTTACTATGATGATTATGTTTAATATTTAAAATTTTTACGGAACGGAGCACTATTAATATATTCATCTTTCCTCACAATTCGCTGTAGTGCTTCTCTTCTTTTAGGAGGGTTATGATTTCTTCAAAGCAATAAGACTATAAGTACTACTTATAATTAATTTATGTCTAAAATATAAAGTGCTAAACTATAGATGGAGGAACATTCAAGATTACATCGACTAGAGGAGGCTTAGTAGAAAAGATCGGTTTACAACTGAAGAGGAATTAGATACTCTCAAAGGAAGTCACCCGGAAGGGCGGCGATTAAAGACATTGCTAAGAAAAAGTGGGTTTTGTGACTTGTAGGATACTTATTGAAATATAAGTAATAATTAATGGTCCGTTGTATATAGAGATGATTGGATTCCAACTTTGCAAATTGAGTGGTGCTGTCATTTAGAGATCCTGCGCAAAATGAAAATATTTATGCTGACGCCGTCATCCCAGAAGGCGGTCTATGCTACAATTAGACTCAACCTAGGTAAACAGCTGAGTACATGAATCAAAGGTGTATGGATCTCCAAAGATACAGTGAAATTTTAAAAATACTATTAATTTGGTAATAACCATTGCATATTAAAAGTATCTTCCAAATAATCATAATTAGTTGAATTTTCAAACTATATCTAGACTTGACAGAAAAGTACTTATGATGCTTTAAAAGATATTATAAAGACAAAATTTAATTAAAACGTGGATATAATTAGATCAGAAGATTTATTAATTTGCCGAAATAGCTGCGTTTATCAAAATTTACATGCAAATGAGTATCAGATAGCGCTCTCGAGGCCATAGCATGGTGTTCATTTGTCACTTGGATAGAAATGAGACATGAAGACACCTAAAGACTGGGCACGAAAGAATATGATCTATACTAATAAAGATAGATAGGAGAGAGTCATTAAAGCAAGGTATAGAGGAAATACAAATGAATATTAATAAATATATATATATATATGTAATGTACAGAGTTGAAAAGTGGGAGAACGATTAGTAAATAGTAGACAAGGAAATAAAACAGTAAGATGTGAATTATATTGTTACATATAACAATGATAAAGTCGATTTATTGAGATATTAAGGTATACAAAAAACAAGGGATTTAGGCACGATGAAAAAAGTTAAAGTAGCGATGATAGAAAGGTGTGAGAGTCAGTTCAGATAATCCCGTATAACAAAAGGACAATTGGTTAATGAGGGGGCGGATATGTATGAAAGAACTGCGCACCTGCTGTTCTCTATGCAAATGAGACAAACATGCGTTAGAATTAGAATTAGGCCCTTCTCAGGGTCAACAGGTTGCCGCCAAAACCAGTGTAGAGTGTTGTTAGTTCTGACCTACTGGTAAACATTTAACGAACAAAAATAATTTAAACCAATACAAAAATGGAGAACCAAACAGAATGCCATGCCGCAGCTAAAACATTCGCAATTGTAATGAAGAATGCTGGACATGGCGCGCCGCTATTCGAATATGCAAATTAGCGGGGGACGCTCAAAGACGGAGCAATCAAACCAAGCACAGGAAGGAGCAGAGCTGACGGCAGAACGATTAGCACTTGTCTCTAGAGGGAGTCTTTCCCTTCTGTATGCTTGTCTGCCTGTCTATTTCTTACATCCTCGCATGTTAACTTATACTCTTTAGCTTAATTTATACTAAAGCTCTCTTACTAATGGTAAATAAATATTTGGATTGGTAATAAAAAAACCATTGAATTGAATTTGATATATTAGCTACTTTATAGGAATGATTAATAGCTATGAGCAAATCGTTTAAAGGCCAGAGTCTTGTGTGACACCACCTTAGTAATTTTTCATTAGCCATCAGATATGAACGTAAAAAACTACTTTTCACGTTGCATCTTTAAATGTTCATTCACTTTGATATTTCGCCACTTAATTTGACGTATTATGTCATGATTCTTATTTTTCCTTGTCACTCTTGCTCTGTGAGCCATTCTCAACACCATAAACGCTTAATCGGCGAGAAATAATTCACTTCGACAGACTCCAATGCAGTTTAAAAGCATAAAGACAAGAGCTATTACAATTACCAAGGCGTTCGACGAGAGCTGCACGACAACAGCTCTCGTTGATGTCATCACTTTGCATATTTCGTCCACATGCTACTGAATCCTCAGAGGATCAATACGAAATGATGCTATAAACTTACTCAAATCCCATATTTGCTTATCCTGTCAAGTTTGGGGAATAAACAAAAGTAACCCAACACAGTTGCCGTGTTTTCCTAAGCCAGCAAAAAATATAACTCATTATTTCTCTGAGAAAAGATCGGATTTCACTCGTTTCATTTATCGTTATTAGTTGATAACGGAAAGTGATACAGTTGGCAGTATCTGTAGGTCTGTTCTAATTAAGAATAGGGCATGTATAATTATTCTGCCTGAAATATTACTACATAAACAAAGTCAACAAATTCTAGTCTTTTTGATCAATAAAAAGTGGACGAAAAGTGAATATAATGAAAACGAGGAATTAGAAGAGATACGTGTGCGGATAATTTTGATCTTATATTTATGGCAAGGTTACCATTAGTCGTCACGTAGATTGAAGGATGTAACAGGATGAATCTACAAGAAAATACTCCATTACTTCCTTCTTTCCATTTACCCACTTACAAACTTGTTAGACGTCCTGTTCTAACTTAAAAATTGTGTTAGCATAACTCACGCTCTTCGTTATTCATTTATTTAAGTATACGTTGGAGGCTTTCTAGGACTTACCTAATAACTTTTATAGAGTAAATACAATTCAGTGTTAATTATCCTCTGAAAAATAATCTCAGGCTGGTTATTGTTGGAAATCTTAAATTAGTTAAATTACTCTTGTGTTTACTAATTGTGCATTCAACATTTTATGCAGTATGGCAGCAGCAAACAACTATCTTACTAACTATTCTCAAAAAGTAATCAAAAGTATTAAAAGTTTAAGCAGAATTAATTTTTAAACGTCTCTCTGAAATATAGGCTTCCTTCACTAAATACTTACTGTCTCATGATTAATTAATTAAATAGATGTAATACCTTTACAGCAATAGATAGCCACAATTATTTGAAGTGTTAAAAAAAACTATCGACTTAAGCTATTTGGTAAAATACACATTGATTACAAATATGCACACAATGGAAATTTGATTGTCTATTGATAAGCCGAGTCAGAACTGATTCCAGCCGGAGTCTCATCAGGAAAACAGAACTCGATTCGATTCGTTGTGATCAAAAACTTGGATATAATCGCTATTGATGTCGATTTTATGATTTCTTGAAAAACCAATGGTATCACTGTGGGATAATAGAACCTAGCTTTATTCTGAGAGTGAGGTCTTAGGAACGAGAACAATATACACGAACATACAGACAAGAACCCGCTTTGCTTAATATCCTGGAGCTGTGCGGGGAGGTGGGCAGTGGTCACAGCCACCACCATCACCAGTTTCTCCCAATGGTCCTTGTTCTCCAGGTGCTCCGGGTGCTCCTGGCTGTCCATCTTTTCCAGCATCTCCAGGTGGTCCTGGCGGTCCATCTTCTCCAGGCTGTCCTGGTGCTCCAGGTTCTCCATCAGGTCCTGGAGGTCCAGAAGGTCCTGGTGGTCCTGCGGGTCCAGCTGGTCCTTCGACATCTTCAACAATACCTGGCTGTCCTTGTTCTCCTGGTTGACCTGGCTCTCCGTCAGGTCCTGGAGGTCCTTGGGGTCCTGGAGCTCCTGGTTGACCGGGCTGTCCATCAGGTCCGGGTTGACCATCAGCTCCAGGATTTCCAGGAGCGCCTTTAGGTCCAGGATTTCCAGCAGGTCCAGGAGGTCCAGCTGGACAATCAAAACAGAAGTCGTCAGGGTTAGGTTGATCATCGGGATTAGCATCGGATCCAGGTTCTCCATTGGCTCCAGGAGCTCCGTCGTTTCCATCTTTTCCATCGGGTCCAGGCGGTCCAGGAGGTCCAGCAAGACCAGATTTGCATGAACAACATGATCCACTTTGTTCTTGACCACCTCCGTTTACACCAGCGTCACTATTGTATTCAGAAGGTGCTTCATAACCAGCTTGCCTCTTCACTAGTCCTCCACGAACTCCCTTGATACGTTGCATACGTTCATATTGATCAAATAATCCGTTTGTTCGGTGCTTGCAGAAATCGACTTCAGTTTGTAAAGAAGACTGAACATGCTGCATATAATTGTACAAAGACGGGATCGCCACAATTGCTGTTAGAGTTGCAACAGTGCTGAAAAAAATATACAACTTTCCCATAGCATCGTATAGGACAATAAATAGTAATAATTTAGCACAACATAATGTTATGAAAGCTTAGAAATATAAGTTGCGGACTAAATGTTTAGCTTTTAAAACTGAAACTATAAATGTGTTAGAAGGTGAGAGTATAGTGAGATACTATTGGGTTCAGCGGAGAAAGGAATAATGTAAAAGATGGGAGGAAAATGTAAAACCTGATGCAGATGCCGAAGAATGCGATGCGGCGTAGGCTTTCGGCCTCATGCCACATCTTCTTTTCGTCGTGGTTGTTATCGGTGGAATACATGGCGATATTGGTTGTTTCCGTCCGTCATCTTTTATAGTCGTCTGCAGACCCGCCTCCTTTCGGTTTACCGGTCGAAGTCAGGTTCCCAGCGAGAGATGTGATTACCTAATGCGCACAATACATGGCTAAGCCTTTGGCTAAGCGGAAGATAATTCGAGTAACCAAGAATGTTGGAATGTCTCGGGAAAAGAGAAATCAGTTTGTGAGGACTTTTACTATTCATATTACACACTCTCTTTCATCGTTGTGTGAGTGAGATTCTGCTAGTATGTATTTTATATCTTCTTTGTAGCTCATTCTTCAAAATAAAGTTTGAACTTTTTCACTCTTAAGGCTTATCTCTCAATTGTTCCTTTTGCACCTTTAATTTAGTCTTCCCTCTCATGCGATCACCTAATGAGGAAAAGGCAAAGAAGATTGCAGATGGTTTCATAAAGAAAAGTATAATTGATCTATAGGGATAGTGCAAACAGTTTTGATGAGCAGAAGAGGAATTAATTACGAGATTGGCGGAGTAGATTAAGATTGCATTGTATAAATAAAAGGTAGTGATAATTAGAAGATACTCATATTAAAAGTGGATGGGTATAACAATAACTTAGCAAATTTGTGACCCCTTGAACTGTACTATTGTATTAGTAATTCATACAGAAGATGACTTCCTAGCATTGCTGTCATGCTTAAGTCGTAAACTATCATTTTCAAAATGCGATATCGATTAAATAATAGGTCAAATTATTCTAAATTTAATAGTATTATTTGCTAAAGTTTAGTCAGAAACAAGGATACGTCATTACAGAGAATGATAAAGTCTAATGCCCTATGATAACAATTCAGCACGTTGTTATCTACACTTCACTAAATGTGAAGCTAGAATAAGCGCAACTATGATATTTTGCTTTCGACTATTTTCAGATGTTGTTAACATTTGCTTTCTATGTTATGATTATAATATTATGACTAATCAACATTATTCTAATATATTTTTGCTTACATAACAAGTTTTCACTATTTATTTAGTAGCAAAGTTTAAACAGTTTTCTTCTTCGGCCGCAACATTTTACGATCTCAGTTTCTGTATCGGCTACCTTGCTTTTTACTTGATTTTGATCCTTTATCAACATTCGGACTCTTACACTGTTCTTCATCACTGGCACCGGCGCACTTTTTTGAACGTCGAAGTGATGAAAGAGGGAAGCCAGTATTGTCGATGCTATCACAGCGAACCATGGTGCGGTATTCTGCGGTTATGGACCAGTTTGAACCTTCGCAGGTTTCTTAAAAAACATTTAAAAAATGTTAAATTTGCATGATATCCGTGTTTTTAAGAGTAACTAAAGTACTCACTATTCCACCAGCAATACTCTTCAGTTGAATTTGTTTTATGGATTATAAGAACAGGTACAATATATTTAATATGAAAAGTTATTCAAATATATTATAGATAAATAAAAATCATTGACGATTATCTTAACCCACACAGCTGTTCATCCAAATGAGAGACTGTCAGAACGAACTTTATACTAGGCACAATTCTCGTTGTACAGATCAGTACTGCTATCGCAAAACGCTTATGATTATATTATAAAACAATATTCATTATGATTTATGATTTAAATAAATGCTTAACTGTATGAAAGAAGGTTATCGATGGACTGCTTATCCGATGTTATCTTGCGCTAACAAACGTGAATCCGAATATCCCAGCTGAGAAGGAACAGTTCACCAACAGGAACGCAAAAAGACAGAAAATCCTAGACAAACTGATAAATTTTACCTACCTAAATAGTAATTTTTGTTTAGAGTACTGCTATCAGAAATATTAGAAATTTTATTAACAAAATTTGAACGCCTAATAGATTAACATTATGCTATTTTAGACTTATTTTTATTTTGAACACAATTATATCTAATTCCAAAGAGAATCAATTCCTATTAGCACTAAAGCTTGCTAAATTTTCAGTATTCAAGTAATGATATTTTTATCTCCGGCAACAATCAGTCTTAAAAACTGATGGTATTAAAGCTTGAATTAGCGTCCTTTAATAGCAGCTTTTAAAGAATTTACACTTATTCAACTTAACCAAGCAATTCTCACTATTATGGTGGTTCTGCAATCGGTTATTGGATCAGATATCTAGCAAAGTGACAAGAGCTACGCATAGTGTATTGTTCTTTATCAAGGTCATCCTGGACAACCATATAAAAGTTCGGTAAAGTTAAAATTATGCAAAAAGTAGTGATGCATCGAAAGTGAAGTCACTCATCGAGAGGGATAGGTGTTGGGAGGAAATTGAAAGTGGCGAAGGCGATACATATATGTGAAATAAACAGGTGTACTATAATGTGAAATTAATGAGTTATCAACCAGGTGGTGCAAAGATTACTCAATATAATGCATTAAAGGTAACTTTTATCTCAAAATTAATTAGGTTTTTAAATAAATAACTTGCTTGTTTTAATATTACAAGTATTTTTTCGCTTTAGGCGTTGAGTGTTGTTGTGTTATTGTTCGCGAAGTGCTACTATCTGTCCTTGACGCCACTAGTATTTCTCAGCGTACCTTTAGCGTTGCCAGTGACAGTTTTTGCCTTTTGAACCGATAAAACACGTTTATAGCGATATATTTGCCAGAGTATCTCGTTGGGTGTAAATGAGAAAGTGAAAGCGGAATGACAAGCCGCCAAGGGCATTGCGTTAATGAAAGGTAAAAGTGTACTGAAGGGAAGAACGCAAATTATCTTCAGTTATTTTAAAGCGTATAATTACCTCCCAATCAGCACAGTTGTATTACTGGAGTTACTATTACATAAACATAACAGTGATCGTGTGAAAATTTGTGAACATTAACACGTTTTTCATCTATGTTTATAGTACTGAGAAATTTAGACACATTTGATTTTCACAGATAACTCTTGGCCTCGAATATCACAGATCGTTCAAGCCTTATCTAATTCTATTATTTCAAGGCTGTCTACAGAACACTTCTCTTATCAAATCTTGTAATTTCCTACTTGTGTGCACCTTCTATGATAGAATGAGCAATGTGCCAAAATCTCGTGAGTCAATAATAAGTTTGCGCGAAGAGAGGAGAGTTGAAAAAGAATGCAGTAAAGAAACTAAATGATAATATTATGGAAGGAGAGAAAAAATTACAACAAACTATTTATTATTCCAGCACTTTTCCATCCTTGTTCTCGACGATTACACTTGCTTTTCTTATGCATGTTTGGTTTATTCAATTCAACTTATATGAATGCTAACCTGGCTATCACTATCACTTGTATGATTAATTCGACTGCGATAGCCCTTAACCAAGAGGCTGAGAATCCAGTCACTAGCAATTTCGTGTCGAACGCGACGAATGGGTCTCTGTTGGAAGACATCGAATTTTCTACAGTCTCTAATCTACACCATTGTCGTCTAAATAACAACGGCACACGGAAAATTCTCGACTATGGAGTTCGATTAACTTATTACCAATTCTTTAATTTCATACCCAATAATCATTATTTACGAAATTAGCATACAATATTAATAAAATATTAATATGAGCAATTATTCAAACATTTGTCCTGCTTTTATGACGGAATAATTTACAGGGTTCGCTGGAATGGGATCACTCTATCCAGAACTATCTATTCTCAGCCTCATTTAAGGGAGCAATTGTTGCCATAATTCCTTCAATTTACTTAGTTCAAAGAACTTCACCAAAACTTCTACTTATGCTTTGTATTGCTAATAAGGCAAGTTCATAGTATTTTCTTTCTGGCATACAGTTTATTAATGGTTTTCAGGATAAATATATTTTTTTATAAATCTAGGGTTAAATAACTTTTTTAAGCCTTTTGAAAGTCTATATACTTTTGGCTTAAATATATTTAAAAATATGTTATTGTTTAGATCATTTTATAGGCAATGATGAACGCAGTCATACCATATCTAGCAGTTAATTATGGATATAATGCTGTGTTTGGTGCACGATTTGTTCTTGGACTAGGAGATGTTTGTTTTAGATGTTATAAAACTATACTGAGTATTAGATATAATTTTATTTGGAACTTTATTGCCTCTACTATCGTTTAGTCATTCGTCTACCCCTGTATTAACACTATCGTCGCCAATTGGTTTCCACTTGTGGAAAGAAGCACTGCAGCAGCATTGTTCACCACTGGTAAGAAGTTCAAGGCTTCGTGAAGATCAGTAATATTTATTTTATTTTATCCAGGAAATCAGTTTGCCCTTTTTTTTGGAAACCCGATGGCTGCCAGTTTATGTAAATCTAACTTAGGATGGCCTACTGTATTTTATTTTTCTGGTAAGCCTATGTACAAAATTTTTGTTTTTATTGAAATATATCTACTGTTAGAATACATTTTTGCGTTAACAATTTTAGCTGCTCTTGGATTCTTCTGGTGTTTCATCTGGATGATATTTGCTTCCGATACTCATAAAGAATGTGGACACATGTCTAAAACCGAAAGAAATTTTCTTCAACAATATGTAGTTTTGAAGGAATCAAAAGGAAATGAGGTAAGAATAACAGACACAATGCATTTGCTCCTTCAACATTTTTAAGAACAAATATATGGCAACGATAGATCAGGTAATAAATCTAATAGGAAATGTGTAAGAAATAAATTTCTCACATCCAAATTTTACAGCTTTAATGTAATTACAAGAATTAATGTCATCCTATCTTAGTGTTTGTTTTGATGGAAACGTTCTTGCTATGTTGATATACCAAACTTCGGTCATTAATTCTAACTAAATTTATTTATTTATACTTATTAGTGAGAGACAAATTTTGTGTCGATTACTAGTGTTTAGAAGTCGGAAGCCATGCCATGGAGAGCATTGATGACAAACAAACCTTATCTCGCACACCTCACCTCCGCCTATATCGTGACTGTTATGGTAACGGTGTTGATGGTGTACCTGCCCACATATTACAAGGACGTACTTCTTCTTGGAGTTATGGCGGTATGACATCAATTTTCACAGAATTCTTTTAGAAACATGTAATATAACAATGGTAACCGAGTAGTATCAACGTAGGGAAAGCGGTAAACTACTGTGAGTAATCAAACATCTTTTTAATTTAAAGAGGATAGAAGAATAAGTAGATTACTGTTGAGCAGGTGTTGTATAAATGAAAGCAGACCTACAAATTTACTGGAAATCGAGAAAAAAAAATCAATGACGAATGCCATAAAGGGGAATGTTTAAAGAACTTTGTACCTCTGTTGGAACACCAAAATTTAGATAACACTGGTAACCATGTATAAGCTAGTTAAGACGAACTACAAGCTTTGAATATTCAGAATGGCATCTATACCTCATTACCTATGGTGTTCAACTTTTCATTTAAACTGGGCTGGGGATTATTTGTGGATAGACTAAAAGCTAAACAGATCCTATCTCCTACACAAGCCGTCAAAGTATCGCAGTGTTTCCGTAAGTAGATCAACTATTATTAAAACTGAAGAGATCTACCTAGATTATAATACTTATAGTCTTCTTATGTAGATACTAGTTATATTATTATGCATGCACAGGGTGAGCAAATCAAATGAAGACATTTTAAAAGTTCTATAACTTTCTTCAAACTCAACTAAAATTGTCACTTAAAAGTGTTTTTAGAAGCATGAATATCTGGTTTTTCGGTCGCATTAATTTCATTGGTATATTTCACACGTAAAAATCACAATGATCGATTTTTCGAAGGAGCCCATTTTCGTGTTTTCCGCACGAATTCGGCCCAATCATCTCTGCTTTTCCTCGCTCTAGCAACTGCAGGTCGCTTTTCATGTCTTAATAGGAAACTGCGTAATATATTGCCATTCCAAATTCAGATGTTGTCGTGTTGCAGTTGTAGATGTCATCCTTTTGCTGCGAAAATCGTCTCGACTCTTCGCCTAGATTCTGAGCGTCATTTCTTGCACATCTCCGGAGTCAATTCCTCTCATACCTCAATCACTCTTCGCTTGACATCATCAAAGGAGGTGAATCCACCTTCAGAATGAACTCGAGCTGTGGCTCGGGGTTTTGAATCCAGGTGCTTCTTTCGTGAGGCATTCCACCACTTCTTTGATTGTGTGAGATGGGACAGAATCCTGCATACAAATGAAACCACTTGGATAGTTGTGAAGAAGGCAGTTCTTTAGGAGTCGTTGATGTTGTAGGTCTAATTGATCTTCACTTTGAGCTCTAAAAAGCGTATTGATGTTTCTACATTAAAAATAATAATTTTCACGTGCAAAATATGCTAATGAACTTAATACGATAGAAAAGCCAGATATTTAAGCTTTTAGAAACGTTTTTAAATGACAATTTTAGTTGAGTTTAAAGAAAGTTATAAAACTTAAAATTTCTCCATTTTTTTTACCACACATTGGATATCTATGTATTTCTACATATGATTTGGAAAAATTTATATTTCTGTTCTAGCTACATTTGGGGTGTTCATCGGCCTGATTTGTGTAATCCTATTTGTTGATTGCACAACTCCTGCTCTTGCGCTAGTCTTTTTTTGCTTCATAAATCTCTGCCTGGGTGCCCACACCAGGTTGTTTATTTTCTAAATAACTATTGATTTAATAATCTCAAATTTAATAAAAATAAACTATTAAATGTAAGCACCATTCTATCCAGTGGTGCATATACTTCACTCTTGTCGTTGGCTCCACAGTTTACTGCTACATTGTCTTCTGTGAGTGGTGGCGTTTCTATGATTGCACAAGTGATGACGCCGATAATGGTTGCGAATCTCAACACCACGGTGAGATTTCATTAAATATCTTAATATCCTAAAAATATACAAACTAGATAATCTGTTGGAAATTCATTCCGAAGACTGTATACATTACGTAGTAAGAATATGAAAGTAAATTCATATTCTCTAATGGCAATATTGAAATTATCAAAAATAGACTAAATAGAGTAAAATCAATGAAACTCGTTTTTAATATTTCTATCTTCTTAATAAATACTAGACTGTAAAAGAATGAAAAACGATGACTATTAACAATACAAATATTTTTCTCAGTGAAATACGAGGGTCAACTACGACATTTAAAATATTATTGCTACAACTGTATCAAATGCGTATCAACATTTGAAGCAGACCACACTGTTTATCACCGATAATTACCAAATAAGCAATGTTCACCAGCAATTTAAGGAATTTCAAAGCTAACATGAAAAAAAGAGCAAAAATAAGTATATTTACCAAAATGCTGAAATAATGATAAATCGAAAAATCTCTTGTAAAGATAATCTAAAAACCAGTAACCCGAAGCTATCATCTTAAACCATTCTGTAGATTCAACACCTTACTATTGAATATTTACAAGGCAATCAAACGATCTAAGGACTTCTACAAAACTGTTCTTAGATTAGAAGAATGCGATCAGTGAAGATTGTCAGAAACAGGGATGACTACAATAACACCACTTCACTAAGAAAATCTATAAATACTATCAAGAAAAACAACAGCTAAAATTATCATGAGCAAATTATCCACCCACTGTTTCATTCTAATAACGCAACAAGTTCACTTCACGAGTTAAAGTTCAGTCGCGATGAGGTGCTGCGCTGGACCGGCACGAGTTTCTTGTTGTCTCCACTAAGATGAGCTTGAAGAGCCAAGAGATGCGGAATCTTTTGGAGATTCGGAATCGGTTATGCCTGGACGTGTGTTAAAGGCTTAGTCGCTTTCCCAGAAGGGAAGGAAGCAGATATAATTCTAGGTTCATGTGTACCTGGGAGCTTTGCGTATTATCTTGAGATAACTTTTGATCAACTTTTTTGCTTTCCGACTATTTAATGTGTGAACAACTGGCCATTAAAAAGCAGGCATCAAGCTAGCAAAATTTAATCTGTGACGACCGAATTTGGCTTTCTCCAGTACTGTACCTTTGACGAATTAGCTCAGAAATATTATATTTCAAAATCGTTTACATAAATCATAGAATAATTATAACAGTAATAGCAATTACTGGGACAAGAAATAGTTAAGAATTATGAACATCAGATATATGCTAATAGATGCTTTCTCACCCACGAGTCATACGTACAAATATAGCAAATTGACATAAATTGTGAATGGAAACGTGGAAACAACATTTCACTGCAAGGGATATAAAAAGAAGTGGTAGGGAGTGATATAGAGACTCCTTGATTGACCTCTCGTGTTCCTCAAATTCCAATGCGAGTCTCCGGTCTTCAGATTCGGAAGACCGTCTAATAGTCTATCGACGTTAATTGCATGTCGAAGTCCAAAATAACACTCTCCGATATGACGCTTACATTCCAATAATTCCTTAAATAACAGTTAATTTACAATTGATCCTTTTAAAATAAAAATTTATCTTTGTAGTGCAAAGGTCACCTTCAGAATTCTTCTTAAACCGTGTTCCGATATAGAACACTGATCTAGATATAAGTATAGGTATCTTCCAGCTTCTAGATCTTCATCTGAGAAATCACAAACACCAATGACAGAGAGAACTTCAAGCTATAAAAATAGTAAAATAACATGTTTCAATAGGGAAAGCGAAATCCAAAAAGCATTCATCCAATATTAGCATACTTCTCTAATTGGTGCAAACGAGAAAAAGTCTCTGTCGAAATGATCATTTTCCTCATCAGATAAGCACAATTCTTTAGCTCCTGTAGCACTTAATAGCCTGTCAATTGCAGTCAGCCTTTCGTTTTCATTAAATCCACAAACGGCAATTATCAAAGATCGACAGGAAATCTTTTCTTCTCGTAGTTTCTGCAGTTGGTCGCAGAAATCTAATGTCACCTTATCCTAAAAATAGTCGTTTTGTTGCGTTTAAGGCAATATGATAATTAGAAAAAACTTAGAATATAATGCTACTTACGACGGAAATATGTAGTTCTTCAAACCGACAAAATGCAAAAATTCGTAAAAAATCTTCAATGCTTATATTCAGGTCAGAATGATTGTTGATAGTTTTGATTTTGTAACAACCAGAAGGATTCTACAATAGGAAAAACAGAAATTTTGGTAATAGTGCTTACATAAATAGTGATTGATCACCTCGTAAATTTTAAAACGGTGCATGCTTTGTTGACACAAATGGCGCCCTCCTTTTTCAACTAGATACTTAATATCCTTTGAAATAAGTTTCAAACGACGGATTTCCGATGACTTCATCAGAGTCTGAAAAGAATTTTTTGTATAAAAAATCCGATTATTTAATGTCGTGAATAACAGACAGTAATATGTTTTACCTGAGCTAGAATTTTTACTTGAATTTTGGGAGGAAGGATGGAAAAATCTTTTCTTCTGTTTCTCTCAGTTAGCCTCTTTATTTTTTTTGAAACGGCTTTTAATTCACAAATTGTAGATATGTCTACCTGTATTGTTATGAATGTATTTTAATAGCTATAATATCAAGCATAAATTTAATAATTAATAAACATATGCTAGTACCTTTTTAAGAATGAAAGCTTGAATTTCATTCGGAAGATCTAAGAAAGAAAAAGCCTGTAAGTTAGTGATGTACCTATATTTATAGATACCAGTAATGATAAATGTATTATAATTAAATTGATGGAAAGTCTAAAAGTTGATAAAACCAACATCTGCTAACTTGTGAACATTTTCTTCTGACTGAGTGAAATTAGCAAGACTCATCTAGAATGTATTATACAAATGTAAAAGTTGTGGAAATTAACATCGGAAAGAACATACGGATGTAAAATATTATGTAATGGTACAAACTATGAGTTATTTAGGAATATGCTACCGCACAAATGTAAGTAAGCAAATCTGAGGAAAATAAGAGAGGAAACAAGTTGTTGACCTCTGAGGAAAACGTACCCTGTAGCAAGTAGTATCCTAAGGCATACCCCATCTTGAAGTTCTAATACATTCAAATGAGAGATTCTGGTAGGTGGCTGAAATCATACCAATGCATTACATCACTAGCTATTGTCTTTGAACTTATAGTCGATAGACTATTAGACGGTCTTCCGAATCTGAAGACCGGAGACTCGCATTGGAATTTGAGGAACACGAGAGGTCAATCAAGGAGTCTCTATATCACTCCCTACCACTTCTTTTTATATCCCTTGCAGTGAAATGTTGTTTCCACGTTTCCATTCACAATTTATGTCAATTTGCTATATTTGTACGTATGACTCGTGGGTGAGAAAGCATCTATTAGCATATATCTGATGTTCATAATTCTTAACTATTTCTTGTCCCAGTAATTGCTATTACTGTTATAATTATTCTATGATTTATGTAAACGATTTTGAAATATAATATTTCTGAGCTAATTCGTCAAAGGTACAGTACTGGAGAAAGCCAAATTCGGTCGTCACAGATTAAATTTTGCTAGCTTGATGCCTGCTTTTTAATGGCCAGTTGTTCACACATTAAATAGTCGGAAAGCAAAAAAGTTGATCAAAAGTTATCTCAAGATAATACGCAAAGCTCCCAGGTACACATGAACCTAGAATTATATCTGCTTCCTTCCCTTCTGGGAAAGCGACTAAGCCTTTAACACACGTCCAGGCATAACCGATTCCGAATCTCCAAAAGATTCCGCATCTCTTGGCTCTTCAAGCTCATCTTAGTGGAGACAACAAGAAACTCGTGCCGGTCCAGCGCAGCACCTCATCGCGACTGACCTCTGTATAATGCTAATGCAAGAATTCTGCAAACAGAAGTCAAACCGTATTAGAAAATAAATCCAGCTGCAATTGTTTTAATAGAAAGATTTTCAGTGAAGTCATTTTCGCTGCTTAGTGTGTGGATATGTCTCAGCCAATACAGGTCTTGTCATTTAATTGAGGAGAATGGATTTCTTTGAAAGTAAAAAATGTCATTTATTTTGCCGAAGGTTAGCATATCTAGTTGAAATTGAAATAAATCGGAAATATGCATATTAACAAAGGATAATGGAAACAAATAATATTTAAGAAGAGAGTTGTTAATAGTAAAACTTGCTATTTTATGTCATTGATTCATTACAATATTATAATTAGATTTTAAAAACCACTAATGTGTACAATTTGTATGTGCTATAGAGGAGAATGTATTTCCAGGGTAGTCCAAAGGAATGGAATCGTATTCTACTCCTTATTGCCATTCTTTGCCTTATCTCTGGTGTTCAGTTTTGCATATTTGGGTCAGGTATGCACTGCCTTTAATTTTCTTAAGTACATAAACAAACGAAAAAATGTTTATTTCAAATATATATCACCCTTGAATTTTTTTCTAAAACGATCAAGCGAATAAATATAGTGTCACCTATCATTTTTTTATTATTTCAGGTGATATACAAGACTTTGCTAAGAGAGGTATGCAAAAAAATCAACGGGAAGATGAGATTCTTTTAAAAGAATTGTGTCAGAAGAACATAAGAGCGGATTCATTATCAATATTGGAATGATGTTTATGTAAGGAATAAATTTAAATGGAGATAAATTGCATCCAAATTTTTCTAGTGTGACTATATTGTGCAAAAAATGGGATACCATAGAACGTAGTGAAAGACAGTTCCTTAAGAATATTGTATCCTCACATTCTTTTTAAGCCAAGTTCAAACTGTGAAATAAAAGAAAAATCATCCCACTTGGAGATCTATTATCATGTGTTAATAACAGGAATAATTGGGAAAGCTACCCCTCAGACAGAATTACCAGGAATTTATAGTTATATGGCAAATCCGGACATAGTCCATGTTTAAGATTTGGTTATGTTATCACTCTTTATTTGGTAAAAAACAAACTCAGTATAATAAGACGGCGAGTCTGCCACAAAAGCTGTTTTCTTGGCAGACTTCAATTTCGAGTTAAATCAATTGGCTATCAGATGACCACTCGCTGGTGTCCAACTTGAAACGGTGCCACCAATTCGACACCGAATCCATCTTGTGTCCAGTCAGAATTGTGCTACATCCCAGGATGCTCTGCTTCTAGAGAAATCCTCCCTATTTATTGTAAGACTAACTCTAAATCTAGATGCACTTTAGCACCGTACTTTTGCTAAATAACCGACTAAACTGGCTCCAACTCTACTTCAATTAAATATTTAGATAACTTCATCAATCGATAAATTCAGTTATCTATTAGAATATTTGGAATGTGCTCTGGGGAATATCTGTGAGGAACTATGACAGTTCTTATTGCAAATTTACTAGTTCTGTTTGTTCAATCGTCATTATTTACCTATTTGATTAGTTTTGCACCAAGATTGACTTTTTACCCCGTAATTTCCAGGACTTTCTACTTAAACTCAACCTGTCCAATATTAAAGCTAGCATAAACTTACCTAGGCTTTTTTTTCTTATTTTAAAAGATGTTGCTAATATGACTAAAAAATAAAGGCATTAAGTAAGTTTCATTAAAGCAAGACTTATGTACTAGTACACAAAGAAATTTCTAATTGGTACCTCACTAAAGGGAAATTAATCAAAGTATCACACACTATAATGAGCAATTTGGAAAAGTCATACATTTAAAAGTTCGAAGATTTATTTCTCAGTACAATCAGTCTCCAAATAAAATGACGCAGCACATCAGCTGCGTACTTAGATACAACTTTCAAACTTCAGAAACAGATACATAGCAAAATTTGTGTTAATTTGTGTGCTAAAATTTTTGTATTATCGCTTGACAGTCATCACAATAAAGAGTTAATTAAATTTAGAATAAATATCTATAGATGTCTATAGAAAGGTGCTACAAGACTTATACAATGACTTTTTGCTGTGCTTCAGGGATTGCATGCGTCTTACAGTGTCAAGTATAAATAAATGTGGCTTTTTATACAGTATTGCATAATATTATTTGCAAGAAAATATATGAAATAGACATAATTATTGATCTCTAATAGTTACTTCGAATTTTTACTAGAATTTTTCCTGCTTCCCTATTCATAACTATGTTTTAGATTTTCAGGAATCGTACTTGTTCAAACTTTGAGAACTATTACACGAAAGAATGCTGCTCAAACATTGGTAAATGTGAAAAACCTCTGAATAATGATCTTTTATATCTGATTCGAAACTGTTTGGATAGTGGTAATTTTATTCATCCATACGGCAATTCAGCATAGATCACTGATACGTATTCTGTGGAGATCACAGTTTTAGTAAAACCCAAGTATTCTGTTGATCAAAGCACTTTGCTACAAAATCAAACGCACATCTATTCAATGAATTCAAGTTATTACTTTTAATAAATGTCACTTTGGTAGGAATTCGATGGTATATTTTAAATGGATTTAGTTGGTGCAGTATAACAACCGAACTAAAGCTGGTAAGTAGTCAAAATTCATAAATAATCACTGAAGAATCTCTCAAAGACAATTATCTTCTTGAATTTTTCATTGTACTATATAAGCTCACAACATTCCACTTCAGTTCTCAACGTAAATCAAATTAAATCCGTTGTGGAATGCAGTCCAAAAAAAGATCCGTATTTTCCCACTAACCTGTCAAAGTATTCTCGAAAATCGCACTAAATCTATATTCCACTTTGTCAGAACTTGAAAGGGAATTAAAGTCTATTTTAAAACCTGATGTTTAAATACTTCAATAAGTCTAAATTATCGTTGCAAATGTAATAGCTGTAAATTTTTCGGGAATTTGGATATCTTAATTATACATTTTGTGAAAGGAACACTCTCTACTTTGAATCCAGTTAGGTCTATAAATATTGAGATGAAATTTAAAGGAAAATATTACTTGGTATTTTTTCAAAATTATTTTGGCTAGAACAATTCGTTGTATAATTATTGCCACTGGGAACAATCCATTCAGCTTTTCTTGCTCCCAATGTAAGATCCAAGGCAATTACAGTTTAAACAATGTAGAGAGAAGCATAATTTAGCTTTAACTTTCCGAATGAAGTAGTATTTTATTCTGTTATTTTGAACTGTCCAATACCAACCCTCAAAACGTCCTTCTTCAGAAATTTTTGGTAGTATCAATTTTCCAGAACTCTTTCTCACGACGCTCCACATTATTATTCTCTCCTTTGTTTATTTCATTTCCCATTTATTTTTATTCATGTTTTGAAATTCCAGTTGTTTATCACTAAAATGAATTGATCTATGAAGGATTGTTATTGGTTTGATTCGTCACCATCCTGTTGTTCTGTTTGTCAACTAGCCAGTCCTCAGCCAAATATCCATCCCCCTTATTTTTCGTTCTCATAGTAACTAATATCTGAGGACCGAGTCATAATAGGGAACAGGTCAGTGTATGACTCTTTATCACCAATTAATTTATGATTGAAATTCTCTGTCCAAAAATCATTCTTACTCTGCATCCGTTCTCATGTTTTTAAAGTCCAGATTTAGAAGGAATAGTATTTATTACTGTGGTTCGTAGTAAGTTTTTAACTCCTAACCTTGAAATCAATTCTTAGCTTATTTGACTGTATTTCCTGTTTGAATATATGCTCCTCCTAATAGTGGTGTTTTTGATGTCTATCATTTATATAGGCGCTGAACTAGAACTTAGTTATTTTCTCCATTTTCAAGACCTGGTTGAATATAAATGGTTGTGCCACTGAGACAATTTCACGACAAATAATGATCCACTATCTTTATTGCAAAAAATTCTCGTTACTTTATGATGAAATAGTACGATTCTATGAATAAATAGATAATAATCCAATTAATGGTAATAATTTCAAAATATAGCTATTAATGGGAAAGTTTTAGTCTTTACATAAATATCTGTAGACAATGAGTAATACTGAAATATATATGAGGATATTAGGAAAATATTCCAAAATTGAAAAGATAGCGTCTTTTCTGGTCTTTAATTTATTCCTGAAAGGGGAAGAGTACTGAATTAGCGATGATTTATTGGTTATGATATCCACAGTAATGACATAGATATAGGGACTCAGTCTTATATCGCGAATTAGTAATATCATTACATTAATTTATATTTTAGCATCGAAACGGAATGATGAAGTCATTTAAATTAGATTTTATGATATATATTTGTTCCTTCAAATAATTCCTGACTTGTATCTATAACAATATCGTTGATCCCCAGCCTACTACTGGTGCTTCAGTGATCGGCTGGTTGTTGACCTATTTCGTAGGCAGCCGGTCATTCCATGCGCTTACTGGATTCACCTGCATCTGGATCAATAGTAGGACGACATTCATTTGCTCATGCGTTTTCCGTCTAGAATAAATATTAGATTAATTTTCGTGCTAAAATGTTGCTTATATTAAGCTTGTGCACTTTACTGTAGGAAAAATTTATTACTTTTAACAGACAAAATCGAAATATTCCAAAGTAAATAGCGAATTTTAAGCATCACCATTCTACTCTTCTTTTTCTTACGAGCTGGTCAGTCCTGTGTTTTCAAATTTTATCAATCTCTTAAAACGGCTAAAGAAATACCTAACTTTATTACTCTTTGTAATGGTTTCATATAAAATATAGGTCCGATCTGTCATCACTTCATAAAACAACAAATTTAACAGCCGCAGGAATGTGTTTTCTTTCGTAACATAATTATTGAGGAAGTTCAGTTAACAGATAAGATGACTAATACAAAAGAACAGATGCAGTACGAAGTGTAACAGTCATGTATTTTTATCAAAGGACCGTCCAACTGTGATGAACATATCAGAGTCGTAACTTGAATGCTGCTAAGACAAAAGATTTTTCTGCAGCTAAGGATTTCTAGTAAATGCTGAAAACAAATGTCGTAAACAGTGGAAATAAGACGGCGAGTCTGCCACAAAAGCTGTTTTCTTGGCAGACTTCAATTTCGAGTTAAATCAATTGGCTATCAGATGACCACTCGCTGGTGTCCAACTTGAAACGGTGCCACCAATTCGACACCGAATCCATCTTGTGTCCAGTCAGAATTGTGCTACATCCCAGGATGCTCTGCTTCTAGAGAAATCCCCCCTATTTATTGTAAGACTAACTCTAAATCTAGATGCACTTTAGCACCGTACTTTTGCTAAATAACCGACTAAAATAGCAACTACCATTAACCGCGCTACGTGCAAAACCTGTGGTAAATTAGTTGTAATTATGTGTCACTTCACTTTGTCCAGGAGTAAACAAAATATCTAGATAAATAAACTCCTTAATAATTATTGATCCACTTAAGTACTTGAGTCTACAGTGAAGCTATGTTTCATAACAGTAGAATAATTTCCTCAATAATGGTGATGTATTTTCCTGTTAAATTTGAGATTACAATGCTGGACTATAGTCTGTTTGTCATACTTAAACGATGGCGATCATTTATGTTAATACTCAAAAGCGATGTTTTTAGTGACTCTAATTATTTACATTTTCTAGGTAAAGATATTAGTGGCATGGAAAATATTAGTATTTTTACAACAGTATTGCCTAATATCAAAAATATATTCTATATGAAATTCAGGGTTGCAGCAGCATCGATTGTGTCCCTTAATTATTATCTAATTTCAAAAAGTAGGAAATATGAAAGCTCTACCAATTATTTTTATTCGGAAAATTTAAAGAATTAAATAATCGAGATAGCATTATTCATATAGCGGCAATTTTGAAGTACCATGTAAAAATAGCATATAGCAATATTGTAATTTGCAAAGAAATTTACGGATCTATTTTTTTTCACTGAAGTTTTACTCCTTCCAGTAATTAACAGTGTTAATGAATTAGTCGAATATATAGAAATTGGACAGATACTTTCAAGTTAGAAAAGTGTTATTCTATAACAAGACAGTAGGCAACAAAAGAAAAATTTCATATTAATGTACAAAATGTATTAATATAAGGGTATAGGATGGATATGCTTTTAACCAGTATAACCTTAAGGCAGATTGTTTTTCTTCGTACTCCTTTGTTTTGCTATTTGCCTTTCATAAACTCTATATGACTAACTAGTTTTTATTGTGTATAATCTGCCACTAGCTCTATTGATCGCAAATAAGACATTTTTTGGCCGAAATTTGATGGGTAATCAGTATAAAGCGGTCCCACCTAGACTCTTTTGACATAGTAGATAAGATTGTTTGATGTGGCGCCCATTTATCACCCTTAAAGAATGAGTAAGTGATCAAATGTAGACCAAATACAATGAGTAATATTATTGTTTTGATACACGATTCCATCCTTTCGCAATAATGTAATGATTATTTCAGAAATATTTATAATTTTCTGGTAGAAAGCAAACATTTCGCAGCTAGTAACATTTCTCTCTTATGAAATAGTTTGAACACCAACTAAAGCGAATCACTTTTTGCTGGAGATGTGTGTGTATGGACTAATCATGTCTACCACCTAACACTAATCACATTTTAATTAAGTGATTCATAAAAACTTATTTTAAACTCTTATGGAAGCACAAATAACACGAGTAGTACTATTCCCCAGCAGTGGGAATAGTTATGCCTACAAATCGAGTAGTTTGATGACCAGGGGAACTAATGAATACTGCTAATAGCGTTATTAACCCATCAAGTATAGTAGTAACTATTCTTCTGATATTCAACCTACATTTTGACTTGTTTAGTTAATAATTGGCATTATGAGTAGATTTCACCACTATACCTTACATTTTCCTATCGAATCTACATATGCGTATTTCAAATTAAACTATATTTGATTTGGTTACATGCATATGAATTTCGCTATATGGCCTTCAAAACTTGAATGCTCTACTACACGTAGGTCAAATAATGTTCCTCAATGAGTCCACTTAATAGGTCGCCTATTCAGTGCGACAGCATTTCTTATTTCATGCACCCATTTTCCAATTTATTTTAACTTCTCATATTCATAGTTCTTAGTTAAGTAAATTGTCTATGTTAATCATTTGTGAGTATAGATAATTTAGAATGCATCTGGGAAGGAATATGATTATTTAAAAAGGAGATCTATTTAATGATTTTTTTCTCTCTCTAAATAATGTGATGAGTAAGCATTCTTACTAAACTGCACCTTTCAAGTGTTCAAGTAGAACTAATATTTACTGCCAGTGCGTCATGACTTCTCAACACTGGAAATAAGGTTAGGGAAAAGTCCAAAATCTTTAATACGATTTTTCCCCATTATTAAACGGAACCTAAATTTACATAGGTACAGTTCACGCCTCATCCTGTTTCGATATGCAATATTTATTATTGTAAACTACAGTAATCTTTAATCAGAACTCAACACTCGCCATAGTTGGACCTTAAAAGTTGCTATGTATAAGCTTTTTAACTTGTTATACTCGAGTAAATCTAGAAGATGATGGTAAAAAGAATATGCATGCAATGTTTTGACTCATCCTTTACACAGCGTCAGCTGTTCCTTCTCTATAACCCCTTGGTAATTACCAGTTGTGTTCAGTGTTCTAGGACATGTTTTGGCTCTGAATATTCGCGCAATTCTATGAATCATCGGTGTGGACTCAGCTGATCGGGCGCAATAATAATCGTTCCCTTCTCCATCTCTCACTCTGTATCGCCCGATTTGCAGTCTTTTAGATATCCGATCGGGTGAAATTGGGGTGCTAGCCCCTAAGAGAGGGATATAACGACAAGTTCACCATTATCACTATTTCTAAGCAATTTGTCAATGGTGTTCTTCCATTATATCGCTATATTTAATATTTATTAGTTGATAGACACTTTGTTTGCTGTAGCCATTCAATTAGAATTATCTCTTTTATTGTATTATGTCCTATTGGTTATTGCTCCAATTGATTTCTAAAGCATGGTTTTTGTTTATTTGCACCCATTAAATGTCACACGCGCGCCTCTACATTCATGCCATTGAGTTTCCTGATTCTTTTCCACCTCTTCGTTTTTTTTTGTATTTCCATGCTTCTAGCCTTACGATCCCTCCATTTATTGTTGTACCAGCTAAGCCCCAATTCGTCAGCGACGATCCCATTCACGGTCGGGGGGGCGTGTCGGGCAGTCTCTCTCTTTTGCTCAGTCGTGCCTGCATACCCAGGGATCGCTCATACATTTGCAAATATTTTACTTTAGTATTTATACTACAAATGGATAATTGAATTAAGCGGTCACTTATAGATGTTGACATGTATGTAACACATTGTTGTAAAAATACTTTCTATAAATGTTATATTATTTCTTTGATCAGATGAAGGCAATCATCATTTGCGCAATTCTTTCTGTCTGCTTAGCAGCTCCTAGACAGAAACGGCTCACCGTCGGAACAGTATCAGTTACTGGTGGAGTTGGAGGAAACGCTGGTTGTGTCGTTACAGTAAGTAGTTATGAGCAATGTTACTTCAAATGCTGATTTATTTGACAAATATTATATTTAAAATGATTTTATCAGAAATGCTTTATGATTATAGGGCAATGTTCTATATGCTAACGGTTTCCGACTACGTGAATTGACTTCTTCGGAACAGCAAGAGTTGAAGAATTATCAGTCTAGCGTAGAGCAGTACAAAGCGGTGACTAGATTCTCAATTACTTATGTTAATTAATAGCGTTTTACTCGTTCTCTATTTAGGCACTACGACAGGCTCTTAAGGATCGTCGTGATAACCTGAAAGCTCGAATGTCTGGTAAGAAGGTAAAATCTGTGAGTACTGCTGAACCTGAAGAGCTTCCAAAGGCACCTGAAAAGCCTTCATTCTGTTCCGCCGAGGATACCACCCAATATTATTTTGACGGATGTATGATTCAGGTATTTTTTTGATGCAGAAAACATGAATGATATTATAAAGGGATTACAGATGGATCGTATAAGAACTAAAAGTGGTAGAGAAATACGTTTTGAAATTCCAGAACAACAAAGTATACGTGGGTCGTGAGTATGCTCGTGATCTTTCTCCTTCTGAAATCGAAGAACTGAAAGAATTTGACGCTAAACAGACCGTGTATCAAGAGTACGTGCAGAAACAGGTGCAACAGGTATGAACAATAGTTTTTTGAATAGTATGTCCATTAATAAGCTGCCGTGTGCAAAATAACTGCTATTTATCATATGCTAATATATCAAGGGCAATCACTAGGATATTGTTTGTTGATGAAGAAACCAATATTAATATAAGTATTTATTAATGTTTATTATTGCAGATTTACTTGTCTATATAATACCCATAAATTTGCATTTGCATTAGTTTATATATATATATATATATATAAATTCTAAACATTATTATTACGCCTATTAACAGAGGTATAATTGACTAATTCATAATTGGCACTGCATTTTATCTTTAATTATTAGGACTCATCAAGCAGTTTCATGCTATTTATGTTACTTTTCAGCAAGTGAAGAATCTTTTTGGTGGGTCGGATTTCTTCTCTTCCTTCCTAACAGGTGATTCTGACCAAGTAACCTCTACAGCTCCAGCTACTACTGAACTACCTGAAAATATTCCCGAACAACCTATTGTTCCAAACTTCTGCACAGCCATCTATTAATTGATTGCCTAATTATAAATCTTGCTGCTTCAATTCGCACATTATCACGAGTGTTCATTATCCTCATGTAAAGTCATGCTTATATTTTTGTGTTTTGCAACTTATTAATTTTTTTTGCATATGGCTTTTTTGTTTCGAGACGATGCTTGATAAATGATAGTATTCTAGATTTCAGTGTAATATTACGATCTTTATGGGAACGGTTGAATATGTACATCAGTAATAAACAATTGAATATTTAAATCCTAAACATGTAATTAACAAACAGCTATAATCTACTTAGATAAACATTGTGTATGGTGTAGGTTGACTTGGAAGGGCCTAGAATTTCAATCAAGCCATTAGACTTAGATGGGAGTAGTATGCTTGAAATAATGGAACAGTTGGAACTTGAATCGATGGGTTTTCCTGGTAAATCTTGCATTTCAGAGTTGGTGCAGAATTCTGGATTATACCTCGTTTAGACTGATAATCTGCATGTGACCAACCTGATCTCACTAATCGGCACGGGGCTCATCAATCTAGTTCATAACTTTTTGCTACAAGAGCGAGAAATCACGCAACAAAGGTAGTGGAAATGATTTATGAGAATTTCAGATAGATTCTCTATCCGATGCTCCTTCGAATAGAGACTATCGAATGCAAAGTTGTAGAGATAAGAGCAGTGTCTTGGTATGGAAGTAAATAAAATGTGGTAATAAATCTTGTCCTTGGAAGATTGTGCTAATAAAGAAATATCTCAAAATAGAGAGTAGTCTTTAAAGTATAAATGTGAAATATTACGGATAAATTATGTAGTGTTTGTGAACTGGTCACGTCTTAATTATCATTTCAAACTCTAAAAGTTTGGAATAATAATTGAGAAAAGAAGCCCAATACATGATCTAGATTTGGTGTTAGTACACAGAGTAAATGAACACTGCAGTACGTATTTTTTAGGTCGAATATTCTCAGAAATTTTACAAACATTTTGATCTTCATATTAAATGACCATTTATACTGATTTGTGCCACTACAATCTTTTATAAATTTGAGTTTTAATTCTTTATTTAAAATACTAACTATTTCAGACTTATATTACTTTAAATTGATATATGAAACAACAATTTTTTTAAATGATCAGATTTCCAGTCTTTGAATAATTTTTGAACTGTCGATGTTGAGAGTAAATATATACAAAAATGGGTATTTGTGGATGGGCTTTATTTGGATTAATGTAATAATCCTACCAGGTATTTAAGGCTTGCTTCTGATTAAGAAATATGCTCTTTTATAGATGAATAAGTGCCACTTCCATATTGCATCAGCTAATGTTGATAATAGAGAGATTTCCCATTATTGATAAAATTCTCCAGAAAGTCATGAAAAAAAGAATGTTTCTAATAGCTGACGTTTAATGAAATGTACTCATGATATTTTTCTATTATCGCTTGTAATAATTGATGGGAACAGAAATAATGATTCGAGTCAAGGGAAATTATGATTATTTGTATTTAAAAATTCATTGAGTACTATGGAATTTTAATTTATGGTACTCACTATCTTTTACCTGTTGATTATTTCAACATATGTAATTTTTTTATAATTGAGTTATGTATATTAGTACACACCGACTATTAACGGAACACGTTATGCTAATAAAATTGTTTACTGTCCTATCAATTTAATACTTCTCTTAACTGTTATATAAAAACGTTATCTAACAGATTTTCAAACGTAATCATTATAGTTATTTCTTTTGAAAAAGTGGGTAATTAAACCATAAAAGATTGGTTTATGAAAACAAACTAAGTACGAATCCTAGGTTATGATATTAAAATATTGAATCTTTGATAATTGGATACTTAAGAGCCAAAGCAATTTCCGACATCAAATTGGAACTCCTTACTACTTAAACCGTAATTTATTAAAACTGACTATAGTATAATTACTCGAAAATTTCTTCATAGATATATGTCTCAAAATATTAATTAAGTTATTGACTAATCAACTATTGAAAATTGCGGCTAACATCACATAAAAGTAGGTTGTGATGAATCTACTACTGGATAAGATGCCCTTTCTACATTTCCCTGATTCACTCCATTGGACTTCAGTGAAAGTAACTATAGATCAGTTTTCCTTATCGCTTGGTACTGTGGATGGCAACGTTCAACGATAACGAGTTCTCAGTCTTGTTGAACTCTTTTGTTCTAAGCGACTTTCTACGTAAAATAACCCTAATTTTAATGTTATTTCCATTATTGAGCAAATTTAGACTACATAATGTTTTTATCCATGCATTTTCGACATTATCTGTCCCACACTGTCGTACCGTGATATTTAATGGTACTCCATTGTTTCTGCTCACTGGTCTAATATAGATGAAATTCCTCTTCATCTTCGCTCTACTATGGTCTTCATCAATATGCCAGATGGAAAAAGACCTCGTCACAGATCTGCCTGGTTTAAACTTTAAGACCAATTTCAAGACATATTCCGGTTACTTAAAAGCCAACGAAAAAAACACTTGGCGGATGCACTACATGTGGGTTCCAATAGTAGATTTAATCCTCGTTTTATTTATTACAATTTATAAGTTAGTACAGAGACGTCTCAACTAAAGTGTTCATTCTTATATTACGTAGTTTATTGCCACGCGTTACCAAAAGTAGTATAGCATCTGATTAATTATATTTCGTTGTTATATAACCTATTAAATAGTGATATACATAGGAGCATAACCACTCAAAATGTACCACTGGCATTTATCCGGGGATTTTGCAGAGTGAATTAAAACTTTTCACTATGGTTAATTAGTTTTGAATGCGCCTAGAAGTTTTGTTATAATTCCGAATAAACTATTCAGGCTTACTGAGTCGAAATCTAATCCCGAGACAGATCCTTTATTAGTATGGTTCAATGGTGGACCTGGCTGCTCTTCTTACGCAGGACTCTTCGAAGAACTTGGACCCTTTTATATTAATAGGGACGGAGAGACGATATATGAGAACGTTTACTCTTGGAATGCGGTATGCTAAATTATGACGAGCCATTTTTTCAATATTTATAGTAATTCTTAAAATTGTGAATCTTATGAACATTTAATTATAACTCTTAGTACAGTCCTCTTAGTAATAATTAAGCTGTTCATACTTTCCAATTACTTTACATTTACATTAAATTTACACATAATTAAGTGTTGCACTTGGTTTTCACTAGGCTTTTCAGAATCAAAGTATACTAAATAATATAACACATCAATAAGATATTATAGTTTTTAAAGGAAAAATATATTCATATATCCTTTTAAAAAGTTTTTCCATTTACATAGTTGTACAAAATTCAGAGAGCGAACGTTCTTTACCTTGAATCACCAATAGGAGTAGGCTATTCGTATGATTCTACTATTGATAATTTCTTCGAAGCTAACGATGATCAAACGGCTTATCAGAACTATCAAGCACTTTATGATTTTTTCACAAAGTAAGTTTTATGATTGTTATATCTGCACTAAGATAGTACTGATGACGCATTATTTAATAAATTACAGTTGAAAGCACACGGGAGCAACAGGTAGAACTTAATTGTTAATTCTCAGCAGTAGTTATGCGAAAAACAATAAAATTCCCATATATTGATTAGATACTCAATGTTAATCTCAGATATCCTTACTGACCAAAAATAATGGTGAATTCTGTTTGTCTATTGTCTTTCCAGTTAAATACACCTTACACTAAATCGAAATTTATCTACAAACAATAACTAATACTACTGCATATATGCACTTAATAGCTATTTGAAGAGTAATTATGTCAAATTATAGTTTTAATCTCGTTTTACAGTATACAACCAAAATATGCCAATCGTACGTTCTACTTATCGGGAGAGTCCTATGCAGGAATCTACATTCCTACACTAACTAAATTACTCGTAGAAGGCATCAATAATGGTTCCTTCCCCTATAAAAATTTCCAGGTATAAATCTCGTTATAGGTACATAAATTTCCAGAAATGTGAATTCTACTGTATTTCAGGGAGCTGCCATTGGAAATGGTTTTATGAATGTGAAAGTTCTATTGAATTCTCTTGTTGTCTGGAGTGCCTATCATGGGCGGGTGTCCCTTCAGTGAGTACAAAAAAGTTCTGATTTAAGAAAAAATAAGTAAGTAGATAAGTTTAATATGGCCAAGAAATAATCTAGGGATTGGGACAAGATCAAGACTGATTGTAACGCGAATAACAAAACACACATCGATGATTATGATTTCACCACATATATGGAAAGTGTGAGTTTCACACAATAGAATTTTTAATATTTAACTTTCTAATAGTTAATTGAAATACCGAAAATAATTATATTCGTAAAATAACATAAATTCCACCTTTTAAATAATTAATAAAAATTATATAGCAGGAATTTTCAGAAAAATGGGATTGATTATACTGGTAAGGGCAATACAACGTGTGGGCAATTACTTAACCCTCTGATTACAATGCCATCCAAGTATGCTTACGTTCAGCTTACTTTTAGTATCTTCATCACTTGTTTAGAACAAAATTAAATGTATTCATCTTCTTAGTCTCTAGCTTTTCGTTCCTCAATATTTAAAAGACGATTTGACTAATAATACTCTCGATTAATTTTGTTGTAGCATGGTACCTTACAACTACTACCAAGACTGCTATGAAGTCCCTCCTCTTCTGAAAAGGACTCGCCGTTATGTTGACACTAAGAGCATTGATAGCAACACTGCCGTTAGTTCACTATTTTATCATCTAATTGATTGTATAATACTCATAGACTTTTTAGGATCTAATTAATAGAATATCCACGGATAATCAATGGGGTTTTCCTTGTTGGAATGACAACGCTTTGGCCACGTATTCTAATGATATAACAGTCCAGGTAAGAAGGATAAAGTAAGAAAAGAGGATGTATTAAATGTTCTAAAAATACGTTATAGGACGCTTTGCATATTCCGAAAGAATGGCGCAATCAGAAGAACGGGAAGTTCCAATGGACCGACTGCAAGTATGTTTTAATTTAATGAATTTGTTATCGCACATACATTTTTAAATGTTTTTCTAATTCAATTCATCAATTATTTGCAGTGATGACATGTACAACACCTACAATATCACTTATGATGATACATCTGATATATTTAAGTACATCTTGAATAACGTGAATGTAAGCACTAAACCAATCAAAATTTATAGAATACTCTTATATTACAAAATAAACCTATTAAATTTACCAGCCATACTTTAATTTTAAGAAAATATTTATATTGGATAATATTCAAGCACATAAAAAATTAAAGTAAATAGTATGACATTTTTATAATTATTTTCCAAAAATACGAACGTTTATTTTAGATCAAGGATTTTCGGTTTTTGATCTACAATGGCGACGTAGATACCGTATGTAACTATTTGGGAGACGCCCAACACATTCGGAAGGTAGCAGAGGATGCAAAATTAACAGTAAGTAAACAATTATGAAGTATGATACTTGAATTTTAAAGTAATATTAGGGCTTGTATTGTTCGAATTCATTTCAGATTTTTTATAACGTCTATTGCAACTAGGTATAGAATAAGTGAACATTATATTTTCTTAATAACGCAAAATAAAAGAAAGAAAACGACGGAGTTGTTTACGATCTACTCAATAGATAGAAAAAGAATGGGCGTTGGGTTAGGTAACAAACAATATTTACAGCAATACAATATAAAAGAACGCTGATATCTACCTTCTTTTATCTACAATATGTGATAGGTCTAAATAATTATAAAGATTAATTGTGTGAAAAAAATACAAATTATTTTACAGATATCTGCATGAAAGGTTGAATACATTACTAATTCAACATGCCGTGAAAATATAAAATTTAACCGAATAAATAATTGATATTAATCTCTTTTTAAAAGGAAATTTCAAGTAGCTTATTGCAGAGCAGTAATCGTATACCATGGTACTTCAGTAGAAATACCCAGACTGCAGGATTCTATCAAAGATACAGTGGAAAAAGCGGAAAAAACACGAGTGTTACCATCGATGTTCTCACTGTTAAAGTAAGCTTACATATTTTTCACTAACAACACTAATATAACTTTGTTTTGCAATTTATTTTGTTAAAAATATAATTCCTATTTTGCACTAAATCTTTGCACTTTCATCTAACTGCTCCATTTATTTACCTTTTTTAGGGAGCAGGCCACATGGTTCCGAATGATCGACCTGGTCCCTCCGTTCAAATGATAACAAATTTCATGTTTCCCACCAAAACTGGAAGTGTGGACTATTCAGTTATGAATCCAGATTCCACTCCGGAGGTAGAACAGTATAAATTTAGTCTACAGTATTTTTTCTAATTTATATTGAACACTCATATTACTTTTCAGCAATCACCGCTTCTTGGATCAACAGGTCATTTGATCAGATCTTCTATCCTCATAGCACTTTTAGTTGGAATATTTACTACTGTATATTAAAATATTGTTTACCTAAAGCTGAATTGCAAAATACGTTTATGCTATTATAATAAGTTAATTGAGTAACTGACTTCATTTTATGTCGATATAATTTCATATTTCATTTACTATTTATTTACCATCTTATAACCTATCTTTAATAAACAAAAAAAAATTACTTTTTATACATGATGCGACCCCCATTAACACAGGAAATGAGCAACAGAAAATTTCCACAACTGACTTGTGATTTTGTTAGGTATTTATTTAATTTTGATCACCATAGATTTATTTGATCGCTTAGAATTCTATACAAAAAACCAACACTCTTTAATAGAATAGTAAAAGAGAGTTAGTTAAAAGACTAGAGGTTCAAAAAAAATGTAAAAACTTTTTTTCTTTAATAAAATCTTAATCTTTCTGGGTGACATAGATTGACTATAATTTGTTCATGCTAACTCACTTGAAACTAGACAAAAATAAGCTATGCAGCTTATGAAAGTCTTTTGAAAAATTTCAAGGCCTTTTCTCTAAAGTTCAAATTAGTATTTAGTTTATTCGTGTCAAGTACTTTCGTCTAGTGCATGCAGTGAAAAGATGATTCGAACCAGAGAAGTGCAGGGGAAATACGCTGCGTTCGAAATTGATAGCATACTTTACTTTTTCGCTTTTTTCCTATTCTCAGTTGTCAAATATGTCCAATTTTTTCTAACGTGAGACGTAGTAGCCTTGGAAATCTCTAGTTTTAATTTCTTTTTTCATAGAAAATCACGCTTTTTTGTTTTTTTCTCTCAAAATCACTAACTTTTCATTGTTCGCAAATGGGACCCTCTTATCATGTTCTGGCATTATTTAACGAAAAATGCGCAAATCCATTAATCCTAAACCATCATGATAATATGTCGTGCTCTTAAGTTAAGTCCATACGAAAGAGGTGAGATCAAAGTACTGTCAACAGCCGGTTACACAGTGAAGCAGATTGCGGATGTCGTCAAGCGATCCAGGAGGGCTAATATTAATTCTCTGCGTCACCGACAAGAATATGGTTCTAAAAAATGTAGTAGACAACCTGGCAAGTTGAATGACCGCAAAATTGTCATTTTTGCGGACAGCATCGAATAACACGATCAACATCAATGAAGTCCGTAGGATTTGTGGTAGTGGTGCTTCTGAATCTACGATGTGCAGAATACCGAACAAGTGTCTCAATATTGTCCAATCACGAATGAAGAAGTTTCCACAACTGATACAAGGGGATAAGCACAAAAGAGTTCGCTGGTCCAGAAAGTTCATGGGATGCGACTGGGGAAAAGTACAACTTTTAAGAGTTTTCAAAAATAAGCCTATAAACTTATTATTTCGAATTTAGGTGATATTCAGCGATAAGATGAAGTTTAACCTAGGTCGTCCTGATGGTCGTCACTCCTATTGGAGTGATTTAGGTAAGGAACCCCAATACTTCTCAACCCGAAATTTCTGTGGAGGAAGTGGTATGATTTGGGAGCCTTCAGCTCTGTGGTACTGGCCAACTTGGCGTTTGTCTCGAAGAAGATGAACAGCATGGTCTACCAAGATGTCTTAGGACATCGTCTAGTTCTGTACATCGAATGTTTTCCAATCACTAGCTTCACTTTCCAACAAGATAATGCCACAATCCGCGCCAGTCGAAGCACCAAGACCTGTTGGAGGACAATGACGTGGCCACTATGAACTGGCCCTCGCGCTCTCCGGACTTAAATCGGATGGAGAATCTTTGGGCGTTTCTTGTTTGTCAAATTTATGCCAATAACTATCAGTTCACTACCGTCAAGGGTCTCCAATCTGCACCAGCAAAGCATGGAGTGAAGTAGACGAAAGTGTCATCAAAAACATAGTTAACAGTATGCCTAAACGAATTTTTCAGGTTATTAATCGAAGTGGTAGTTGTATCGATTATTAGATAATTGTTAGGTACATTAGTTGTTACTGTTTTTGTCATAAATACATATTTTGATAGTTTTCTATCATTTGCGAACAATGAAAAATGAGTGATTTTGTGAAAAATTGCTATAAAAGTGGTAATTTTTTATTAAAAACTATGAAATTTAAACTGGAGATTTCCAAAGCCCACTACGCTTTATCCCAGAAAAAACTCGAAAAAGTAAAGTATGCTATCATTTTCTAACGTACTGTATATTACCACATTCTTATTTGCGTATAACGGGAATTACCAACTTAATAAAAACTGTCATGAACATATTTGAATAAGTAAATTTGATGAAGACTGTAAATATTAGGGCTGGCATTCAAATTCAGATTGAAAATTTGAAAATTCATAGATTTGAAAATACTTGAAAATTAAGAATTCGAATTTAGTTACTTGAATGCCAACTCTAGCAAATACTATGATGGTGGCCTAAAAATATAGTAGTTAACAGCTAAAAATATAAACAAAACAATCGCTTTACTACTTGAAACCTGATAAGGGAAGATAAACAGAAGGGCACACTACTTTTTGCAAGCTTCGTAAAATAGCAGACAAGATAGTCCAATAATATTCCTAGCTTTTGACAGTTAGCAGTACTTCAATTCTACTACTACTGCAATTTAGTTTTACAAAAAACACTTTGTTTTGATACACTATAAATGTTTTTTGAAATTATTTGAATACGGTGCATATGCCTTTGACAAGCCGATAAACTAAGAAATAGGTATAAATGAGTATTGTATGTAGTTCTAGAAAAACTTGGCTACACCTTTTAAATCTAACCGACACATAAATACAACATTTGGAATAAAAAAATCAATCCCATTTTAATAAAAAGTGTAGTAAATACAGATTAGTATCACTTATAAAGCAGTATATTTCACGTCAGAAATGTTTGAAAATGACATTGCACTCTTCTTAAGAAGTCAATGAACAGAATCAGTACTAATTGCAGCCCATATATCACGGTGTAATCCAGTGCCACTAGTTTTCCTCGTCCTGAGGTAAACGATTTTAGACAGTCATTAATTACATATATAAACCATAATTATTACCCTTCTTTCTGATGTCTCAGTGCCTATAGCAAAACGTCATGTAGCTACTAAAATCAGTTTATGGATGATTACTTGAGTGATGTGATGTTACCCAACTAAAGAAAACATTAAATACACTTTTTTCAATTTAGGTTCTTCATGCAAACATAATTCTTCCATCTCGTATATTACAACTAAGTTATCAGTTTTCAACAGCCAATAATCTTTTAAACATTGTTTCAAAGCTTATTAAAGTGAAGCGCATTTATTTACTTTTCCTTTAATATTTTTCGGAGGGATGGAGACAGTTGAGTGTTGAACTGTTTCTTTGCGTCTATTTATTTCTGTTGTTGTCTTACGCGGACAACTTGCTGCAATTGTTTGCACAACGGAGCATTAACTGCCTGCAATAACGCAATATGACCCAGTTTTGCTGTTTCGTAGGAGTCTCCATATCTCCATTCAGTTGCAGTTTAACATTTTTATTAACATTATTCATTGCATGTTATTCTATAAGCTAATAATACTCATACTTAGTTTAAACTGTTTAAAGAAATCTTAAAAATGACTCATTAGCTTTCTATATATGATTTTCGTCACAATCACCTATATTTAGAAGTGATTTTTTTCTTTGTAATACTTCCTTATGTTGTATTAGGAAATGGTGAGAATCTTTTTCTTTTACTATAAATTGTCAAGTCTTAATTTTTTGGTGTTCCCTGATCAATTTCATTTTTCTTGTCCGGTATTTCAATACGGCGCCAAATCCGATTGGAAGGCTTAAATGGTTTTATCTTATGCGGGCTTGTTGTTCATGTGGACATTCGGCATTGTGATGTAAATGATGCACAAATCAGCTAGTACTTTCCTGCCAAGTATTATTTTGTTTATACTAAGTAGATGTGTGTTATGTATATGTATTTAAAAATTATCAAAAAATGTAGTCAGTAAAGTAACAAATGGCAATAAAGTATGCGGAACAGTGCTACTGGAATTTTTATTTCTACTTCCCGCCCTCTGAACTAACGCATGTCATTTCGTAAGGCTGTCGCCGCGCTCCCAGTATGTATTTATACCATACGTTATTCGTATGTGATTGCTTCATTTTGGTTAGATTATTAAATGATTACCACACATACCACATTTACATGAATTATTTCAGTTTACCTTTTATACTTTCTATTTTATATTATGTTTATAGTCATTTATATCAGTTACATATATTATTTATATTTTTCGCTGTAAATGAGTTCTCGGATAGTTATTATTTGAAATAATTTAATGGTACTGTTTTTTCTACCAGTTAATGTTAAAATGACAATGCTTAACAATTAGTTTATTAGCCGTTATTGATTTCTTACTAATAGTATGCTAATAAACGGTATTGTATTTCGTTAAAGGGCTTTAATTTACGGGATATTGTATTTCATCAGATGACCAAATATTACATTAACTCTTATGTATTATGGCAATGGTAATTTTTTTCTAAATTAACTTGTTAATTTAAATATCTTTATTACAATTATTTTCTGTAACTCATTAACAATGAAGAAATGTTTTGAGCAGCTCAGATGAACTGGTAAAGGACCTATTATACTAATAAATTACGGAGGCTATGGATAAAGGAGCATTATTTGATAGTTTTGTGGCAGCTAGCACATTTCGTTCTATTCAGCACTCATTTCTTCAGCTATGCACATCACTTGATATAGATCCAGCAGATTCTTCAAATGTGTACAAACAGTATGTTATTTTACTATATACAACACTTATAACGATCAGGATTTTCTTTATTTTGAATTAGACTAAATCCATTGTATTTAGACTTCGGATGCTCACTGACTGGAAAGCTCAAAAATTATGGAAACTCTTGGATAAACGAGTAGACCAAACTGAATACAAGAAACAGAAAGCTGCAGATCAATTAAATACATTAGTAATTGGAGCTGGTGAGTACTTTGCTGTACTTAATCAGTCATTAATTCATCATCTTGTATGTAAAAATTTTAATTCAATAATAAAATTCAAATTATGTTATTGGTGTTAATGCAAGAAATACTTATTTTTCTTTTCCTTAAGTTAGGTGGCTCATTTTACTACTCTGTTTTTAAATTTGCTTGAACAAGATAGGTTATTTCCAGTAATATGATTTTTAAGTACCAATAAGGTTTTTTGATATTTGTACAAACATTTCTACTTTTTTCAGGTCCTTGTGGTTTGCGTGCAGCGATTGAATGTGCCCTTCTAGGTTCGCGTGTAGTTGTGGTTGAGCAAAGGGATAGATTTAGTCGAAATAATGTTCTTCACTTATGGGAATTTGTCATACATGATCTGAAAGCACTTGGTGCAAAAATATTTTATCCGAAGTTTTGTACTGGTAGTATAGAACATATCAGTGAGTTCAACTTTTGACTTATCTTATTTTCTAAATCACAGTAGGTAATGTATTCTAAAATCGTCGTCACGTTTACTATTTATTATTTTGCTTTATTATATTAACCTCATAATTTTGAATAGGTATTCGCCAGCTACAATGTATTTTATTGAAAGTAGCTCTTTGCTTTGGAGTTCAAGTTCACGAATCAGTTTCCTTTGTTGAATTGCTGTTTCCAAAAGAAGATGATGGAAGAGGTTTCCTACTTTTTAAAATGATTCTGCCATTATTTTATGTGCTAGCTTTATATTTTCTTTTTAAGTTACTGGATTTCGTGCATCATTTGAGCCGAAGGGTCATATTCTATCTGAATTCGATATAGATGTTCTTATTGGTGCTGATGGGAAACGCAATACGATTCCAGGTAAGTGCTTATATTATGAACGAAATTCTGTATCATATATCTTCCACGTGGAAACGGCATATTTAAGAGAAATATAAAGATAAGAATATCGAAACCACAGAGGCGTTTTTTTTACAAGTCTAGTATTTTTATAGCACTTTAAATTTAAATTTATCGAATATTAATTATGAATACTATTAGCATGCATATTTTCAAATTCTACCCTTAATTTATGATACACTGGTATTAAGTTTTAGATATATTGTCTGCATGTTATTAAGCGTCAAAATTAGTAAATGATTAGTGAATAAGTAGTTTTGAGGATGAAAATGATTTATTATAGAGGTTTAGAATTTGAAACAAAAAGCACTACTGATTGAAATTTTCGAACAAGCACATATTGATTGTTTCTTCTAATATTTAACATGTATTAACATTTGATATTTTAGAAAACAAGTAATTTATCAGTATTGTTTTCCTGAAGCCAACTTTAAGAACATATTTTCTTTGTGAAATTTACTACATAAAGATTTGTGAACAACTAATATATAAGATGGCGGCATTACCGTATTTATTGTATCACATCACATCACAATACAACGGGTGACCTATTCTAAATAAAACGGCAATCCGACGCCCTTGAAACATTTTTTTGAAATCAGTTTTAACGGTGTGAGAATAGGTGAACAGTGATGAGAAATCAGCGTTGAGTTTTGTATAAAAAGTTAAGTATTAATTGAATATTTTCAATTCTCGGAGAATTTTAGTTTAGAGAGCGATAATAGTTTCCGATTATCTCGGTATAACCTTTGAGGTCAGGGTCAACAAACGATACAGTAGAATATTTCTGGAACATTTGGATTGAATCATCATTGATTAATCTAAGGACATTTAAAAATAAAGTAACAAAAAATAAGTACTAGTTGTCATGATTGTCAAACTTCATAATATAGGGAAAATTATATTTATAGATTATATCTAGTAGAAAGCACATTTTTTAGTCTTTTATTAATTTTGTGTAATTTATATCTGTCTTACCGATATTTGATAACGTCTAGTATTTCGTGTTAATGAGTTCAGCGGGATGTAGGTTAGGGGTCTTTTCGCCATATTTCATGATTGAAATAAACTACAGGATTTCCACGTGATGAGATGCGTGGTAAATTGGCCATAGGAATTACGGCTAATTTCATAAACAATAAAACGGCTGCGGAGGAACGTGTACCAGAAATTAGGTGAGTGGGAAAATACATCAGTGGGTCGAGATCATAGTAAGAGTATCAAGCTTTGTTTTTAAAACTAGATATTTTTCAGTGGTGTGGCTTATATATTTAATCAAGCATTCTTCAAGGAAATGTATGATAGAACTGGCGTAGACTTGGAAAATATTGTGTACTACAAGGTAATATCCTACGTACAAATTGCTAACATTTTAAATTATAGAGTAGTATACGTTTTTCTAGGATGAAACGCATTATTTCGTGATGTGTGCTAAGAAACAAAGCTTAATAGAAATGGGAGTGATTAAAAAGGTGGGAAAGAATTAATATATGGTTAAAATTATGTTTTACTATGACATGGTTATTTGGTTTTACAGGCATAATATTTTTATAGGATTTTGATGATGTAGATCTGCTACTCTCTAATGATAATGTGGATAGATCAGCTTTGGGTAGATATGCCCAATCAGCGGCCGATTTTGCTACTAATGGTATATTGAATAAAATCTTATTTTTTGATTATTCTAAATTCACCTTTATTTTCAATGTTCAAGGAAAACTTCCTGCCTTAAATTTCGCAACCAATCATCGCGGTCATGAGGATATAGCCATGTTTGATTTTACAAGCCTATATTCATCGAGATGCTCAGTGAGGCTTGTTGAACGTTTAGGAAAATATTTACTCATGGGAATTGTGGGTGATTCTTTGCATGAGGTGGGCTTTGAAAATTATAAAAATTCACTTAATAATTATGAAATTTTCTTATTAAACTAGTGATCATCGTTAGTATTATTATTATTTGTTAGAATAGACTAATATAATTTGCTTATTACATGCTTTATTCTATTTTTTGATCTTAGGAATATGTAATGCTGGATTTATCTGAAAGTAAATTTACAGCCATTCTGGCCAACAGGCTCTGGATGTGCTCGTGGTTTTCTTGGAGTTTTAGATACGGCATGGCTCATAAGAGATTATGGCATGAACCAAAGAGGTACATATTGCCTATCTAATGGATAACCGTTACCTTATTATGCAAGACCTAATGTATTTATAGGACCGCTGGAAATTATCGCAGAAAGAGAAAGTGTTTATCGTCTCTTGACTCAGGTTACAAAAGATAATTTACACAAGTCTATATCTAAGGTGCATTAAGATTATGTTTTTTCATGGGTTTCATTAACATTAATATTGCTCATTTCTCAAAGTTAATGTTTATTCTCATTAAACTAATTTAAGCGGGAATACTTTTAGTACTTTTTTTTAAAAACAGTTGCTTTAGTATACGATTGATCCTCGTACTCGATATGTATCCCTAGAGATATCTCTACAACCTGAAGATGTTATACAAATCGTAAGCACGGATAATCCTAGAATGGGTCTGTTAAGTTATGAATTTATATTTAAGTACTTATTTAATAGTTGTAATTTTGGTTTTCTTTAGCCCCTATAAGTCAACCGCTAATTTTGAATAACTCATCTTCGGTTCACTGCGATCCTCATCTTGAGTTTTATACATTGTGGAGATTTTGTCAACTAGCACTTTCCACCTATAAGTTGAGATTGTATGATATGGACGTGAGGTGAGGCGCAACAATTAGTTATATTTTTCTTAATTTCTATCATGCTAATTCCACAAAAACATGTTATTTATTTTCGTCTTATTTTGTTATTATTTCAATGAAATTTTATTCAGCTGGAGGGATGGTCGTGCTCTAGCTGGTTTAATTGCTAAGTTTCGACCAGATATTCTTGATTCTCTGCAAATACTATCATTAGAAGACCCCATAATTAGGTTAAATGTTAGTAGTTATATTAACCGTTTTTATCAACTCTTTTGTATAATTTATATACAGGCAGTTTTTGACGCTGTGAACAAGTATATGGGAATTCCCTCTCCATGTAAACCTGAAGAATGGGCTAATTTAGCAAAAGACGCCAAGTTGGATTATATTTGTAAAGTTGTAGAGCCTATCAGGTGTGACACCTTTAAAATTGTTTTTGATTTTAAGTGTATTTATCTATTCAAATGTATTGTATTTTTGAAATTAGGGCTGACAAAGACCAATTAAAGCGGTCCTTAATAACACCACGTGCCCATTCTACGCAGAAGAGAATTCAGCCCCAGGTATGAACTTTGATTTATATATTTTGTGAATATATTGCGCTTTATAAAATAACTTGTTATTAGCAAAAAATCAACCGGAAGAGGTCAGAACCGATAGAAAAGTTGGCCCAGGATCTTCTTGGCTGTTCATCTTTTCACGTAGAGGATACTATTAGCAAAATTCTTAAGAAGGAGGTTCGATACCATTATTTTTGGCTATACTATTATTTTTGGCTATACTATTATTTTTGGCTATACTATTATTTAAATGGTTAATCTTCTATTTTTAGAGTAGATTGGATACATTAACGGAGAGATCTACAAAAAGATCAGAAAGAACCGATGATAAGAACAAAATAAGTAACGGTGATCTTGAATATCGATATAAAACTGCAACAGAACAGAAATATGAAGATAGCAAACACTATACTAAGAGACCACAAGTTGACCGCTTGAATCCTGAGCTAGTACATAAGGTAAGAGTTAGCAAGCCTTTTTAGACTGTTATTCTGTTTTGATTATATTAAATTCATTGTTTAGGTAGAAAAAATTGTCACTGGTGATCTTTTAAAGGAACAGATAAATAATATGTATGTGGATAAAGACAAGAAGGTAATGTGATTATCTAGAATGTATCTGATTTATAAATACTTGTGGAGCTATTCAAAAATAGGAAATATTTATGTAGGCACGAAAAAATACTCATAAAATGAATAAAAACAACATCGTGGAAATGGAGAAAAAGCTCGAGCAGACTGGAATGGGAATACTATATAATCGTAAAGATCATTTGAGTAGTCAGGACGAAAAGGTGAGCTAGCTTATGAGACAGTTATATCTTCACGTATATCTTATTTTGCTCATAGTGTATACTGCTACAGATTATTCGCATGAATGCTGCTGATGCAAGAAAAGAAGCTGAAAGTGGTTTCACTAAGGAAGCTGAAGTACAGAGATTTAAAGTAATAATAGCTACTTGAATATAGTTTCCTTATGCTGTTGCTTTAGCTATTATATATTACAAGTTTTATTACAGGAATATGACGAAAAAATCCGAAGGTCTGACAACGCAATGAAAAAACGTGAGTTGGCTGGGGTTGACCCGTTCTGTAAATGGAAAGCTCCTCATCCGGTCGAGGTGACTTCTTTGACAACTTTTTATAATATATTCTCAAATAGTATTCCATATTGAACAGTTATTTTAGTGTGATCGTGTTCCCAATGATATTCGTAAGATTTCACCACCGACACCACCAAAAAAAAAAGTAACAGTGGAAAATCTTCAAAATGGTGTATTAGCTATTAGGGTATGTCTAATTTGGTTTTCAACAGATCTTAGAGGAAATTTTTAAATGTTCAACTTATTTATCAAGTAATTTATCTCATATTTTTACAGCCTATAGCACCAGTTCAACCAAAACAACACGTTTCTATGTCTTTAGTAGATTCTTCTTGTGATAGTGTTAATCCTAGAAGACAAGAGAACTGCCACCTGTGCAGTAAGGTATTTTCTATTAGATGATTGGATTTTTGGAATACAAAAAAATTTAATAAGTCAGTGAAAAGCCAGGTTGTCTACTTGGCCGAACGTATGCAAGTTGAATCTATGTATATACACAAGAATTGTTTCCGCTGCGCATACTGTGGGCAACCGTTAAGGCTAGGAGAATACGGGAAGGATAAGGATTTGGAATACCATTATTCAAAAAAGTAATACGAAGTTTTCCTATACAATCTTAAGATGGTAGCCTATATATCTATCCTTTAGATTCTTTTGTAAAATACATTTGCGAGTTCCACTTCGAGAGAAAATTGCGAGAATTGAACGTGCTGCACGACTTACGTTACGAGCAAGCAGTAAAGAAATCTGTGAAACACTTATACAAGAAAAGAACTTACTATCAGCAGAAACGATGATTTCCACACAAACACCTACCTCCAATCTATCTACTAAAAAAATTAGGTAATTAAAGTATCGTTTAATATTGTTTAAGTTTGTTTAACAAATAGTAATTATGATATTTAGAATTGTCCTGTTTTTGCCATCTTAAAAAACTTGTATATAATTTTAGTGAATCACAACGCTCAGCGGTTCTCAGTTTTTTTTCTCCTGAGCAACTTCGTGATAGGACTGTACAGCGAATGAGAGATCAACGAATAGTGATTTTTAAAATTTACTTTTTTTGTTGTAAATATATCCTACCAACTATTGTTTATCTTTAGCGTGATGTAATTTCTCCAATTTCTGATTTGTCTACAACGGATGATCGTACGCCAGAAAGGGCTGAATTCGGAAGTCATATCAGAAAATCAAGTATCGTGGTAAGTTCTCATTCCATTGTTTCGAGATTAACATAAAAATCGTTGTTTTAGTCTAACTTGGAAACGAAGGAAATTGGACTTAATCAATCAGCATCTGCGTCTGATAGTGAAGATGATATAGATCAAGAGTTTATTGAATCTGCAACATCCAGTAATCCTGACGCTCAAGGTATCATGTTTTCGTTTTCTTTAAAGCCTTCGCGATAATAAAGCTATTGTTTTTTTTTATAGATTTAACATCTGTTGATGACGTTAAAGAAAGGTCTGAATCTGTAGAAATGGATGATGAGGAAAGTCTAACTGATGATGATGATGCTCAACTAGAAGAAGATGATCTTGAGGAACTAGAAAGAACGGTATTACAAATTGCGGACGAGAATCCTGAAAAACCCTTTACTGACGCTCAGGTAAACTATATTGCTCTTCATTCTAATAACTTTCTATTAGTGTATTTAATTTCCTTGATTAGGTTGTCTCTGTAATTGATAAAATCAATCGACGTCGTAGTGCCCAACAAATACGTTCATCACTAAGTTCATTAAACTCACCTCTTGTTCAAACTCATGGAAATTTAGCTGTTGATAAAGAGGTAAGGTACTTTCTTACTCTATCTTGCATAATAAATAAAGGTTTATATAGATAGCTGCTATTCTTTTTCTAATAGAAAAAAAAGATGACTGATTTAATACTGAAACTAATAAGTATTGTTATTTACGTTATCAAATTTACATTTGGAATTAATGATTGAATTGTTATTTGTAAATCTTACAAGGAAAAGTATAGCCATATTGTTTATCAAAGATACATTTTGATAGAAATTGGTGTTTTTAAGATGTTACGTTCGATAATGTTTAATATACTAGTTATATTGCAAATAGCATTTGGTATATAATAAAAGTAAATTCTTATAGGCATAATCATGTAATCATTATCGCAGGACTGAGTAGGTACCATATATTCGTAGATGATATTTAAATAAATTGCAAACAGTAAGAGAGAGAAAACTATTTACAATATATTTAAATTTTAACACAATTATAACGGCATTCATAAAGTCATTTTATCTATAGACTAGATATTTTTAGCGTATTTTCTATATATTTAAAACATTTTTTTTCTTCAATTAACTTTATTCTCAGTTGGACAAAACAAATATGGGAGAATTTCACACTCCCTTGGCAGTCTCTTTTCGTAAATCTAGTCGAGATGAAGATATAGAGGCAAGCATAATGCCGATTCTTTCCAATGAATCAAATGACCAGTTCCTTATTCCGAGTGATATGGCTGATGACATCAAAAAGGTTAGTCACTACAAGTTTGTCCTTCATTATCTGTTTTGAAAAGAATATTAATCATGGATAAAACATTTGCTGTTACTTTAATTTTAATTAAGAAAAAAATTGCTGATCTTGAACGGCTTCGAACGGAATCAAGAATGAAAGCCAAAATGAAAACTGATGAGGAATTAGGATTAAGTAAGTTTCAAATATACAATTTTTTTGCTATTAAAATGATACCATAAATAATTGTTTCTAGTATTACTAATATTGTCTATGTTATTAGTAGTTTAGTTATTGTTAATTTTTACTTATCATACATACCGTGACCTTCGTGGGAATCGCTCTAATTACCACACCAAAATTTGCTTCTTTAGGTTCAGCTTCTGTTTCAACAGATAGACGATCCGTGCCATGTTTGGAGATAAGCACACCAATAAGCATACGATCGAATACCGTTTCCCCACCTAGAGATCGAAACAAAGTATGAATTGTTGCACTCATTTACACACATTCAGTCATTGATTTAGTTATTTAACCAAAATCTTCATATTTAAAGATACGAGCATTCTCCATGATTGATAACATCCCAGCAAATTATTCTTCTAATGCACAAATACCGCAACAATGCTCTCCACCCCTTGTAACTACGGTATGTAGTACAAGATGTTTTAATATATTCTCATGATTATATTTCCTCTTTAGATTGGTTCGACACCTTCTGTTCATAAGGTTACAATTGACAAAACTGATGTACAACCTGTAAAAGGAGTATCTTCATCTGAGTGTAAACAACAGCCTCCACCCTCTATCGGGCTACTTTCAAGGTTATTTAGCCCTGATGCAATACGAAAAAAATCGGTTAGTTATAATTTAGTTTATTTTTTAGGTTTAGTGTTAAACTGACTTTACAGAATCCATCCATTTCTCGGTCAGAAACACCCGTTAATCCTGAGAAAGTTCATTGCGAAAGTCGAAAGGAAACTAATATTCTTGGTAACGCTTTCCGACGATTAAAGATGAAACGAGGCGAAACTACTAGTGGTTAGCTACTTTTTCCTATAAATCTGGGTATTTTTACGACAATGTTTTATTTTATTTACCATATTTAGAGCCTCAATTGCTTTCAACTCAAGGCATGTCATCTTTTTCTCCTCCTCAATCGTCCTCCGTGACTATTTCAACTGATAATCGTGAAGTACCATGTGCAGCTGTGGCTCCATCTCCTCGCATTCATTCAGGTACATCAAAGAATTAAGTATATTTGTATGCATCCAAGGATATTAGTTCTCGTTAAGAATCGCTTGAAAGCCATTCATCCTCTTCGCAAATACAAATATCAGTGAATAATAAGAATATTCGGCTGTTTCAGAAGAAAGCAGAAAAGATAAGAAGGTATATACATAATTGTTTTCGCTGCCAACTGCATCCATCAAATTGTTAGGCATGATTTATGGTTAAGGCAACATGACGAGGAGAGGCGTCGGAATGCACAAGAAATTCAACGCGGACTGCAAGAGTGTGAGATTCGCCATGAAGAAATTAGAGTTCGGGGAGAAATGCTTGAAAAGAAATTGGGCATAGGTAATTTGAACTTTTTCTATGACCATATTTTTTATAGAATATTGATAATGCTTTTTTAGCAACCAATGTGTCAAACCTTAACTTTATTAGCCATGTTTTATATACAATGTATTATTTTGAAACAAAAAAAATCCAATGTTGAAGTATCCTAAATATTTTTTTGTATTTATCATCTTCTAAGGATATCAATTTTAGAGGGCTAATTATTATATAGTTAATTACGTGAAATTGTATGAGTTATATACAAATTCAAAACTTTAAAAATTAGATAATTGAAATAAGTGTATATCAGAAGCTTCGTGATAGATACCTTGTTACCATATTTGTTTGTACAATTTATGCTAGCACTAAGTTCTTTAAGGACTAATGATCTGTTGTAACTTTTCTATAATTTATGTTATAATAACGGTTATAGATCCTACTAATCACTGGGATCTTGATTCCTGGCTTGCTCTTGTGCAGGAACGGGAGGTATTAAAATGTAAGGAGGAAATGTTACGGCTAAATAAACGTGAAATGGAATTGGAGGTATAATTTTATCTAGGTTACATTAAATTAGCTAACTTGATAGAAGTATTGTTATAGTTTTTATATTGCAGGTTAAATACCGCGACCTTAATCTAAGATTCAAACAGATGGGAGAAGGATTGAACGATAATCTAGTAGCAAATGTATGTTTTGACAAACCTGTTATTAGTGTTATAATAGCATAACAAGGTACAACCTACTTATAGAGCGAACTGCTAGCAGCTATGTTAACTGTAGTGGAGGAAAAGAAAGAAGTGAAGAAGATGAGTGAAAAATCTAAACAAGGCTTTAAACGAATAAGAAACACAATGGATCTTCTTAGAGAAAAAGGATCTAATTTCCAGAATTTTGATCCTGTATTCACAGTTTGATTTAGGGTGATGATATAATCGATTAATATTTGAAATACGCTAACGATGTTAACATGCATTACGTAGAAGTTCACGAAATGTAATATTGTTTTTTAATATGATCTATCATTATAATCTTTTTATTTGATTATGTGTTTGATGAATTTTGTGTAGCTCACTATGCCCGTGTTCACTTCTATAATAATTAACTAAATTATTCATTTTTTCCTAATAGTTTAAATATATTTTATTATAGTAAACTAATTCATAGGTGCGATAATTTTGTAGATGTTGATTTATTATATTATGCCCACCTTTACTAGTCCATAATTTCAGAAAACTGCTTTATACAAAATGTGACCTTGTAAATTTTTATATTTCTAATCATTTAATGTTTGATTTTCGTATAATTTATATGGTTAATAAATTACTATTCTTAAGTAACATTCACATATGTTGCAGTTAGCATACTGAATCTACCTGAACCTCAGCGGTATCAAGCTATGAAGCTTTCCCGTTGTCGCTGTGGGATAATAGTTAAACAAAATTAAAATTATAGATTGATTAATTCTCTGTTAAATTTTCTCGACATTTAGAAGTGTTTTGGTGAGAATGCTCAACAGATTTAAGATCTGTGATAGTTATTTACAGGGCGATGGGAGACTGCGTAGATCATGAAGGTTCTGGTATGAATGAGAATCTAGATGAAAGTATAGCGATTAATAATTGTGAAACCAAGCCGTTTGCTAATATAAAGGCATACAAAAGGGTTTTTAAGAGGCAGAAAAGGAAATTCTCTGGTGAGTACAAGTGAAAATTGAATCATTGTATCAAACATCCATTTAATTTGTAGAAAGAAATATTCAATTTGTGGCATAAAAACAGGTTTTTTTTCCAGAGATTTTAGAAAAGTGGTCATTTATTGTTGTTTCTCTACACAATGAAGCATACCTTCTTGATCTTTATCACATGCAACTATATTTTTTTAGCATTAGACATCGACAGCATCCAATCAAATGCTGTTTATTCCCCAGATGTCAGCTCTACCGGCACAATACATAATCGGAAGATAAAGAAGACCAAGCGAAAACAGCTAGGTTCATTTTCAATAAATACTTCTACAATATTTCATTACCATTCCTTATCCTTATTAAATTTTAATGTCTGTCGTGGTTTCAAAATGTTCTACATTTTTGCATAATAAGTCACGTTAGTTGTAACTTCTTGAATTAACAAAACAGTACACAATATATGTTTATTACTAATTATCGTAGCATTATAATGCTTTACAGCTGTAAATATTGATATTAAGAAGAAGAACACATATTCTTCGGATGTTACTAATAGTGAAATAATTTATCGCGGAAAGGTGAAGAAAGAACGAAAGCAGAAAGGTATATTTTTGTCGATTGCATAAATACATTCCCTTTATAACCATTCTTTGTTTTTACAATTATGCTATGATCTTTTTGTAGTTTTATTTTCTTTGGAAAATATCGCATATCAACTGGATGCCACAGAAAACTGGAATTTAACAAAAATTGTGGTAAAAAGATTTATCTACAGTGGTTACTCTCACTGCTGATGTCTTTCGTAGCATCACTTCTAAACTCTGCTGCTCCCCAGCTTTTTATATGTTGAAGGATGTCAATGAGATGTGGTCGGCTATAGTAAACGAACAATTAAGACAGTGGAAGAGGAATGGTCATTCTATCAATGTTTACCAGTTTTTCCTTGACAAGGTTTTTTATATCTTTATATTCCTTATACTGCCTACTATTAGTTCTATATTTTTTAAATACTTGTTTCTCTTATTTAGAATCCATTATGCACTCGTTTTTACGACGTCAATGATAAAAAAAATATGAAATGTTTTCATAATGAAGTGCGAAAGCTATGTAAAATGTTAAAAAATATCGCAGAAATTGAAGATGATGGAGATGAATCAGGGTTGCGATTAGGTATGTGGTGTAGATTTGAATTTGAACTTTATATAATAATTTTTATGTTAACATTGAATAGGTACATGCTAACTTTAGTTTTAGAAAATCTAAGTGCAAGTGCTTTGGGGTGGTATCATGAGTACTGCGATTCTCGGATTGCCAGATGTCCAATCATTCTCCAAGAGAAGCTTAGAGATCTTATGCAGCATAGTTTTAAAAGGTTTTAAATTTGCAGGATTACCTATACAGTGTGTCAGACATGCACGATTATTGGATTTCCTTTTAGTAGTACTCGTTTCGTGTATTCAAAACCATTAATGAAGCCGTCATTTTTCCAAACCATCGTGCTTTCCCGAGTCAATCAGATTACATGTCTTGATCTGGGAAATATAAAGGTTTATATTATTTATATGTTTATATGGTAATTATTAGCATATTTTTTATCATTGCAGTTAGAAACTGTTCACCCAATTTTTATGAATTCTGGGCTTATAAATCTGAAGGAGTTAGTTTGGAATGCAGCATGTCCATCATTACTGTTGGTACGTTTCTAAATCTTTATAAATGTATCTATTGCTGTAAATCGTTATTAAGTGATTGATTATTTCATGTATACACATTATTATTATAATTTTCAGTCTTTACCAGCTCGTAATCGTCTAAAAATTCTCTCTCTTACAAGTGCTGAGTCCACTATGGTTGGCTTTCCTGCTATAGTTCAATTCACTGGTCTAAAAAAGCTCTATACTGGTCTTCATGTTCCAGATGGGCCGTAAGTATATTTTCAGTTAAAAACAATACATTGTTCAATTGTTTAACCAAAGCTTATAAACAGGACTCGATTTGACCTCGATGTATTGCTACGGTCGTATCAGAACTTTTGGAATTTGAATATTAATTACTCAGATGAAGCAGGAGACGGTGTAGAAATGGCTGATTCTGATTTAATTTTGTCGAAAATGCTTAATTTGCGGCATATATCATTTTGGAATGCACCAGAAAAAGTAGGTAGACATTAACACTGAATAATGGGTATTTTAGGCATTAGATTTAAATCATAAGTACATATAACTGAATGGTAAAATTGTAAAGAACTTTTATCTTTAAATGAGATATTCCATAATGGACGTATTTAGGTGTTCACTATTATGGCCCGTCGTTCATTATCATTCAATACACTGCAGTTTGGCCAATTAAGTCAAGATTTAAGCCGACTGTGCTCACTTGATTCTGTCATGCAGGTATGCTATCGTTTAGCGTTTTAACTTTTATTTTACAGCAACTTTTCAATTTCGTAGTTTCAATTATTCTAGGCTTTGTTCAAATTCAATCAGCCTAAGTATCAAATTTACCAGCTAAATGTTGATCATCTTAAGGTAGGTTATTTTCCGTCAATTCTTAATTATATGAATATGTTGAATATGTTTACCACTTACTCGCCAGCTTTATCTGCATGCAATGCCCGTAATTTCACTCGACTACTACCTACCACAACTAATGATGGGGCTCAATGAGGTTTGTTTATTTCGATCTTGAAATTTAAAAGACTTATATGCTTAAGTCCTGAAAATTTCAAATAATAGATTATAGTCCATGTGGAGTATCAAATCACTGGATCTGTTCGTTCATTGCTCGTTTGGTTCATCGATGCCTTCTTCTTGGAGTTTAGAAGATTCTCGTAAAAGTTCACGGTCTAAAATGAACAATCTCACTAATTTCTCACTACATATTGATGGATTTTGCGTGGTATGCTACTTTTTTATGGTTAGGTACTATTTTCTATTATTTTTCTGTTATTTTAGTTCATTTAGCTGGACGATTTGAATTACCATTTACCTCGTTCCATAAAATCTGTATCCATCTCTCTCGTCCTTCCGTCAACAAAAGCTTCTAGAGCTATCAAATCACTCCTCAAGTTTATTCGTCAGCTTTCCGATCTCAATTCTTTTCCTGATTTAGATGAGTTGCATCTCCAGGTTTGTAGTTGTTTTGTATTAATATTTGTTCCATAACTTACTTTAAACTAGATACATTAGTATAGTGAATCTTAGCTACTTTTGCACTTTTAGGTATGGGGTATTCGTTGTGCAGAGCAGCTACTTAACTGTGTTTCGGATTATCTTTCTGATGTGCGGAAGTTGAGCATCATATGTATGCCCGTGAGAGAAGAACGAAATAGTTTAATCGATTTACTAAAAAATGTGGCTAATTCATGCTCTAGAATGAACTCTCTCGCACTTAGTGCGTCAATGACAAAACTACTGGTTGAAGAATACGGAGGCATGTTATGGAATTCAACAAATAAGGGTTTATCGTCAGAGATAACGATTTAATATTTCAGATCTATATCTATCAAATTGGAGATTAGCCTTGGCTAAGCTATCTAATGAGTGTGGATTACGTGATTCTTGCGAATTGAGCATAGCGAGTCTACCACAACTAGATGGTTGGGATAACTACGTAGTTAAGCCGGAATATCCAGATGTCAATACATTTTCATATTTCATTATTTTACATAGATAATTCCTTATTGATTTTAGGTTAGTGATATTCAGGAAGATGATGCAGTGTCGTCTGACGAGGTAAAGTCGTTATTTCATATTAATATAGATTTGGCTATAGTTTAGTATTCTATCGTTACTAACTAATTATTATTTACTTAGGACAATAGTTCATCAGTCGGCAGTGATTCTTCTGATACGAAAGACTCCTTTGTCGTTGATGATGAAATTTTTGAGGATGATGAGTGTGATGATGAGATTGAGGAACTTGATAAAAAATTGGAAAAGGAGAGTAATCGAAGGGATCGTATTTATAATAAAAAGGTTAACCATCAGGAAGATAGCTACACTTTTTGATATAGTTGTTTAATCAACTTTTTCTAGCGTTTTCGTATACAATCACAGTCGTCTAATGAATCTATAGATCACTCTGATGTCGATCGTGAAGAAAATATAGTTCATTCTGAAGAGTGTTATTCCGAAAATGAAGAGGAGCAAGAACATGAAATTGTCAGTTGGTATCGCAGTTAATTTTTGGTAATTTGAATGAATATAATGTTAACTACTCTTATCAAAGTAGAAGCATCCATTCTTTGTATTCAGAACCCATTCATCGATAACGAAGCAGAGGAATTCGATGGATATGAGTCTGAGTATGCGACGGAGGCTGAAGATAACGAGGTTATTGACGAAAGTGACGAGGAAATGATAGTAAGTTATCACTTTGGCTTTTACTATAGCTACTTTTATATAGTGGTCTATTTCAGGAAGCTGCAGCCGTCATGGTAAATGCTCGTCCACACAAAAATCGTTTTAGAATCAAACCGAAACGATTAATAGGTTATTTTTTAGATTTACATTTCACCATATTCTTATTAATGCATATATTATATTAAACTTCTAATATATGTTTCAGATTCGGACAGCGATTGATTTTTGTTCGTGAAAGTTTTTATATAGCAAGGTTCTTTGTTTTTCTCATTATTAATATGGGTAAAATTATATTCAGTCTTAAAAAAAATTATTTGTTCCCAATATTGGATCTACTAGGATTTCATGAATTTATTGTTTTACAAGTTTTCCTATAGTTTCTCATTTCCTCACTCATCATGATCTTTAGTGATCTGACTTTTAAGGGAAATCACCGTTGTTGTTAAACATCTGTGCTACATTTTAATTATAAATAAAGTTCATTAATGCATGGTATAGTTATAATCTACAAATTTATATGCTACCTATTTAAATATTAATTTTAGTGATATTCCCAATCTAGAATCATAGTCCAAATTATATTATATTTTTCTCATAATTTTGCAATCATATAGGAAACATAATAAAGTGTAATGGAGAACGACCTTCACCCATCCAACTCGCAATGATCGCAATGTTTGATCATTATTAGAGGAGAAGTGGAAGTTATTTCTCTACTAATTAATCTTTAGGTAGTATTTAGTTAAGAAAATATTTCTTTATAGTCCTAGGATCTCGTGGTTGTAGAGCATCAAAAGGAAAACGTCAGAGGAGAAAGTGATAAGGAGCGGCATTTTTATGTTTTTTCGTATCTTATCCAGAATAAACTCACTCTATATCCTAGTTATCGATGTTGACCTTTTGATTAGATAGAGCTAAATGTAAATATCAACTGGTGATGATTCAATTATTGAGGAAAGAATGAGAACCAAAAGTATAAAGCTGTTCAGAAGTGTAAACCTCATGATTTTTGTTTGTGGCTCAAATTGAAAGTACTTGAAAAATATTCTACAACATGGTATTAGATATTTCTTGCTTCTACTATTCATAATTAGTAAACGCACCATCAAAAATTGGTTATCACAATATAGTGCACGACCAAACAAATAAGCTGGAGTCACGAGTTTGTTCTAAAAGTGGAATCACCTCCACTAAAGACCAGCTGAGGTCTCAATGCAGTATAGAAAAACAACACCGGAGATATGTTAGAAGTGGTGGAAAAACTATATTCAATGAGTAGAGCAATGGAATAATGAGACAAACTAGATCAAATACGTGTGAACAACATGAAAATGGGTGCTTTCATAAAATTAACGGTTGCACCTTTTATATTTAACATGTGATAATGAAGTTAAGATAGACGAAAAATCAAATTAATAAGCTTTAAAAACCTTCTTTAGACTGTGATATTTGAAGAAAGGTAATAGTTTTAACATTAGTCCTTTTGTTTGTCCATCCTACATGTGGTAGAATAAATATAATTATTTAGTCTTTGATGTGGCTGACTTAAATAGGTTTAGATTTAGTTAATTTTATAATAATTTCTTAGATATCATATGTAATGCCTCTTCCCTTGGCATAGATGTTTTCCTTGGACAGGCGGCACATGCCGAGTGCGTCATGTGTTCGGTTTACTGGCTGGAGATGAGAACACGGTGTGATGTGATAAATACTCTGGATTATGTTTCGTATTAGATACTAACCTTTATTCCACTGCTTGTTTTTTTTTAATTTGTAGCTTTATTTATTTCAATTTGCAGCTATAAGTATTTTTAGTATATCATAATTTACCAGATTATCTATCCCTGTACTCTTTAGTTTATGTTTATTCTATAACTTCTCACTATTAATTTCCACTAAAATTAAACAAGAATCGAAACCTTGCAATTACATCAAAAAGCTTACTGTAGTATTTCGAGAATTTCAATCGAATTAATGCATACTTGTTCCATAGTAATAGTCTAATTTATTTTAGGTTTTAGGAATTACAATAGCTAAATGTTAGCTTATTTCAACTATTTTTGTAGGATCAGTTGTCGGTAGAAAAATGTTGACGAGTGCGAGAGTAGGCGGCAGCCAAACAATCTCAGCCGGTCCTATGCCGAGGTGTAGGGGCGTCCTAGAATTTTTAAGAGTGCAATCATTTATCACTTCAAAACTCAATATTTTCTTTGGTTATGGCATTTTAGTAGCACCTATTAGGGCACAAAATTGGTACATTTTTGAATTATATTCGGCATATTTTAGCTATATTTCAAATTAACTCAACCGCTATCGTTAAAAGAAAAACCTGTTTACATCACAGCAAAAGCCGAAAACGACTTCCGATCCTCATAAACCACATATGTTGCTTCCTCCTTAGTTACCTAGTTTTCAGTCATCCATCACTATTCATCGTCTCCTATTTATATTTTTGAATTTAATAATAATTTTCTAGCATGTCATATGAAACAATATCTGTTCGAATGAGCAGGAGCGATCCTTCCATCCCATGGGGATTCAAACTCCATCAACAAGGGAACAATATATACATATCTACAGTGAGAATTTATAATTATTATAAAGAAATAAAGAACTATTAACGAAGAGTATTTGATGACTTTATTTTATAAATGAAGAAAATATTAAGGTAGATCGCGACTCTTTATCGGATAAAGCCGGAATGAGACAAAACGACACCGTTGAGGCTATATGCGGAAGAACAACAAAGGCAGAAATCATTTCTAAATATGAATTTCCAGATTCTCTTAAGTTCTTCAAATTTTTTTTCAGGGTATGAATCTTTCTGATGCAGCCAAGGTTATTGATTGTGCTAAAGTTGAGGTGAATTTGAATCTTCAGCGGTGAGCAAACTTATGAATAATAACTTTTTAAATTCCCATATATTATTTAATAAAGCATGCAAAAATAATATTTATAGATATGTTACATCACATACTTGTTTACCATGGACACTCACGGAGAAAGATAACAAATTAGTGGTGGACGAGGTTAAACCGGGTTTCGGTGCAGGAATCGATACCGTACGCAGTGTTTTCAGAACTAATATGCGTTTCTATTATTTTCCTCACTAGTGAATATGATTTGAAGGAGTTTCACTTAATAAAATAAAACAAAGCTGTATTCAAGGAAATATGTACATTTTAACAAATAACGTATTTAAGAGCTACACAACTAGTGCTCAATCAAAATCTACATGGGACAGCCCAGCATTAGCAAAAACTATTCCTGTACAGAAAGTCTATCAAAACGACTTTGAAAAACGAAGGTTATTTTTATGTTCAAAACTACTTTGACCTACTATCTCTACCTTTGTTTGCTCATTAAACCTTATTTGTTAAATATAGCATATTTCCTTTATTATATTTAATCATTTTAGTTCACAACGACATCATGGAAGCTATGCAGCTCCTCCCTCTAATCAAGAACGAATATATCACAGTCCCTCGTCCTATTCAAATCGATATGATTCTACAAAATATTCTAAAACTGTACCTTTTGGAGAACAGATAAGTGAACAAGCATGAAGAATTACTAAGGTATTTTTGTATATTTTCCATATTTTAGATCGGAAATGGATTCACCTCATCACGTGATCAACAAAAATTTTCTCAATCTGGAGATTATGCTTCAAATGTGCCTAGTGCACAAGTGAATAGCAATAAAAACAGTGGCACTACTCCGTCTTATGGAACGCAGTTCGAGACTAGCAGAGGATTAATTTCAGAACCTCATGGAACTATGCACAATAATGCTCAGGAGGCTCAAAATTACAGGTATATTCTTATATAATATAACATTGAATGGGGATTAGAATTTAAATCAAACCTTTGTATTGATAATCTTGTAGTAGTAGCTCCATAATGCAAAAACTGGTGTATTAAGTTTCAACAATGGAACAACTACAACTGCTTATCAAATGAATTTGGGTAATAGTGTACCACTGAATCAAGCTGCCTTCATCGAAACTCAGCATTCACCTGGCTCATATTTCAAAGGAACAAGTGTCTCTCCTGGTATCACTAGCTTATTACTAATCTTATTAGCATATCAGTATGTCCGTTAATTAATTATTTAATTTGCCGATAGGTGGCAGCAAGGTATTTTATCATTCGCCATCATCGAGGAGCCGTCGTGAACTATCTCCACACGCCTCGATCCAACACTTACAGGTATTTCACGAAAATAAAAACTACAAATATATATCATTAACAATAAACTCTTGCTTTTTAAGAACATATAATTCACTATGTTCTTAAAGGAATTAATGGATGTGTTTCGTTCCAACTATTACAGTATAATTCTCCAATTAATATGTACTCCATAGAAAGCGCAGCGGAACAGTATTCTCAACAAACGGGTCGCCCAACAGAGTGGGTTTTCTGTTATACTTTGTGAAAAACATTTCTTATATTCCGGTGTTCTTTCTTTATATAAAATTTTTAGATAAGTTAAGATAATATGATAGAAATATCTTTAAATATAAATTGTTAAACATAATTTTGCAGGGTATATGGCAACAGTACGCAATCCCCAGCATACCTAAATTCTGAGACTAGAAAGGTAAAAACCATATAACACGAATTTTACCTCTATTCAAAAAACAATTCCACTAAGAATAGGTAGATCTTAATATTTTTGGAAATTATAAGCTAGTAGCATATTTTATAGCATAAAATCATCCTTATATTCTTCAACTTGGCTGTTAACGATACCCTGTAGGAAAGATTATTTTATTTCGAGTGGATAGATCACTATTCAAATTTTCTCTTTAATGCTTACTGGTTCTGTTCTCAAATGTTTCTATTTTTGACAAAAAGCAAAGCATATTATTGTTTTAAAATTCATGGTATGAACTCCACTTAGAATTTAAAAATCTTTTCAGTCAATTCCAAAATTTTATTTCAAAATAGAACATGAATAGTCAATCAATAATATACGTAATACAGAACGAAAGGGGATAATGATTTTTAATTTTTAGCTTATTGAAGAGCAAGAACATGGACGTCTTCGTCGCGGTCTTTCCCCGTCAACTCAGAGTTCTTCCTTTAAAAGAATCAGCCAAGCCGTTGGAGAACCCGTAAATTAAGATAAGAAACAAATACTAATTAGAATATAAAAATTAATTTTATAGTCTTGATTTAACAAACTTAATATTCTACATGTTATTACATGGTTATTTTGGTGTCTACGAGTTCTACTATAAATGCGTAAAGTCTAAATTTTGAAGTATTGTTGTCAGAAGACATATTGTGTATTTTTGTGTCTAGCTATTATGATATCCTTTAACAGCCATATATTTCCATAAATAGAGATTAGTATTGTAAACATTTTTCGGGGATAAATGCTTCTGGTAGATAAGCTCATTTGTTGGTAATAGCTTTGTTTATACGAGTAAAGATTTTTAACGTTTCCATCGAGCATTCAGATACATATATGAACAAAATGTAATCCTAAGTTATCTATCTAAACCAGCTTCCGTTTTGTTATATCATATGGCCAGGAATATCACTCAGACTGGAGGTGGCTGATCTGAAGTGAAATTCAAATATTCATCTCTATCACTGCAATTTCATGAAATAATTAGCTCGATTTAAAACCTAGAACTTTTTTTGTGATTTCAATCGATAATAATTCACTAATTGTATTTGTTGCACTTGCTTCGTTTCTCGCAGAGATATTTGTCATGAAGCTACTCTTTCAAGAGACAACATTTGACAGGATCGAAACTCATTCTTACAAACACTGAGAAAACTAGTTTTAAGGAAGAAATTACAATTATTAATTAATTAATTAATCTTTCTCTTTGATGTGTTTTTAGACAGGTTCAGTATTCTTATTAAATTTTGACTAACTTAGGAGGTGAATTATCGTAACGGATAGGAGGCACGTAGTCGTTGTGTTGAGGAAAGGGCACTCTAAAAAGAAAAGTAAAGACTAGATGTTATTTTTTATTCTATTTTCCATCACTCTTACCTCCTTGAGTTATTCAATTCAATCCGTTGCCGTGCATTTCTGAATAGCTTACTATTTTTAAGCCATGCATCCCAAGCATAGGTGAAGAAGGCATACAAAAATGGGAATACGTCGAGGAATATCAACAGTAGAACAGTGTACGTGGGAAACAAGGAATTCTTTATTTTTGGAATGCAGGGTTGCTGAAGAAGCAACAAGATATTAATTTTGAATTATAAGACGTATATTGACACAATAAAACTGGTTGCTATTTTGCATTAATAGATTAGTATGTTGGGTGAAAAATTAGATTATCATAGCAAAATTTTTTTACTTCACAAATGAAGGAATATTTTGTAGTTATTTATACCAATGACAACTAGCACTTACAGTATGTCAGAACTGACCTGTATATCGAACTGTACGAGAGTATGGTGAGGATCAAACTCGCAAGCGAAGCGATCCTTAATTTCATTGATCTGATACTCATCACGAGGATATGCTTCAATAAAGAGACGATCCACCATCTAAACGACCATATATCATAACCACGTAAAATGTTTCTTTTTGGGATTTATCTGTTTGGTAAGCAATCTATAATTTAAGTATGACTGTATATCGAAAATAACTAATCTCATAATGAAATATAGATACAAAAAACATGATTTTATTGTTTTTTCCACTTTGTAAATTACTTACTGAGAATATAGATAATTATTATATGACGGAAAAGTTTCTCTACACTACATTTATCTTCAATGCAAAGAAATGGGTTATATGTCGTCAAAACTAAATCGCTAGAATCTTTTAAGAAATGTTAGGACAGGTAATACACTTTACGTAGAATAATTGCAATTCCACCGTATTATTCTCACAATATAGGCATTCAATACAATCCCAAATAATCGTAGGCAGAATGGCTTTAAAAAATAAACTGCTTATTAATATTCTAAGAAATACTGCGAAACGAAAACACTGAAGCTGGGTATTAACAAAGCAGGTATAGTTGATATTATAAATGGGTACAAATGCTCACTCTAAAATTGCTGTTTGGGATTTTAGAAAACTTCATGAGATTCATAATTATGTCTTATTTGAATATCATTATTGTTATTTCTAATAAAAATGATTAGCAATAAACAGATTATAATGACTGGTTGTTTGTAGATAAAAAGCGATATTACCTTTTAATTTAGAGTTAAGGAGTCCTAAATAGGAATTAGGGCATCATTTGGCTACTATTTTGATTTAATGTATCCTTATATACATTGGAAAAGTCAGACTATTCATTTAGAAATAGCTAATGAGGAAAATAATAGTGCTTTGATAGACCAACCGCAGGAAATTTAACGGCTCCCCAAAGGACTGGATGAATGAAGTATAAAAGCTGAGCGACGCACAACAACAGACAGGCGACCAATATTGCCTGAATCAATTACTTCCATTTACAACCATATGGACTTTAAATTGCCACATGTAAATAAGAATTTGTACTTTTTTCCTTTGTTTATCATAAATCTCCTACATTATTAACTAGGAAAAACAACAACAACGTAAATATTTAAGAATTTACAACGAATTAAATTTGATTCGTAAGGCGTACCCGATATATAAGTTTTGCGAGATTCCCATCGACAATATTACAGTGGATAACAATGAGGACAGGAAGGAGAAGAAGGGCCAATGCTATGTTCCAGCAAAACAGACACCAAACTGTAGAATTAGTCTGTAAAATGTTACTAACAAAATAAGCTAAAAACTACACAATAGCATTTCGGTTAGAAAATATAAGTAAAGTGTTTTTACCAGATAGGAACAATATGCTATGTTAACAGTTGTTGACAGACCTCTCTGATAAGAGTGGCATATTCATCTAGTTCTTCAACAGTCATCCATTGTCTGCCGTGCTTATCGGTATTGTTCTTATTATCCACGGGGTAGTTCTCGTCCATTGCATTTTTCAGTTCCTATTATCGAAAATAATAAATACTATTCATCAAACAGTTGAATAATTGACCTCAGTTATCACTCTCACTCTTCACACCTTAGCTATTTGATGTGTCCGATTGACGTACGTTGTCAGTTCATCATGAACTCCCTTGTGCATAACTCCATAAATGCATAAAATAGATGCTATAGTTAAAAAACATCCAAATATACAGTAACCCAGACGGTGATCCAACTTTGATTTGTATTTTTTTATACTCTGTAATAGCTAAGAATCATTGCTGATGGTATTCTAATTTACATTTAATTCTTCTTTCATATATATTCCCAATTCTATATCTATTTTGTAAATGATTATTTATTTTCAGTTTACTCACCTTAATTTCTTAATTGGTTACTAGATTTACAAAAATAAAAATCCATAAAGGTAAATATATGACTATTTCATTTATAAGAATAGTTATTTTTTTCACTATTCTATAGCAAAGATTTAGCATAAGCAAAGTAAACGCTGAACCATAAGTATTGTAAATTATCTACTTCTTGCTCGCCCTTCTTTTTTCACATCTTGCATCAACGTTTGACACGGTTTTGCGATTTGATTTTTCATCTCAGGTCCAATGTCAGTGAATGCTATATTACAGCAATAGAAGAAACTGTCAGCTCAAAAATCTATTCGACTAAACAAAATATCTAGTAAATACACCAATAAAAATATAATCTCACCACATCATGCTGCGCCATTGACTTGTTTTATTCTTTTTTCTATAAAACATAATTTTGATTTACGGTTTCAGCCAATCAATACAATACTGAAGAGAAAAAATTATGAGAAAAGCGTTGTATATTAAGAAACTACATCTGAGTATATTCATTTATCACTATAGGAATTTTTTTCACAATTTAGTATGTAAAAGCGCGAGTAACGAATCCAAGTGGATGACTACATTTGAGAAGAAACAGGAAAGGTGGATCATAAAAAATGGTATATGGTGGAAGTGATTAAGACATTAAAAGTTTGAAAGGAGAGGAAACTGCCCCCCCAAGAAGGAACTCGTTCCATCCAACAAACACCACACAGTTATATTTCTGCTGTCAATTGACTGGTTCTGTGTATCAAAACAAATCAACCGAGAATTCACCAGAGGGATTATAAAGAGAACAAGATCCAAATGACTAATTAGTTGTATGAATCCTAAAGCTACAATAAAATGACGAAAGAGGTTAGTTCAGAATAAGATTAAAGTTCATGATGATAAAGAATCTATTCGGGGTATCTCTCGGAACAACGGCGACACTACTCAACAAAAACCAGCGCCCGCTTAACAGAAACGCAAACGGAACAATTGACGAAATTGATTGTTTTGGACCAATCAACGGAAATGTGAATTAAATAAATTCATAATCAGCGTTAATAGTTCCATGTTAACTGCCTAATTACGTCGTTAATGAATGACGCTTGAAAGTAAATAGAATTTAGCATAGGCTCGAAATTTATGCATTTTCCATAAATTTAGAAGAAATTATGCATATGAATTTTACACTGTTTGAAGACTTTAGATCTTTAGAACTCATAAAACAAATTTACTTTTGTAAACTTATAAACAGTTTCATTGACTATCTTAAAATTATTTGAAACTAACCGGTTTATTGCTTACATAGATCTTCTGTAGTCCTCCTCCTTTCAGGTTCCCACTACCTCGATGGTAAGCATGTATAAATTGAGGTGATTCGGACTCATTTAGTCCTACCCTAAAATAGAATCTGGCGAAGTGACAACGAAATAAGTGAAATAACTATTTGGAACGGAAAATGCGTAAATGACGAGATTTTCTTACTTTATTGTTGCTATGTTATCTTTACTTCTCGTCGAAAGAGGGCTTTCACTCCCCAGTGCGGAATCAGTCATAATGACCTTAAAATATAATCTGAAAATATTCTACACAAAAAGTATAATATCGGGTGCATATTTCAACAATGCATACTTCCTGTTGGCCAGTATCTTTGACTATCTGAATGGGTCCGTTAAGCAATACACATCTCACTCGATAAAGACGTAAATAGATTATCCCAATAGAAAAACAAGAAATAAATAACTATCTTAATATGTTGTTTTTATAATGGCATTATCTATTTTTATTTGCGTTGAAATGTGACTACCAATATTAATTTTGCATCTAATTCTAGTGCTTAGTGGCTAGAGAATATGGAACGAATTTGCACTTGTTCTCTATCTTTTTACCAGCCTCATTTTATTTAGTGGGAAAAGAATGTCGAAGCAGTTATTCATTTTGAAGATGACCGCCCTGGTTGTTGTCGCTGTTGTTGTTGTTGGAGACGAATTGGCCATAGGTGGAGCTATGTATAGGATAGGGATTTTCTATGTGGAATATCTTCATCAAAACGGTCGGTAGTCAACAAAAATGACTAGTTTTACTGCACTGAATAACCTGCGCCGTAACTGGTGCGAGCTCAATTTAGTTGTTACGATGACATTTGTCCGAAAGGAACTGTGATCACTAAAGAGATGTTAGGCTTAAAAACGTAGAGACACTCGTAAGCCAAAAACATTCGTTTTGGTACAAAAAGGAACACACGGTCTTAAAACTGCAAGTAGGGGGAAATGACGATCTGATGTCTAGGCCAATCGATCAACCGAACGATCACTGGGAAACGAGAAATTGCAGAGAAAGGGAAAATAACAGCTAAATAGAAGTAAACTAAAGACATGTCAAAGGGAAATAAGGCAATCAATAGAGACATCACAATATTAACAACAATTATAAAGAAAATAAAGAAGTAAAACTTTATTTGATATTTGTTCATGCATAATTATATTAATGATGGATAATAATGAACTTTTCACATTTATGTTAATCGTAGCTTTTTAGTTACATCATTTATTTTCTCGCTTGAATGAACTTGACAATAATAATGTTTTCTTAGTGGAATAGTTTTCTAATATGTAGTTATATATTTTATAAAGATGTATTACTCTATGTTAAGCAATAACATAAAAATTTGGTTTTAGCATTTATATAATTGCAATTAATACAATTAGGGAACAAGATTTTCAAAAAGTAAATTCTCGAATTTTGTATGAAATAGTAACTTATAATATCAAAATTTATCTATACCTTCTTGATTTCATTACATATTTTGACCTATTGGCGTATCTTATTTAGTTGCTAGAATACTAGGATCTTCTATAACTTCTATGTTTAACTCATTAAATATTATAGTATTCCATAAATAGTTGAATGTTGTTTGCGGTTACTGTACTATCCAAAATTCTTAAAATTACATGGACAAAAAAATTATGAGCATCTTATCTAAAATTAAATTTACTATTCTAATTTATTCTTTGTAGGCTTATGTTTTCTGCGTTCTCCAAATTTTAAGAGATTAATAAATTAATAATGGTTTCAAAAGAGGAATTGTCATGCAAAGCATAGACGACCTTTTCAACTTTAGCTGTACGCTGGAAGTATGTTTGCTATCATCAGTGCATTGCGCCTAAGATGAATGAACTTAGCAACTGAGGTCCGTACAAAATGAATTAGAGCCGAGAGCATATAAGAGAAGCTCTGAACTCTCTAGATTCAGTCTGACATCCATCACCCGTACCTTTCTCCCCAAACTTATCTCTGCTACCATCCCTCACTCCGCCACTTCACTCGTTATTATCGATAAAGTTGAAATTAGCATTCTCTATCACAAGGAAGCTTCCAATGGGATATTATAGTCCTCTCTTATTCTAACTATATTAGATCTAAATAGGACAGGAATTAAGAATTGTTAGTTATTAGGATATTGGCTAGACATATTATAATGGCATATAATTAGTGAATTATAAGAAATATCGATGAATCAATTTATCCACTTGCTAAATACCTGGTGACAATTATGGCCAACCAACAAGAAATAAGATATTTAGCTGTTATAAGTTACTATTCGATGTAAAATACTGGAATGATGACGTATTTAGCTTGATTTCTTTTTTTCATTTTGATAAGTCCCATGAAATATTGTTACTATCTAGTAGTTGTCCCTGATATCCAATCAATTAACCATTTATTGCATTGACTAGTTTTTTCCTCTAAACGTTATCTGCATAGTAAGGAGGATGCTCTCAAGTATTTAGTAGTTAAACGGTCGTAAATTATCAATGAAGACCGATTGGACTGAAGGATAAAAAAAACTAAACAAACTAAAAGAAAATTTCCACACTTAGAATAAGATTATTTAAACAGGATATAATAGGGATTCCTACATGAGATGTCAAATAGTTATCAGTGTGCTAGCTGATTACTGATACTGGTCAATATCTTCGGCGAATCTTTTGCTCCATTGTCCAAACAGGTGCGGCCTTGATCTGCCGTCATAGAACGCAGAGAGAGGAAATTGACCATGTACCTAAAACATGGAATTTATGGTAAATCACCAAGAGCAGTTTTATTTTCAAGGTCTAAAAAATAAAAATAAAGAAAATATAGAAGATGATTCACTTGTTTCACCCGGACTGATGATCTCCAAGCAGGAATGTCTTTCAGAAATTGCACCTGCTGAATAGGAATTATTTATTGACTGAAGAAAGAAAATTTTTAGGACAGCAATTATAGTTCCATCTCACAACCTTTCTGTTCTAAAATCATAAAATCACACTGTAATATGTATTAATTGAAAATGTTCAATACTATTCTTAAGCTATTACTTATATTTATTTAAGATAGATTAAGCTAATATTTGGATTGCTGCATTATTTAGAATGACATCCCTATTCCCCAAATCGTTCCCAAAACACGGTGATACCAAGCTCTTCATGTTTTAGCACTGTTACATTATAGAAATTAGGTCTTTACCCTAAACAAAGTGCGATATAGATTTTGCATTAATGTTCTTTAGTTTTCGCGTTGGGAAAAACAGTAAGCAATTGACCAACAAAAGCCTGACTAGAAGGGATTTTAATGGAATTTTCTACATGCTTTCAAATGTCGAAAAAATACGAAACTATCGGAATGTTAGGCATCTTTAAAATATAAGAATAGGTAAAAGTTGCAGTTGGCTTTTCATAATTGAAGGAATTCTGAAGAGTTATATTTCCCTAATATCAATGTTACACAGAAATTTGGTTTGCTTTCATAAACGAATACTCATTTGACTGCTACAATATTCGTGGGACAAATCGCTTAAAGAAGTTCGACTTACCTTAACTACCTTCCCATTTTCTTGTGCACAAACATTCACTATGGCGAATGTGACAATGATGAGGAGCGTATTTGTTGAAGTCATCTGGCAGATCTAAAAAATGTTTGTAAGCTAAGAACCAGAAGTATTAGTTTGAAACAACAAAGTAACTAATATAATAATACAGAGTGAAGAATATTTCTAAGAATAATACAGAAAAATACAATGAAAGCAGATTTTTGTATAAAGCTGAATAAAAACCAAAAATATGTCAAAAGTTCCTTCACATCTAATTATCTTTAGTTTGTTTTAATTGGTTATCTAAATTATTTGAATAGAATTTTATAGGTGTCGTATTGTATTTAAATTTAATTTTTCTTTCTAGAACATGTTCACATTTTCACGCTAATTATAATGGAATTTAGTAAAACTTTCTAGATGTTTTGAAATACTACATCAATTTTAAAAATATTAATATTAGTTATTAAGATAACAACCAAAGAGGTAAAATGGGATATTTAAGCATCAGACTAAGCGCTGAGAAATGTGGGCAGTCATACCTCTCATATGCGTACTTGTAACTACTCTCCTTTGTCAACAATGTATAATAAATGTCCTTTGATTACTAAATTCATTAGCTTCAGAATTATACTACTTGTTTTTCAGAAATTATTGACGTTATAAATCAGTATTATAAATTTATTCATAGTTCAGTAGGCAACTCTGAAAAAGAGTCTTCACAAATGAATAAATCGCCGTTGATATTTTGACGCGAGATAGAAGTGCAAAATACGACCTACCTCCAAGGTTTCCTCAAAAATTTTCTTTAAAGAGTTACATGTAAGACAGAATTATAATTTAGCAAAACGAGAGCTCTTCATCTTAACGATACTAAAATTATTCAACAACGTTTAGTGTTTAAGCATATATAAATGACTAAAACTAGATATTTTGAAGAGTGAGGCAAATGAACCATACAAAATTAATGAAAAATGACATGTATTGGGTGGTTGTTTAAGCGAATGAACTACGGAATTGTCTTGAAGCAAATTATTCCTAGAAATTATGGATGGTTTGAATTTTGGGCTGATAAAGTCCACGCAATCTATTAGCGCAATAACAGCATCAAACTACTCTTATTAATAATATATGTATTTACTGCACAACTGAACGTATCGCCAAAAAATGGTTGGAGGGGGCCGACAGATATGAAATTCATAGGTGACGTCACAACGTAATTCTAAAATAAGCAATATAAAGGGCCAAAGCACATGTCACTCAAAGAGCTGAGTGGCGCGCTGATTAACTTTCACTTCAAGACGCAATTGGACAGGAAAATGATCTACCCATATGCACTAAGAAGCCACTTGTATTTTTAATCCTTATTAAAATTATTGTTATGAACACATTATTACTTGGATTTATATTACTTCTATTTTTATTACTATTGTTTAATACCATATCTATCGTCAGTTTATTGACAAGCTACAGTAATATCAAATTCTATTTTTGTCTAATTAAATCACATTCTTACAAGTTAGGGTGTTTCAATCTTAGTATTCATAACATAGGGATTTTGTAATTATAGAATTTGGATATAGAGAGTTGGGACATTTTAGTATTAACGAGAAATAAGTGAAATGATATAATATACTTAATACATAAAGTTTTTAAAGTTTGTTAAACTTTTTAAAATTTACTATTTGGGCGTTATTTTAGTGGACTGTCGATGGTCACTAGCTAAGAATATCGAGATTAGTGGAAAAGCGGTGCTTATTGCATTCAAGAGGACTTTTTCATGGGTTTTTGGTATTAAAACACTACTGGGGCACTTAGCCGTAAAATTGAACAATTATCATTCATATTGCAGATCTATTTTCCTGTTTTCACCTATTTTTTTATTGAAAACGTTTCCGTCGGATTATAAAAACTGCACATTTCCTGCAGTAAAACATTGTAGAGAATCACAATTATGCGTGAGTTTTTTGATTTAGTGTTTAAAATTAGAGGTTCCAGTTTCTCTATTTCTTCGTCGCTTACTTTCCTTTTATTGTAAACTTTACCAAAGTTGTTATGCTATTTTAGTCGTTATTTAACTTAGCATATTTATAGCATGGCTGATTGGTTAATAGTGAAATCATAAGCATACTATTTGGAAATTTGAATAAAACTCAGGCAAGCTCACTTAATGCAAATGAAAGGGAACGGATACTACCGTTTAAGATTATGACAGAACGTAGGTTCGATAGGAAAACCACTGACGTCCATCTGCCGTGTTTAGGAATGTTTTCTCTAGTTAGGAAATTAAGAGAATTAGAAAATCTTCAATCCACCATGACAAGATGGCAGGAGACAAACGATATTTGAGTACTACAGAGAATTCGGAGGTCAATATAAAATAAACTTCTTTTTTTACTAATTTCATTTCCTTCTCCCATTATCAAAAAACAAAAGACAAGGAGATTTTTTTGGGTTATACTATCGGCAATTTAAATATTCTTAAAAGTTTTAGCTTAAAAAATGTGTCTAGAATATAATAAAAGCATTTTAGGTATTTATCTGAATTAATATTTATCCGAGAAAAGTTATGAAATATTTACAGGTGTATAAACAGAAGGTATCTTGAAGGAATATTTTATTTTGCTCAAGTGTATGATATTCATAAAATCTTATCATAGGTTTATCCCTAATACATGCTTTTAGGAAAGACAATCTATCAACATTTGTTTATCTGTTAAAAGATGCCAATTATTTTATTCAGAAGTTTTTCAATGGAAAATTGGGGTAACGATTAACTACAAAGCAGAGACCCTTTGGTAATGCTTCCGTCGTCAACTTTTACAGCTCACCCACTCTTTCTCTCGTGTTCGCAATCTGAGTGGTAGTCAACATGAATTCGAATACATAAAAATAAAGTAATAAAAATCCATGTTAAACTATTAGAGAATTTTGCCCTTTTTGGTAAGAGCTGAAAATCTCAGTAGGAGTGGTCTATTTGCTACAGCCAGAAAAGTGCCATTTTAAAAACACGTTATTGGAAGTTAAACAAAAAATTCTCCCTAGCAATTAAGTTTCTCTACAATTAATAAATGTCGATGAAAAACAGAAAAAAAACAAAGGATAGAAAAAAGCAAATATATTAGTACAAATGATCACAAAAAATTTGAATGTTCTGATTACCTGATCAGAGGATGATCATTTATAAGTCTCTTAGGGCAAAAAAAGAATAATTCTCATCTTTTATAGGGTCAGATATTCTTGTAAAAGTGTCATTGTAATTCATATTTAAAAGTTTCAATCATATATATATAGAAATTATCTACGACAAAAGTTGAAGTAAACATAGCATTATGTTCATGAAAATGATTGTATAGTATTAGTATTCCAAAGAAAGATCGGTTTACGAGAAATTAACTTCAGAGATTATAATTGGTAACTACGTGGTTCTCCTTAAAGCTCGATATAAACATAGTAGACCATTTATGGTCAACTTGAGCCGTCACTGCTCCTAATCCGGAAATATGTTTTTATGAAAAGTAACAACAAAAAATATAAAAAATACGACTCATATAGCAGAAATACAAGAGCAGCGCTTGTACAACAACCACTAGAATCAATTATGCAGATGTTATTACCCAATTAAAAATTTTTTAAACACTTCATATGCTGGATATGCATTGACCAACAATGCAGTACCTACTCTCATCTCTTCAAAAACCTTTTTCCACTGAATGCGTAGTTTTTATTTGCAACGAGGAGTACTTCGCTAAGATAAATGTTTAAAATTGCGAATATAATGGAAAATAATTTTTAGTTTTCGATGAAATAGTACTTGTAGATGTTGATAGTAACAAGTTGTGAATGCATTTATGCAACACTCCAGTTATCATTGGATTCGAAGTCCAGAGCCATCGTCCCGAAAAAATGCTGAGTATTGCTTCATCAGCTGACAGTATCGATAATGCGCAATGGATTTGTGATATGCTAATTCATAAATAGCCCATCTTCCCATGATTTATGCACCAATTCATAGATGTGAGTTTTCCTAGCAATTTTTGGGACAGTACCAATCACACTTTGATTTTATTCTACAATATTTGATATATAACAATGCTAATACGATCCTATATACAGTAGAAAAACCTATCACTTACTTGGTATGCTTTGAATTCTATCACATCACCTCAACCCAAGCATTCTTAAATTCCAGTTTCCTTTATTATGTGTTCTCACCTTGCCTTAAAGACTCATGATTTAGTCCTCTTGCTCTTTGACTGTGAAATTCAGTAACTTCCGTTTTAGTTAACTTCCGTAATCGTCCACCCGAACTTCCAGCAATCGTGTTCACGAATTTCATTGTAAATGATAGAATCTCTAGAATATTTTATCTATTTCTAAAGACTAATATACCTGTTTATTATCAGAGTGAAAAATATCGCACGCCTACAATTCTAGATAAATGCGTTTGTAGTCGAATAGCTCATTATTAAAATAGCTCTATAAAGTTAGCCTTCTTTAAGCGGTCATAACAATACTCATAAGGTATTTCTTTTTCAATAAACCTTTAACCTTAGTATTAGTACACAAAGAAACATTTATCTGTTTTGTCAACAACTTCCCGAAAAATCCTCCATTTATACTGGTGTGATCATCTTCTGTTTCTGATGAATAATGCGCTGAAAACATTAGCAAAACAGGTATTATTAAAGGTTACTAAGAAGTACATATTCGATTCACACACAAAGAAACAATTTCAATACATCACGGTTTAATAGCCACCTTTTAATGCGCTAATAAATGTTATTTGCCTATTTATCTGACGTTTGCGATTTTAAATAAGTATATACAATGTATGCTATTCTCCGTATTATTGTCATAGTTGACAACGTTTAATTAGATTTATTATATAGGAAAAGGAGTGATATATAGATACTCTAGTTATCTTGAACATTTGAATACATATTTAATGAAATATAAGTGGACGATTATAAATATGTTCTAGAAGATCATCTTAATGTAAATTTGAAAGTATCTGGATATGGCTCTTAAATCCGAAGGCAATAATTTGAGGGAAGAGATAATAATATCATGATCTATTTATTTCTTCATTAAGCTTAATTAATATACTATTTAGCACTTGTAAACATTAGTACTGTTTGAAATTAACTTAATCGCTTGGGAGCTCAAATGAAATTCAAAACAATAAAAAGAAACTATTAATGAAACTCATAATAATGTTGAACCTCTTCTCAGTTCTAACTATTCTATACTAGTTCATGTAATTTGTTGAAATTATAGTGCTCTAGAATGGGCTTCGTTGAAAACGATTACTCTAAAATACCACTGTTACCTGATTTACAAATATGAGAGAGTCATTTATTCGTCAATCGTTCTAAAATATTTATATTTAGAGGTGTATATTTTTAAACACGTAAGACTGAGAAACTTGAATAAATAAATAAAATCTTCTCAGCATATTTACTTCCTTTTTTAAGCTTCATCGATGGACAAAGCGTCATCAGGCGCATGCTCCGCAACTACTAGGTTTTCTCCGCCCTTATTTGACAAAACTGAGAATAATGTCGTTACCTGTGTTATGCATTAATATTGCAATACCCAGTTACTTCCCTTTTTGTCCTAGTTCGTTTCACCTCCATTCGAGAAATCATAGACTGCGGCTTAAATTTACTGTGGCCATCTACTGTGTTCGTGACATATGTGCTTGCAATTCCTATGAATTTATAAGTGTAGTAAATGGCTTCTTTCGTCTTTTATGTCTTCTTTAGGTTTGGTTCTTAGCTCTTATCTCAAAAACACTGCCACATACCTTATAACAGAACTAATAACAAAATATATTACATTACATGTGTTTCTTATTAATTTACCACTGAGACAAATTCCATTAGTTTCCACTTAGGGTCTATTTTCAGTAAAAATAAGTTTAAATAGCATGAAATTTCTAGACAGTCCTTAATGAATACTTTCTGTATTATAGATAATTCCCCTGTGCACTGTATAATAAAATATTTGTTTTACTGCTATTATTAGTGTACAAAACTAGATGACTTTCTCACTTACGTATTCTCTTCTGCCGAATTATATGGAAAGGGTCTTGTATTTTGGCCATAAAAAATCCCCATAATTAGTAGTAAGTTAGGCTTGCCAATCTATGATCGTATTGCCTCACGTAATCAGCTAAAGTGACAATGAGCTCACTTTCTACCTTATATGGCTGTGCCGACATTTTAGTGTTCTTTTTATTTAATGAATAATAAAGTCAGACAACTCATTCAATTAGTATTCTAATAGTTACTTGTTCAATATTTGATTTAACTGTAAATAAACACCATTGAATATCGTCATTAACTCCTACACAAATAATTAACCAATTTAGTTATATTTGCTCCTATTTATATTTACTGGTAAAAATAATCTAACGTTAATTCATAGAATATACACATGCTGATTTGTCTTCATGATCAATCTCTTATTTTCAGGTGGATCTTTCTTGAGATTCATGTATTTCAGGTCTTGCTTTTGCATTTCATAGCAGTCTTATCCTTGTTTTTCCTCAGTTAGTAACGAGCGATTCTCACACACAGACTCTGCTTCTGGTCAATTCTTCTCCTAATTATCTATTGTTCGTCTATACATCTGTTGGGTTATTAACTCGATATTTTGGGCTTTGTTAGTTACTACTAAATTCACGGCTATATTCGCTTCTGTAATTTTTTCGCAAAGTTAATCTCTTGCTGCATCAGCCGACATACATTTAAAAAATGGTTTGATAAAAAATTTCATTTTTCACCGTTTACTATAAACCCTGTTTCCTACTAGGCTTCTCGAGATTATGATTATTCGACATTCCTACTTTGCTTGAAATGGCCTCCGACATCTGTCATATTAGTTATTCTCTTACAAAAAGAGTTTTGTACCGTATAATTCTTCTATTCGACTTGACTCCTTTATTTTATTTCAATACCATACAGGAATTAGCACATTTAAAAACCTTTTTGCAAGCTAAACTATTTTTTTCTAGAAGTTTTATAAACTCTGAAGCATAGTCCTTCTTTATGTATAATTACTAGGGTTGGCATCCCGGGAAATACCCGGCTTTTCCAAAATCTCAACAACCCGAAAACCCGATAACTCGACATTTTAGTCTTGAATGCCAACCCTAATAATTATCTACGTTATATCATATTTAATGTTGAGCTAGCATTATTTTAAATACAGTTCTAATAATAGCGTGCTACTTATTTGTAGATTCACTATAAAAAATCTTTGGTCTATGTGGTGACAAAATTCAATGTTCATAATCGGACTTTCTTATCGGAAGCATTTAATAAAAGTTAATCCTTGCTGAACAGAATTAACAGTTGCGAAAATGTTGTAAGATTAGTTATAGAGGAAGAATATACGCAGGGAAATTGTCTACAAGCACAAATTCAGATCTCATCGAGACCAATAGATTATTCTCCATTCATAAGTGCCCCTAAGTGCATGGCCGTCTTATGATTGTCTTCTGGATAATGCTTTTCGAATTCAGTGATATTGCTTTAGGTAAATGACTAAAGCAGTTTATTACAGAAAAACAACGATTTCTCAAAATTTCAGTATTACACAAATTTTCAATTCTATTCTTTACCTACTATTTCTTACGTTCAAATCTCTTTAGATTAAATAAACCCCACACCGATTTTCAACTATTAATTCGTAGTAAATATCATAAGCTTTGTTTGTATCGCTTCAAGTAGCCGAAATAGCATGTTGCACAGATATTAGAACAAACAAAGAAATAGATGCTTTTAAATTATGGTACTAGGTGATAATTAACAAGTGGTTCTGTTCTTAAACCATAACTTGAAAAATATAATCGACTAATATAGTTTGCAGCACTACATTTTATTCCTTCGAAAATCCTTCCCATAATTTTGTCACATTTTCATGCTGCATTAATTTGATATAAGGATATTTAAGGAAGCTCAATAAGTAAATAAGACGTTGCGATACGGATTAAACAGCGGATTCTCTCCGACATGTTTCAGACAACTGGATGACCTAAATATAATTTCACATTTATTAAAGTTCTTATCTTGTGCTTTATAGACAAAAATTATTTGCAATATTATTCTATTCTGTAAGGAGTAATATATGGAAGACGAAGCATATAAACCCTTATAGTCCATAATAGTTATTTATTACCTCCTTTATAGGACCACCACACCATCTCCTACATAGAAATAGAGAAGTGGGCTATATGATACTGCAACATTCGCTTTATTTCTAGTGCCCCACTAACAAATCTCTAATGTGTCCATTGTATATACATAGTGTATTTATGTTGGCATTTTCCATGCCAACTTCATTGTTTTCAGTGCCACTGATTTACATCCTAACCATATATTTCCGTCTTGAATGACCCGTAAGACGGTGATGCATGAAGAATTGTGGTGGAAAAGGATTTCATTCTATTCAATGAAAAATCGCGTATTTTGGTTCCTCGATTGCTAAATACTTTCTATGGCTGTACTAAGCCGAAATTAGTCTATTCGACTATGCGCATAAAAACAGGTTGTTCTGGTCCTTTTTGAACTATTAGCTGGGTACAAAGAATTGGACGTAACAATTATCACTGTTCATATAATGTAGAACAGCTAATCAAGTAGGGCACATTGCTTTTTATTTTATTTGATATTGCGAAAATTAGAATGGGACTGAAATGGCTGTAAATGAATTGCCAATGAAGTCCTTGCACTGCATGTGGACGTAGATGAATGACTCTCTTTCCATTCTTGTCTCCTTCATTAGCATTACGGCAGTTGTCTGTTCGTTGACTATTCCAGACTGAATTTACTTCCATTACTTAGAAATGTCATAGTTTAAGCGAAAACCATCGAGTATTACAAAGTTAATATGAAATATGAAGTGTATAAACATGCATTAAATTCTTTCAATTACAGTATCTTCATATAACAATTTTATCATAATTATTCACTTCCAAAATCTACGTTCCCTCTTCGTTGATAAATATGTACATATATTTATCCACATAGATCTGTCATAATGCAAAATACATAATATAGATGTTGCTATATTTAAATGTTATTTGACAAAAACTGTATTATTCCGAAATTTAACAAATTCTGTATGTTCTAGGAATGTTAGCGCGATACTTCCTCAGTCTGTGTATTCTGTTCATATCACTGAAATTGTCGACTGAGGAGCAGATGGTACCAGACGTGAGTTTTTCTAGATTTAGAATCACTAGAGGAATTTCCGAGGAATCCTTACAGTTGTAGAGTAGCACTTCCTGTTTATTTCACAACTGTTCATATCCATATATATATATACTCAAAATGCTAAAATAACTTAGGGCCGACGATTTAACTAATGAGGAACTAAAAGGAAAACTGATATTACTGTATTTTTTGTTAGGCTCATACTTTTTTTGGTATTTGAGAACATTTGTTTTTATACTACATGGTAGTATATGATTTTTACTATCAATAGTTTTTAGAGACTATGGGGACAGCTTTACAAACAATTGCCATATACGCTACCAAATGACAGCGAGGGCGTTGACGACGATGATGGATTTTACCGCACTTTTAGGTATCGGTTAAGTTGTTCTAGACATTGTTTAACATTATATGACAAGAAAACATATTACAATCAAAAATTTATGATGCTTAACCTAGTGATCAAAGAGTAGAGGTTAGATGACTCCTATAAATCTCATCTTATGACCACTGCAAACCTAACAGGCTCAAACCTGCAATAAGGTCTCTGGCCCTATTCACTCTCAACACTCCCATCGTACATCAATTTAAAGAATTTTAAAATAATGGCGTTATCATATGCTGTAATGCTAGAAAATTAATTGTGCTTATAACTAACAAAAATAATTTTGACAAATGTCAAAAAGAATTATAGATCGGCAACCAATGGAAAGCCAACATTCATCCGGTTTGGGAAACGTGCGCAACCTTCATTTATTCGTTTTGGAAGAGCCCAACCGTCGTTTATTCGATTTGGAAAAAGGGAAGATACGATTCAAACTAATAACTGACCCTATTTTCTCTACATTCATTTACTCGATCACATGGCTAAAATACTTCTCATCAACTTCACCTTGTTTACGATGAAAGCCATTCTCTCAACACTTCCATAAGTTACCGATATCGTAGCAACTGTAAATTCTTCGTATAAATGTAACTGTTGTACTATTTAAAAAAAAATATTATTTACAAAAAATAATTAGTGGAATGAATGATGACAATGTTATGACTCTTTACAAGTATATAGATATGAAAGAACCGAATTACTGAATTTATATGTTTACTTTTGACCATTTAATGAGCATTGCCAAAAAAACTTGCAATTTCGATCATCTGATAAATTCGGTATTAAAAAATAAGTTAGTTTATAGACCTTTATCATGCTACTTTAGAGCAGTTAGTGTAATATCGAGATAAAAATGACATTGATGAGATGTTTCATGTTTTTTCCTTTTCTTATACTCTCATATATCTTCTCTAATGGCTTACTATTATATAGATCATAATTTACCATAGCTTTGATATTATAATATGGTATACAACATTTCTCTACTTAGTCCAATAATTAACATTTTGGGCGCTAAAATGGCATGATAGTATTGTTTTATAGGCTTGACCAACTCCTAAGGTCACTCGATCTACAAATGAGTTAATATATCTCAGCTTTTGTCTAAATCATTTACAGTACAGTTTATTCCATGTTGCTAAGGTTACCAGTAGTGTTTTTACACCCACATAAACACGAATAAGAATAATTTGCTCTATGACCACAATTTTATGCTATATACTATAAGAACTTCGTTTGAAATCGCACATTATGTGTTGGTAATGAGGTCAAGTCAACAAAAATAATTAACGAGGGATATATGCATTAGCTGGGCTTTACAGTTAAGATAACTATGTGAGGACTTTCGGAAGAACTTTCCTTTTCAGCCGGTAAAAGATGTAATCCAGTGTTCGCATTTCGTACGGTGAGATATGGTGAAAACTTATCATCTGTGGGCTAAAATTCTCAACACCCTGTAATAACAGATATTCATTAATTTCCAATTTATTCACATCTATAAAAATTCCTAACATTCCTCTCAGAGCTTCAAATCCAATTTTAAATAATTTTCTGCAAAAAAAAACGAAAAATAACATATTTTTATAAACGAACTTTCATTGGAATGTAGTATGCAAATTTTCTGGCAAACAGATCTTTGTACATAATGAGCTGTTCAGTTGGATGAAAATGATGAAACCTGTGAAAAAATATAGACTGGGAGGATATAGTGTCGAATGAACAACTAGTAGTGCAAACCTATCTGATCCATAATCATCCCGAGTATCTTCTGGATAGATTCCTGCTGCTTCAAGACATTTACCCATCTGAATTGAAACAAAGATGTATTTGAAGAAAATAAATAGACAGTTGCCTCTTAAGAAACAGCAATCCGTATAAAATTATATAGCCTACTTCTTGGTCTTCTTCTGCCCGGTGATGGTCAGGACAAAGTTCTGGTTTTTTCATGATTTGATTAAATGCTTCTACTGCTGGTCTGGATAGTACATATGCTCCTCCGTCTACAAATCCATGCGGCTAAATTAAATGAAAGAATAATGATAATCTAATTTAATTTTGCATAATTTTTGCAATCAATACTATATTATAAATAGAGACAAGTAATTTCTTGTAAGCATAATAAATTTTCAAATTACGCACCATATAGAAATTCCATCTGTAGCCCATGAAATGCGGTTTATCTGGAGAGTGATTTGCTAAAAATCTCCTTAAATTTTCGAGAATAATATAAGCATCATCATCAGCACGAAGATACCAATCAAACTTTTCCTCTATTCCTTCTATCACGTAACTACAAATACACGATATATGTTTAAATGCCATTGTACTTCACTAGTATAGTTCTTCGCTTTTTCGTTAGTTCCCACATTGTGAATTCATATAAGGAAATAAAATGAGTTTCCACTTGAATATCCGTCTTATTTTTTCCCATGAATGATCTCTCGAGTGCAGTTCAGGCCAGTATTTGTGTGGAATATGCGGAGCCATAGGAGAATCGGTGAAGAAAATAAATCGATCGCAACGCCTAGCCCACGTCTCATAGATGGTTTGAGCCTGAGAAGATAAGGGAATACAATATGAGAAGGAGTGGACATCGGAAGAATCTAGCATATTTACATGTCAACAATACATTCAAAACTCATTAAACTATGAGATGTTATGGGTGGTTTAAACCAATTTAAATATACTCACTCTAGTTTCATGGCTAGGTGTGGCCGTATGAATGAGACAGAAAATATTTGATCCATTTGCGAAAGAAATGACGATAAAAACGTAAATTAAAACCATTGTTGTTTTTTTACGTATTAGAAATAAAGAAGAAAAAAATCGAAACAGTATAGGTTTTCGAGTATTTTAGTTGAAGGCTGATTTAGAACAACGATTACATCTTCGCACTAATTCATTCACCTAATTTCTTTTACTTGATCTTTTAAGAATATTTACAGAAATTTTGATGTCATCATCTGCATAACGTTGTCTTTAACATAATAAATGTAGAGAAGCACACTGAATCTTGATTCTCAGCGATTGCAGCATCACCAATATTGTTTATAAACGCTCTGGACCAAATTCAACTATTTATGCATAATTAATAGATAACTAAAATATGCTAAATAAACATCTACGCTAATATCAAATCACCACAAAGTCTTTATACTCACAACACTGTCACAAATATTTGATACGAAACTACTTTATATATCAAAGCCTAAGTCCATTTTGTACTTCCAGTAGAGCTTTACATGAATTGTGTAACTGGCTAATCTCCAGCTGGTTAAGGTTTTGCTTAACCACGTGAGTCACACCATTTGCACCCAGAACGACTGGTAGAGAGAGATAAACCTCATCCTCAATCCCGTGGAAATTCTGAGATCAGTAATCATTATTGTAAAATTACGCTAAAATAAACTAGTTCAGAAACTAACCTTAACGTTGGTAGAAAGAGCGTACACATTACGAGAATTGCTCATAATTCCCTGTACAATTTTAGCCACGGAAAGACCAATAGCCCATGAGGTGTATCCCTTCAGCTTGATGATCTCATATGCACTGCAACCATTATCTTAACTTGAAATAATCACTATTAAAATTTTAAACATTAAATATTAGAAATTCCAACTCAACACTTTTATGCAAACGCGATTCTTACCTGTCAACAACTTTTTTATGTATTTCCTGCTCCCAGTGTTCATTATCAGTTTTGTCTCCAATGTCTGGTTTTACATCAGATAGAGTAACTCCCGCTACATTTACTCCAGACCACACGGCCACTCAAAAATGCAATGTTACACATAGATCATGTTTCACTCTTGTTTATCCTATCCCTATCATATTTTCATACCGCTAGAGTCTCCATGCTCCCCAATGATCCACCCATGACATGAGGAAGGTGCGATATTTAGTTTCTCAGATAGAAGGAAGCGAAACCTGAACTACGTAACATAATAAACAGACGAACGAAAAAAAAAGAGAAGCATAATTCTAGTATAATATATTTATTAATATTAATTTAAGAGGAAATATAAGATTAAATTGTTCCAGTGTTAATGAGACCTAGCGGAGTCTAGGTTGGTGCCTGAGCCGAAGACCCGCTCTTTTGGTAGACCCGATAACTTCCACGTTACGTATGTAAGCACATCAACTAAAATATGAAGTATTAAAAACAAATTTTGCTAGAATAGAAATTTTTTTAGACAAACCGGGATTGGAGACAACCATGATTAAAGTATCAGGCGAGTATTTTACGAGCTCTGGGACGATGCCTTTAAAAATTTCGACGTTTCTTTGTACTAGAGATAATCTACTTTCTCCTTCTCTCTGTCGAGCTCCTGCTGTGATTACACATATTTTCGATCCAGCAGTGATAGAGTAGTCTAAAAAAATATCTTTTAGCAGCATTGTGCAACAAATGTTGTCATTTACAAATACTAATTCTGGTCACCCCTTCTTCTCTATCTCCTCACCAGTGTCTGCCTTAACTGTACAATGTCTTGTGAATGCAAGTCCATGTTGAAGGTCCATCATTTCTCCTTTTAGTTTGTCTGCAACAACATCCACCAAGCAAATCTCATTTGCAACGTTCTGTAAATTTCATATTTTACCAATTACTATAAGAGGCTTTAATACAGTGCGTTTCATAATTATATGACACCCCCCATTTTTCGCTATAACTCGGGGCCCAGTGTTTCAAATGTAAACATTTTTTTTATCCTCACACCCTGTCACATCGCCTAAACTACCTATACTTTTTTCTTGGTTGTTAGTACATTTTTTTCCACGAACGCAAAAAATTTATTTTTCCATTGTTTCATAATTGTAGGGCACTTAAGATATACGAGCTTTAAAATTAGAATATCATGTGGCAAATATGCCTTTTGTGGATCAGTGAAGAAAATCGAAAGTGGATTGTGGTTCCCTTCTCAATGATATCGAAAAAGAGAAATTCTGGCGTTTTCTGATGCTGAATTGAACTGAATGGAGATTGCAAGAAAAATCGGGCGCTCTAGGAATATTGCCGCCAATTTCCTGAGAGCTCCTAGTGAATACGGAATCAAAAAGAGTAGAGGAAGACCAATCAAGCTGGGAAAACGAAAAAAAGAAGGATAACAATGATGGCATCAAATAGCACGGCCAATCTGGATGAAATCAGAAGCATCTACTGTCCGACTGTGTCAAAAACAACGGTTTGCAGGGCACTGAACGCAAATTCATTCAACAAGCGGGAAAGAATGGGGAAGTTTCCGACTTTAACAGCAGATCACAAGAAAGCCAGGATCCATTTTGTCCGTTCACACATGTCATGGACTTCGGAATGGACTGAGTCAATTTTCCCTTTTTTCCATGTGCATGTGTCTTTTCACTACTAGCACCATTTTATTCAGGTCATTTTCAGAGACGAAAAGAAGTTCAGCCTTGATGGTCCAGACGGATTTACATCCTACTAGAGAGATTTGAGAAAGGAGAGAAGGTTTTTTCTACACGAAACTTTGGAGGCGGAAGCTTGATGGTATGGGTTGCATTTTCATCATCCAGAACTAACGAATATTCCTATTTCTAACAAAACGAATAGCGTCGATTGCTAACAAATTCTTTAAAATCACCTACTCCACTATTACAACAGATCCCCTCAGAAGAACTTCATATTTCAACAAGACAACGCTGACATCCACGTGAGTTGCAGTACAGAGAATTGGTTTCTACGCAGGAACATAATTTTTATGGACTGGCCGTCTCGGTCACCGGATCTAGTTCCCATGAAAAATCTTTGGAGAATATTAACCCGTCAAGTTTATGCCTACAAGAGGTAGTTTTATTCAATTGAGGACCTGAAGAAGACAGTCTCAGAAGAGTAGAGCAAAATTGACCCAGACGTCCTCAAAAATCTGTCAACAAGTATGACAGAACGCACTTTTCAAGTGGTTAGTGGAAGAGGTAGTTGTACCGATTATTAAAAGTCATTTGTTCCCTTTATGAATTGTTGTTGTTTTTTGTAACTATTTATCCTAAGTATCTTATAATTATGAAACATTGGGAAAATAAATTTTTTGCGTCCTTGAAAAAAAAGTATTGGCAATCAAGAAAAAAAATATAGATAGTACTGGCGATGTGACAGGGTGTTAGGATAGAAACTTTGTAACATTTGAAACACTGGGCCCCGAGTTATAGCGACAAATGGGGGGTGTAGTATAATTATGAAACACACTGTATATATCAGATTAATAAAAACTTTCAAAAATACTACAAACTGGCTTCTATTATTAATTTGTTTAGTTTCCTCAAACAAAATGAAAAAGGCATGGAAATTAGAACGATAACCATGATTCTTTAAAATAATGATTACTGGTCATTGGACTGTTCATGAAAATTAGTAGTGCAATACTACACAAATCTCTCTCACCTGCTGAAGGATGGAATAAGCACATGCCATCCCAACTTGTCCCACTCCTACCACAGTAACTTTTCCATGGGGACTAGATACAGCAGGGATGATTTCTTCGAACACTTCTTTGATTGTTGACGCCATAGTTGAACTGGAAATAATATTCTCAATTCATAATGATTATAAAACTATTTTTTAAACAAAATAACTTCTATCAAAACTATTCAATATTAATTTATATGAATAAGCTATGAATAAACCTGATGAAATAGTTTTTGGATATTCTCCAGGTAAAAAAATATTAGTTATTATAGAAGAGATTCGTAAGGAAGAGAGGCTGTTTGTAGGCTTACAACAGTAGCACAATCTTCTGTTCAGTTAAAATAATCCATAAATCCGACCTAATAATTTTAATTCATTTAGCACAACTATCCTTATCAGATCATAACGGGAACACATTTATGTTAATGGTTGAAAAAATTTATACTCGAGAAACAACCATAATGAACTTTTCATCAAAATACAATATGCAGAAGCATTTTTGATTTTGCTAAGCACTTATATATCGCATGCCCTGAAATTATTTTTATTGACACTCACAGGAAAATAAAACTACTTATTTTATTTGAGGAGAACTGGAAGTTTACTAAGAAGCACAGAGCGTTGAAATAAATATTTATATAGCTGTAAATCCAATGTAAATCTGTTATGATTCACTCCGACGTCACTATTGAGGATCCATGATTGTTAGTGATTCCGTGATAACATTACCGAAAAGATTATTTGTATTACACGATTATAAAAGCAAAGGAAAGTCTTTCGTCTATTATTATTTGATATACAAATAAGTGCTTGGTCTGTTAATTACTTTCAGGAAATAAACTACTATACGAAGAACGTTGTCAAAAAGATAGTAAAAACTATATTGTTAGTTAGGTATAGAAGAGTTTCTAACTGGAAAGAAAACTAGAGATTGGGAATCTAATATTCAAGGTAATTTATGAAGAAAAAGCCTTTTTTCATATTAATATTACTGTCAGAATTATCTAATGCATACTTTTATTTAAATATTAGCAATAAAAATATGGTAGAGATGTGCTTTATGGATATGCATAATGTCTCAATAGAGTGCGTTTGAAAATAATATAAAAATATAGTACTTTGCTTTTAGTCATTATATTTGTTGTTTCCCTGAATTCAGGTGTTGTAGACTATGAAGCTTCTAGTAATAATGTAGTGCTCATTCTTAAGAAGAGGAATTAGATTATCGTACTTGCCCTAAGCTCCATATTTTCAACTGTTCGGACATGACAGCACAATTCGTTAAAATAAGTTTAAAAAGTTAATAATAAACAAAGTACAAAACGACTAATATTATGACTTGGAACGCGTTCAACTCTATCGAGGTGGTTTACCTGACATTTATTGCAACAAACATGAACAGTAAGAACAACCTAAACGTGTTTGGACATCAACTAGTCCCGTTTATCCAACATTTCCCGGGATTAACTTCATCTCTCTACAGAATATTAATGTCATTCACGTATTAAAGCTTAACTGAACAACAGTAACGTCGACATATTCACATGATTTTCGAACTATATATATTTAAATTGGATCGAACATTTTTGGGCAGCCTGTGTCCAATTTGAGCTGATAATCATCCATTTGAAACTGTCAAAGCTCTAAAATGTGCTATAGATAATGCATGAAGCGAAATTGAAAAGTACATCGAAAAATTAGCATACATAGTCTCCTTTCTTAAGAATGAATACAAAACTAATATTGAAAATTTCAGTATATAACACCTCATATCAGAAGAATTGGATCAATTTAATGGCCAAAAATAAAAAGTAGTGCTATAGTGTTATACCATTTCCCTAAGCATTATATATATGACTCACTCTTTAGTGGTTGAAACAAATATTAGAGGAGATAATCGACTTATAAAAATGCATTTCTTAAATACAAGACAAACTAAGAAGCATTAAATATTAAAATGCAGATTTTATTTAAACTATTTTGGCTAAGGGTTGAATCTTTGGAGATTTACTTGAAAAATCGAGCTTTCGTAAGACAAAAGTTCTACGATACAGTTTTACTTTTCAAGATGTAGAATTCATATAAAGTGAGAAGATATGAAAAAAAAAGTATAATAATTGATTTAGATTCAGAAAAAATAGTTTTTTTCCGCAAAGTCTCTATTTATGCGTGACTGGAAAAGTTGAGATTGTAATAATATCGATTAATATGTTGTATTTTAGAGCATGACCCACCTCTCTTGTTTACTTCGAGAATAGGGAGGACAACATGACTAGATGTCACGCTCTCCATGCTTACATCTCAATTTTATTGGCAATTTAACTCTTCGTATTTCTGATTTATACTGATGGATAACAATAAGTGTAAATAATGCTCCCGTTGTTAATGGTCAGAGTGATTTTCACCAAACATTTAAAAAAGATGTTCTATCATTACCTAACGCCCTATAATCAATAATATTAATAATTGCTAAAACAATCGAAACTTTAATGAGCCGAAATATTCTAAAGTGATAACTAAACATATATATATATATATATATATATATAATAATAATAAAGTGGGATGGTTTCATTAACAATATACAGTATATGAAAGAATAGCCGGTTTTTTTTTCACGAAAATTTTACCTAAAATAAAGTTGCAATTGATATGCACTAAATTGAGAGTTCAATAAAGATTAAAAATTAGTTCTTCATAATTGCAAAATCTGTATTTTGAAGAAAGTCATGTACGGAAGAGCAGTTGAGTGCTCATGACTGCTACTTTTTGCACTATATGTTGATGATGACGTAATTTCACTACATATAAGAAAAGCATAAAAATTGAAAAAATCATGCAAAAGAAGCATGTAACAAGGAAACAACATAGAAAAGGAAGAGAATAAGGAATAGTATGTAGTGATATAAGGGAAATGTTGAAAAATAGACGGATAGGGAAATACATGAAAGAAGCAGTACGAGTAATTGAAATCGTAATAAAATCATCAAAAAAACTGAAGAAAAGTAAAGGATAGACAGTGAAAAACAAATTCAATATGGCTAAATGCTTGAGCCAGACGTCGAGTGGAATGTAGCCCAGCAGACAAATCCTTCCAGTGGAGTCAATCCAATTTCAGTCGCGCAGCGAACGCGGTGTAAATACGATATCGCACGTATCATTCAAATGTTCTGTGCAGACTAGCATAAAGTAGCAACACAAAATCGTTTCGTTCTTTAGCTCACAGCGACGTATTCAATTTATTCGTTTGTAAACAAAAATACCTATCATTTTTCGCCGATTATTAGCATAGAACAGCTTCTAATTAGTATTATGAATTCATATACCATTGCTGTAAATAGAGAAACAGCACGTCATTTTTTTTTCTAAATAATACCCGTTTTTAACCCAACATACCTATGGAAATGTGAAAAGTGCAAAAAATACTTTTACTTAATACCACTGCAAATAAATAGTACCAAAAACAATATATATATATATATATCTTTCAGTATATTCATAGAAAAAATGAACGAAGGAGAATAAGACATTTTTTGTCGAAAAAAATTGGCTAAGAAACAATGAACAAACAAATACGGCGCAATCGATGGGCATAAAACTCAGAGAACGATCGCCGAGGCATCAAGTATTTAGGGACAGAAACGATCAAAAGTGTACGTTAAAATATATCATATCATAAATATTTATTTGAAATAACTAAGATGCCGAATTAATAACAGCTTAGTTGTGTTTTTTGAATACAAACACAAAGTACAAAGTAGTCGATCTAGTGTTTCACGATTTGCGAAGTTCAATCCCCAGCAAAGATATATAAGCACTTATTTATAACGAACTTGTTGCAAAAAAGCTTTCACCTCAATTAATGGTCAGGGAATTGCTATTTACTATCTTTAGAAGTCAATTATTTTCTGCCAGAATTAAAGCCATAGATTTGAGGTTAAAAGTCGAGAGAAAAGGACAACAAGCCATTTGAGCAGCTGACACTCTGCACTTGTCTTGTAAAATGAAATATTGAGCAAGAAAAGGAAACAAAAATTTTAGTGTAGGGTAGGGGGTCAAATATTTGGCATTTATTATCTATGTTTTATTAGTCATTGACTATATAGATATACAATATATTTATTAAATATAATACGACCTTCAAAGGAATAATAAAGGATACTTGTAAATCATATTTTATTAACTGTATTAAATAGAGGTATTTTAGGCCTAAAAATAGAGATAGTTAGAAGTAATGAGAAAGTAGTAAAAGAAGAGGAAAAGAGAAAGGGAAATCTGAGAAGATACGAACTCACCGTGACGACATTTCACAGCCTTTCAGTGGTTGTTAGCCTGATGCAATGACGGCTTTCGCAATATTCCCGCGCTTGCTTTTTATGTCAACGGCTCTGTTAGAGGAATGAGTTCTCGTATATATTTCAGGATTAATATTTCCATTTATAACACTAAGCATTTATTTTTATGTCTAATTAAATAATCGAGCACATTTACTAGTTTCATACTGTCTTTCCTTAACTAATCTTATTTTATATCTTTAGTTAATTATAGACACCTTAAAACTTTCGGATTTGTTGAGTTTAACACATAAGTGGCGAAAAATAAATCTAGTAAATGTTTCCTGTACTATTTACTAGCTGTGTATAGACATAAAGCCTACCCAATTCATGACATTCATTATTGCAACAACTTCCATTACAGCAGTACTTACACGGCTTCCCATTTATGGCTTGAATTTAATTAACCTCTGTTAGAGGATTTAGATACTAAGCAACTCACTTTTATACTAAAGATAACTATTTCTAAGCAATCTTGTTGAAACAAAAGAATCATTCAGCAAAATCAGTTTCTCACGAGTGAAAGTATATAGGTGTTTCTATAATTGAACCTCCCTAAATGTCTAAAATCATGAGCTAACTCCAACATTTCAACAACATGCAAGGACACAACTCTATTCAGAGTGAATCCTAATATGAAAACCCTGCAATAATTACTCACCTGATACCATAATGGTTGACCAATGTATCTGTGATGTTAGCTGTGTGTTACTCACTACAACAAACCATTAAATGAAGGATAGATAATAAATAACAATGTGTATACACTAAATTACAGATTCACATGAAACAGTTAGGTAAAATAACATATCGATACAGCAAATAGTGCCTTTTAATGAACCACAACGTTCATCGATCAAAAAATATAGATGTTGCTAACAACAGATATCAAAAAATATTTAAACCAAGACAACAACATTTCCATATCTCCAATAACGAAATAACACTTGTACATCAGAAAAATGAGGCGGAATAATTATATAACAAAACATTTTATTATACAGAAAAACATTCACAAGACATCAGAGAGAAGAGATGAAAATAAAAGAAATACTAAAACAACTAATGAAAAAAAAAACTTCTAAACAATAACAATAATTCATCAAAAGAAAACATCCGGAAAAAAATCTACTTTTAACAACATAACAATCGCCACCCGAATTCTGAACACATCAAGATTTCCGTGCAGAGGGGCATTTATGAGTATCAGTCAATTTTTGGCATCCCCTCGAAAGAGCGGGACAAATCGGGAATAGCGTGAGCAGAGGGATAGTGACATGCGTCTAGTCTATCTAGTTTTTAAACTTCTGCCTATTCTTGTCTATTTTTGTCAATAGATGACTGTGAGAAGAGTCGTTGGCCTAGATCACGGTCACCAATGAGACTGAAAGTGAGTATCACGAAGGAGGCAGAGCAGTTGGAGGGCGCTGAAAACTAGGGGGGAATAGAAACGTGAACGCATTGATCAGCTTCCTAGCGTGACGTACGGCGCAGCGCAACGTAGGGGTCTCGGCGACGTCTGTCTGACATCTCTGGCTCCCCTGCATTTGACCGAGAAAATCTTTCGCCTTTTACTAAAGATTTCCGTGCAGAGGGGCATTTATGAGTATCAGTCAATTTTTGGCATCCCCTCGAAAGAGCGGGACAAATCGGGAATAGCGTGAGCAGAGGGATAGTGACATGCGTCTAGTCTATCTAGTTTTTAAACTTCTGCCTATTCTTGTCTATTTTTGTCAATAGATGACTGTGAGAAGAGTCGTTGGCCTAGATCACGGTCACCAATGAGACTGAAAGTGAGTATCACGAAGGAGGCAGAGCAGTTGGAGGGCGCTGAAAACTAGGGGGGAATAGAAACGTGAACGCATTGATCAGCTTCCTAGCGTGACGTACGGCGCAGCGCAACGTAGGGGTCTCGGCGACGTCTGTCTGACATCTCTGGCTCCCCTGCATTTGACCGAGAAAATCTTTCGCCTTTTACTAAAGATTTCCGTGCAGAGGGGCATTTATGAGTATCAGTCAATTTTTGGCATCCCCTCGAAAGAGCGGGACAAATCGGGAATAGCGTGAGCAGAGGGATAGTGACATGCGTCTAGTCTATCTAGTTTTTAAACTTCTGCCTATTCTTGTCTATTTTTGTCAATAGATGACTGTGAGAAGAGTCGTTGGCCTAGATCACGGTCACCAATGAGACTGAAAGTGAGTATCACGAAGGAGGCAGAGCAGTTGGAGGGCGCTGAAAACTAGGGGGGAATAGAAACGTGAACGCATTGATCAGCTTCCTAGCGTGACGTACGGCGCAGCGCAACGTAGGGGTCTCGGCGACGTCTGTCTGACATCTCTGGCTCCCCTGCATTTGACCGAGAAAATCTTTCGCCTTTTACTAAAGATTTCCGTGCAGAGGGGCATTTATGAGTATCAGTCAATTTTTGGCATCCCCTCGAAAGAGCGGGACAAATCGGGAATAGCGTGAGCAGAGGGATAGTGACATGCGTCTAGTCTATCTAGTTTTTAAACTTCTGCCTATTCTTGTCTATTTTTGTCAATAGATGACTGTGAGAAGAGTCGTTGGCCTAGATCACGGTCACCAATGAGACTGAAAGTGAGTATCACGAAGGAGGCAGAGCAGTTGGAGGGCGCTGAAAACTAGGGGGGAATAGAAACGTGAACGCATTGATCAGCTTCCTAGCGTGACGTACGGCGCAGCGCAACGTAGGGGTCTCGGCGACGTCTGTCTGACATCTCTGGCTCCCCTGCATTTGACCGAGAAAATCTTTCGCCTTTTACTAAAGATTTCCGTGCAGAGGGGCATTTATGAGTATCAGTCAATTTTTGGCATCCCCTCGAAAGAGCGGGACAAATCGGGAATAGCGTGAGCAGAGGGATAGTGACATGCGTCTAGTCTATCTAGTTTTTAAACTTCTGCCTATTCTTGTCTATTTTTGTCAATAGATGACTGTGAGAAGAGTCGTTGGCCTAGATCACGGTCACCAATGAGACTGAAAGTGAGTATCACGAAGGAGGCAGAGCAGTTGGAGGGCGCTGAAAACTAGGGGGGAATAGAAACGTGAACGCATTGATCAGCTTCCTAGCGTGACGTACGGCGCAGCGCAACGTAGGGGTCTCGGCGACGTCTGTCTGACATCTCTGGCTCCCCTGCATTTGACCGAGAAAATCTTTCGCCTTTTACTAAAGATTTCCGTGCAGAGGGGCATTTATGAGTATCAGTCAATTTTTGGCATCCCCTCGAAAGAGCGGGACAAATCGGGAATAGCGTGAGCAGAGGGATAGTGACATGCGTCTAGTCTATCTAGTTTTTAAACTTCTGCCTATTCTTGTCTATTTTTGTCAATAGATGACTGTGAGAAGAGTCGTTGGCCTAGATCACGGTCACCAATGAGACTGAAAGTGAGTATCACGAAGGAGGCAGAGCAGTTGGAGGGCGCTGAAAACTAGGGGGGAATAGAAACGTGAACGCATTGATCAGCTTCCTAGCGTGACGTACGGCGCAGCGCAACGTAGGGGTCTCGGCGACGTCTGTCTGACATCTCTGGCTCCCCTGCATTTGACCGAGAAAATCTTTCGCCTTTTACTAAAGATTTCCGTGCAGAGGGGCATTTATGAGTATCAGTCAATTTTTGGCATCCCCTCGAAAGAGCGGGACAAATCGGGAATAGCGTGAGCAGAGGGATAGTGACATGCGTCTAGTCTATCTAGTTTTTAAACTTCTGCCTATTCTTGTCTATTTTTGTCAATAGATGACTGTGAGAAGAGTCGTTGGCCTAGATCACGGTCACCAATGAGACTGAAAGTGAGTATCACGAAGGAGGCAGAGCAGTTGGAGGGCGCTGAAAACTAGGGGGGAATAGAAACGTGAACGCATTGATCAGCTTCCTAGCGTGACGTACGGCGCAGCGCAACGTAGGGGTCTCGGCGACGTCTGTCTGACATCTCTGGCTCCCCTGCATTTGACCGAGAAAATCTTTCGCCTTTTACTAAAGATTTCCGTGCAGAGGGGCATTTATGAGTATCAGTCAATTTTTGGCATCCCCTCGAAAGAGCGGGACAAATCGGGAATAGCGTGAGCAGAGGGATAGTGACATGCGTCTAGTCTATCTAGTTTTTAAACTTCTGCCTATTCTTGTCTATTTTTGTCAATAGATGACTGTGAGAAGAGTCGTTGGCCTAGATCACGGTCACCAATGAGACTGAAAGTGAGTATCACGAAGGAGGCAGAGCAGTTGGAGGGCGCTGAAAACTAGGGGGGAATAGAAACGTGAACGCATTGATCAGCTTCCTAGCGTGACGTACGGCGCAGCGCAACGTAGGGGTCTCGGCGACGTCTGTCTGACATCTCTGGCTCCCCTGCATTTGACCGAGAAAATCTTTCGCCTTTTACTAAAGATTTCCGTGCAGAGGGGCATTTATGAGTATCAGTCAATTTTTGGCATCCCCTCGAAAGAGCGGGACAAATCGGGAATAGCGTGAGCAGAGGGATAGTGACATGCGTCTAGTCTATCTAGTTTTTAAACTTCTGCCTATTCTTGTCTATTTTTGTCAATAGATGACTGTGAGAAGAGTCGTTGGCCTAGATCACGGTCACCAATGAGACTGAAAGTGAGTATCACGAAGGAGGCAGAGCAGTTGGAGGGCGCTGAAAACTAGGGGGGAATAGAAACGTGAACGCATTGATCAGCTTCCTAGCGTGACGTACGGCGCAGCGCAACGTAGGGGTCTCGGCGACGTCTGTCTGACATCTCTGGCTCCCCTGCATTTGACCGAGAAAATCTTTCGCCTTTTACTAAAGATTTCCGTGCAGAGGGGCATTTATGAGTATCAGTCAATTTTTGGCATCCCCTCGAAAGAGCGGGACAAATCGGGAATAGCGTGAGCAGAGGGATAGTGACATGCGTCTAGTCTATCTAGTTTTTAAACTTCTGCCTATTCTTGTCTATTTTTGTCAATAGATGACTGTGAGAAGAGTCGTTGGCCTAGATCACGGTCACCAATGAGACTGAAAGTGAGTATCACGAAGGAGGCAGAGCAGTTGGAGGGCGCTGAAAACTAGGGGGGAATAGAAACGTGAACGCATTGATCAGCTTCCTAGCGTGACGTACGGCGCAGCGCAACGTAGGGGTCTCGGCGACGTCTGTCTGACATCTCTGGCTCCCCTGCATTTGACCGAGAAAATCTTTCGCCTTTTACTAAAGATTTCCGTGCAGAGGGGCATTTATGAGTATCAGTCAATTTTTGGCATCCCCTCGAAAGAGCGGGACAAATCGGGAATAGCGTGAGCAGAGGGATAGTGACATGCGTCTAGTCTATCTAGTTTTTAAACTTCTGCCTATTCTTGTCTATTTTTGTCAATAGATGACTGTGAGAAGAGTCGTTGGCCTAGATCACGGTCACCAATGAGACTGAAAGTGAGTATCACGAAGGAGGCAGAGCAGTTGGAGGGCGCTGAAAACTAGGGGGGAATAGAAACGTGAACGCATTGATCAGCTTCCTAGCGTGACGTACGGCGCAGCGCAACGTAGGGGTCTCGGCGACGTCTGTCTGACATCTCTGGCTCCCCTGCATTTGACCGAGAAAATCTTTCGCCTTTTACTAAAGATTTCCGTGCAGAGGGGCATTTATGAGTATCAGTCAATTTTTGGCATCCCCTCGAAAGAGCGGGACAAATCGGGAATAGCGTGAGCAGAGGGATAGTGACATGCGTCTAGTCTATCTAGTTTTTAAACTTCTGCCTATTCTTGTCTATTTTTGTCAATAGATGACTGTGAGAAGAGTCGTTGGCCTAGATCACGGTCACCAATGAGACTGAAAGTGAGTATCACGAAGGAGGCAGAGCAGTTGGAGGGCGCTGAAAACTAGGGGGGAATAGAAACGTGAACGCATTGATCAGCTTCCTAGCGTGACGTACGGCGCAGCGCAACGTAGGGGTCTCGGCGACGTCTGTCTGACATCTCTGGCTCCCCTGCATTTGACCGAGAAAATCTTTCGCCTTTTACTAAAGATTTCCGTGCAGAGGGGCATTTATGAGTATCAGTCAATTTTTGGCATCCCCTCGAAAGAGCGGGACAAATCGGGAATAGCGTGAGCAGAGGGATAGTGACATGCGTCTAGTCTATCTAGTTTTTAAACTTCTGCCTATTCTTGTCTATTTTTGTCAATAGATGACTGTGAGAAGAGTCGTTGGCCTAGATCACGGTCACCAATGAGACTGAAAGTGAGTATCACGAAGGAGGCAGAGCAGTTGGAGGGCGCTGAAAACTAGGGGGGAATAGAAACGTGAACGCATTGATCAGCTTCCTAGCGTGACGTACGGCGCAGCGCAACGTAGGGGTCTCGGCGACGTCTGTCTGACATCTCTGGCTCCCCTGCATTTGACCGAGAAAATCTTTCGCCTTTTACTAAAGATTTCCGTGCAGAGGGGCATTTATGAGTATCAGTCAATTTTTGGCATCCCCTCGAAAGAGCGGGACAAATCGGGAATAGCGTGAGCAGAGGGATAGTGACATGCGTCTAGTCTATCTAGTTTTTAAACTTCTGCCTATTCTTGTCTATTTTTGTCAATAGATGACTGTGAGAAGAGTCGTTGGCCTAGATCACGGTCACCAATGAGACTGAAAGTGAGTATCACGAAGGAGGCAGAGCAGTTGGAGGGCGCTGAAAACTAGGGGGGAATAGAAACGTGAACGCATTGATCAGCTTCCTAGCGTGACGTACGGCGCAGCGCAACGTAGGGGTCTCGGCGACGTCTGTCTGACATCTCTGGCTCCCCTGCATTTGACCGAGAAAATCTTTCGCCTTTTACTAAAGATTTCCGTGCAGAGGGGCATTTATGAGTATCAGTCAATTTTTGGCATCCCCTCGAAAGAGCGGGACAAATCGGGAATAGCGTGAGCAGAGGGATAGTGACATGCGTCTAGTCTATCTAGTTTTTAAACTTCTGCCTATTCTTGTCTATTTTTGTCAATAGATGACTGTGAGAAGAGTCGTTGGCCTAGATCACGGTCACCAATGAGACTGAAAGTGAGTATCACGAAGGAGGCAGAGCAGTTGGAGGGCGCTGAAAACTAGGGGGGAATAGAAACGTGAACGCATTGATCAGCTTCCTAGCGTGACGTACGGCGCAGCGCAACGTAGGGGTCTCGGCGACGTCTGTCTGACATCTCTGGCTCCCCTGCATTTGACCGAGAAAATCTTTCGCCTTTTACTAAAGATTTCCGTGCAGAGGGGCATTTATGAGTATCAGTCAATTTTTGGCATCCCCTCGAAAGAGCGGGACAAATCGGGAATAGCGTGAGCAGAGGGATAGTGACATGCGTCTAGTCTATCTAGTTTTTAAACTTCTGCCTATTCTTGTCTATTTTTGTCAATAGATGACTGTGAGAAGAGTCGTTGGCCTAGATCACGGTCACCAATGAGACTGAAAGTGAGTATCACGAAGGAGGCAGAGCAGTTGGAGGGCGCTGAAAACTAGGGGGGAATAGAAACGTGAACGCATTGATCAGCTTCCTAGCGTGACGTACGGCGCAGCGCAACGTAGGGGTCTCGGCGACGTCTGTCTGACATCTCTGGCTCCCCTGCATTTGACCGAGAAAATCTTTCGCCTTTTACTAAAGATTTCCGTGCAGAGGGGCATTTATGAGTATCAGTCAATTTTTGGCATCCCCTCGAAAGAGCGGGACAAATCGGGAATAGCGTGAGCAGAGGGATAGTGACATGCGTCTAGTCTATCTAGTTTTTAAACTTCTGCCTATTCTTGTCTATTTTTGTCAATAGATGACTGTGAGAAGAGTCGTTGGCCTAGATCACGGTCACCAATGAGACTGAAAGTGAGTATCACGAAGGAGGCAGAGCAGTTGGAGGGCGCTGAAAACTAGGGGGGAATAGAAACGTGAACGCATTGATCAGCTTCCTAGCGTGACGTACGGCGCAGCGCAACGTAGGGGTCTCGGCGACGTCTGTCTGACATCTCTGGCTCCCCTGCATTTGACCGAGAAAATCTTTCGCCTTTTACTAAAGATTTCCGTGCAGAGGGGCATTTATGAGTATCAGTCAATTTTTGGCATCCCCTCGAAAGAGCGGGACAAATCGGGAATAGCGTGAGCAGAGGGATAGTGACATGCGTCTAGTCTATCTAGTTTTTAAACTTCTGCCTATTCTTGTCTATTTTTGTCAATAGATGACTGTGAGAAGAGTCGTTGGCCTAGATCACGGTCACCAATGAGACTGAAAGTGAGTATCACGAAGGAGGCAGAGCAGTTGGAGGGCGCTGAAAACTAGGGGGGAATAGAAACGTGAACGCATTGATCAGCTTCCTAGCGTGACGTACGGCGCAGCGCAACGTAGGGGTCTCGGCGACGTCTGTCTGACATCTCTGGCTCCCCTGCATTTGACCGAGAAAATCTTTCGCCTTTTACTAAAGATTTCCGTGCAGAGGGGCATTTATGAGTATCAGTCAATTTTTGGCATCCCCTCGAAAGAGCGGGACAAATCGGGAATAGCGTGAGCAGAGGGATAGTGACATGCGTCTAGTCTATCTAGTTTTTAAACTTCTGCCTATTCTTGTCTATTTTTGTCAATAGATGACTGTGAGAAGAGTCGTTGGCCTAGATCACGGTCACCAATGAGACTGAAAGTGAGTATCACGAAGGAGGCAGAGCAGTTGGAGGGCGCTGAAAACTAGGGGGGAATAGAAACGTGAACGCATTGATCAGCTTCCTAGCGTGACGTACGGCGCAGCGCAACGTAGGGGTCTCGGCGACGTCTGTCTGACATCTCTGGCTCCCCTGCATTTGACCGAGAAAATCTTTCGCCTTTTACTAAAGATTTCCGTGCAGAGGGGCATTTATGAGTATCAGTCAATTTTTGGCATCCCCTCGAAAGAGCGGGACAAATCGGGAATAGCGTGAGCAGAGGGATAGTGACATGCGTCTAGTCTATCTAGTTTTTAAACTTCTGCCTATTCTTGTCTATTTTTGTCAATAGATGACTGTGAGAAGAGTCGTTGGCCTAGATCACGGTCACCAATGAGACTGAAAGTGAGTATCACGAAGGAGGCAGAGCAGTTGGAGGGCGCTGAAAACTAGGGGGGAATAGAAACGTGAACGCATTGATCAGCTTCCTAGCGTGACGTACGGCGCAGCGCAACGTAGGGGTCTCGGCGACGTCTGTCTGACATCTCTGGCTCCCCTGCATTTGACCGAGAAAATCTTTCGCCTTTTACTAAAGATTTCCGTGCAGAGGGGCATTTATGAGTATCAGTCAATTTTTGGCATCCCCTCGAAAGAGCGGGACAAATCGGGAATAGCGTGAGCAGAGGGATAGTGACATGCGTCTAGTCTATCTAGTTTTTAAACTTCTGCCTATTCTTGTCTATTTTTGTCAATAGATGACTGTGAGAAGAGTCGTTGGCCTAGATCACGGTCACCAATGAGACTGAAAGTGAGTATCACGAAGGAGGCAGAGCAGTTGGAGGGCGCTGAAAACTAGGGGGGAATAGAAACGTGAACGCATTGATCAGCTTCCTAGCGTGACGTACGGCGCAGCGCAACGTAGGGGTCTCGGCGACGTCTGTCTGACATCTCTGGCTCCCCTGCATTTGACCGAGAAAATCTTTCGCCTTTTACTAAAGATTTCCGTGCAGAGGGGCATTTATGAGTATCAGTCAATTTTTGGCATCCCCTCGAAAGAGCGGGACAAATCGGGAATAGCGTGAGCAGAGGGATAGTGACATGCGTCTAGTCTATCTAGTTTTTAAACTTCTGCCTATTCTTGTCTATTTTTGTCAATAGATGACTGTGAGAAGAGTCGTTGGCCTAGATCACGGTCACCAATGAGACTGAAAGTGAGTATCACGAAGGAGGCAGAGCAGTTGGAGGGCGCTGAAAACTAGGGGGGAATAGAAACGTGAACGCATTGATCAGCTTCCTAGCGTGACGTACGGCGCAGCGCAACGTAGGGGTCTCGGCGACGTCTGTCTGACATCTCTGGCTCCCCTGCATTTGACCGAGAAAATCTTTCGCCTTTTACTAAAGATTTCCGTGCAGAGGGGCATTTATGAGTATCAGTCAATTTTTGGCATCCCCTCGAAAGAGCGGGACAAATCGGGAATAGCGTGAGCAGAGGGATAGTGACATGCGTCTAGTCTATCTAGTTTTTAAACTTCTGCCTATTCTTGTCTATTTTTGTCAATAGATGACTGTGAGAAGAGTCGTTGGCCTAGATCACGGTCACCAATGAGACTGAAAGTGAGTATCACGAAGGAGGCAGAGCAGTTGGAGGGCGCTGAAAACTAGGGGGGAATAGAAACGTGAACGCATTGATCAGCTTCCTAGCGTGACGTACGGCGCAGCGCAACGTAGGGGTCTCGGCGACGTCTGTCTGACATCTCTGGCTCCCCTGCATTTGACCGAGAAAATCTTTCGCCTTTTACTAAAGATTTCCGTGCAGAGGGGCATTTATGAGTATCAGTCAATTTTTGGCATCCCCTCGAAAGAGCGGGACAAATCGGGAATAGCGTGAGCAGAGGGATAGTGACATGCGTCTAGTCTATCTAGTTTTTAAACTTCTGCCTATTCTTGTCTATTTTTGTCAATAGATGACTGTGAGAAGAGTCGTTGGCCTAGATCACGGTCACCAATGAGACTGAAAGTGAGTATCACGAAGGAGGCAGAGCAGTTGGAGGGCGCTGAAAACTAGGGGGGAATAGAAACGTGAACGCATTGATCAGCTTCCTAGCGTGACGTACGGCGCAGCGCAACGTAGGGGTCTCGGCGACGTCTGTCTGACATCTCTGGCTCCCCTGCATTTGACCGAGAAAATCTTTCGCCTTTTACTAAAGATTTCCGTGCAGAGGGGCATTTATGAGTATCAGTCAATTTTTGGCATCCCCTCGAAAGAGCGGGACAAATCGGGAATAGCGTGAGCAGAGGGATAGTGACATGCGTCTAGTCTATCTAGTTTTTAAACTTCTGCCTATTCTTGTCTATTTTTGTCAATAGATGACTGTGAGAAGAGTCGTTGGCCTAGATCACGGTCACCAATGAGACTGAAAGTGAGTATCACGAAGGAGGCAGAGCAGTTGGAGGGCGCTGAAAACTAGGGGGGAATAGAAACGTGAACGCATTGATCAGCTTCCTAGCGTGACGTACGGCGCAGCGCAACGTAGGGGTCTCGGCGACGTCTGTCTGACATCTCTGGCTCCCCTGCATTTGACCGAGAAAATCTTTCGCCTTTTACTAAAGATTTCCGTGCAGAGGGGCATTTATGAGTATCAGTCAATTTTTGGCATCCCCTCGAAAGAGCGGGACAAATCGGGAATAGCGTGAGCAGAGGGATAGTGACATGCGTCTAGTCTATCTAGTTTTTAAACTTCTGCCTATTCTTGTCTATTTTTGTCAATAGATGACTGTGAGAAGAGTCGTTGGCCTAGATCACGGTCACCAATGAGACTGAAAGTGAGTATCACGAAGGAGGCAGAGCAGTTGGAGGGCGCTGAAAACTAGGGGGGAATAGAAACGTGAACGCATTGATCAGCTTCCTAGCGTGACGTACGGCGCAGCGCAACGTAGGGGTCTCGGCGACGTCTGTCTGACATCTCTGGCTCCCCTGCATTTGACCGAGAAAATCTTTCGCCTTTTACTAAAGATTTCCGTGCAGAGGGGCATTTATGAGTATCAGTCAATTTTTGGCATCCCCTCGAAAGAGCGGGACAAATCGGGAATAGCGTGAGCAGAGGGATAGTGACATGCGTCTAGTCTATCTAGTTTTTAAACTTCTGCCTATTCTTGTCTATTTTTGTCAATAGATGACTGTGAGAAGAGTCGTTGGCCTAGATCACGGTCACCAATGAGACTGAAAGTGAGTATCACGAAGGAGGCAGAGCAGTTGGAGGGCGCTGAAAACTAGGGGGGAATAGAAACGTGAACGCATTGATCAGCTTCCTAGCGTGACGTACGGCGCAGCGCAACGTAGGGGTCTCGGCGACGTCTGTCTGACATCTCTGGCTCCCCTGCATTTGACCGAGAAAATCTTTCGCCTTTTACTAAAGATTTCCGTGCAGAGGGGCATTTATGAGTATCAGTCAATTTTTGGCATCCCCTCGAAAGAGCGGGACAAATCGGGAATAGCGTGAGCAGAGGGATAGTGACATGCGTCTAGTCTATCTAGTTTTTAAACTTCTGCCTATTCTTGTCTATTTTTGTCAATAGATGACTGTGAGAAGAGTCGTTGGCCTAGATCACGGTCACCAATGAGACTGAAAGTGAGTATCACGAAGGAGGCAGAGCAGTTGGAGGGCGCTGAAAACTAGGGGGGAATAGAAACGTGAACGCATTGATCAGCTTCCTAGCGTGACGTACGGCGCAGCGCAACGTAGGGGTCTCGGCGACGTCTGTCTGACATCTCTGGCTCCCCTGCATTTGACCGAGAAAATCTTTCGCCTTTTACTAAAGATTTCCGTGCAGAGGGGCATTTATGAGTATCAGTCAATTTTTGGCATCCCCTCGAAAGAGCGGGACAAATCGGGAATAGCGTGAGCAGAGGGATAGTGACATGCGTCTAGTCTATCTAGTTTTTAAACTTCTGCCTATTCTTGTCTATTTTTGTCAATAGATGACTGTGAGAAGAGTCGTTGGCCTAGATCACGGTCACCAATGAGACTGAAAGTGAGTATCACGAAGGAGGCAGAGCAGTTGGAGGGCGCTGAAAACTAGGGGGGAATAGAAACGTGAACGCATTGATCAGCTTCCTAGCGTGACGTACGGCGCAGCGCAACGTAGGGGTCTCGGCGACGTCTGTCTGACATCTCTGGCTCCCCTGCATTTGACCGAGAAAATCTTTCGCCTTTTACTAAAGATTTCCGTGCAGAGGGGCATTTATGAGTATCAGTCAATTTTTGGCATCCCCTCGAAAGAGCGGGACAAATCGGGAATAGCGTGAGCAGAGGGATAGTGACATGCGTCTAGTCTATCTAGTTTTTAAACTTCTGCCTATTCTTGTCTATTTTTGTCAATAGATGACTGTGAGAAGAGTCGTTGGCCTAGATCACGGTCACCAATGAGACTGAAAGTGAGTATCACGAAGGAGGCAGAGCAGTTGGAGGGCGCTGAAAACTAGGGGGGAATAGAAACGTGAACGCATTGATCAGCTTCCTAGCGTGACGTACGGCGCAGCGCAACGTAGGGGTCTCGGCGACGTCTGTCTGACATCTCTGGCTCCCCTGCATTTGACCGAGAAAATCTTTCGCCTTTTACTAAAGATTTCCGTGCAGAGGGGCATTTATGAGTATCAGTCAATTTTTGGCATCCCCTCGAAAGAGCGGGACAAATCGGGAATAGCGTGAGCAGAGGGATAGTGACATGCGTCTAGTCTATCTAGTTTTTAAACTTCTGCCTATTCTTGTCTATTTTTGTCAATAGATGACTGTGAGAAGAGTCGTTGGCCTAGATCACGGTCACCAATGAGACTGAAAGTGAGTATCACGAAGGAGGCAGAGCAGTTGGAGGGCGCTGAAAACTAGGGGGGAATAGAAACGTGAACGCATTGATCAGCTTCCTAGCGTGACGTACGGCGCAGCGCAACGTAGGGGTCTCGGCGACGTCTGTCTGACATCTCTGGCTCCCCTGCATTTGACCGAGAAAATCTTTCGCCTTTTACTAAAGATTTCCGTGCAGAGGGGCATTTATGAGTATCAGTCAATTTTTGGCATCCCCTCGAAAGAGCGGGACAAATCGGGAATAGCGTGAGCAGAGGGATAGTGACATGCGTCTAGTCTATCTAGTTTTTAAACTTCTGCCTATTCTTGTCTATTTTTGTCAATAGATGACTGTGAGAAGAGTCGTTGGCCTAGATCACGGTCACCAATGAGACTGAAAGTGAGTATCACGAAGGAGGCAGAGCAGTTGGAGGGCGCTGAAAACTAGGGGGGAATAGAAACGTGAACGCATTGATCAGCTTCCTAGCGTGACGTACGGCGCAGCGCAACGTAGGGGTCTCGGCGACGTCTGTCTGACATCTCTGGCTCCCCTGCATTTGACCGAGAAAATCTTTCGCCTTTTACTAAAGATTTCCGTGCAGAGGGGCATTTATGAGTATCAGTCAATTTTTGGCATCCCCTCGAAAGAGCGGGACAAATCGGGAATAGCGTGAGCAGAGGGATAGTGACATGCGTCTAGTCTATCTAGTTTTTAAACTTCTGCCTATTCTTGTCTATTTTTGTCAATAGATGACTGTGAGAAGAGTCGTTGGCCTAGATCACGGTCACCAATGAGACTGAAAGTGAGTATCACGAAGGAGGCAGAGCAGTTGGAGGGCGCTGAAAACTAGGGGGGAATAGAAACGTGAACGCATTGATCAGCTTCCTAGCGTGACGTACGGCGCAGCGCAACGTAGGGGTCTCGGCGACGTCTGTCTGACATCTCTGGCTCCCCTGCATTTGACCGAGAAAATCTTTCGCCTTTTACTAAAGATTTCCGTGCAGAGGGGCATTTATGAGTATCAGTCAATTTTTGGCATCCCCTCGAAAGAGCGGGACAAATCGGGAATAGCGTGAGCAGAGGGATAGTGACATGCGTCTAGTCTATCTAGTTTTTAAACTTCTGCCTATTCTTGTCTATTTTTGTCAATAGATGACTGTGAGAAGAGTCGTTGGCCTAGATCACGGTCACCAATGAGACTGAAAGTGAGTATCACGAAGGAGGCAGAGCAGTTGGAGGGCGCTGAAAACTAGGGGGGAATAGAAACGTGAACGCATTGATCAGCTTCCTAGCGTGACGTACGGCGCAGCGCAACGTAGGGGTCTCGGCGACGTCTGTCTGACATCTCTGGCTCCCCTGCATTTGACCGAGAAAATCTTTCGCCTTTTACTAAAGATTTCCGTGCAGAGGGGCATTTATGAGTATCAGTCAATTTTTGGCATCCCCTCGAAAGAGCGGGACAAATCGGGAATAGCGTGAGCAGAGGGATAGTGACATGCGTCTAGTCTATCTAGTTTTTAAACTTCTGCCTATTCTTGTCTATTTTTGTCAATAGATGACTGTGAGAAGAGTCGTTGGCCTAGATCACGGTCACCAATGAGACTGAAAGTGAGTATCACGAAGGAGGCAGAGCAGTTGGAGGGCGCTGAAAACTAGGGGGGAATAGAAACGTGAACGCATTGATCAGCTTCCTAGCGTGACGTACGGCGCAGCGCAACGTAGGGGTCTCGGCGACGTCTGTCTGACATCTCTGGCTCCCCTGCATTTGACCGAGAAAATCTTTCGCCTTTTACTAAAGATTTCCGTGCAGAGGGGCATTTATGAGTATCAGTCAATTTTTGGCATCCCCTCGAAAGAGCGGGACAAATCGGGAATAGCGTGAGCAGAGGGATAGTGACATGCGTCTAGTCTATCTAGTTTTTAAACTTCTGCCTATTCTTGTCTATTTTTGTCAATAGATGACTGTGAGAAGAGTCGTTGGCCTAGATCACGGTCACCAATGAGACTGAAAGTGAGTATCACGAAGGAGGCAGAGCAGTTGGAGGGCGCTGAAAACTAGGGGGGAATAGAAACGTGAACGCATTGATCAGCTTCCTAGCGTGACGTACGGCGCAGCGCAACGTAGGGGTCTCGGCGACGTCTGTCTGACATCTCTGGCTCCCCTGCATTTGACCGAGAAAATCTTTCGCCTTTTACTAAAGATTTCCGTGCAGAGGGGCATTTATGAGTATCAGTCAATTTTTGGCATCCCCTCGAAAGAGCGGGACAAATCGGGAATAGCGTGAGCAGAGGGATAGTGACATGCGTCTAGTCTATCTAGTTTTTAAACTTCTGCCTATTCTTGTCTATTTTTGTCAATAGATGACTGTGAGAAGAGTCGTTGGCCTAGATCACGGTCACCAATGAGACTGAAAGTGAGTATCACGAAGGAGGCAGAGCAGTTGGAGGGCGCTGAAAACTAGGGGGGAATAGAAACGTGAACGCATTGATCAGCTTCCTAGCGTGACGTACGGCGCAGCGCAACGTAGGGGTCTCGGCGACGTCTGTCTGACATCTCTGGCTCCCCTGCATTTGACCGAGAAAATCTTTCGCCTTTTACTAAAGATTTCCGTGCAGAGGGGCATTTATGAGTATCAGTCAATTTTTGGCATCCCCTCGAAAGAGCGGGACAAATCGGGAATAGCGTGAGCAGAGGGATAGTGACATGCGTCTAGTCTATCTAGTTTTTAAACTTCTGCCTATTCTTGTCTATTTTTGTCAATAGATGACTGTGAGAAGAGTCGTTGGCCTAGATCACGGTCACCAATGAGACTGAAAGTGAGTATCACGAAGGAGGCAGAGCAGTTGGAGGGCGCTGAAAACTAGGGGGAATAGAAACGTGAACGCATTGATCAGCTTCCTAGCGTGACGTACGGCGCAGCGCAACGTAGGGGTCTCGGCGACGTCTGTCTGACATCTCTGGCTCCCCTGCATTTGACCGAGAAAATCTTTCGCCTTTTACTAAAGATTTCCGTGCAGAGGGGCATTTATGAGTATCAGTCAATTTTTGGCATCCCCTCGAAAGAGCGGGACAAATCGGGAATAGCGTGAGCAGAGG